>CM061747.1:34282720-35482720 GCA_030979885.1 Lolium multiflorum | reverse complement strand
ATTTCTTATGTTCCATGCTACTTTATTGATGATACCTACATGTTTTATGCACATTATATGTCATATTTATGCATTTTCTGGAACTAACCTATTAACAAGATGCCGAAGAGCCAGTTTGTTTTCTGCTGTTTTTGGTTTCAGAAATCCTAGTAAAGAAATATTCTCGGAATTGGACGAAACTTTCGCCCAGGGTCCTATTTTTGCACGAAGCTTCCAGAAGACCGAAGACCTAACGAAGTGGGGCCACGAGGCAGCCAGGGGGTGGCCGGCCGAGGCCCTGGCCGCGCCGACCTATCCCCGGCCCCTCGTGTGGCCCTCGCGTTGACCCTCCGCCTACTTAAAGCTTCCGTCGCGAAACCCCCGGACCGAGAGCCACGATACGGAAAACCTTACAGAGACGCCGCCGCCGCGAATCCCATCTCGGGGGATTCGGAGATCGCCTCCGGCACCTGCCGGAGAGGGGATTCATCTCCCGGAGGACTCTACACCGCCATGGTCGCCTCCGGAGTGATGAGTGAGTAGTTCACCCCTGGACCATGGGTCCATAGCAGTAGCTAGATGGTCGTCTTCTCCTTGTTGTGCTTCATTGTTAGATCTTGTGAGCTGCCTAACATGATCAAGATCATCTATCTGTAATACTATATGTTGTGTTTGTCGGGATCCGATGGATAGAGAGTACTATGATTATGGTGATTATCAATCTATTGTTCATGTGTTGTTTATGATCTTGCATGCTCTCCGTTATTAGTAGAGGCTCTGGCCAAGTTTTTACTCTTAACTCCAAGAGGGAGTATTTATGCTCGATAGTGGGTTCATGCCTCCATTGAATCTGGGACAGTGACAGAAAGTTCTAAGGTTGTGGATGTGCTGTTGCCACTAGGGATAAAACATTGATGCTATGTCTAAGGATGTAGTTGTTGATTACATTACGCACCATACTTAATGCAATTGTCTGTTGCTTTGCAACTTAATACTGGAGGGGTTCGGACGATAACCTGAAGGTGGACTTTTTAGGCATAGATGCAGTTGGATAGCGGTCTATGTTCTTTGTCGTAATGCCCAATTAAATCTCACTATATTTACCATGTCATGTATATGCATTGTTATGCCTTTCTCTATTTGTCAATTGCCCGACTGTAATTTGTTCACCCAACATGCTTTTATCTTATGGGAGAGACACCTCTAGTGAACTGTGGACCCCGGTCCTATTCTTTACATAGCATACAATCTACTTGTTTTATTGTTTTCTTTGCAAACATCTTCCACTCGATACGTTTAATCCTTTGTTACAGCAAGCCGGTGAGATTGACAACCTCACTGTTTCGTTGGGACAAAGTACTTGGGTTGTGTTGTGCAGGTTCCTAGTTGGCGCCGGAATCCCTGGTGTTGCGCCGCATCACATTTCGCGACCATCAACCTTCAACGTGCTTCTTGGCTCCTACTGGTTCGATTAAACCTTGGTTTCTTTCTGAGGGAAAACTTGCTACTGTGCGCATCATACCTTCCTCTTGGGGTTCCCAACGAACGTGTGAGTTACACGCCATCAAGCTCTTTTTCTGGCGCCGTTGCCGGGGAGATCAAGACACGCTGCAAGGGGAGTCTCCACTTCTCAATCTCTTTACTTTGTTTTTGTCTTGCTTTATTTTATTTACTACTTTGTTTGCTGCACCTAAACAAAACACAAAAAAAAATTAGTTACTTGTCTTTACTTTATTTGCCTAGTTTACTTTATTGCTGTTATCATGAGTAATCCTGAAGTTGAAGTTCGTTCTTTTAAGCAACAGGGTGGAGAAAGTTTTAAAGATGCTTGGTATAGAATTAGTAATGCTCATCAAAGGTGCATTAAGAAACACTCCACCACTATCCTTCTTAGGAACTTTTATGTTGGTTTATCTAGTTGGAATAGATATGTTCTTGATACTCTTTCGGGAGGTAATTTCCTAGGTACTCCCGCTTTAGAAGCTAGTTGCATCATTGAGAGTCTAGTTGGAATACCACCTGTTAATGAAGTTAAAATTGAAATCTCTCTTGAGGATGTTATGAAAAAATTGGAAACCATAGAGAAAAATTTTCCAAGTGTTGAAACTAAATTGGGAATGTTATTTGACAAAACTTATGAACTTGATAAATCCCTAGGAGGAATTAATGAAAGAATTAGTGTCCTAGGAACTTGTGTTGTCCATGATAATCAAACCAATAGGATTGATGAACTTGAAAAAGCTATGGGAACCTTGGGTTCAACCTTTTCTTCTCTCAAGTATAATGAGAAAGCTTATGTGGGTAAAGAGCAAAAATTCATGTACGCCTCTAAAGTGCCTAAACAAAAGAATTATTATAGGCCTAAAATTTCTAAAACCCCTAGCACTACCATAGAAAATTTAGATAATGGAACACCTAAAGTACCCCCTGCAACAAGTTGTGTTTGCATGAAAAATAATAATGTTGATGCTTCTACTCTCGATGTTACTTGATTTGTACTTTCTGCGCCTAGCTGAAAGGCGTTAAAGAAAAGCGCTTATGGGAGACAACCCATGTTTTTACCTACAGCAATTTTTTGTTTTATTGAGTCTTGGAAGTTGTTTACTACTGTAGCAACCTCTCCTTATCATGTTTTTGTGCCAAGTAAAGTTTCTATGTCAAAGTTGATGTTATATTTGGGATCGCTGCGCAGAAACAGCATTGCTGTCTGTCACGAATCTGGGCACAATTCTCTGTAGAAAATTCGAAAAAATCTGCCAATTTACGAGCGTGATCCTCAGATATGTACGCAACTTTCATTAGTTTTGAGTTTTTCCATTTGAGCAAGTCTGGTGCCATTTCTAAATTCGTCTTTACGGACTGTTCTGTTTTTGACAGATTCTGCCTTTTATTTCGCATTGCCTCTTTTGCTATGTTGGATTTATTTCTTTGATCCATTAATGTCCAGTAGCATTATGCAATGTCCAGAAGTGAAAATAATGATTGTGTCACCTCTGAATGAGTGAATTATTAATTGTGCACTAACCCTCTAATGAGTTTGCTTGAAGTTTGGTGTGAAGGAAGTTTTCAAGGGTCAAGAGAGGAGAATGATATACTATGATCAAGAGGAGTGAAAGCTCTAAGCTTGGGGATGCCCCCGTGGTTCACCCCTGCATATTTTAAGAAGACTCAAGCGTCTAAGCTTGGGGATGCCCAAGGCATCCCCTTCTTCATCGACAACATCATCAGGTTCCTCCCCTGAAACTATATTTTTATTCAATCACATCTTGTGTTCTTTACTTGGAGCGTCGGTTTGTTTTTGTTTTTGTTTTTGTTTGAATAAGATGGATCCTATCATTCACTTTGTGGGAGAGAGACACGCTCCGCTGTTGCATATGGACACATGTGTCCTTAGGCTTTACTCATAATGTTCAAGGCGAAGTTTCTTCTTCGTTAAATTGTTATATGGTTGGAATTGGAAAATGCTACATGTAGTAATTCTAAAATGTCTTGGATAATGTGATACTTGGCAATTGTTGTGCTCATGTTTAAGCTCTTGCATCATATGCTTTGCACCCATTAATGAAGAAATACATAGAGCTTGCTAAAATTTGATTTGCATATTTGGTCTCTCTAAGGTCTAGATAATATCTAGTATTGAGTTTTGAACAACAAGGAAGACAGTGTAGAGTCTTATAATGTTTACAATATGTCTTTTATGTGAGTCTTGCTGCACTTGTTCATCCTTGAGTTTGCTTCAAATAACCTTGCTAGCCTAAACCTTGTATCGAGAGGGAATACTTCTCATGCATCCAAAATCCTTGAGCCAACTACTATGCCATTTGTGTCCACCATACCTACCTACTACATGGTATTTCTCTGCCATTCCAAAGTAAATTGCTTGAGTGCTACCTTTAAAATTCCATCATTCACCTTTGCAATATATAGCTCATGGGACAAAATAGCCTTAAAAACTATCGTAGTATTGAATATGTACTTATGCACTTTATCTTTTATTAAGTTGCTTGTTGTGCGATAACCATGCTTCTAGGGAACGCCATCAACTATTGTTGAATATCATGTGAGTTGCTATGCATGTCCGTCTTGTCTGAAGGATCTATCATTTTAGTGGTTGGAGCATGCAAAATTGTTAGAGAAGAACATTGGGCCGCTAACTAAAGCCATGAATCATGGTGGAAGTTTCAGTTTTGGACATATATCCTCAATCTCATATGAGAATAATAACTTTGCTACATGCTTATGCATTTAAGAGGAGTCCATTATCTGTTGTCCATGTTGTCCCGGTATGGATGTCTAAGTTGAGAATAATCAAAAGCGAGAAATCCGAAATGCGAGCATTCTCCTTGGACCTTTGTACAGGCGGCATGGAGGTACCCCTTTGTGACACTTGGTTGAAACATGGCATGCGAAGACCGGTAGTCCAAGTTAAGTAGGACAAGGTGCGGGCACTATTAGTACACTATGCGTGAGGCTTGCAACTTGTAAGATATAATTTACATAACTCATATGCTTTATTACTACCGTTGACAAAATTGTTTCATGTTTTCAAAATAAAAAGCTCTAGCACAAATACAGCAATCGATGCTTTCCTCTTTGAAGGACCATTCTTTTACTTTTATTGTTGAGTCAGTTTACCTATCTCCTTCCACCTTAAGAAGCAAACACTTGTGTGAACTGTGCATTGATTCCTACATATTTGCATATTGCACTTATTATACTACTTTATGTTGACAATATCCATGAGATATACATGTTATAAGTTGAAAGCAACCGCTGAAACTTAATCTTCCTATGTGTTGCTTCAACACCTTTACTTTGATTTATTGCTTTATGAGTTAACTCTTATGCAAGACTTATTGATGCTTGTCTTGAAGTACTATTCATGAAAAGTCTTTGCTTTATGATTCAGTTGTTTACTCATGTCATTACCTTTGTTTTGATCGCTGCATTCATTACATATGTTTACAAATAGTATGATCAAGATTATGATGGCATGTCACTTCAGAAATTATCTTTGTTATCGTTTTACCTGCTCGGGACGAGCAGAACTAAGCTTGGGGATGCTGATACGTCTCCAACGTATCGATAATTTCTTATGTTCCATGCTACTTTATTGATGATACCTACATGTTTTATGCACATTATATGTCATATTTATGCATTTTCTGGAACTAACCTATTAACAAGATGCCGAAGAGCCAGTTGTTGTTTCTGCTGTTTTTGGTTTCAGAAATCCTAGTAAAGAAATATTCTCGGAATTGGACGAAACTTTCGCCCAGGGTCCTATTTTTGCACGAAGCTTCCAGAAGACCGAAGACCTAACGAAGTGGGGCCACGAGGCAGCCGGGGGTGGCCGGCGCGGCGAGGCCCTGCGCCGACCTATCCTGGGCCCTCGTGTGGCCCCGCGTTGACCCTCCGCCTACTTAAAGCAGTCGCGAAACCCCGATGCGAGAGCCACGATACGGAAAACCTTACAGAGACGCCGCCAATCCCATCTCGGGGGATTCGGAGATCGCCTCCGGCACCGAGAGGGGATTCATCTCCCGGAGGACTCTACACCGCCATGGTCGCCTCCGGAGTGATGAGTGAGTAGTTCACCCTGGACCATGGGTCCATAGCAGTAGCTAGATGGTCGTCTTCTCCTTGTTGTGCTTCATTGTTAGATCTTGTGAGCTGCCTAACATGATCAAGATCATCTATCTGTAATACTATATGTTGTGTTTGTCGGGATCCGATGGATAGAGAGTACTATGATTATGGTGATTATCAATCTATTGTTCATGTGTTGTTTATGATCTTGCATGCTCTCCGTTATTAGTAGAGGCTCTGGCCAAGTTTTTACTCTTAACTCCAAGAGGGGGTATTTATGCTCGATAGTGGGTTCATGCCTCCATTGAATCTGGGACAGTGACAGAAAGTTCTAAGGTTGTGGATGTGCTGTTGCCACTAGGGATAAAACATTGATGCTATGTCTAAGGATGTAGTTGTTGATTACATTACGCACCATACTTAATGCAATTGTCTGTTGCTTTGCAACTTAATACTGGAGGGGGTTCGGATGATAACCTGAAGGTGGACTTTTTAGGCATAGATGCAGTTGGATGGCGGTCTATGTTCTTTGTCGTAATGCCCAATTAAATCTCACTATATTTACCATGTCATGTATATGCATTGTTATGCCTTTCTCTATTTGTCAATTGCCCGACTGTAATTTGTTCACCCAACATGCTTTTATCTTATGGGAGAGACACCTCTAGTGAACTGTGGACCCCGGTCCTATTCTTTACATAGCATACAATCTACTTGTTTTATTGTTTTCTTTGCAAACATCTTCCACTCGATACGTTTAATCCTTTGTTACAGCAAGCCGGTGAGATTGACAACCTCACTGTTTCGTTGGGACAAAGTACTTGGGTTGTGTTGTGCAGGTTCCTAGTTGGCGCCGGAATCCCTGGTGTTGCGCCGCATCACATTTCGCGACCATCAACCTTCAACGTGCTTCTTGGCTCCTACTGGTTCGATTAAACCTTGGTTTCTTTCTGAGGGAAAACTTGCTACTGTGCGCATCATACCTTCCTCTTGGGGTTCCCAACGAACGTGTGAGTTACACGCCATCATAGCACATATGAGAAGAAGTATTTATTATGCGATCAATGTTGAGAGTGTCCACTAGTGAAAGTATGATCCCTAGGCCTTGTTTCCAATACTGAAAACACCGTTTATTTACTGTTCTGTTGCATGTTTACTCGCTGCCATATTTTATTCAGATTGCTATTACCACTCATATACATCCATATTACTTGTATTTCACTATCTCTTCGCCGAACTAGTGCACCTATACACCTGACAAGTGTATTTGGTGTGTTGGGGACACAAGAGACTTCTTGCTTTGTGATTACAGGGTTGCTTGAGAGGGATATCTTTGACCTCTTCCTCCCTGAGTTCGATAAACCTTGGGTGATCCACTTAAGGGAAACTTGCTGCTGTTCTACAAACCTCTGCTCTTGGAGGCCCAACACTGTCTACAAGAATAGAAGCACCCGTAGACATCAAGCACTTTTCTGGCGCCGTTGCCGGGGAGGAAAGGTAAAAGGCACTCATACTTCGGTTCCAGTACTTTTCTGGCGCCATTGTGTGTGTACTCGAAGCTATTTCCTTTAGACTCTGCAATTGCATCTTTTTGTTTCTTGTTTTTATTTTCACTAGTTAGGCATAATGGACAACAAAGAGCTTCTTATTCTATTTCCTGATTTAAGACATGGATGGTTTGATGCGAAAATTAAAAAACCTATGGAACCTTATTTACATGATAGTAGCAATATTATTAGTATGAATGCAATTACTGCTAATGCTATGAAGAAGTCTAAGCTTGGGGAAGCTAGTTTACATAAAAATAATCTTTTTAGCTCCTCCGCTTTGGAAGAAATATTTTGCTCTGATAATGCTTTATCTCCCATATGCGATAACTCTAATGATGCTTCTGATATTTTAAATCCACCTGCTGAAAGTATTCCGTATAAAATACCTATGAAAATTATTGAACGTGTTATGGATAACCGCTATGAAGGGGATGGAACTGTCCATCCTGGAGATCATTTACTGTTTTTGCATGAATTATGCGGGTTATTCAAGTGTGCAGGTATTTCAATGGATGAAGTTAGAAAGAAATTATTTGTTATGTCGCTATCTGGTGAAGCGGCGCATTGGTATAAACTATTGAAGGACGGGCGCTCTCTTGATTGGAAGGATATTGTGCCTCTATTTTATTCCAAGTTCTATCCTCCAAGTGAAATTCACAAAGATCGAAACCATATATATAATTTTTGGCCTCATGATGGAGAGAGTATTGCCCAAGCATGGGAGAGATTGAAGACTTTAATGCTCAAATGCCCCAATCATGAGCTTCCAGGTAATATCATCATTGATAATTTCTATGCAAGACTTTCTTTTCAAGATAAGACCTTGCTGGATACTACTTGTTCTGGATCATTCACGAGCAATAAAGAAGAGTTTAAAAGGGACCTTCTTGATCGGATTAAGGAGAACGCTGAAGATTGGGAGAACAAAGGTAAAGAGTCAGGTATAAACTATGATTATGAATGCATTGAAACTTTTATGAATACTGATAAATTTCGAAATATGAGTGCTACTTATGGTCTTGACTCTCAAGTTGCTGCAAATCTTTATAAAGCCTTTGCTTCTCATTTAGAATTGCCTAAAAAGAATTTTGATAAGTATCATGAACCTTTTAAAGAGGCTTGCATGAAGAATGACATTGTTGTTAATGATTGCAATAAGCATGCTCAAACTCCTAAGAATGCTATTTCCTATAAGCATGTTAATTTTTGTGGAATACATAGACCTTGTGGAATTAATCAAATAGAAGATGAATATTGTATCCATCACAGAAATGAAAAAACTAGAAAGTGGTCTAGAGCTCTAGATGATCTTGGAGAAAAAGTGTGTGCCCTCTATCCTTTTATTTGTGAACTTTGCCATAGAGTTGGTCATTTTAATTTTCAATGCTCCTCCAATGATAATTCGAACCCCATGAGTGCTGCAAATTTGTATTGTGATGATGAAATCATTCCTAATCAGCATGATGAACTTACCTTATTTTTGAAGTGTGAAGAGTTATCAAGAAAAATTTCTTTGTTAAATATTAACGATCTTGATATTGATGATGTCCTGCATGGTTGTCTTTCTTACTGCATTAATAATTGCCATACAAATACTTACATACAGAATATTTTAGAAGATGACACCTTGCCAAAATATGATAGGACCGCTGTGTGTTTTCAATTAATTAATGAAAAGGAGGGATCCTCCCAAGTTTCTTCTATTGTTTCTAAAAGTAAATCAGGTTATGCGGACAAGCCACCCTTCAAGCCTCTTCCTCCTAAAGAAGGAAGCGAGGAGAAGGAAAAGAAGAAGAAGAAGAAGGGAACGAAGAAGAAGAAGAAGAAAGAGAATAAAGAGAAAGAGGTAACGGCGTATCCCCGCGTGAACGAGATAACGCTAGGTAACCGTAAGTATGTTGCTCCTAATGATTATTGTGATAATGAATCTGAATACGATGATCTTCCTATGCCCTTTACATACATTAGCGATCATGATTTGAATGAGCACACTACCTTTGATATTGGAAATCTCTTTGGTACTGATTATGAAAGTAATGATGATAGCATTATTCATGTCCCCTTAAACGATGATATTGAAAGCCCTAAGCTTGGGGATGTTGTGCTTGAAGATCCTATATTTGAGACATCTACTTTTAGTGAAAATGATGATATTACATATTCAGGTTTAGATAATTGCTATAGAGATGTATATGACACATGTTACAATTATCCTTATGAAACTTGTCATAATTATGATGGGCTTGCCAAAAACAATTCTTTTAATATGCAACTTGTTTACCATGTTCAAATTCTTGATAATAATCTTGCTCCAATTACTATTAATGAGAATAACTCTTCTTATGCCAAAATTAATGATACTTCTATGCATATGAACCATGATAAGAATGTTTTAAGTGACGGGTATATTGTGGATTTCATCAATGATGCTACTGAAAGTTATTATGAGAGAGGGAAATATGGTTATATGCATCTTAATAATATTAAGTTTCCCCTCTTTATGTTGAGAATCTTTAAGTTACTCGTGTTTTATCCTCTTATGCTTGCCACTTTGCTCTTCATGAATTCATTTGTGTATAAGATTCTTTTGCATAGGAAGCATGTTAGGCTCAAATGTGTTTTGAATTGCCTCTTGAAGCTCTCTTTTGCTTCAAATACTATTTCTTGCGGGTGCATCACCAAAATTGCTGAGCCCATCTTAATGGCTATAAAGAAAGAACTTCTTGGGAGATAACCCATGTGTTATTTTGCTATAGTACTTTGTTTTATATTTGTGTCTTGGAAGTTGTTTACTACTGTAGCAACCTCTCCTTATCATGTTTTTGTGCCAAGTAAAGTTTCTATGTCAAAGTTGATGTTATATTTGGGATCGCTGCGCAGAAACAGCATTGCTGTCTGTCACGAATCTGGGCACAGTTCTCTGTAGAAAATTCGAAAAAATCTGCCAATTTACGAGCGTGATCCTCAGATATGTACGCAACTTTCATTAGTTTTGAGTTTTTCCATTTGAGCAAGTCTGGTGCCAGCTTTAAATTCGTCTTTACGGACTGTTCTGTTTTTGACAGATTCTGCCTTTTATTTCGCATTGCCTCTTTTGCTATATTGGATTCATTTCTTTGATCCATTAATGTCCAGTAGCTTTATGCAATGTCCAGAAGTGAAAAGAATGTTTGTGTCACCTCTGAACATGTGAATTTTTGGTTATGCACTAACCCTCTAATGAGTTTGCTTGAAGTTTGGTGTGAAGGAAGTTTTCAAGGGTCAAGAGAGGAGGATGATATACTACGATCAAGAAGAATGAAAAGTCTAAGCTTGGGGATGCCCCGGTGGTTCATCCCTGCATATTTCAAGAAGACTCAAGCATCTAAGCTTGGGGATGCCCAAGGCATCCCCTTCTTCATCGACAAAGTATCAGGTTCCTTCTCTTGAAACTATATTTTTATTCAGTCACATCTTGTGTTCTTTACTTGGAGCGTCTGTATGTTTTTGTTTTTGTTGTTGTTTGAATAAATGATTGTTTGGGAGAGAGACACGCTCCTCTGGTTCGTATGAACACATGTGTTCTTAGCTTTTAATTTTCATGGCGAAGGTTGAAACTGCTTCGTTAATTGTTATATGGTTGGAAACGGGAAATGCTACATGTAGTAATTGGTATAATGTCTTGAATAATGTGAAACTTGGCAATTGTTGTGCTCATATAGATCTTGTTTAAGCTCTTGCATCATGTACCTTGTACCCATTAATGAATAATTACATAGAGCTTGTTAAAATTTGGTTTGCATGATTGGTCTCTCTAAGTCTAGATATTTTCTGGTTGAGGTGTTTGAACAACAAGGAGACAATGTAAAGTCTTATAATGCTTACAATATGTTTATATGTGAGTCTTGCTGCACCATTTCATACTTGAGTTTGCTTCAAATAACCTTGCTAGCCTAAACCTTGTATCGAGAGGGAATACTTCTCATGCATCCAAATACTTGAGCCAATATTCATGCCATTTGTGTCCACCATACCTACCTACTACATGGTATTTCTCCGCCATTCCAAAGTAAATTGCTTGAGTGCTACCTTTAAACCATTCAAAATTTATCACCTCTGATTTGTGTCAATGTTTTATAGCTCATGAGGAAGTATGTGGTGTTTATCTTTCAATCTTGTTGGGTAACTTTCACCAATGGACTAGTGGCTTCATCCGCTTATCCAATAATTTTGCAAAAAGAGCTGGCAATGGGATTCCCAGTCCCAAATTAATTAACAAAAATAGACACTCCTCCATGGTATGTGATTGTTGGACGGCACCCGAAGGATTCGGTTAGCCATGGCTTGAGAAAGCAAAGGTGGGGAGGAGTGTCATCATAATAAAACTAAAATAAAAAGGCACTCCTTCATGGTATGAGATTGTTGGCAGGCACCCGAGGATTCGGTTAGCCATGGTTTGTGAAAGAAAGGTTGGAAGGAGTGCCACCCAAAAACAAAATAAAATGGGAGCCGCTCTTTGAAGGTTTGCCTGGCAAGGGGGTTAGAGTACCCGCTACCATTCGTTGACAACAACAAACACCTCTCAAAACTTTACTTTTATGCTCTCTATATGTTTTCAAAATCAAAGCTCTAGCACAAATATAGCAATCGATGCTTTCCTCTTTGAAGGACCATTCTTTTACTTTATTGTTGAGTCAGTTTACCTATTCTTTCTATCTTAGAAGCAAACACTTGTGTGAACTGTGTGCATTGATTCTTACATGTTTACCTATTGCACTTGTTATATTACTTTGTGTTGACAATTATCCATGAGATATACATGTTAAAGTTGAAAGCAACCGCTAAAACTTATATCTTCCTTTGTGTTGTTTCAAAGCTTTCTACTAAGAATTTATTGCTTATGAGTTAACTCTTATGCAAGACTCATTGATGCTTGTCTTGAAAGTATTATTCATGAAAAGTCTTTGTTATGTGATTCATTTGTTTACTCATTATCTTCATCATTGCTTCGAATCTCTGCATTCATCTCATGTGCTTTACAATAGTATGATCAAGGTTATGATGGCATGTCACTTCAGAAATTATCTTTGTTATCGTTTTACCTGCTCGGGACGAGCAGAACTAAGCTTGGGGATGCTGATACGTCTCCAACGTATCGATAATTTCTTATGTTCCATGCCACTTTATTGATGATATCTACATGTTTTATACACATTATATGTCATTATTATGCGTTTTCCGGAACTAACCTATTGACGAGATGCCGAAAGGCCATTCTGTTTTCTGCTTTTGGTTTCAGAAATCCTAGTAACGAAATATTCTCGGAATCGGACGAAATCACCGCCCAAGTTCCTATTTTTCCCGGAAGCTTCCAGAGCACCGGAGGAGGATGAGAGAGGAGCCAGGGGCCCACACCCCGCGGGCCAGGGGGGCGCGCCCCCCTAGGGTGTGGGCAGCCCGTGGCCCCTCCGACTCCCCCTCTTCGCCTATTTAAGCCTCTCTGACCTAAAAACACCGGGGAAGAAGCCACGGTACGCGAAACCTTCCAGAGCCGCCGCCATCGCGAAGCCAAGATCGGGGACAGAGTCTCTGTTCCGGCACCTGCCGGAGGGGAAGTGCCCGGAAGGCTTCTCCATCGACACCGCTGCCATCTCCACCGCCATCTTCATCAACGCTGCTCTCCCATGAGGAGGGAGTAGTTCTCCATCGAGGCTCGGGGCTGTACCGGTAGCTATGTGGTTAATCTCTCTCCTATGTACTCCAATACAATGATCTCATGAGCTGCTTTACATGATTGAGATCCATATGATGAGCTTTGTATCGCTACTAGTTGTGTGCTACTCATGTGATGTTATTAAAGTAGTTTATTCCTCCTGCATGGTGTAAAGGTGTTAGTGTGTGCACCGTGTGGTTCTTGTCGTATGCTATGATCATGATCTCTCGTAGATTGTGGAGTTAATTATCATTATGATAGTATTGATGTGATCTATTCCTCCTTCATAGTGTAATATGGACAGCGTGTGCACTATGTTAGTTCTTGGTTTATTTTGCAATGATCTATTATGCTCTAAGGTTACTTAAACATGAATATCGAGTGTTGTGGAGCTTGTTAACTCCGGCATTGAGGGTTCGTGTAATCCTACGCAACGAATGATGTTCATTATCAAACAAGAGTGTATGTAGCACATATGAGAAGAAGTATTTATTATGCGATCAATGTTGAGAGTGTCCACTAGTGAAAGTATGATCCCTAGGCCTTGTTTCCAATACTGAAAACACCGTTTATTTACTGTTCTGTTGCATGTTTACTCGCTGCCATATTTTATTCAGATTGCTATTACCACTCATATACATCCATATTACTTGTATTTCACTATCTCTTCGCCGAACTAGTGCACCTATACACTGACAAGTGTATTTGGTGTGTTGGGGACACAAGAGACTTCTTGCTTTGTGATTACAGGGTTGCTTGAGAGGGATATCTTTGACCTCTTCCTCCCTGAGTTCGATAAACCTTGGGTGATCCACTTAAGGGAAACTTGCTGCTGTTCTACAAACCTCTGCTCTTGGAGGCCCAACACTGTCTACAAGAATAGAAGCACCCGTAGACATCAATAGGGCATCTTCTCAATTGCTTCAACTTTAGCTCTATCAACTTCAATACCTCTCTCGGAAATTTTATGTCCCAATACAATTCCTTCATTAACCATAAAGTGGCATTTCTCCCAATTAAGAACAAGGTTAGTTTCTTCACATCTCTGCAAAACTTTATCGAGGTTTCGCAAGCAATTATCAAAAGAATTCCCATAGACAGAAAAATCATCCATGAACACCTCTACAATACTTTCGCAAAAACCATGAAAAATAGCAGACATGCATCTTTGAAAAGTAGCAGGAGCATTACATAAACCAAAAGGCATACGCCTATAAGCATAAGTTCCATAAGGACAAGTAAACGTGGTTTTCTCTTGATCTTTAGCTTTAACAACAATTTGTGAAAACCCAGAATATCCATCAAGAAAGCAAAAATGAGTATTTTTAGATAACCTTTCTAGCATTTGATCAATAAAGGGTAAAGGGTAATGATCTTTCTTAGTAACTTTATTAACTTTTCGAAAATCAATGCACATTCTATAACCTACAACTATTCTTTGAGGAATAAGCTCATCATTATCATTAGGCACAACAGTCATTCCTCCCTTCTTAGGAACACAATGCACAGGACTAACCCATCTACTATCAGCAATAGGATATATAATACCAGCTTCAAGGAGTTTTAATACCTCGTTCCTTACCACTTCCTTCATCTTCGGAATTAGACGACGTTGATGTTCAACAACAGCTTTGCATCTTCTTCCATATTAATAGCATGTTGGCAAATAGAAGGAGAAATCCCTTTCAAATCATCAAGAGTATAGCCAATAGCTCCTCGGTGTTTCTTCAATATTTCCAATAACCTTTCTTCCTCAATCTCTGAAAGCTTAGAACTAATAATAACAGGATATATTTTCTTATCATCAATATGAGCATATTTAAGATTATCGGTAAAGGCTTTAAATCAAAAACAGGATCTTCCTTCGGTGGCGGTGTTGTACCCAGATCTTCCACCGGTAAATCATGCTTGAGAATAGGTTGGCGAAGAAAAATTTCCTCAAGCTCATCTCTTTCTTTCCTAAAAGCTTCACTTTCACTATTCTCCAAATGTTGCTGCAAAGGATTATTAGGAACAAGAACAATAGATGCACACTGCTCCATTTTAAAATCATTACTAGGCAAGTCAGCTTTATAAGGAGTTTTAGTAAATTTAGAAAAGTTAAATTCATAAGGTTCACCAGCAAATCTAGTCAAAATTTTCTCTTTTTACAATCTATAATAGCTCCACAAGTATTTAGAAAAGGTCTACCAAAAATGATAGGACAATGATCACTAGCAGCAGAACCAAGTACCAAAAAGTCAGCAGGATATTTAATCTTACCACATAGAACTTCCACATCTCGAACAATACCAATTGGAGAAATAGTTTCTCTATTAGCCAAATGAATAACCACATCAATATCTTCAAGTTCACAAGAACCAATTTCGTGCATAATCTCCGTGTAAAGCTCATAAGGTATAGCACTAACACTTGCACCAATATCACATAAACCATAATAGCAATGATCACCAATTCTAACAGATAGCATAGGAACACTAACTTGTTTGGGTTTATTAGGATGTGAAACAATATTAGAAGCATCTTCACAGAAAATAATATGACCATCCTCCACATTTTCAGTCACAAGATCTTTAACTATTGCAACAGCAGGTTCAATTTTAATTTGTTCTTCAGGTTCTTTAGGTTTCTTTTCACTTTTATTAACGCACTAGATATGACAGAGTACTCCTTCATTTTAGCAGGGAAAGGAGTTTTTTCAATATAAGCTTCAGGAATAATATTATCAACAGTTTCAACCACTACACATTTGTTTACAGATGAATCAACTTTATCTTTATACGGTTCATGATACTTATCAAAATTCTTCTTAGGCAGTTCATAATGAGAGGCAAAAGCTTTATAAAGATTTGCAACAACTTGGGAATCAAGACCATATGTAGCACTCATATTACGAAATTTATCAGTATCCATAAAAGCTTCAATGCATTTATAATCATAAATTATACCTGATTCTCTATCTTTGTCGTTCTCCCATCCTTCAGTATTTTCTTGGATCCGATCAAGAAGGTCTCTTTTAAACTCTTCATTCTTGCGTGTAAATGATCCAGAACAAGAAGTATCCAGCAAGGTCTTGTCTTGAAAAGAAAGTCTTGCATAGAAATTATCAATAATAACATTACCAGGAAGCTCATGAATGGGGCATTTGAGCATTAAAGACTTCAATCTCCCCCAAGCTTGGGCAATACTCTCTCCATCATGAGGCCAGAAATTATATATGCGGTTCCGATCTTTGTGAATTTCACTTGGAGGATAAAATTTGGAATAAAATAAAGGCACAATGTCCTCCCAATCAATAGAATCACCATTCTTCAGCAATTTATACCAGTGCGCCGCTTTACCAGACAGCGATATAGTGAATAGTTTCTTCCTAACTTCATTCATAGAAATACCTGCACATTTGAATAACCCGCATAATTCATGCAAAAACAATAAATGATCACCAGGATGGATAGTTCCATCCCCTTCATAGCGGTTATCCATAACACGTTCAATAATTTTCATAGGTATTTTATATGGTACTACTTCCTCACCTGGCGCTTCATCCACTACCGTTGCAGTAGTAGTAGATTTCCCAAATAGAAATTGAAGAGAAGATCTCTCCATAATGACTTATAGCAGCAGGCAAAAATAAAATCAGCACAAACAGTAAATTTCCTTACCAATTCCGCTTACCAATAGCGCTTCACTCCCCGGCAACGGCGCAAATAGTCTTGATGACCCACAAGTATAGGGGGTGTATCGTAGTATCTTCGATAAGTAAGAATGTCGATCCCAACGAGGAGCAGAAGGTGTTGGCAGCTTTCGATGGAGGATTCACGAATGCTCACGACAAGTATTCAGGGGTTTTGATATTGCAGATAAATAAAGTACAAGTAAATAAAATGCGAGAGAAATAATTGCAGCGAGTGGCCCAATCCTTTTTAGCACAAAGGACAAGCCGGTTTGTTTACTTATAATGACCAAACGTTCCGAGGACACACGGGATTTTAGTCTAGTACTTTCGCTTCATGTGGTTTAATAATCTTCATTGTTTTGATAAGTATTGTGTGGGTGAACCTATGCTAATGCACCGCCCTTCCTAGGACTAATACATACTTGTGATTATACCCCTTGCAAGCATCCGCAACTACAAGAAAGTAATTAAGATAAATCTAACCACAGCCTTAAACTCGAGATCCTGCGATCCCTCCTGCATCGATATACTAACGGGGGCTCAGGTTTCTGTCACTCCGGCAACCCCGCAATTAGCAACCGAATACAAGATGCACTCCCCTAGGCCCATAAATGGTGAAGTGTCGTGTAGTCGACGTTCACACGACACCACTAGAAGAATGACACCACAACTTAAATATCATAACATTGAATATTACTCAACCATAATTCACTACTAGCATTTAGACTTCACCCATGTCCTCAAGAACTAAACGAACTACTCACGAGACATCATATGGAATACAATCAGAGGTGATATGATGATGAATAACAATCTGAACATAAACCTTGGTTCAATGGTTTCACTCAATAGCATCTACAACAAGTATAGAATAACACCGGGAGAGTTTCCCCTATCAAACAATCAAGATTTAACCCGAATTGTTACAGCGGTGACGAGGTGCAGCGGTGGTGATGGCGGTGTAGATGGTGGAGATGATGATGATGATGATGGAGATGATGTCCCGCTCGATGACGATGGCGATGGCGTCGATTTCCCCCTCCGGGAGGGAATTTCCCCGCGGATTCCGCCCGCGGAGAGCTCTTTTCTCTCGGTGTTCTCCGCCCCGAGGCGGCGTAACCCTTCGTGAGGTCCTCTCGTGGCTTAGGTTTTCGGGACGAAGGAGTACGCGAAGAAAAGGAGGCGAAAGGGGCTGTGGGCCCCCGAGCACAGGGTGGCGCGGCCAGGCCTGGGCCGCGTCGCTATGGTCCGGGCCCACAGTGGCTCTTCTCTTCTTCCCCTTCTGGCTCCCTCCGTCATCTGGAAAAATAGGAATCTACGTGAAATTCCCTTCCACAGTTGATCTTCCGAAATATTGCGTTCTGACGGTGCTTTTTCCAGCAGAATCCTGGCTCCGGTGCTTGATCCTCCAATGATGATGAAACATGCAAAATAGATGAAATAACATAAGTATTGTGTCCCAATATGAAATATATCAATGAATAACAGCAAATTATGATACAAAATAGTGATGCAAATTGGACGTATCAATCACCTTGTAGCATGATACAAGGAAACCAAACACTTGAGACCTTCCATACATTAGCTAGGATCAATATGAAGAAGCTAGGAGGTGGAGGCATACCACAAGATGCAGGTTTATCAGAATTCCAGAAGAACAAGCTACATAAGATACCAAGGTAGAATCCTAGGCAAACCATATATTTAGAGGATCATATCATCATCTCCTGAGTAGGACCTTAGGTTATTAAAAGACATTGAGAAGTGAGAGAGATTATAGATGCTAACCATATCCATGTCTATCCTAGAGAATATTAGAGTAGTATTAAATCCTACTTGTTCAAACCAACCTTTAATCTTGGAGGTGAGAGCCATCTTCTATTAGTGAAACATAACTAAAACCTTAGACCATATTTGGATTTCAATCCAAGTACCACTTGGGATTATAAGTAGAACCCTGCCATGCCTCATGCCTATTTTATACTTCAATTAGTGAAGCATCACCAAAGCTCTAAACCTTTCACATAGGATCCACTCCACATAAAATAATATGTTCTAACTTGTGTATCATAGATCCCAAGTATAAACCAAACTAGTTATACTTAAGCTTAAATGATATTTAAGTGAGTAGAGTGAAACCAATATCCAATTTTATTTGGTATTCCAAGTAATTGTTAAGTTAACCAAATAGGAAAATATATCATAGTTGAACCATCACCTTAGCAAGTGAATTGATCAATGATGAGCTTGGGAATCATCCTAAGTAATTCAAGCTAGAAGTTGCTAAGCAAGATTAGTAAATATAGAGTTTATCCAACCATATTATTAAACCCATAGAAACAATTCTCCACATAAAATCATAAACCAATTCCATTCTGTTTACTATTTGTTAAACCCTAGCCATAATTACCTATATTTGAGTAATCACTATGGTTAAGCACTAGCCAAAATATAATATGGTCACCATGCACAAGTTCTAAATTTCAAATCATTTAAAACAGATTTGATTCTTAAATTAAAAAGCAATTTAAATGCACCCTAAAATTATAACTATTTTGAATTTGGAATTGTGTCTCATAAGAACACAAAATAAATCCATTATAAAATGGTTGTTTATAAACAAAACAATACAGTAGCTGCCATTATCAAATTGTTTTGATATTCAAATATTTTATAACCTGCAAAACAAAATAGAATTCAAATTTGGATTCAAATAACAAAATAGAAAAACAGAAAAAGAAAACAGAAATTTGAAAAAGGAAAATAGAGGGAAACTCACCTGGCTTACCTGGCCGTGCAGCCCAGCAGCTGAGTTCAAGACCAACCCACATCACGGCCCAGGAGCAGTCCAGCCCAAACCAAATACCGTTCGGTTGCTTTAATATTCGTGCAAGGAAAAAAAAGACTCGTCGTCGTCGTCTCCGAGCACGACAGCGCGGCGAAGCCAGTAGGCCACGACCTCATCGACGATAAGCACGCCTCGGACGCTGCAGAAGAACTCAGAACCTCGCCCTACTCTTCTCGCGTCCGAGCCTATCCAAAAACATCTCGATTCGTGCTCGTTTGCAGTACCAACGACACCGCCACATCTCGGCCGTCGCCGACGGTGAACTTACCAATCCGACCTTGCCAAGCTCTATAAATATGCCTGGAGCTTCTCCAGGAAACCCTAGTACCTCGCCGCCCATCCATTTCTTCCCAGAAACTCTATATCTCTCGTATTCTTCCACATACTGTCGCCGGCGTCGATGACGAACTCGAAGATATAAGCCATCCCGGAGCCCATGGCGTGGCTCAGTCGACGCGCCTAGCCGCGTAGATTACCCTGGAGGAGCAGAGCATCAAGGGGAGCCAAGTCGAGGAGGAATTTCGGTGTTCCCTTTCCCTCGGGTTCACCGGGAAATCACCAATCGTCGTCGTCTCCGTCAACAACCGCCGGAGCCGACCACACCATCATGTTCACGGTGAGCTTCCGCGTCGGTAGAGCATACTCTCGCTTCCTAGAACCGTCTCTAGCTCGCAATCGATATTTGGCCGGAGCCCGCCGCCGCAGACGTGTTCACCGGCGATGCTCCGGTGACCTTTAGGTGGTGGCGTTCATGCTCGTTTGCTCAGCATCGTGTACTGGTTCGAACGCAACAGGTTAGGAAGTCTCTGGGGGTCTCTAGCCGTCGTTCCGTCGCTCGCCGGAGCGTCACCGGCGTTCTCTCCGGCGAGAGTGACGTGTCACCGCCACCTCAGCTCTGTTGACTGGTCGTTGCCCGCGTGGCAATTGACTCAGTCAACAGGCCCACATGTCTGTGTCTGTGGGTAAAAAACGAATCGATATGTTTAGTAATTAGCATTTGAATTAAAAACCAGTAAATAGTTAAAACTTTGAAAAATCATATAAAATTCATTTTAACTCAGAAAAATATGAATAATATATCAAAATGCTCACAAAAATAAACTCTATTCAAATAAAATCTAAAACAAAAATGTGTGTCAAAATAAAAATTCATTTATTTTTAACTTCTTTAATTATGCCTTTTCATTTATTTAAAATGCAAATTAAATTCAATAAATAATTAAGTTCCAAACTTAAATTTTAACTATTCAGTAACTAAGTAAAATGTTAAGATTAATTTTATTTACCATATTTGCATTAACTTAATTATTAGTGGTAATCCATAAACCCTAATTTGCAAATTACCATTTACCATTTTCTTGAAATAAAATAAAGCAAGAAAATACTAAAAGTTAATGTTATTTTGGTAATTCAAACTTGTATATTTAATTCTCAAGTTAATTAGTTAAATCTTAGTAACATTTATAAAACCCTAGTTTCTAATTAAACCCTAACTAGTAATTATTTTTAATTCTTAAACCCTCTAAAAATTGCTAGCATGTTAAAACTATTAATAACTTTATTTCAAGTACTTAATCACATTAATTCTAGTACCAAGTATTACTTTAAGAATTGGATCATAATTTAGAAACCTTAGTTTTATTCTAAGTTAGAAACTGGATTCCATTATTTTATGTGTTCATCCTAAATAGTTGCAATCCTACAACCCTAGGGCTTTAGCCCATATGATTATATAAACTTCATATTACTTATAGAACCTTGCTAAGCAACAAACATATGCATGCTCATGATCCATTAGAATAAAACCAATTCACATAAGATTACCATTTCATGTCTATATCTTTAAATAAAACTTGTATAACCAATTAGTATCACTTAGGAGCAAACCCTAACTTGTTAATTGGATCAGTACCATTGATCACCACTCCTATATACCATATCATTAGGACCAATCTCAACCATCAAACCCTAGTAGAACCATAGTAATGAACCCTAATACCAATCTTGTGTAGTAATTCTCATCATATGCTCCTATTAAACTAAACCCTACTTAGGAAATGATAAGCAACTTAGCTTAGAAACCATTAGAGATTATTTAGTAAAGCAATTGTGAGATCATAGTAAACCCTAACTCATAGCAACACCTTGATAATCATCCTTTGATATAATGCTTAGAAGAAACCATAGTAATAACCCTACCAATACTTGCTACATAGAAACCCATTCCAAGTTAAGAACCCAACTAGTTCCTATTAGAGAACTAAATGAATCTAATAGTAAACCCTAGAAACCATAGCTCCTATTTTTAATAGTTCTTGTTCTTATTTACCCTGTTCTTCAAAAGTTATTCTTTTGAAGTACAGATGTCAATCAAACCTTAGAAGCCATAATCCTTCTTTGAAATACTCATTATTTCTTAAACAACATGTTCTTCAAAAGTTATTCTTTTGAAGTATAATACAAGTAATCATCAACCCTGTTCTGTAGAACTTAAAATTGACAACTCTTCTTTACATATTATTCCACCACTATTATTAGTGTGTATGATTGTTATGATGTATTATATCACTTGATTATGATGCTAATATAACCAAACCTTAATAAAAACCTTGTTTGAGAACCATTCTAAAAGTGCAACAAACCCTAAAGAAATCTTTACAACTCATACATCCTAAATCATCGAGGTTAGGTTACGCTCGGGACGATTGCATCTCATACTATGCATTATAGCATCTTTGCAGTTCTTTAAACATTGTCCTTACCGGACGATGATGGTATTTCAGAATTTGGAGTTCTCACGTCGAAGCTTTTGCCTGCATAATCTTGCAGTCAAGAAAGGCAAGTTCATCGCTTGCTCATGTCATTTGATTATTTTTATCAAATTATATGCTAAGTACTATACTTATCACTCCTGCATTAAAAAGCAAAGTATTATTTTACAATTATGAATATGACTATGTGGTGGGCAATGGAACCATGGTATGTGTTGATATGGTGGAGGTTCCATTGCAAGGGTACTATTCATCTAGGACTAAGTACCAATGCCGTCCAGTGATTCTAGCGCCGTACAAATCGCGTTGACCATAAGATCTATAATGGCTCGGGAAGTCAGCTGTATCTTTTCCCTCCTGCACGCCAACGGACTTGATAGAGCCTGGCGGGGTCTTGAGGCACTGCCGTAGGTTGGGATAGCCTTTAAAATCCCCATCCGGACGTTTGGATGAGAGGCTCTACCGTCTATGAGGGATTGTCCATAGTACACCGGGGGTAAAGCCGTATGATCGGGAGATGTCTACCGGGGGTGTACGGATGGACAAAAGGGTGGGTTTGCGGGGTCGCGGAGAAGGTGATTGGCTTGGATCTTACACCTGGCCCCACACCAAGGAAGTGTGGACGAGCATGCATCTCGGAAAGGTATCAAGGATAAGTTCTCTTATGGGAAAAGTAACGCACCTCTGCGAGGATCTGAATTGTATTGTCACTCCCTGTTCGGGGAAGGGAGCTGACAGCGGGAAAGGAACTCCATGAAGTTCTAGTCAACCTGTGAAGACTGACGGGCATAGTTTTCAGAATAAAATAAACCTTTTGAAGAAATGTTTATGAAAACTTGCATTTGCCTATGACTTTCTGGTCTGTGGCTTTAGCTAGTGCATGATACACCTATTTCCTAATATGAACTTGCTGAGTACGCTCGTACTCATCCCACTCTTAAATCCCCAGCTTAGCTATGGAGGCACCGGAGGATGAACTACTGTGGAACTCGAAGACAAAGGAGTCAACTGCAACAAGATGTAGAATCCAAGCAAAGAAGTCAATGAAGTCAACTGCTGCAGCAACTATAGTGGAAACTTAGACTAGTAATAGAAGAGAACCTTTCCCTAATCCTAGCACCTAAATAGCTAGATTTCTATAGCCAGCCAAGTAGCTCTTTAGCTTAAGTTAGCAATAAGTTAGATTACGAGTTGTTCTTCTGGAGCTTTATTTGAAGTTTTACCTCACTATAAAGTATGAGGCTGTGTTGATCTTCTGTAAACAGCTTGTGTATCCTTCTATAGACATACCTTGGACTCGCATATGTTTCTGTTGTACCACTCTGAGGGATGTAATATGAGTGGAACGGTGTTTCACTTGTGTTATGTCAACGACTTGTGTACTACACCATGCAGTGGTACGCTGGGTCACCACATCTAGCCCCTGCACGTTTTTGTATCTGTCCCTGTCCGGCTGATATGCACCACCTTGTTTTAGTCACAAACTGCATGCTCATCAGGTTGTGCTTGCTATCAGCCACCAAACTGGAAAACCGAGTAACTTTGCGGTTTGCATTGAAATCGCCTCCAAGAAGTAGAAATATGTGGCTCGATAGGAATCAAACATGAAGCTCCTTGTGAAATGGTTATTCGAATGTGCAACAATGCTAGAAAAGATGTCAAGAACTTCCCATTGCTGAGTCATTAGAAGCGCTACCAAGAATTTCTGGCGGAGGCTACGAAGCTTCTCTAGGCGAGGAATACGTATGAAGCGGATATGATTTGCCTAATCTAGTCTTTGCATAGTTAGCCACGAAGGAAATATATGCTGGAAATTTGCACACATGAAAGTACGGTTATGGGTACCTAGATGGGGGGAGGGGTAATAGGTACTACTCAAAGTTTTTTCCCTTATTTTAGTGGCTCGCAAAAGTGAAGTTCTTTTGATGCAAGGTGTTCAATCCTATATGAAGTTATGAACACAGAAAGGAATACAATTGCAATAAGGAACAAGTAAAAAAAGTGTAAAGGTAGGAGTAACTGCCAAACGAAGAAACGTGACATACAATTTGTTTCCCGCAGTTTATTCTCAGGGGAAGCACGTCTATGTTAGAGAGGTGTGGCGCCACAAAGGCCACCAACACCATGAAGGCTCACCCTATTCTCCAGTGACCACACCACGAAGTTGAATCCACGTTCCACTAGGTGGCTAGAGTCACTTGGAAGCATCTGAGTTGTGGATTTCCTCCAAGAAGATTGTGAGGGTTTGAAGACTACCTTTAAATCTACCGTGAGTGAGTGAGCTATTCCTTCGTGGGATAGACTCCGGAGAAGGTGATTCTTCGTGACGTTGGAAAATTCTTCGTGGGATCCCACACCTATTCAACGTGACGTACCTTCCTCTCAAGGAAGGGAACATGGACATACATCTTTGTTTCCGCGTGCTTTGGTTATTTCTAACCGATCTTTTTTACTTGTGTGCTCTTCATTTGTGTGATAGCCTTCGTGCTTGAAGTATCTTGTTTCATCATATATGTTGCCTCACCTACACTTTCTATTCCGCAAAGGCTAAACTTGTAAAAGAAATAAACAAAAATTTGTAGAACCTATTCACCCCTCCTCTAGGTTACCATCTCTATCCTTTCAATGACCCATTAAACAACTGCAGGTTAGAAATGGTGCATCAGTGAGGGTTTAATTATTCATGGATGGAGAACATTATGTGAAGGGACCTGCAGCCGAATCTCGGTGGCACATGCACGAAGTCGAAGGGTCGCAGCGGCTCCAGCTCGGCTCAAGGACAGACGCGCGGGCGCGGCGGCTTGCACGGAGGAGCAGGCACGTGCTGCTGTAGCGATAGCGATCCATGCCCGAGTGGGGCCGAGTCACTCGGTGGTATGCGGATGGAGTCACGGTGGCACCATGATAAACGACGACCTACGAGCAGAGGGCCGGAGAGATGGTACTGGATTGTGCCTTGGCGGCGACAGCAGCGACGACGTGCGAGTCGTTTGCTGCTGGCAGTGAGGCGAGGACGCGCCTGCCGTTAGGAGGCTGCTGCAAGTTCCCCCTGGCCTCTTGAAGTCGCCGTTAGGGAGAGGGAGTATCGCGTCTTGATTGGCGTCATTTTTTTTCCTCTGCTCTCCCTTCGACTCTTCGAGAGCGTGGGAAGCGGGTGCGATTCCAAGCGTCGGACGACGAACGCTTCTTTGCCAGAAAACGGAACATCCAAGGTAGTATTCCCTTCCTAACAAAATCAACGAACAGTTTGGATGTGAGCGATCCAGATAAGATGAAGCTAATTGAGGACGACAGTTGCACGGAAATGGTTCTTCTGCACAAAAGGTGATAATGTGATTCGGTTTGAGATAGGGGGTGACATTTGGTATGTAAATACTATGAAATGTGACGTCACTGAAAAATGTGAACCGAAGGTTTCACCTTAATAGTAAAGATTACCATATACATAATATTAATATATTATACTTCCCATTAGTATGAGGGAGTCCGGTAATCCTACTCCGCATCACGAGGCAGCAAAGGAGATGAAGCAGTTGATCAATCGCCATTCTTGAACCTTCTGTTTTTCTTTATTTTTTAGAGAGAATCTTGAACCTTTCTGGCCGGGCCGGTCGATGGTTAACGGCCCATAAGCTGTACCGAAACCCAGCTACAGCACACAATTTGTGGCCCACGGCTTTAGCTCCGCTCCCTCACTGGAGACAAGGCCACCTGAGTGACTCCGCGGCGGCGGCGGCGGCTGGAACCACTCCCGTTCCACAGCAATGGCGATGGCATCGGCGACCCCCTCTCTGATCTCCAGCTAGCGAGCGACCCAAATCCCTATTCCTCCATGGAGCACTGCGACGGGGAGAACTCCGCCAAGCGACCCAATCTCTCCGCCGCCGGCGGCAGCGACAGCGAGGACCGCCTCAGCGCGCTTCCCGACGACCTTCTCATCCACATCCTTCTCAAGCTTCTCGACGTCGCCGTCGCCGCGCGGACCAGCGTCCTCTCCAGTCGCTGGCGCCGCCTTTGGACGCTGCTCCCGGAGCTCAACTTCCCCTGCCCCAGTGACCCCCAGCACGTACGCCTTGCCCTCACCGCCCATGAAGCGCCGGCTCTCCACCGCCTCTCCGTTCATTTCATCGACGCCACAGCCGAGTCCGTGGCGGCCTGGCTTCCTATGGCCGCGCGCCGCCTCTCCGGCATCAACACGGCGCCGCATGATGAGACGGAGGACGAGGCCGCGGAAGGGGGCGCCCTTGAGCTCCCCTGTTTCGAGAACGCCACCTCGATCCACCTCGAACTAGGATATCTTGGCCTCGCGGTGCCACCATTGGGCGAATTCGCTGGACTCACCGATCTCTTCTTGGCTTTCATCAAGCTACATGGTCCGTGCGAGCTCGGTGAAGCTGTCTCCTCGCTGCGGTGCCCATCTTTGCAGAGACTCACTGTCTGTGATGCCTGGGGTATGGTCAACTTCAACATTCACTCTGAGTCTCTCAAGAAATTGGAACTGAGAAATCTGCATCAGCTGCAACAACTCACTGTTATGACTCCGGCACTCATACACTTATGTGTGAGCTCTTGCTTTTCTTCGAGTCATAATCAACCCGTTGCAAACATCTCCGCCCCTCAGCTGGTATCCCTCGATTGGGGGGATCATTATGATCCAAGGTTCACACAGCTTGGCAAGATGGAAAATCTAGAGTGTCTAAGCCCATACCCTTTTTGGGTGACTTTGCACATGATTTCAACAGCTCTTGTGCCAGGCTTCTACAGCGCTTTGAGCTCATCCGGGGTCTCAAGTTGATACTTGTCTATGTGCCGGTGAGTTCATTTTTATGTGAGCCATCATTGTGTAAACTTGGAGTCCAAATTAAGGAATTAGCCATAGGCATACGATGAGGTTCTTGATTGTTTTCCTTTTAAGTCCCAAAAACATGGCTTAGCAACATTTTATCCTCTGTGACGGCGTTACCTTTTTTCTGCCTTTGAGTACGTAGCGTTGATGCTACAAACCACTACACTGCACTGGTATATTGATTATTCAAGGGAGCACATGATCTCAGACCTGCTAGCATAAAAGAACCATTTGCTGTGTGTTATTGAATTTCTAACCAAGTTCCTCATTTCCTTTCTTTTTGTTATTACTTATCCTTTTTTATGACTTCCCACAGATCTACACCTAGAAACTACTAATCATCAGAACTGATTCATTTTTGCGTGTTTGCATTAATCTGCAGCAGGACATTCCTAACAAGCAGTGCTTGATGGAAGACATTAAAAGGCTCCCGGACCTGACACACTTGGCCCTGTATATAAATCCACAAGGACACTCCTTTGGGGCCAGTGTGTTCCATTTGCTCAGGATGTGTACTGGTCTGAGAAACCTGGTACTTAAATTTTATAGCACACCTCATCACCCTGAGGTAATACTATCCTTACTTTGTTTCTCTGATACATGGTATGCATTCATATTTCTTGGCACACCTAGGCTTGAGCTGCTAGTATAGATCTACAATAGGTGTTGGTTTGATACTGGGTGCTTTGCACCAAATTATATCCGTGGCAAATCTATGGCCCAACAATGAAAATGAATATTGGTTTCTCTTCTCCAGAGAGTGGCACGTAGCTTTGATTAGGTTGGACGGATTAGGGCGGGTGGGTAGGAGATGGCGGCATTGCAAGACAACGAGGTTGACAGCAGCCATCACTGAGGGAGGTGGTGGTGGTGGTGCGGGAGTGGTGAAGAGAAAGCGGCTGCCACAGGGAGCTGTGGAACAGTCAGAGTTAGAGGAGGTGACCCTCTGGGAATAAATCCTGACATGATCCTGCTGTTTTGGCAGCTCCCATTACAAATATACGCCGGTTATGTGAATTTGATTTGATTAATTGCATGGGCGGCTCGATCTTGACAAAGTAGGATTTACGAGATAATATAATATACTATTTTTCTTTGCGGTTTTTTAAGAGTGCATCAGTAAGACAATAACAATGGTCTAAGGCCAATTTAAGATCTCCTTCAATATGCTTAATCGATTGGACAATAGCTTGACTGTATATGTACTAAAACTTGTTCAACTTCGTGTTTGGTAGAAGAATCATATATATTATATTACTATGATAGAAAATTAACGTTGAGATTCGTCGATAGAAAGACGAGCTACTTCAGTGGTGTATTTTCTAGCTGTTGTTTTCCTTTCCTCTTCTCAGGATGCATTAGCCCACAGTTTCAATACTAGATTAGCACAGCAATTATTTAGGCTCACATTACCTAAGAAGTACTATATGTATGCTAGCTAGCAATTGTATGAAAAAAAATCAACCACATGCTAAGCTAACAGTGTTTTTTTTTGCCCGCAAAAATAAAACTACGAACATCTGACCTAATCTCTTAACTCATAAGTGACCTAATATATAATTAATCAAAGAATATGAATTTGTAGAGGGCATGACTCATATTATGTGGATAAATATATAACTCAAGTGTATTATATGGAACTTGAAATAAACAAAAGGAAACCAGTAAATTGGTTTCCATATATTCAATACGAAGTCCATCAAAAGCTAAATAGTGGAGTAAACTTTGTATGGAATTTAACATTTTGGTTTATAAAACTTGAACGTATAAAACAAACAGACATAAATTAACATTTTTATGTCCACTCAAATAGTACACAATATGTAGTAGACCAATATATGTCAAAAGTATGGCTCAGATGTGAACGTGTAAAACAAACAGACATAAATTAACATTTTTGTCTCCATTTAAGTAGCACACAGTATGTAGTAGACCAAAATATGTCAAAAGTATGGCTCAGATGTATCAACGTGTATCTCTTCTCTGTCTCTACTACTATAATGTAGCAGTTATGAATTTGGATTTACCACACTCCTCCCAACTTCCTGGCAGAACACCTATGAAGTTATCATAGCCGTTCATTTTCTATTCAGGACTGTCATCTGCCATTCATCAAGTATCATCGTGAACGATCCAATGGCTGCCATGCGTTGGATTCACCCCTCCCAACGGTGCACGCCCGTGTGAACCTTCTAGGAGCTAGAGGAATTTTCTAGAGAATAATCGATGGAGACTTTGCAATATGGGTTCTTGGGCAAAGTTGTTTATTCGAGTGCTAGGAGTACGACCTGTTGGACGTGCTAGACCAATGAGCCTTCTTGCCATGTCACACTGAGTTACCCAGGCAGGTTTTTTTTTTCTTGAAAAAAGTTACCCAGGCAGGGTGCTTTTCTCCCAGGTTCTCTTGTAGACAATTTCATCTATAATTGCAATGTGATGACGGTATTTTAGAAAACCGCTAAAAGCCCTAATTTTGTGGACCTTATAGCCTTATATATTAAACATTTCAAGTTTACAATTTTCATGGCACCATATGTTCCTACATAATATTAACTCTTGTTTCTTTAGAGCATCTCTAGGAGATCCCGCACAAGGCTATAACTGCAAAATAACCACCATTTTGCGGTCTTGAACTCAAAAAATGCACAGGATAGATCCTGCATACCGCCTGTCCCAGAAAATTTGTCGCTGGAACCTAAAAACGGCCGCCAAAACCAGCATATAAGCGGTACACATGGCCAGGTTTTCGATTCCACACATAGTCAACCTGACCGTAGCGGGAGGGACGTTTCAGCCCCATATTTACTGCTCCCTCGCCGACGCTGATCCCCTTGCACCCATGGTGCTTTCTGTGCCGTCGCCCATCAGCTCAAAGGTCGCGTGGCCCTTATTGTAGTATCCTGTCACACCTGCACCTCCAGCAAGTGCATCGTCATGCGGCATTGACTGCCCTTGCGGCAGCATTGTCTGAGCTCGCTCCCGTGTTGGTGGCACTATTGTCCTGCCTACCGAGGACGGTGCAGTTTTTTGGGGCTGCCAAAAATGATGGCATCTGGGCCAAAGAAAACGAGGAATGCAACCTACCGCAGGACGAAAATATTTGGTTTTACCGTATGAGTTTAGAAGCCTCCAGTGGAACCCGCGGCGATACCGCAAAAGCGGTTTATGGTCAACGACAAACAGCTTTTACGGGGTTTGCTAGAGTTGCTCTAAAGCTCTAGGAGTATTGTTGTGCTCATACCAGGTCTTGCAAAGCAGGTGCTACTTACTAGTAAGTTGCTAATGTGTAGCAACTTGAATAGTTTCTACATATATGACAATAATTCGTGACGATTAGAACAGAGAATAGTGAAGGCACACATGAATTGATCATGATGCCTAAACGTCACAGGAGCGTTGAACTAAAGGGGAATATGCATTTGCATGGCATGGGGTAGCTGGGAAAAATGGGTGGGAAGATGCCAATGAACTATGTACAAGCAAGGGTATGCATGTGGAAGCAAAGGATATTTCGGATACAGCACTAAAGCTCACACGAGAAAACAAGTAGTTTCAGTTGTAAAAAAATGCCAAATCATCGAAAAGAAAACAAGTCTTTTACCAACATCATAATAATCTTAATGCTACCAAAGGCTATTTTACTCAGGACCTATATTTCGATCGTAATACCTTTCTATATTGGGACATTACCTTCACGAGCAAGATCACACCCTATATTTCGATCGTAATACTTTTCTATGTTCGGACATTACCTTCACGAACAAGATCATGCCCTTCGGCACGGGTATGGGAGGTATCTCTGCCGTTCTTTGATGTAGAGTTGCTTTGAGATCTGAAGCAGCACAATGTTGTGGAGGAACAACTCCACCTTGCTGCTACAATGTGAACATCACATTATCACAAATGTTGAAGGAACCACTTCAACGTGTTGCACTAGATATCTGTTTAGGGGCGTAAGCTAGATATCGCTCTAGGGGCGGGGCTGTCAAGAGTTTAGTCCAAAACTCTCAACACACAAGATTCAGTCCAAGATCTACGACAAGAACACAAGGTTCCATTTATTTGATAGGTAGTGGGTACATAGTCCGATTACATACATAGAGGTTGGACCTCTATTTATAGGCTGCATGAGTTTTCACTACTTAGCTCTACTCACGACTAGAGTGTTGTGGAGAACACTACATAAGCTAGGAAAAAAACTATAAATATTCTAGTTACAACTTATACTAGAACACTCTGGAAACCCCTACAACACAACACATATAACTAGAGGACCATATTACTTAGACTATAATAGAAGTGTGTAGAAGCTAGTACGGGATTTTACTTATGTTTTATTTCCTTATGACCCTCATCACCCCCCCCCCCCCTGGTTGTTTAGAAGTCAACCACGAGTTATCTTTATAGAGCCAAGTCTGCCACATTGAACGTTGAACACGTTGGATATTGAGAGAAGTCCAATTTACCCCCCCAAATTCGTCTCGACGTTCAGATTACAACCCCAAACTTTACTTTGGTTCAATCTTCAACCCTGAATTCTATAAACAGTTCGGAATTGAACCTTCTATCCTTTTTGACAAGTTTTGAACCGGTTTTTCTTCCTATATACTGTGCCAACTCATCAACATACAACATACACGGTACATGTACTTCCTCTCTCTCCATATCACATGATCACCTCATGCCTCATCATGATCGTCTTCCTCCCTGGAACGAGGCCATGGCGAACACAGAGGGGTGGCTCCATCGGACAATAACACCCGGTGTCTGCCCTCTACATCACCTGTCGTGCCCAGCCTTCCGCCAACACGCCACCACGCAGCGCAGCGAGCCGGCGGGTGAAGAGTTGAAGATGAAGCATAGATTTGAAGATGAAGAGTTAAAGACATAGAATACATGCATACACTATTTTACCAATACAATACATTACGTGACAAGAAAAACTGGCTTAAGACAATGCAAGGGGTGATTCTGAACCGTTTTTAGAATTCAGGGTTGAAAGTTGAACCAAAGTAAAGTTCAGGGTTGTAAGCTGAACTTTGAGACAAGTTTAGGGGGGTAAATTGGACTTCTCTCGTTGGATATCCATCTCAGCCAGAAGATCTATCACATAAGCATTACCATTTGTCTTCCTTAGAACAGAGAAGGCCCCATACCTCCGTTGTCTAAGCTTCCCTTTAATGCGTAAAGGCAATCTTTCCCTTTTGAGGTATACTATCACCATATCAGCAACTTGTAATGATTTTAGCATCCGTTTGCAGTCACCTTTTCCCTTCCCTTGGAGCTATTACGATCTAATTGGTTTGGTAGAATGGTAATCTTCCGCTTGTTCTAAGTGAAAGAGCAAGAATTTTCTTTTCCCTTCGTGTGTAGTATCCACATCAAATTGCCAAGGTCTCCCAAGAAGAACATGGTTGTCATCCATATTAACAACATCACATAACACATTTGACGATAGTACTCGCCCAAAGAGAGTGGCAGGTTGTATTGCTTGGTGATCCTAATATTCACTCCTTTATTGATTCAATAGTGTAGGGATTTGGATGATCATGAGTCTCAAGCTTTAAATGGTTCTCCAAATTCCGAGAGATAAGATTCTCACAATTGCAAATATTAATCAGTAACTTGCATACCTTGCAATTTATCGTGTATTTGCTCTCAAATATTTTCTTCCGTTGTGTTGAGAACAAGAGACGCTGAATTACACATACCACCTCTTCACCCTCTTCTTCACAAACATCTTGACCTTCTATATCTTCAGATTCATATTCTTTGTCATCTTCACCATCATGAATAGTTGTGTTAACAAACTTTCTCAATGGGGAGTTGCTAGATACATGTCCTCCTTCACTGCATTTATAGCCTCTACCCTACTCTTGCCTCGAGCTTGCTTTTGAACAGGTTGTTTTGCCTTAGGTTGAACGGTTTTCTCTTCAACCCTATGGGAGTTAGATGAGCCTTCTGTATGAGGATATGGAGTCTTACTTGCGCTTCTTCTCCTCATCAACCTCTCAGCCTTTAAGGCCCATCGACCATTGATGTACCTTGCAACTTGTTGATCTCCAGTTTTAGAAAGGTTGCACCTCACTTGTAGCTTTAGAAACTCTTTGGTGTATTCCTTTCTCCGTAACACAATTCTGAAACTGAATAAATAGGATTTGATCATAATCTGCATGCAAAAATCTCCCTTTCAAAAGATTCTTCATCCGCCGCCAAGATCTCACACGAGGCTCTCCCCTTAGTCTGTGGTCTTCTGAAGGCAATGCGACCATGCACCAGCTCCTCCTTTTAGCTTATATGCAACCAAAGAAACTCTACGGTCTTCATGACCTCAAAGAAAGTCTCCACCTCATACAACCAATCAAGGCACCCCTCAATATCAACATTTTCACTAAAAGTGGGGATCTCAGTTCTCACCTTGTATGTATCTCTCGCATATGTAGCATTGTGTACTCTTGGATATGTATAGAGATCAGGTTCTATAAGCATACATTAACCTCTTTGAAGTACGTTGAACAACATGTGGTTGAGGTGTTTTTGCTTCAAGATGACCTCCCCATCTTCTGCGCGCCAAACGTTTTCTTCCTCTTTTGATGATTCTTCTTCATTGGTAGTAGGAGGAACACCTTTACTTATCATCTCAACTAGCTGATCAGATCTGCGGTTAAGGCCTCCACGGAGTGCTTGGATTTGTTGTTCTCCAGCATCCACTCTTTTCCCCAATTCCTCTATTGCTTGGTGCAGCTCTCAATGAGGAAACCAACAGCTGGATCGGATGATACGACCTGAAGCAGCACAATCTTGTGGAGGAAAAACACCTGCTGCTACAATGTGAACAACACAAATGTTGAAGGAAACACTTCAATGTGTTGCGTTAGATATCGCTCTAGGGGCGGGACTGTCAAGAGTTCAGTCCAAAACTCTCGACACACAAGATTTAGTCCAAGATCTAAGACAAGAACACAAGGTTCCATTTATTTGATAGGTAGTGGGTACATAGTCCGATTACATACATAGAGGTTGGCCTCTATTTACAAGCTGCATGAGCTTTTACTATTTAACTCTCCTCACGACTAGAGTGTTCTAGAGAACACTACATAAGCTAGATAAAGAACTACAAATATTCTAGTTACCCATTACAAACTAGAGGATCATATACCTAGAATATAATAGAAGTGTAGAACCTAGTAAAGGATTTTACTTATGTTTTATTTTCTGCTGTCCCTCGTCAGCTTTGAGATCCCAGCAGTCCTTCCCTTTTTCTTCATTTTCAGAAAATGTAGAACCCTCAACTAGATTGATGGATGGGACGCAAAAGGGAGTGTGGGGTCCATCCGCACAGAGTTTCGCTCAGAAGTAGACCAGCTACCGTCCCATGTCTAGTACCTACACACTACACACTCATCAATCCTTCATGTCAACACCCGGATTTTTAAGTCCAGATGCCTATTATGTCATACATCGCAATCCCAGGAATAGTGTTGTTGCGAGACATAACAGTTGAATAGAGTCATCATTTATTACAACACATAATGTCTTTCACCATATATTACATTATTCAATGTTACACAAATAGTTGATCTAAACGATCAACGAACATAGATAACTAGCGGAAGCGTCGTAGGAGGTGGAACTATCTATCCACAGGCCAACGCTTGACGTTAGAAGCATCCTAATTCTGGTAGACGTCTTGTTGACCGTCATCCTCGTCTTTGCTCCTCTTCATAGTCGGCATTGGAATAGCCAGGGACACACCATGAGTACTTAAGTACTCGCAAACTAACACTAATGTAAGTAATTATCAATATTAATGGTTGCTAAGCTCTAGGTTTATTTGCATAAAGCCAAGTTTATTTTGCAAGTATTTAGTAAAGATGCTTGAATCTCTAGACTAACTCAAGTGGGAACATTAGTGTCATTCCCACCATCTCAGTGGTGTTTTTCAACAATTCAAGTCACCGTTCAAAATCATCATTCCTTTTTAAGACAAGTTCTACAACGGAACAGTATGGCCTTTCCATATCGTAGTGGACACGGCTATTCGAATAGGTTTAACACTCTGCAGAGGTTGTACTCTTGTGCCACAACTTTTGATTACATCCGTCGGGATAACCCCGAATCGTCGTAACTCGTACGCGGATCATCAACCATAACCTTCCACTTAGATAACCTAGTATAGGCACCTCTCCCCATGAGCTTGGCCTCCGGTGAAGACAAACCGTCAACTGCACAGGGCTTGGGTCGTACATTCACCTCATATTCACATCATTTCACTTTCAACGGAGGCACCTCGGCATGATGCTTGTTTAGAGGGAACCCATACTAAACTACATAAGCTTCTAGTTAAGCCCTACCCATAATCAGTGTTGTGGGGGTACTAGTATAATTGGAAAGGTATCGCATCCGAACCCAATCATCAGTTTTCACAAACCTTCACCAAGTCATTCACTTCTCTTTCACTTTCAAATTCTTTCAAAGTCATTTCATTTCACCTTGTTCCCATCTAGAGTAGTCAATTTTATTTATTTGGCAATAGCATCTAGTCATGAGGGGGTGCTATCTAGCTTGATTTGCTTATGCTAACCTTGACACTCTTGTTCTATTCTAAACCAAGTGAATCATGAATCAAAAGTGCTTTGAAATACAATACTTGAAATAAAAACAAAGTAAAAACATGGGATAGGATCCTTAAGCATAAAGTAATATGTAATAGTGCCTTGCTCATGAAGAGCTTTGCATTAAGGTGGCTTGCAAGAGTATTAGCTTGCCTTGGTTGGGATAGGAGTCAAAGTTTTCCTCCTCCTCCTGGTTGTAGCCTTCCTCCTCCGGGTATTCCTCGAGACTAGCGTCTATATACGAATACAAGGTATAACGATCACTACACACAATTAAGTGCTAAGCTAAGCACACGCCAAAATTGCACACAAGTATATGCTAGCATCACACTTTATTAGCATGGTGATTTAATTCCTTGTTTTAAAGAAAAATAATTTACTCTCATTATAATTATTTATTAAGATTTCTCTTTAATGTCTTGGAGGAGATAATTCCCTCTCATTGCATTTTATTAAGATTTAATCTCTTCAAATAATAATAAGGTATGAGTATTAGTTGACCAAGGTCAACACTTCATATCTATTATTTGAGAGTGAAATTTAAATGAGGTGCTACACCTCATGCATTTTAATATTAGCATGCTCATGATTTAATATCTCCAAGTAATCAAGCATGAGGTTTATTAGACCAAAGTCAGTACCTCTATTTGAATTACTTAAGACCCCAATTTAAATGAGAGAATAGCTCTCATACTATTTAAACAATTTATTTGTATGAGTTAAATGGACTAGAAATGGCTTCATAGCCATTATTTAGTTCTAGTCCATGATCATGCAAAACAACTATGCTATATTTTTGCATAAACAATTAGAGGGTATCAATTGTGATTTATGAGAGTTGGAATCAACTTAAAATCCTTTATAGATAATTTTTAATATTTATTTGAAGTTGAAAAAGGCTCTGCCTTGTTATTTTTAGTATTTAAAATCTACAAATAATTTGCAAGTGAGGCTAGTGGCATTGTTTAGATAATTTCATGGGCTTTCTGAATATATAAAATTTATGAAATTTGGTTCAGTGGATTTTGTTGTATTTGAATTTGAAAAAGCAAGCAAATTAAACAGAAAAATCGAATTTGAATTAACTGGGCTTGGCGGGAAGGGGAAGTGGGCTACACTGCGAAAAAGAGGTGGGCCGGCCCAAGCGTGTCGCCCACACGCGGGCCGCCGACATGGTGGGCTCCACCGTGTGGCTCATAAACGCGCGAAGCGGTACGAGCTATGCGAGTCGTTGGATCAGAACGCGATCGTGCGGTGCACGATCGTCGTCTTCTCCGGCGAGGCCGAGGTTCGCGGCGAGCCTAGGGGGTCGGAGGGCGTGCGGCGTTCCGCGGGGTTCGGTGGGTGCGAGGCGGCGTTGTCGACGGTGAGGCGTCGGTAGCGGTGGCGAGGCTCGGGGCGGCGTGAATCGACGACGGTGATCTGCGGGCTCCGGCGAGCTTTGGCTTCAAATTGGAGCTGCTCCTGCGACGATTCGAGGTGTGGTTTGGTCGAGGCGAACCAGTGGAGTGAGGCGGTCGTGGGGGTGCGAAGGAGAAGGCGCGAGGTCTCTATTTATAGAGGGAGGGGTCTGTGGGTGCCGTGGTGGTCGACGTGGTCGCTCCGGCGTGCGAAAGGGCAAGTGGTCTGCACTCGATTGGCGACAACATGGCGATGCTTTTGGTACATCGGAGCGTCCAGGAGCGATGGGAGGGCTCGGCGCTTGGTGATCATGCCGCGGCCGCGGCATGGCTTCGACGGTGGCGACGGCGAGTCCTCCGGCGATGCTCGAGTGTGGCTAGCGTGTAGAGGTACTGGTGGAGATTCTTGGTGCGGGGATGGGCGAAGGGCATGGGCGCGAGCGTTGGTACGGTGCCATGCTCGGCGCGTCCGGTGCGCGCTCACGCGTGCACGGCATGCCGTGGCCTGGGCGCGCATGGGCACGCTTGGTGCGGCCAATGCTGGGGCTTGGCGACTTTGGGCCATGCTGGGTCGTGCTCATGGTGTACCAGGCTAGCTCCTAGACATGGTGAGGGGGAGTGGATCGAGCCAGAGAGAGAGGAGGCATGGTGGCCGGCATGAGCTTGCCATTGGTCGACTTGGGTTCCTCCACTCCTCCATTTGCACCAGCCAGTACTAGGAATGATGGAGAGGTACTCTAGGTGCAATGATCATCAAGATTCACCTAGGGTTCACCTTATAAACTGTTGGGTATTTGCAATTTTGATCAAATCTGTTTTGTGCCTGCTAGGTGTTCGACAGTATGGCCGCAAGAAACTTATTTTGGAATTTTGAAATTCTTTTTGGTGGAGTTCATTTATATATTGATAGTGATGGAATGGTGGTGGTGGAGTTCATTTTGATGAAATTTGGCAACATTCCAAAATGGGGGTCATCTACACTTTGTTTCAAAGTCTCCTCTTGTCAAACATATACTGGTCAACCTGGTCAACTTTAGCAGTGGTGGTCAACATGAAAAGTGTTCACCTTGACTTGGTCTTGGATGAGGTGAAGAAAGTTAGGGTTGTTTAGTTTAAGATTCTTCCAAACCAGAGGTGTTAAGAAGGCAACATTTTATAAAGTGGTCATATGACCATTATCATATGTATGTAAATTTTGAATTTTCCTTGGATTTGAATCTAGTTTCTTCTATGCATTTATGTTTGTTTTTGTTTTATAAGAGTTTTACAATCATTGGATCAAGCCTTGGTGGCCCTTGTTGAGGATTTAAAAAAATGGGCTCTTATGTGTATGTGAGGGTTTATGGCTATCTTTGCATTTCTTATTTTTCTTTCAAGTTGAGATGGTATGATCATGGTTTAGGGTTTAAGTACAAATGATCAACACTACTACACTCATCATGGCAATTGCACACCAAAAGCACATACTATGCATGAGACTATATGTAGCACTATATGAGTAAATAAAGTTTTTGTTTGTTGCAAAAATTGAGTCTTTGAAATTTCCTTTTCTTTATTTATTGTTGAAAACTTGAGATGTTACAAACCCTTCTCCCTTACAAAAGATCTCGTCTCGAGATCTCAAAGAAAACTAGATACTAAAGAGATTGGGGTACTCAGTCTTCATGAAGTCTTCCCTCTCCCAGGTAGCTTCTTCTTCGGTGTGATTACTCCATTGGACCTTCAGAAATTTGATATTCCGGGTGCGAGTAGTTCGAAGATGCGAATGGTACTTCTCGCATTCTGAGTTGATGTCCACGGATCTTGATCAATGTTCTTGAAGACCTCGGTCTTTTCTGGTACTTCCAAGCATTTGCGAAGTAGAGAGATGTGAAACACATTGTGTACCGCTGCCATTTCTTCCGGTAATTCCAGTTGATAAGATACCTCTCCCGCGACTAAGAACTTTGAAGGGTCCAACATAGCGGGGTGCAAGCTTTCCTCTAAGCTGGAATCTCTGCATTCCTTTAAGAGGGGATACCTTGAGATACACAAAGTCTCCGATCTCGAAGGTCATTTCCCGCGTCTTTGTGGCGTAACTCTTCTGCTGGACTGGGCTGTCTTAAGGTATTCCCGGATCTTGTGTACCTTCTCTTCGGCTTCTCGGAGAACGTCCGGTCCAAACACTTGGCTCTCTCACTTCCGACCAATTCGGAGGGGTACGGCACTTTCTTCCGTACAATGCTTCAAAGGGAGCCATTTGCAAGCTGGCCTGTAGTTGTTGTACGAAAACTCGGCGTAAGGCGCAATCTTCCCACTTGGATCCATACTCTAGTACACATGCTCTCAACATATCTTCAAGGATTTGATTTACTCGTTCAGTCTGTCCATCCGTCTGCGGGTGGTATGCTGTAAAATTCAGGCGGGTGCCTAGCCCTTCATGTACCTTCTAATCTCGAGGTGAATTGAGATCCTCTATCGACACTATTGACTTCGGGGTTCCGTGCAGGGTGACTATTCGGGAGATGTACAATTCCCCTTGGGTCCTTGGTAGGTGGTCTTGACAGGATGAAATGGGCGACTTTGGTCAACCTGTCGACCACTACCCGATAGAATCGTTTCCTTTACTAGACTTGGGCAGTCCGGTGATGAAGTCCATTCCTACCGTATCCCACTTCCATTCGGGAATCTGCAGGGCTGTAGTAGTCCTGCGGGTCGTTGATGCTCGGCCTTGACTCTTTGACAAATGTCACACTTAGCGATGTAGCTCCCGATTTCTCGCTTCATTCCATGCCACCGCTGTTCCTTCAAGTCCTGGTACATCTTGGTACCGCCGGATGAATGGAATAAAGGGTGTCATGGACTTCCTTCGAATGACCCTTTAGCTAGAATCTGACAGCACGCACAAGCGTCCGTTGTACCAAAGTACTCCTTCTTCATCTACGGTGAATCCCGGTGCCTTTCTGCGGCTATCTGGTTCTTGATTCCGTCGATGCTAGCATTCCCTTTGTGCTTCCTTGATTTGACTAACCAAGGTAGGTTGTAATTCTATGCTGGCGAGATAACCTTCGCTAACCAGCTCCAGTCTAAACTGTTCAAACTCTTGATACAGGCTAGGTTGCTCTTCCGCGATCATGGAGTTTAGCTGACATGGCTGTCGGCTCAAAGCATCGGCTACCACATTGGCCTTTCCGGGGTGGTAGTGAATCTCTAGGTCGTAATCCTTGATCAACTCGATCCATCTTCTTTGCCTCATGTTCAGTTCCTTCTGAGTGAAGATATACTTCAAACTCTTGTGATCCGAGTAAATCTCGCATCGATTACCCATGAGGTAATGACGCCAAACCTTCAAAGCTAACACAACTGCTGCGAGTTCTAAGTCGTGAGTTGGGTAATTCGCTCATGTTGCTTCATTGCCTTGACAATACGATATCACTTTCCTCCTTGCATCAACACACATCCAAGACCAATCTTGGAGGCGTCACGTAAACGTCAAAAGGCTTGGTGATGTCGGGCATGATTAGTATTGGGGTCGTCATCTTGCCTTGAGCTTCGGAAGCTCTCTTCAAATTTGTCGTCCAATCAAACTTCTTGTCCTTCTTCAGTTGGGTCATGGGTCTTGCTATGCTCGAGAACCCTTCAACGAATCGGCGGTAGTAGCCCGCCAATCCAAGAAAAGCGCGGACTTCGGTTTGAGTGGTTGGGACTTTCCATTCTGCAACGGTCTTGATCTTTGCGGGGTCCACGGCAATTCCTCCTGCGGACAAGATGTGTCCCAGGAATCCTACTTCTTTCAACCAGAACTCGCACTTGCTGAACTTGGCGTACAACTTGTGCTGTCTAAGGGTCTCTAGGATGATCTCCAGGTGTTGCTCATGTTCCTCTTCGGTCTTGGAGTAGATTAGGATGTCGTCGATGAAAACAACGACAAACTTGTCCAAAAAGTTCATGAAGATCTTGTTCATGAGGTTCATGAAGTATGCCGGGGCATTGGTTAGACCAAACGACATGACGTTGTACTCATACAACCCATATCCGGTGGTGAATGCAGTTTCGGGATATCCGTTGCACGGATCTTCAGCTGATGGTAACCTGTCCTGAGGTCAATCTTGGAGAACACGGTGGCACCTGTCAACTGATCAAACAGATCTTCTATCTTCGGCAATGGGTACTTGTTCTTGATGGTGACATCGTTAAGCTTACGATAGTCCGTACATAAACGACTGGCACCGTCTTTCTTATCCACGAACAAAACTGGGGACCTCCAAGGTGACGCACTTGGTCGGATCGGACCTTTGGCCAAGAGTTCGTCCAAGCTTCTTCGTTCCACTAATTCTGGTTCATCTGTAAGCTCTCTGGGCTATGGGTCTGTTCGGGATTAACTCAATGATAAACTCGATATCCCGATCCGGGGGCATACCGGGTAAACCATCGGGAAACACATCGGGTATCTACAGACGACCCTAATCTGATCCAAGGTGGGTTTGGCTTGACTCTGGTTACAAGTGAATTTTCTAGGTAGCCTTTCCGATATGTGCTCCACTAGTACTCCGGTGCTACTAGTCATGGTGATGGCCTTCTTGGCACAATCAATCAGTCCTTGATGCTTGGACATCCAGTCCATACCCAGTACTACTTCCAAACCCTTTGTTCCCAGAACAATCAAATTTGCATAAAATTCTATTTCATGTATGATGATGGGCACATCTTTGCAAATTTTTCTAGCTTTTGTTGTTGAACCGGGTATTTGAACTATCATGACATGCTTCAAACTGATGGGTTGAATCTTACTAGTGCATGCAAAATCTTCGGTGACAAATGAATGCGATGCTCCGGAATCAAACAACACTCTTGCCGTACGGAGTTAACAGAGAACATACCCAGCACCACATCGGCGCTTCCTGAGCTTCTTCCGCACTCATGTGAAAGAGGCGGCCGCCGCGGTTGTTGGGGTTGTTGGGGGTGAACTTTTTGCCTGGAGACACGGCGTTGTGTGGCAGTGCAGCGGTGTTGGCGCGATCTTGGCGAGTCTCTTGGGGCACTCATTGGAAAAGTGTCCCACTACACCGCACTCGTAGCAGGTGATGGTGGACTTGTCCTTGGGGGTGACCGGAACAGCGTTGCTCCCGGTCCTTGGTGCGGTGTTGGTGTTGTTGTTGTTGGCGGGGGCTCTCATCGGAGCGCGGTTGAAGTTGTTGTTGTGGTGGACGTAGTTGTTGTTGCCGTGGTTGTTGTTGTGGTGGCCTCCTGGCCTGGAGTTTCCTCCGCTCCGTGTTGAAAACCGGCGTGACATCGGGGTCGGTGGCTTGTTGCTTCAGGAGGAATCCTTCTTGGGGCGATACCTTGAGGTATTGCTGGGGCCCACTGTGGTGCATCATCCTGCGCTTGCGGTTCTCGTTGGGTTCAGCTTGCCCTCCATCGGATGGCGGAGTCGACAAGGGCTTCAAGGTCGAGAAATGGAATGTTGACCGAGTGCGCATCTCATCATGCGGTCCGTTCAGAACCTCTCCTTCCTCTTGTCGGTGGTGTCCGTCTCATCGGTGCGTACCTTGACAAGGTGAGGAACTTGTCACGGTACTCCGTCATCCCCTGCTTGAGTTCGCGGAACTCATCCCGCATCTTCTTGATGGCCCCAGACACATGGTACTTGTTGAACTTGAGCTTGAAGTCAGCCCAAGTCATCATTTGCCCCGCGTTCAATGCGCGGGCACTCGTCCACCAGGCACGTGCGGGTCCCGCGGATAGTGTGTGGCGAACAGAACCTTGTCGTTGGCCTCTACTCCGGCCACTTCCAGATTGTTCTCCATTGTCCTGAGCCAATCGTCTGCATCAAGAGGTTCCTCCGTCTTGCTAAACACCGGTGGGTTGGTGTTCTGGAAGTTCTTCAACTTTGAGCCCGGATGCTCGTGGTTTCCGTGGCCCTGGTTGTTCTGCACAAGCTGCTGTAGGGCGGTGATGTTGGCTTGGCGTTCCGCACGTTCAGCCTCTCGGTCTGCCATCAGGATTTGCAGCATCTGCATCAATGCATCTTGATTGGCGCCTCGAGTGGGAGGGGCCATCTGAACAGAGAGATAGAATCATGAGACGAGAGGGAAATTTCTATGGCTTATTTTGGGCTAAATTTGAAAACTTGAGTTCTTTGATATATTGAAATTTAAACACACTTTTATTTTATTCATGATGCAAACATTACAAGCTTACACATAAGAGGGTTTGAAGAACCCTTTCAACAAACTACGATACAGTGGGACCGATACAACTCACACCTACGCAAGGTGCACAAGTGAAACTAAGCTTCATCGACATGGATCGGGACGGTGTCATCCATCCCGGCTGTCAGGTGCTCATGGCCATCCTCATAAGGATAAAAGGCCAGGTCATCATCATCCTCTTCATAGTCGTTGTCGTTGCTCACATAGGAGTAGCCATCCCCTTGGATGTCTTCCCCTCTCCTTCGCTCTCGAGGGCCTTGAGCTGGTCCTCCTGAGTCTTGATGGTCTCCTTGAGGTTGGCGATCTGGTCGCGGAGGCGGGAGATAGTGTAGTCTTTCTTCGCGTTCTCACGGCGAAGGGTCTGCGCTCTGCGGCGATGATCTTGGTGATCTCGTCCTTCGAGCCATCTGGTGGTAGGCGAAGTTGGCGAGGGCGCGAGCGTTGTCGAGCTGGACGTAGGTCTCGCACACATGTAGTCGGTGTGGTCCACGTGGTACTTCAACTCGGGGTGGGGCGAGAGGTCCATCGGTGCCCCCATGGAGTCGTGCCTTGCCATGTGGAAGTAGCGGGTTCCCCGAATTCGGGGCAGCTCCGGCGCACGGACGGGCTAGTGCTTCCTTCATGGCCCGAGCAAGGCCGTCCATCCACTGTTCTCTCGGAAGGAGAACGGATCCTGGCAGTCGGGGTGACTCGAGCTTTCCACGGAGGTCGGCGCGGATGATCCGCATCATCCTCCGAGCTGGTCGTGACCTGGAAGAACTCGGGAAGGGGCGTCAGAAACAGGGAGAGCTCGGTCGGGTCTGCTCGAAGATTAGGCCTCCAGCGTTGCCTGGCCGGTAAGACTCCCTGAGCGAATTGCTCCATCTGTAGAGACATGGATGAGTAAGTTAGAGAAGTGCAAGTGTTCAAAATTTTAATTTCCTTGTAAGAAAGAAACATGAACTTTGTTATTTTGCAAAGGATTTCAAAGGTAAGAGTGTGTGTAGGTTTTCATAACTATTTCTTTCATTAGTTTTTGAATCTACGTGTTTCAAACGTCCATTCTAAACTAGGGGCTTCTAAGGTCAAACAATGGCTCTGATACCAACTTGTCAACACCCGGATTTTTAAGTCCAGATGCCTATTATGTCATACATCGCAATCCCAGGAATAGTGTTGTTGCGAGACATAACAGTTGAATAGAGTCATCATTTATTACAACACATAATGTCTTTCACCATATATTACATTATTCAATGTTACACAAATAGTTGATCTAAACGATCAACGAACATAGATAACTAGCGGAAGCGTCGTAGGAGGTGGAACTATCTATCCACAGGCCAACGCTTGACGTTAGAAGCATCCTAGTTCTGGTAGACGTCTTGTTGACCGTCATCCTCGTATTGCTCCTCTTCATAGTCGGCATTGGAATAGCCAGGGACACACCATGAGTACTTAAGTACTCGCAAACTAACACTAATGTAAGTAATTATCAATATTAATGGTTGCTAAGCTCTAGGTTTATTTGCATAAAGCCAAGTTTATTTTGCAAGTATTTAGTAAAGATGCTTGAGTCTCTAGACTAACTCAAGTGGGAACATTAGTGTCATTCCCACCATCTCAGTGGTGTTTTTCAACAATTCAAGTCACCGTTCAAAATCATCATTCCTTTTTAAGACAAGTTCTGACAACGGAACAGTATGGCCTTTCCAATCGTCCGTAACCGTGGACACGGCTATTCGAATAGGTTTAACACTCTAGAGGTTGTACTCTTGTGCCACAACTTTTGATTACATCCGTCGGGATAACCCGAATCGTCGTAACTCAGTACGCGGATCATCAACCATAACCTTCCACTTAGATAACCTAGTATAGGCACCACTCCCCATGAGCTTGGCCTCCCGGTGAAGACAAACCGTCAACCCAGGAACTGCACAGGGCTTGGGTCGTACATTCACCTCATATTCACATCATTTCACTTTCAACGGAGGCAGCCTCGGCAATGATGCTTGTTTAGAGGGAACCCATACTAAACTACATAAGCTTCTAGTTAAGCCCTACCCATAATCAGGTATTGTGGGGGTACTAGTATAATGGTACCCAATCATCAGTTTTCACAAACCTTCACCAAGTCATTCACTTCTCTTTCACTCAAATTCTTTCAAAGTCATTTCATTTCACCTTGTTCCCATCTAGAGTAGTCAATTTTATTTATTTGGCAATAGCATCTAGTCATGAGGGGGTGCTATCTAGCTTGATTTGCTTATGCTAACCTTGACACTCTTGTTCTATTCTAAACCAAGTGAATCATGAATCAAAAGTGCTTTGAAATACAATACTTGAAATAAAAACAAAGTAAAAACATGGGATAGGATCCTTAAGCATAAAGTAATATGTAATAGTGCCTTGCTCATGAAGAGCTTTGCATTAAGGTGGCTTGCAAGAGTATTAGCTTGCCTTGGTTGGGATAGGAGTCAAAGTTTTCCTCCTCCTCCTGGTTGTAGCCTTCCTCCTCCGGGTATTCCTCGAGACTAGCGTCTATATACGAATACAAGGTATAACGATCACTACACACAATTAAGTGCTAAGCTAAGCACACGCCAAAATTGCACACAAGTATATGCTAGCATCACACTTTATTAGCATGGTGATTTAATTCCTTGTTTTAAAGAAAAATAATTTACTCTCATTATAATTATTTATTAAGATTTCTCTTTAATGTCTTGGAGGAGATAATTCCCTCTCATTGCATTTTATTAAGATTTAATCTCTTCAAATAATAATAAGGTATGAGTATTAGTTGACCAAGGTCAACACTTCATATCTATTATTTGAGAGTGAAATTTAAATGAGGTGCTACACCTCATGCATTTTAATATTAGCATGCTCATGATTTAATATCTCCAAGTAATCAAGCATGAGGTTTATTAGACCAAAGTCAGTACCTCTATTTGAATTACTTAAGACCCCAATTTAAATGAGAGAATAGCTCTCATACTATTTAAACAATTTATTTGTATGAGTTAAATGGACTAGAAATGGCTTCATAGCCATTATTTAGTTCTAGTCCATGATCATGCAAAACAACTATGCTATATTTTTGCATAAACAATTAGAGGGTATCAATTGTGATTTATGAGAGTTGGAATCAACTTAAAATCCTTTATAGATAATTTTTAATATTTATTTGAAGTTGAAAAAGGCTCTGCCTTGTTATTTTTAGTATTTAAAATCTACAAATAATTTGCAAGTGAGGCTAGTGGCATTGTTTAGATAATTTCATGGGCTTTCTGAATATATAAAATTATGAAATTTGGTTCAGTGGATTTTGTTGTATTTGAATTTGAAAAAGCATCTGCGAGCATATTTGAATTAAACAGAAAAACTGAATTTGAATTAACTGGGCTTGGCGGGAAGGGGAAGTGGGCTACACTGCGAAAAAGAGGTGGGCCGGCCCAGCAGCGTGTCGCCCACGCGCGGCGACATGGTGGGCTCCACCCAGTGGCTCATAAACGCGCGAAGCGGTACGAGCTATGCGAGTCGTTGGATCGAACGCGATCGTGCGGTGCACGATCGTCGTCTTCTCGGCGAGCGGGGTTCGCGGCGAGCCTGGGGGTCGGAGCGTATCGGCGTTCCGCGGGGTTCGGTGGGTGCGGCGGCGTTGTCGACGGTGAGGAAGCGTCGGCGGTGGCGAGGCTCGGGCGGCGTGAATCGACGACGGTGATCTGCGGGCTCCGGCGAGCTTCGGCTTCAAATGGAGCTGCTCCGGCGACGATTCGAGGTGTGGTGTGGTCGAGGCGAACCGGTGGAGTGAGGCGGTCGTGGGGGTGTGAAGGAGAAGGCCGCGGGAGGTCTCTTTATAGAGGGGGGGGGTCTGTGGGTGCCGTGGGTGGTCGTCGACGTGGCTGCTCGGCGTGCGAAAGGGCAAGTGAGGTACACTCGATTGGCGACAACATGGCGATGCTTTTGGTACAGCGGAAGCGTCCAGGGAGCGATGGGAGGGCTCGGCGCTTGGTGATCATGCCGTACCCGCGGCATGGCTTCGACGGTGGCGACGGCGACAGGTCCCCGGCGATGCTCGAGTGTGGCTAGCGTGTAGAGAGGTACTGGTGGAGATTCTTGGTGCAGGGGATGGGCGAAGGGCATGGGCGCGGCGTTGGTACGGTGCCATGCTCTGGCGCGTCCGGTGTGCGCTCACCGCGTGCACTGGCATGCCGTGGCATGTCCTGGGCGCGCATGGGCACGCTTGGTGCGGCCAATGCTGGGGCTTGGCGACTTTGGGCCATGCTGGGTCGTGCTCATGGTGTACCAGGCTAGCTCCTAGACATGGTGAGGGGGAGTGGATCGAGCCAGAGAGAGAGGAGGCATGGTGGCCGGCATGAGCTTGCCATTGGTCGACTTGGGTTCCTCCACTCCTCCATTTGCACCAGCCAGTACTAGGAATGATGGAGAGGTACTCTAGGTGCAATGATCATCAAGATTCACCTAGGGTTCACCTTATAAACTGTTGGGTATTTGCAATTTTGATCAAATCTGTTTTGTGCCTGCTAGGTGTTCGACAGTATGGCCGCAAGAAACTTATTTTGGAATTTTGAAATTCTTTTTGGTGGAGTTCATTTATATATTGATAGTGATGGAATGGTGGTGGTGGAGTTCATTTTGATGAAATTTGGCAACATTCCAAAATGGGGTCATCTACACTTTGTTTCAAAGTCTCCTCTTGTCAAACATATACTGGTCAACCTGGTCAACTTTAGCAGTGGTGGTCAACATGAAAAGTGTTCACCTTGACTTGGTCTTGGATGAGGTGAAGAAAGTTAGGGTTGTTTAGTTTAGGATTCTTCCAAACCAGAGGTGTTAAGAAGGCAACATTTTATAAAGTGGTCATATGACCATTATCATATGACCATTATCATATGTATGTAAATTTTAAATTTTCCTTGGATTTGAATCTAGTTTCTTCTATGCATTTATGTTTGTTTTTGTTTTATAAGAGTTTTACAATCATTGGATCAAGCCTTGGTGGCCCTTGTTGAGGATTTAAAAAAATGGGCTCTTATGTGTATGTGAGGGTTTATGGCTATCTTTGCATTTCTTATTTTTCTTTCAAGTTGAGATGGTATGATCATGGTTTAGGGTTTAAGTACAAATGATCAACACTATACACTCATCATGGCAATTGCACACCAAAAGCACATACTATGCATGAGACTATATGTAGCACTATATGAGTAAATAAAGTTTTTGTTTGTTGCAAAAATTGAGTCTTTGAAATTTCCCTTTCTTTATTTATTGTTGAAAACTTGAGATGTTACACTTCATGTCCATTCTCTTCTTCCCAAAAGCTCCACTGCAACAAACCCCAGGACACGGATGGGCAACGATAGTGCAGCCAGGCTCGGACTACAACGGCGAGCATGTGCCACGCATCCCACCTCTACGACCCCGCGACCTCATGGTTCCAGCCATCATGAGCTCTGTTGTCGACGTACATGGCTGGCTGCAGGGCAGCTGCTGGGTAAGACGCTCCAGCTCTACAGTGCAGCTTGCGGATGACTAGTACTCCATATTTTTATACATTTTTTAAAACCTATTCATGATAATTTAGTGAAGATTATGTAGATTTTGTTTAGGTTCTTCATTATTGGAGGCAGAATGTCAACCCGATTTCTATCTTGTTTGCATTTTCTCAACCTGGTCTCCTAAATCTACTATTCCGCCACTTGGTGCATCTGGTATCTTAACGTGAAAGCGAAAATTAACTTGTTTCCATGGTTCTGAAATTCTGATCCACACCTGCACACATGTCCGTTTCGGCGCGACAAGACCAGACAGCTGCAATGCTGCTACCACTCCCTGACTTCTTGCTGCGCCGGAAAACTACGGTTAGGCATTAGGCGATGCCCGTACATAGTGTGCAGACGGTAGCTACGTGCCACATAAGAACTTGTGAGTTGTGAGGAGAGAGAATTAATCAATGTATTGATGACGGTTCATGATGAAAAGGGAGTTGGAGACCAAGGGTGTGTCCAAACTTTTTTCTAATATGCATAGCGCCCACATCACCTCTGTCCAGGAACATGATGGTATGGAGAGAGAGAACGGTGTCTACTCTAGAATCTTGACTCTAGAGATTGGACAGTGATAAGAGAGATCAGGGCAGTTGCTCTGTACTTTGTTTTGGACGGTGAGAATAACTTGCGGACCCATGCGTGTGTGTAGAAAATCTATTCTCTTCTATATTTTGCATATGGTTCAGTAAGGATGTAGCGATGAATTCAAATAAAGTTAAATATAACAATATATTGTAAATCTAGCCGCACAAATGCACAGACCAATCTAGCTTGTTCTCTCCAATAGGTTGGCTTCAAACTATTTTCCATGCGTTATTTTTTTTGTAAATTTGTTAAAGACATGTTATATCCCAACAGCCTTAGAATTTGTAGTTCCATCATTCTTATTCCGTGGCATTAAATCATATCAGCTGATCTTATTAAGCTGGTATACACCTTGTTTCAGGCTCAAACTCCGTGCCCAGGCTGTGTTTGTGATCAGCCACCAAATTGGAAAACCGAGCAACTTGCACTGGACCGCCTCCGAGAAGTAGAAATCCGGTACTTGAGAGCAACCGAACATGAAGCTGATCTGGTTAAACAGTTATTTGAATGGGGAACAGTGATAGAGAAGATGACAGTATATTTCCATTGCTCGGTCACTAAAAGCACTGCCAAGAAGTTCTGGCGGATGCTACGAAACTTCTCTAGGCCAGGAGTACGTATGATAGGGAGACTGGTTGCCTAATCTAGTCTTTGCATAGTTGGCCATGAAGCAAAGTTTGCTTATAGTTCCTGCCAATTGTTCTACCAAGGTTTGTATATACCAAGACTAAGTCACCGGCCAATTGTACTCGATGTGGGCCTCTAAATTTAGAATATCCTTCGAGATGTTACAGTATCGTCGTCCTATTTTGCAGGGTGCAGGCTATTTAAACATACTTCATGTCTGTTGTACGTTTGACATATGGATGAATGTTAGGTGTTCTTGTCGTGATTTCTTCTGATGATGGGTGTGATACTGCTTGTACGTAGAACTTTTACTTGTACTTGATCAGTAATACAATCTTGTTTACTGGCCAACTAGCGAAACTGTACGATGTTTGTGATTATAACTGAGAGCAAAAGTTGGAGATGCATTTGTCCAATAAGTTCTGAAGAACCGTTGGAAAAACAAAACAAGCAAGGATAGGGTGTCCTATAGCTCTGACATTTAATATGGACGAAAGGCAGTAGGCACTGCTTTCATTGACAATAGATAGGAGAAGAAAGAGTCTCAACAGCTATGATTTCTCAAGAAGAGATAGGAACAAAAAAAGGTAAGATTGAAATAAAATACAGCAGGTGTGGCCTTTGGCTAGGATCTGTAAGAATCATCGACAAACTAGTCTGGTTCTCTTCCTCTGTGAGCCAATCCTTGACAAAGAGATCGGCCAGCTAGTGCCCATCCAGAGGCGAGCTCGGCAATGTAGTTGAAGGTAGCAGATGGGCTTTTAGCCTCTTTTTATTATTGAAGATTCAGTCCATAGTACTCAACAAACCAGCGATACAGTAGCATTCCAGCGGCTTTGCTCCTTTGCTGAGCACATGAGCAATTTGCCAGTAGGTGAAGTATAGTTTCATTGTGAGAAATAGACAATTTGCCAGTAGGAGTAGTACTAATTTCTTTTTGGAGTTAATAAGGATGGAAATAGGGGTGGTATTTTCTTGAAGCACACCTGGTATAGTATATTAGTAAATCTTTTTTTTTTGAATTAGTGCTAGGAGGAACTAGACACTAAATGATATAGTAGAAGCGGGACCTCGGCGTGAGAATTCCAGAAATTCGTTCCTGACAGGATGTGATTGCAATCATTTAGTGAAACGTCACAATCAGTTTGATCCAACTCCACCACATATGTAGGAGTCACACAATTAAGCAATACAATTTCATCTATCCCTCTTTGCGAAGTTGGCCATCCATCGCGAGGCTGCTCCTCACCAGGCTTCCAAGGTCTGAAAGAATCCAATCCAAAATTCTCAAAAAATATCCCAAATCGCAAGCTCAACAGGTAATTTCGTTCGTTCTCAAATTTTACAGATTTTGATTTTTTTTTCTCCACCGATTTTGATACAGTGAGATTTTATAACTGGGCCGCGTGCTGTTGTAGTTGACCGACTTACATACAGCAGCCCACAAAGCCCTCATAGCCCGTTAATTTCCACTAACCTAGGAGAACGCTCGACAGTCGACAGCAGCCGACAGCCCCTTCCACACTCGCACACTCGCACAGTCGCACAGCGGCGGCGATTCCCACCATCGCCGTTCCCCATCCACCGGCAGCGGCGACCGCGTCGGTACCGGCTGCCCTGCTCCCTCTCCGCCATCGGATGTGAGGCGCACCAAGTCCATCCTCGGATCCTCCATGGGGCACTGCGACGGGGAGATCGGCGGCGGCTGCAGCGAGGACCGCCTCAGCGCGCTTCCCGACGACCTTCTCATCCACATCCTCCTCAAGCTCCGCAATGCCGCCGTCGCGGCGCGGACCAGCGTCCTCTCCAGTCGCTGGCGCCGCCTCTGGACGCTGCTCCCGCAGCTCTGGTTTAGGACCTCCACTGATCCCCACGGCATCCGCGCCGCCCTCGAGTCCCATGAAGCGCCGGTCCTACACCTCCTCGCCGTCCGTTTACGCGACGCCTCTCCGGAGTCCGTGGCGGTCTGGCTTCCAATCGCCGCGCGCCGCCTCTGCGGCAATCTGCTCCTCATCAACAAGGTGCGGACGGATGACGAGGCGCTTGAAGAGGCGCCGCTTGAAGAAGGCACCCTTGAGCTGCCCTGCTTCGAGAACGTCATCTCAATCCGCCTCGATCTAGGGTATCTTACCCTCGCCGTGCCGCTTTCTGGAGTATTCGCTCGTCTCACCCATCTCTTCCTGGCTTGCTTCAATATATGCGAACCGGCCATGCTCGAAGATGTTGTCTCCTCGCGACGCTGCCCGGTGTTACGGAAACTTACCGTCCAGCATGCCTTTGGTCTGGACAACTTTGCAATCCACTCGGATTCTCTCTTAAAAATCGTGCTAAAGGATCTGCAGCCACACAGTCCTCTTGGTCTTGGCAACTTCACCATTCATTCTGAGTCTCTCATCGAATTGGAGCTCACAGATCTGCGTGGGTTGCAGCAGCTTACTGTTATTGCACCGGCACTCATACTGTTAGATGTGGACAGTTGTTTTGCTGATCAACCGGTTGCAAACATCTCCGCCCCTCAGCTGGAGTCCCTTAGTTGGAATGATGCCTATGATCCAGTCTCCACCCAGTTTGGCAACATAGAAAATCTAAAGCGGCTGGACACATACCCTTTGCTTGTTCATGGTGGAAACTATTCACGTGAACTTTATGGCTACTGTGCGAATCTTCTACAGCGCTTTGAGCTCATCCAGACTCTGAGACTCGACCTTGCCTATATGCCGGTGAGTTGATTCTTATGTGGGTTATGCCATCATTTTGGAAACTTGGAGTTCAGTTTAAAGAATGTGCCATGGGGATATAAATAATCTTGCTTGTTCTTCTGTGCACATGGCCCTGAAACATGGCTTAGGGCATCTCCAACCAGGCTACCCAAACGGACAAACGGACATCAGATTGGTCCGTTTGGGTAAAAACTGCTCCCAACGGGCCGACCCAAATTAAAAACGGACAGCTGCCGCGTCCGGAACGACCCAAAGCCGGACCAAATTTCCGTGGCTTTTGGGGCGAGCCGGACAAGCGCGTGCGTCCGTTTTCATCCGCACATGTCCGTTCATGGCCCATTTGTCAGTGACAAAAAAAAAGCCCCAATAACTTCTCTCTCCTCTGTCTTCTCTGTTTGCTTTTTCCCATGGATACTTCCATGGCTGTCCGCCGGAGTTGAACTCGCCCGGCTAGGTTTCGCCGGAGCACTCGCCTGGAGGTCCTCAACGCCGCCGCCTCCTTTTTTTTTAATCGCTGCTGGAAGTCGCCGGAGCCGAAATGGACGTCGTGCCGCCGGACTCGATGCCGACGAGCCCGCCATGGCCGAGCCACGGCCGCGCCGCCCTGCCCGCCATGGCCAAGCCTTGCCCGCGCCGCCCGCCATGCCGTCCTGGCCGTGCCGCAAGAGGCGCGATCCCTCCGGCCAGGAGCCCCCTCCGCGCCCCTGCCTGCCGCCGCGACGGCGCCGGTGCGCTCCTGCCTGCCGCCGCGATGGCCGCGCCGCCCTCGCCGCGCGGCCTCGATCCGGCTGCTCCGCCGCCAGCCTCGCCCCGCCGCCTGCTCCTGCCGTGCGCGCACGCGGGGCCAGAGGCTCGACTCGCCGCCGAGGACGGGCACGGGCAGGGCGGGCGGGCCGGGCGGGCGCCGCCGGGCACGGGCAGGGGCGGGCGGGCACAGGCGGGGGCGCCGCCGGCCGCGTCGGCCACGGGCGAGGCGGGCATGGGCGGGGGCGGCGCTTGCCCCGACGGCCACGCCGCGTCGGGCATGGGCGGGGGCGGGCGGGCACAGGCGGGGGCGTCGGCCACGGGCGGGAGCGGCCACGGGCCCAGTCGGCGACGGAGCAGGCCGGGTGCGCACGGGCGGCGCCGGAGCCGGCCGCGTCGGCACAGGCGGGGGCGGGCACGGCCACGGCCACGGGCGGGGCAGGAGCCGGCCGCACGAGCCACGGGTGGGCGAACCTGGCCGCGGGCGTCGCCTTCCAGGACGCCGCCGAGCTCGTCGCCGGAGCACGGGCGGGGCAGGGCCGAGCTCGTTGTGCTGTGCTGTTTCTTGGCTACTAGTACTAGTACATGGCTAGAGAAGAGGAATAGGGATTTGGGTCACTGCGCGCGTTGGGGAATAAAAACAGACACGGACGTCCTCGTCCATCCGCGTCTTTGGAGGCCGACCCAAACGACCAAAATCGGACGCGAAAAGGCGTCCGTTTGGGTCGCCCGGTTGGAGATGCCCTTAGCACATCCAATTGTTCACCCTTCCTAGTAGCATGATATCCTCTGAGATGTCGATACTTCTTTCTTCCATTGAGATGTTAGCATTTTACTTATACGTTAGCACTGTGAGTATATTGTTATTCATAGGAGCATATGAGTTCAGACTTGCTAGCATAAAAGAACCATTTCTTGTTTGTTATTGACTCTGTAAACGAGATGCTTGTGTCATTTCCATCTCTAATTTTTCTTCTTTGTGACATTCCTTGACTTACTGCAGGATATTACTCCCTATGAGTACTTGATGGAAGACATTACAAGGCTACCAAACATCGCAGTCATGGTCCTGAATATAGAGCCTAGCGGGCATTCCTTTGGAGCCAGTTTGTTCCATCTACTCAGTATGTGTACTGGTCTCAGAAAGTTGACTCTCATACTTCGTGGCACAGCTAGCCATCCACTGGTAATACTATTCTTTGTTTGTCTAATACATTAGCATGCATTTATATTTCTTGGCGCGCCTAGGCTTGAGCTGCTAGTCTAAATTATTTATGTGGCGAATATATGGTTTATGTATGTTCCAATGACAATGCATGTAACCCCACAAAAAAAATGACAATGCATGTTAGTAACTTACTATAGGTGTTGGTTACCTTTTCATAGGTTTTCTTATTTAAAGATCGTTAGTTTGCGGAATGTGGGAAAAACTATTGACTTTGATTCAGAATTTTGTTTCAACGAAGAAATGTGATACATTTTTCGTCTTGCCAATTCTTCTTCAAGATTGTTCCCAGGTGAACCATCTCTCTCTCAGAGCAGTGTGTTCCTGTGACTGATAGGGTAGGTGGAGTGGGATTGCAGGGGGGGAGATGGTGGTATTGAAAGGTGGTGATGTTGTCGGTAGGCGGCGGCCACTAGGGACAGGGGTGAGGGCGGCAGTGCAGGAGTGGTGAAGAGATATAGTGGCTTCCTGAGAGAGGCTGTCGGAATTGGAGGAGGCTATAGCAGCTCTTGTTAGACATACAAGGCAGTGATGTGAATTTGACTCGACTCATTTCATGGCAGGATCAATCTAGCTTGATGAAATAGTTAAAGAGTTTAGGTGATAATATTAATATGGTACCTTGTTTGGAACATCTGTCTATAGGCTGCATCAATTCCAATGGTCGAAACTTGATTTAAGATCCGTTCAGTATGGCTCGTCGATAGCAATATACTTAACTTCATTCCAAAGAACAGCACAAATGCACAACACCTAGCTATGTACTCTCCGTTCCAAAAATAATGGCCGCTATTTTGTCTAGATTCACATGTATCGAAACACTAAAATATGCCTAGATACATGCGAATCTAGGCAATTTTACGACATTTATTTTGGAACGGAGGGAGCAAATATTAAAATTATCTTAGTTTGTGACTTTCTGTTTTGCATAGAACAATGATATACTCTCATGTTTTGTGGCTTCAAACTAACTTTCATGTGTTAATTCTTTTGTAAATTTGTTAAGAGAAAAATATCTTAAATATTCCGGGACTCTTAGAATTCCAGCTGCTTCATTCTTATACTATGGCATTCAGTCATATCGGTTTAACTCATTACGCTGCTATGCACTTTGTTCCAGGCACAAACTGTGTGCTCATCAGGTTGTGTTTGTGATCAGCCGCCAAACTGGAAAACCGAGGAACTCACGCTGAATTGCCTCAAAGCGGTAGAACTTAGTAACTTGGGAGGAACCGACCATGAAGCTGCTCTTGTGAAACGGCTATTCGGTTGGGCAACAGTGCTAAAAACCATGACAGTAACTTTCGACCGCTCAGTCACTGGAAGTAAGGCCAAGGAATTCTGCCAGATGCTACAAAGCATTTCAAGGCCAGAAATATGTCTGCAAGGGCCACACTTTGCCTGATCTAGTTATGTCGGTACACTTAGTGCCACTTGTTCCAGAACATTTTGCATGTCTTGGAAGCTTGTCGTTTATGCTGTTGGCCGTTCTGTAGTCCTCGTCTCACCTCACTATCAGATGCAATGTTACGGACATCAGAATCTGGTATACCCTTCTGAGATGTTAGAGGCTGTATCAGTTGCACTCTTGCCACTATCTTATATATGTTGCTGGATGTACTGGACTGCTGAAAAACATGCTTCGTGGTTCATTACTGTACACTCAACGGAGGTGTAACCTGAGGAGACGGCCGTTATTTATCATTTCTGTTGAGTGTTCGCCTCAGTGCAAGATGAGCATTTTCTGTAGGACGTTGCATTTTGTATTGTAGATGGAGCAATGATGATCCCATAAGAGTTGTAGTTTCCTTTCATACATCTGTTGCTCTCTCCATTTACAGATATTCAGAGACATCACATCTTTTTGGTCATAACTAAGCGGTTCGATGAACTCTATCACTCTTACTCTAAACATATAGTTCTAACTTGTAAAAATCATATCAGGATCCATCAGTTAGCCTTAGTTGCTGAAGCATGGTTAAGTTGTTGCGAGTAGTACCAATAGATAGCACTTATTCCATAATATCCTGCATGTAGGGTGCGTCAAGGCAAATGCTGCTTCTAAATTGTGTTAGTATATGTATATGATTGCCAAGTTGTTGTGTTAGTATATGCTTGGTGCCTTGCTCCTTCTTCATCAGTGATCGTGGCCCCTGTTTGCATTCTGCGTGGCTTTTCCTTCGACCGGCAGCAGCTCAACTCAAGTGGCTTCGTCAGCTTCGGCGAGGTGTGTCTGATTTCTGGCCAGGTTGGCCTTTGGCTTGCTTACCCAATTGATCAGGGGAGCGTATCCAATGTCCGATTCGGCGTCCTTCGAGCCAGGATGAGAGGGTAGGGATCCCTCTTCGGCATTGGAAATGGTTGGCGTTGCAGCTCCCCTACCTGCGAGGTAGACGATAACTTCCCTCAAAGCAGCAGGTGGATCCCTCGAGCTTGTGCTGCTTCTTCCATGATGGCTCCGCATAGAGTCTTCGATAGTGTTTTTGATGTTCGTTGTGTTGTAAACTTGTTACACCTTGTATCAAACCTCGTCCGTTTGGGCTTTATTAATTTAAAGCTCGGCACTTGTATCTTATGTTTAAAGAAATATTAGCCCGTACTAGCTTCATTCCAAAATAGGAGTTTGTATTTAGAAAAAGTCGCGACACTATGGATATGGTATATCTATTTAGGGCACCTTTGGATCCTAGGCAAGATTAGTTATAGCCATGCTATGGTTATGTGTTTGGAAGAAACTAAAAATGCTAGCTTTGTAGGAGTGATGTTTTAGAACATGGGAGCATCTGCTCCCTTTATTTTAAAATAATTCTTAGACACATTTTGAAATATTAAAAAATTGAAACAAAAAATTCGCACGTACATCCTCACGTGTTACACGCTTACAAAGTTGTTTCATAAAAAATCGATTTGTCATGTGTTGCGTGTAAAAAAGAAAAAAATCCGGTGTTGAAAATACAGAGTAATACTTTTTATAAAATAATTGTTTTTTACATAGACCACAAAAAGTATCCGTTATTCACGAAACTTGAAGAACCCACACATATTATGGAGATGTATATGCAGACTTTTTTTGTCAAAAAATTTCTACATTTAAAAACATGTGTTTTTTGGCCAAGCATATCAAGTCGATCGGGGTCCTAAAAACACCTTGGACCGTTCCTTTTCCCGTCCACAGTAGAAAGGCGATTTGTGAGCGACCGAAGACAACCCACCTCGTCGGCGTCGAATCGGCGATTTCCTCGTCCTCCACCGGCCGCTCTGGCGGCGGGAGGATGGGGGAATCTCGATTCGCGCAATGTATATAGTGTAGGGTCGTGTTTGGTGTCCGGCCGGCAGCGTCGGGGCGGAGGCGGCGTGGCCGGAGTGGTTTTGCAGGTGGTGGACCTTTCCCTCGATGGCGTCGCTTCGAGGAGTTCTAGCGTCGAGTTGCTACCTTCGTCGAGCATGCGGGTCTGCGGAGCTGCTGGGATCGTCTTCCCCATCGCCGGAGTTCGCGGGACGGTGGATCTGGCGAGTGAAGATCTTGTGGAAGTTGCTGATGAGGTTTGGCGCGACGATGGCGGCGGCCACCGGTGTAGATCCTTCGGGATCTGTGCTCGGCGACTTCCCGCTGCCTTGGGGTGGCTCCTGATCCAAGGCGTCTTGAGGAGCTTGAGCGGCGGCGCGCCACCGACAGCGTTGCGTGGTCGCCGGCATCATCATGTTGCAGTTGGGGTGGGTTATTTTTTTGTTTCTTTTGAGGGCCTTGTTGTAACTTATCCGAGTTAATATCAGCCTCGATCGAGGTCCTCCTCGCTAGCGCGGTGCCATTGTTGAAACTTCTAATACGGCCTGCGCCCACAAGATGTACCTAAAGCCTGTTAGATCCCACATTTGTGGCCCATTCGTCTCTTTCGGCTTCTGGCCCACAATGCCATCTTTTTACCTTCCACAGTGACACGCCCCAAGTGGAGACTGACGGCCGACAGCCCTGTTAGAAGTGCTTGATGTCTACGGGAGCTTCTATTCTTGTAGACAGTGTTGGGCCTCCAAGAGCAGAGGTTTGTAGAACAGCAGCAAGTTTCCCTTAAGTGGATCACCCAAGGTTTATCAAACTCGGGGAGGAAGAGGTCAAAGATATCCCTCTCAAGCAACCCTGCAACCACAAAGCAAGAAGTCTCTTGTGTCCCCAACACACCTGATAGGTGCACTAGTTCGGCGAAGAGATAGTGAAATACAAGTGGTATGAATGAATAGGAGCAGTAGTACGGCGCCAGAAAATAGCTTGCTGGCGTGCAGTTGATGGTAGTAATATTGCAGAAGTAAACATGCAGTAGAACAAACAAGCAGCGATAACGTATTTAGGAACAAGGCCTAGGGATCATACTTTCACTAGTGGACACTCTCAACATTGATCACATAACAGAATAAATAGATAGATGCTAGACTCTACACCCTCTTGTTGGATGATGAACACCACTAACTGTGTAGGATTACACGAACCCTCAATGCCGGAGTTAACAAGCTCCACAATATTCAATGTTCATATTTAAATAACCTTAGAGTGCATAACAAATCAACATAACCAAACCAAGTACTAACATAGCATGCACACTGTCACCATCACACTATGAAGGAGGAATAGATCACATCAATACTATCATAGCAATAGTTAACTTCATAATCTACAAGAGATCACAATCATAGCCTACGCCAAGTACTACACGATGCACACACTGTCACCATTACACCGTGCAGGAGGAATAAACTACTTTAATAACATCACTAGAGTAGCACACAGATAAATTGCGATACAAAACACATTGCAATCATAAAGAGATATAAAGAAGCACTTCACTATGCCATTCATAACAGTGAATAAGTATTATGTGAAATATAGCCTAAGAGACCCACACGGTGCACACACTGTGACCTTTACACACGTGGGACAAGGAGTCTCCGGAGATCACATAAGTAAAACCCACTTGACTAGCATAATGACATCTAGATTGCAAGCATCATCGTATGAATCTCAATCATGTAAGGCAGCTCATGAGATTATTGTATTGCAGTACATAGGAGAGAGATGAACCACATAGCTACCGGTACAGCCCCGAGCCTCGATGGAGAACTACTCCCTCCTCATGGGAGACAGCAGCGGTGATAAAGATGGCGGTGGTGTTGATGGAGGAGCCTTCCGGGGCACTTCCCCGTCCCGGCGGCGTGCGAACAGAGACTCCTCCCCGATCTTGGCTTCGCGATGGCGGCGGCTCGGAAGGTTTCTCGTACCGTGGCTTTTCCGTATCGAGGTTTTAGGTCAGGGACCCTTAAATAGGCGAAGAGGCGGAGTCGGAGGGTCGACGAGGCGACGACACAATAGGGGGGCGCGGCCCACCCCCTGGCCGCGCCGGCCTATCATCTGGGGCCCACAGGGCCCTCCTCTGGCGGCTCTCGGGTGTTTTGGAAGCTTCGTGGAAAAATAGGATGCTGGCGTTGATTTCGTCCAATTCCGAGAATATTTCCTTACTAGGATTTCTGAAACCAAAAACAGCAGAAAACCGGCACTTCGGCATCTCGTTAATAGGTTAGTTCCGGAAAATGCATCAAAACGATATAAAGTGTGAACAAAACATGTAGATATTGTCATAAAACAAGCATGGAACATAAGAAATTATAGATACGTTTGAGACGTATCAAGCATCCCCAAGCTTAGTTCCTACTCGCCCTCGAGTAGGTAGACGATAACAAGGATAATTTCTTAAGTGACATGCTACCAACATAATCTTGATCCAATAATGATGTAAAGCATATGAACTGAGATCAAATCACTCAAAGCAAATGTCTATATTGATATAAGAGATGATAATGCAAGAGTTAAACAAGCTAGAAGTTTTCATGAACTATTGCTTCAAAGACATGAAACCGTACAAAGTTCATTAAAGATGTGTTAAGTATTCAGCGTAGAAGTTCTATCCTTCATTCCAAGCATCAAGTAAATTTTCACAACATAAGAAGGATTCAGTCAAGTAAACATAAACATGAACGTCATGAATCAACTGTTTCGAAGTCTACTCAACCGGTGAGCGCAAGCATTTGGTATTAGCACCAGGATGTTATGGCATAAAGAACGTTAATGGGGTTTGGAAGGCCAATGAGAGAAAGTCTCACAAAGCTATAAGTGATTACTAGACAAGAGGAAGTCTTATAATCGAAGCTATGCAAGGAGTAGTGATTGCCATGCAACGGATGCGCATAGAGCTATATGTGTATGAAAACTCTCCAATGGAACTAGTGGGGGTGCATCCAACTTGGTTGCTCACGAACACCTAGAGCACTTTTGAGGAGGCTCATCATTGGAATATACAACCCAAGTTCTATAGTGTAAATTCCCCACATAGTTATACTAGTAAAACATGAAAACCCTCTCATATGGAGTGTAGGTGCTAAACATGAGCACAAATGATGACTATGAATATGCAAGTGCTAAACATGAGCACAAGTGTGGATAAAAGATAGTAATGCTGCCCCCTTTTTCTTTATTCTTTTTTTCTTTTTCTTTTTCCCTTTTCTATTTTTTTCTTTCTTTTCTTTTTCTCTTTTTCTTTTTGATGGCCTCCATGGCTCTTTTCACTTTTAGGGGCGACATCCTAATATGGCAACACACTTTTTGATACAAATAACTCATAATGAATAAAACATGATGTATGAAACTGTATGCCTCTGCCAGTGTAGCAGGATGTGCAATGATCTAGCGTAACATGGGTAAACCACACATCAGCTGTATAGAATCATGCAAAGCAATATACAAATAATAAATGACAACATGGCATGTAATGTAAAATGGATGTTGCATGGCAATATATCTCGGAACAGCTATGGAAATGCTGTGGTAGGTAGGTATGGTGGCTGTTTTGAGGAGATGTATGGGCTTATGTGTAGGAGAACAAGAGAAAGTCCTCCCACGGGTTTGGATGTACCGGCGAAGTATGCACAATTCTCAATGTGAGCAAAAGGCAATGCACAGTACCGAAGAGGCTAGCAAATATGGATGGTGGAAGTGCCAAAAACCGTAGCTTAACATTAGTCAAAAGAACTCACAAGCTTATTGCAAACATCTAGCAGGTTCAACATTAAGAGCATGATTTAAAATTTCACTGACCTTCAGCGCAACTTAGTCATTACGATGAACATTTAGACATGGAAAGCTATCAAGTCCAACTACGCCTTCAACTATTTAAATAGAGTTTGTAGTACGGCACAAGCTTAAAGACAACAATCCACTACTAATTTTAACTTATTTATCCAACAAGCTCTACCATCTAAATATCTCAAAACGTTTGCAAAGAATCAAGTTATCAAAGCTCAATGATCTACAAGATTATGCAAGTGTTTCATTATACCACTACCACATGCAACATTTCCTTAACCAACCGAATAACAATGAACGAAGCAGTTTTCAACCTTCGCCATGAACATTAAAAGCTAAGAACACATGTGTTCATATGTACCAGCGGAGCGTGTCTCTCTCCCACACAAAGATGAACTTATTCAAAAAAAAACAAAAATAAAAACAAACAGACGCTCCAAGTAAAGTACATAAGATGTGACCGAATAAAAATATAGTTTCAAGAGAAGAAACCTGATAAGTTGTCGATGAAGAAGGGGATGCCTTGGGCATCCCCAAGCTTAGATGCTTGAGTCTTCTTAAAATATGCAGGGATGAACCACGGGGGAATCCCCAAGCTTAGAGCTTTCACTCCTCTTGATCATAGTATATCATCGTCCTCTCTTGACCCTTGAAAACTTCTTCCACACCAAACTTTAAGCAAACTCATTAGAGGGTTAGTGCATAATCAAAAATTCACATGTTCAGAGGTGACACAATCATTCTTAACACTTCTGGACATTGCACAAAACTTCTGAAAGTTAATGGAACAAAGAAACTCATTCAACTTAACAAAAGCGGCAATGCGAAATAAAAAGCAGAATCTGTCAAAAACAGAATAGTCCGTAAAGACGAACCTGAAAGGGGCACTAGACTTGCTCAAACGGAAAAACTCAAAACTAATGAAAGTTGCGTACATATCTGAGGATCACACACGTAAATTTGCAGATTTTTTGATTTTTTTACAGAGACTTCTGCGCGAATTCGTGACAGACAACAATGCTGTTTCTGCGCAGCAATCCAAATCTAGCATCAACTTTACCATAGAGACTTTACTTGGCACAAAAACATGATAAGGAGAGATTGCTACAGTAGTAAACAACTTCCAAGACTCAACAAAACAAAAATTGCTGTAGTAAAATAAACACATGGGTTATCTCCCAAGAAGTGCTTTCTTTATAGCCATTAAGATGGGCTCAGCAGTTTTAATGATGCACTCGCAAGAAATAATAGTTGAAGCAAAAGAGAGCATCAAGAAGCAAATTCAAAACACATTTAAGTCTAACATGCTTCCTATGCATAGGAATCTTGTAAATAAACAAGTTCATGAAGAGCAAAGTAACAAGCATAGGAAGATAAAACCGGTGTAACTTCAAAAATTTCAGCATATAGAGAGGTGTTTTAGTAACATGAAAATTTCTACAACCATATTTTCCTCTCTCATAATAATTTTCAGAGGCATCATGAACAAACTCAACAATATAAGTATCACATAAAGCATTCTTATTCACATGCATAAAAGTATCATTACTCTCCACATAAGCATAATCAATTTTATTAGATGTAGTGGGAGCATGTTGAGGTAACGCTGCTTCTTAATTCTGATACATGTACATGTGCCATATGGATATGATTGCGAAGTTTTTGTGCTGATGTTAGCTATATTTATTTAGGATTTAGCCACCGATATCAATAACATTCATGCAACACCCCGCTATCACCTCATACCTTCGGTGAAAACTAAAAATCTGCTGCTATTGTTTACTACTTGTTTTACTGCTTAGAATCAACTGCTATAAATCACCACTTACTTTGTGAGTTTATAGATATACATGTGTGGTTGAGAGTGACGTCTCAATTGCTAAAATCTTATTGGTATTTTTGTGTTCCTCTTGAGTCGAACTACAAATTTAGGTACTACCTTGCATCGAAGATTTCAACGATCCCCTATACTCGTGGGCATCACTGGTAACCCTAGCATGTCCTCTAAGCTTCGATGTATTGGTTTCTGGCTACAACCTAGCACCCAGGAAGGAGCCCCCAGTAAGCAATTAAGTATACAACTACAACCTGTTTCTCTTTGCAAAGTTGGCCACAAATGGTAACTCCACTGGAGGCTGCTCCTAACAAGGTTTTGAAGGTCTGAATTTTTTTATCCAGCTTTCTAAAAATCATCTCAAATCAAGCTCAACTAATTCTCAAGGAAGCTTCCTACGTGGAGTTTAAAATATGTCACTACGGTCGGACGCAGCGCCCTTGTTAAGTCGATTGTAACCTCACAAGCCACATCTACTTGATGGCGTTTGTGGTTCCCGAGGAACACTAACGGTTTATCAATAAAATCAAGATAAAATTTCTCAATTTGTTGAGCTTTGGGTTAACCTGCAAGATGTGCAACTTGACCCAAACATTGAAGATGCCAGCATTCGAACAAATCCGTGTATGAAGTATGATTCGTGGGTTCTATGGTGTGTTTGGCTTGTGCCTAAGATTGCCCTACCAAAATTTGGGTTAGCTAATATTTTGGTTGAGCTATTCCTTGCACACAAGTTGGCCAACACTGGCTAAAAGTAAACTAGAGTTGGTAGTGGAGCATTGACAAGCCAAAAAGTTAGCAACTATTCGAACAAAAAAACCAATCTTTTGGCCATGACCAAACAATTGGTAGGGTATGCTTTAGTAGCAATCCAAATACATCATATATCCTCCCCCATATACAAGTCGGTGTGCCAGGCTTGGGCACCCCCCTAAAACAATTTATTTTTGCATGGATTCTCGTACAAAATAGAGTTTACATGGCGGGCCGGCTACAAAAACATGGTTGGCCTAAGTGCGGTTTGTGCCCTTTTTGCAAGCAAGAAACGAAATCAGCTTGCCATCTATTTGTAAATTTTAGGTTCACCAAGCACATTTAGAACGCTATCAAAACATGGATGGGCATCCCTGACATCCATCCCAACCAATGGGCGGGTCTATCAACGAAGAATTAGTGGAGTACGATGAGATGGTTCTATTGCGAACTGCAAGGCCATTGCGTCCCTCACTTTGCTAGTCACATAAGAAATTTGGAATGTCAAAAACCTTGTTATTTTTAGAGAAAGTTAAGTGTGCTGGGTGAACTAATGATGAAAGAGTAATCCCTTGAAATTATTTGGTCCGCACAATCTTGTCAAAATACTTCTTACTAATGAAAAGATTGGGTTAAATGTTTTGCCCCATAAAAAAACAAAAAATCTCAAATTGCAAAATGTACTAGTTTCACAGATTTCGTGCTTTACCAGATTTCACAGATTTTGATGCCAACAAAATGTATGATTATAAGTGGGCCGTGTGCTGTTGTAGTGTGGTGCGTAGCAGTTTTACAGCAGCCCACGCCCTCATAGCCCGTTGATTTTTTTTTTATAACCGCCCTTTAAGTTAACCTAGGAGGACACTCGCTTCGCATCAACAGCAGCCGACAGCCTTCCCACACTGGCACATGTCCGGCTGCACGTTCGGTTAATATGGTTAATTCGGTTCGGTTTATTCGGTTATACGGTAAATACGATTTTAATACTTTGGTTAATACGGTTATGTATACATATACGAGTCGGTTTCGGTAATAACCATTAAATTTCGGTTCGGTTTCGGTAATAACCAAATTAACCAAAGTTGACGCGAATTTTGGATTGAAAACTAACTTTTATGGTCATATATTTTATTTTCTATATTTTGTATGATCTTACTAAAGATTTTGCAAGAGAGAAAAACAAAAAAGAAAGTAATTTTGAATAAATTAAAATATGGATGTATTTTGTATGGCCGTGCTAAAGGTTTTGCCAAGTAGTAAAAGGAAGAAAAAAATTAATCGGCCAAAATAAACCTACAGGACAATTTGAGGAGTTGAACTTGCAACCTGTGGTTACATACGCAGTAAAACAATGGGCCGAACCATCACAGTAGAGCAAACTACGTGTACACTAATCATTTTAGGTGCTATACTAAGATTATGCAGGAAGCTGGGCCGGCCTAGTAAACGGGATTTTGTGTCGGGCTGGGCGTTCGGTTTCTTTCGGTTTAACCGCAGTTTTTCGGTTAAAAACCGAATTAACCGAAGTCCTTTCGGTTTGATGTTTTGCTAACTGAAACCTAACCATAAAACCATAAAAACTGAAATTTTGTTTCGGTTAGGTTTTTTTCGGTTCGGTTTTCAGTTTCGGTTCGGTTATGTGCAGTCGGAGGCACATGTGAATCGGCGGCGATTCCGACCATCGCCGTTCCCCATCGCAGCGGCGACCCGTCGGAGCTCCCTCCCCTGCTCCGTCTCCACCCTCGGATGTGAGCCTGTGAGGCGCACCAAGTCCATCCTTGGGTGATGGAGCACTGCGACGGGGAGATCCCCGCCAAGCGACCCAAGATTTCCGACGCGGGCGACGGCGGCAGCGAGGACCGCCTCAGCGCGCTTCCCGAAGACATTCTCATCAGCATCCTCCTCAAGCTCCGCAACACCTCCGTCGCGGCGCGGACCAGCGTCCTCTCCAGTCGCTGGCGCCGCGTCTGGACGCTGCTCCCGCGGCTCCGGTTTCACCCCACCACAGATCCCCACGGCATCCGCGCCGCCCTGGAATCACTTCAAGCGCAGGTCCTACTCCGCCTCCGCGTCGATTTACTGGACGCCTCTTCCGAGTCCGTCGCGGTCTGGCTTCCCATCGCCGCGGATCGCCTCTCCGGCAGTCTATTCATCACCGCGCCGTGGCGGAATGAGACGGAGGAGGACGAGGCCGCGGAAAGAGGCGACCTTGAGCTGCCCTGCTTCGAGAACGCCATCTCCATCCGCCTCGAACTAGGGTATTCTCTTGGCCTCGCCGTGTCACCTTCTGGAGTATTCGCCCGGCTCACCGCCCTCTTCCTGGCTTGCATCCATCTACGTGGTCCGTGCACGCTTGGTGATGTTGTCTCCTCGCAACGCTGCCCGGCCTTACGGAAACTCATTGTTGATAATGCCGGGGGTCTGGGCAACTTTACAATCCACTCGGATTCTCTCGTACTCCCTCCGTTCTTTTTTAATTGACTCAAATTTAGTACAAAATTGTACTAAATCTGAGTCAATTAAAAGAGAACGGAGGGAGTACAAATCAAGCTAAAGAATCTGCACCCAGACGATGCCCTTGGGATGGGCAACTTCTCCATTCACTAGATTTAGATGTGCGCCTTGGCGCACGATCCCGTGAATTTCATGTCAAATTATATTTTGTATAACGATAATAAAAATCATGCAAAACATGATAATATTTTTTTAGGTTTAAAACAAAGTCAATATGATGAAATTATGATAATACACACAAAATTACAAACGGGGTGGCAAACAATTTATATACAATCATGAAAATAGAAAAATATATTACACTAAATAACATTATTGTTCTGACAAAAGAAACAAAAGTAAGAAAGGAATATCGACAACATCTACATAGGCTGCCCATGGGCATTGTCGTTTAGAAGCCACAACATGGGAAACGTAAACCTAATAAAAACCTGCACCTTGGTGTGTATTTTCCTGGCTTCTCAACTAATAAAGGATTTAGAAACAGCCATTAAGTCATTCCAAAAGGAATTGCCGAAACAAACGACCATGAAGGAATGGCAAAGCAAAAAAACAAAATCCAGATAAGTTGAACTCTTCCTCCAACAGCGTTTTCTTGTACTCATCCGACAATTTCCCCTAACAAACCTAGGATTTTGGGGCGCCAAGGGTACATCTCCACTTTTTTGCAATGGTAAACAGCTGATAGAACGCTAGGGTGTATGCAAAACCTTGGAAGCAAGGATTCACATAGATAAGTAGTTCAGAAAACCATTATATAATCCAAAGAATATGTCATGATAAAAACAACTGTCGCACATAGAGACGGCAATCACAGTCATTGACATTTAAGTCAACAAAGATGTTGAAGTGAGAATCATTTTGTCCTCAAGGAACCGTGTGCACTCAATCAACGTTGATAGGTTCATCATCGTTCAAGGTTGATAATTTCAAGCAATCAATTGGCATGAGCAAGAAGAAATCCAAATATTCCCCTAATTAATAAAGTAGTTAATTTTCTTAAAAAGAAAAGAAATAGTAACTGGAAACTGAGTGCTTCATCTTGCAGCGGGACTGGGCAGATGTTCCATGCACGCTTAGTTGCAGCAGCCCCCCGCTTCTCGTGCTGAGCACCGAAGAGGAGGGACAGGCGAAACGGACTGCCAAGATAACTGCAATATAAAACAAATATCATTTTGCACTGTAGAAAAAATCTAAATCGAGACAGAATGTAAATGGAATCAGTTTTGACAAACTATATTAGAAACGATCGTAGCATAAGTACCATAGTATCAAAACGGAAGTAAAAAATTGTAGTTGGCACCCCCTGGTTTTTGGCCGCCTTGGAAAAATTTAAGGGCCCATCTTTCACACTAATTTTTTTTTGTAAAACACTTTGTATTAAGCTCAAGATCACTGTAAACCAAAGAAATTGTAGTCTAGTTTAGGCCAGATCATTGTAAAGCAAGGCAATATAGAGAAATAATGATTCTATATGCAGGTCCATATAAGTTATCGAATAATTGATTAATCAACATATTTCTTATGTGTATGGTAAGCTAATAAGAATGAAGCAGGACCACTGTTTATGTACACCAGCTTCAGTCTTTTGCTGAACAACTTTGCACAACTTGATAATGGTTGCTCCTTGTTCTCAGATAATTGACCAATACATAAACATTATTTAAATAGATTTAGAGTGCGTCTTGGTGCACGATCCCGTGGAACTCGTGCCGATTTACAATTTGTATAACAAATAAATTATGTGAAAAAATAATAATACATTTCTTAGGTTTCACAAAACTAAGTTGATAAGATGAAGTTAGGATAAAGCACACGGACACGTGGAAAACTGCTACCGACTACGAGCAAGATTTTAGGCATTTGCAATAAAATAAAGCTTCTGCCCCTTCTCTCCCCTCTCCCCAGGCCTTGAGAGTCACATGTGTCCTCTCGGCGTCGTTCCTCTCCTCCTCCACTGGCTTCGGCCGTAGGAATGGAGCTGGAGCTGGCCGCCGGGCTTCTCTGTATATAGTAGATCGCCTGTTTCTCGCCTCAGCTGTAGTATTAGGTTAGCAGTGTGTCCCGTAGTGGCGTTTGGCGAGATGCCATCGGGCTTATCCCCTCTTGTGCTGCCGCTTGGTGCAGGTTGGCCGTCCTTGACGTTGTCGGCGAGCTCCTGAGGTGGGAGGTTGTCGGAAGAGCTACTGAGGCTGGAGGCCCTTTCAATAATAGAGGTGTCTACTTCCTGATCTGGTTGCGTGGTGGGGAGAGGCTCCTTCCGGTCGACCATGGAGGCGAGGGGAAGGAGTGGATGCCCGCTGCAATCCGTAGATCTGGTGTGCCGAAGTCGTGGAGCACGTCGCGATGGCCCTCGAGTTGTTCATGGTGATTTTCGGCGTGTCCCGTACTGCTCGAGGCGGCAAGGTGCTTCATGATCCCATGGGAGGTGTTGTCGGCGTGCTCACTTTCAATAAGCTCGAGCATGTTCGATGGAGCTACGGTCCCGGGTGTTCTTTTTCGCTTCGTTCGTCATGGTGGCGGAGGACGAGTGGTGGCGTCGGGTTCTCCAAGCTCTAGGGAAGAGTGTGGGGCTGCAGCTATCTATGGCGGAGTTCCTCAACGGCAGGCTCATCGAGCCGGCGTTATCCACGGCCGAAGGGGCCACTCCGCGCCCGGCTGCCAAGTGCGCCTAAGGCTTTTCTTCCTCCGGGCCAGAGAACCACCATGGAGGATCTTCACCGACTCAGACGTTCTACATCTACCTGACCCCAAGTGGCATAGTCTCCGGCAGTGAGGTCGATGGCCGTGCGTTGACGTTGCAGAGTGTCAGAGGTGTGCAGGGACCTAATTGCTTTTTAATTTTGTGTTCCAAGGTCCTGCTTGCAAAAAATGAGGACTGTTATGTATTTTCTGTGCATGTTGTAGTCGTTGTTGTAACTGTAACATCACCGCTTATATAAATGCAGTTTCCGACTTTCCGGATCCTTTACGACCCTTTCCTGTTTAAAAAATACCTAAAAATAACTCCAAGCGGATTTATGTCCAAAAACACACAAAAAAGACGCCGTAAAACTAAAATGTGGTGTTCAAAAATACTGCATAGATTCTCATTGGGAATTGTTGATTGGCTTTTTGTTTGATGTGTAGATCGTAGGGCACGTCGTGAAGTGTATGCACACGTGACTGTACATGTGTCGGACGCTGGCAAAGAAGGCACATCCTTCTCTATTTTTCTCTTCCACGAACAACTGTATCACCGGGCACCTTCTGAATGGCGAGCTGGCGGCGATTGACAGAAGCAAGGACGGCAGCGGGAACAAGCAGTACCGACGAGGCGATGACTAATGCGCGGAGGCTGCGCTCAATAGCAATTAAGGTATGTCTTATGGTCCAGATCCACTTAATCACGCGTATATCAGCCATGCTCTTGAATATCAGAGCTTTCCCCTTGATTTGTTTTTTTGACAAGGAGCTTTCCCCTTGATTTCTCATAAGTTTCTTTTGACTGAAATGATTCGAGTCATCTGGATGGCTACCGGCTGTGCGAGATGCTTTTTTTGCTAAGAATGAAAGTACCTATATATATTACCCACTGGTGGTCTTCTCTAGATTATTCCATACAACTATTTTTTCACTTGGGCGGATGTGTTCTTTTTCTAGGTAGACCTTTAAATCTGAATCTGTGTGCACAGATCTAGCAATAGTACACCGACACTGAGCAAGATGGTTGCAACCATAGGAAATAGATACAATTGAAAGAGGAAAAGACATGAAAGATTGCATTGATCAGTCTGATTGATTACAACCATCAACAACACGAACGAGAAAAAAGAAATAAAATAGTAGATCACAGACCTAACAAAAACCAAATTCATATTTGCCTGCAAGCAGGGCTCCCTAGGGACCAAAGAAGGTGAATTCGGCAGCTGCGCTATCTTTTCTTCTTTAGGGGCCTTGCTTGGCGGATAAGCTGTTTAATTTTGTACCTGTAAATTATGAGCACATTGATACATACATGTGCTAGAGGAAACCTGAAAACCCAATGGACCTAGGAACACATGAAGAATTACCCATGAAAACCTGGAAGTAACACTACATAACTTATTTTACAATACACTGGTAGCAGGATATATAGGTAGTGGTACTATATACATTACTCGTGGGACTGAACTTAGTGGATTAAAAGCTCCGTGTAATATGTATGTTCCATCTGCTTAGCTTCTCTGTTTCTGAAGCTAGAACGACCTGGTGATATAGATAGAAACTTGTTATTTCCTCGGAAAAAATAAAATAGACTGAAGTTATTAGTACGGATCGCTCCATTGTATTTTCCTAGCATAGAAGAAAAAATCAATATTTTCTGGACAGAAGAAAACTTCCATGATTCATATGGAAAAAGAGCATATAATGATAATTTAATTCTTTTGGTGGATGTTGGTTGTATAAAAATACCTTGTTTATAGTAGATAGTAGGGTATTTAAGTAACATGCGGTTTAGAAAGATAGAAACAACAATTAATCAGTACTTCTCATGTTCAATGATTGATAAAAAAATTATGGTGAAATGTATCAGATTAAAGAAAAGCAAAGATTGAGAAATCAGTTTGTCTATGATAATTGTTTTTGAGTAACAATCAGCACCCAATGTAGTTTGTATGGAAACAGTAGTAAAAATGGCAGAAGTAATGTGTAAGTTAGGAAGATGGAAATAATGTTGGATAAGCATTTGTAACGGTTACTTTATTGAAAATATAAGAAGCTAAAAAAAACTTGTATAGAGGTAAAAATATATAAGGTGATGCAATGTATTGTTTTCATCAAAAGGGAAGTAAAAGTGATCACAGTGCATTAAATTGTAAAAGATCACCTCACTTCTGTCATGTTTGTTGGTCTCTATTCTCCCAGATCTGACCAATATCTGCAAGGACTTTCCAAGGATGAGGCTTAAGTGAGACATCCTTGACCAATGAAGTTTGCATGTTGCTTCTCTTTTGATCTGCACATATGTAGAACTTATTATGTAAATTTACAACTATATTAGAAAATGGACGGTGAAAAGAGTTGAGTATCTAGTTTCATGACCTAGCCCAGTGACGATAATGTGGGGCTCTCTTACATAATGGACGGAGCCACACTAAGCCCATACGTGTTATATATGTCAACTATGGCTGCTTTTTACCTTTTATTTATTTACAATTTTCATTATTAGTTATTTCTGCTAACCCATTTTCCTCGCTACAAGCCTACAACAATAGAGAGAGAAGGGGTAAAGTTCAATGCGGAGTTGCTGTCAGCTGAGATCCTGCACTTTTGACTTGAAGCCAAGCTCCAGATTTCCCTTGGAGCAACCATGGCCATGCTCACGGTTTCGGCATAGTGGTCTGCCCCGCGGCGCACCAGTAGCGGTAGAAGAAACATCTGAAGGAGATATGCCCTAGAGGCAATAATAAAGTGGTTATTATTTATATCTTTATGTTTATGATAAATGTTTATATATCATGCTATAATTGTATTAACCGAAACATTAGTACATGTGTGATATATAGACAACAAAGAAGTCCCTAGTATGCCTCTTAAACTAGCTTGTTGATTAATAGATGATTAGTTTCATAATCATGAACATTGGATGTTATTAATAACAAGGTTATATCATTATATGAATGATGTAATGGACACACCCAATTAAGCGTAGCATAAGATCTCGTCATTAAGTTATTTGCTATAAGCTTTCGATACATAGTTACCTAGTCCTTATGACCATGAGATCATGTAAATCACTTATACCGGAAAGGTACTTTGATTACATCAAACGCCACTGCGTAAATGGGTGGTTATAAAGGTGGGATTAAGTATCCGGAAAGTATGAGTTGAGGCATATGGATCAACAATGGGATTTGTCCATCCCGATGACGGATAGATATACTCCGGGCCCTCTCGGTGGAATGTCGTCTAATGTCTTGCAAGCATATGAATAAGTTCATAAGAGACCACATACCACAATACGAGTAAAGAGTACTTGTCAGAGACGAGGTTGAACAAGGTATAGAGTGATACCGAAGATCAAACCTCGGACAAGTAAAATATCGCGTGACAAAGGGAATTGGTATCGTATGTGAATGGTTCATTCGATCACTAAAGTCATCGTTGAATATGTGGGAGCCATTATGGATCTCCAGATCCCGCTATTGGTTATTGGTCGGAGTAAGTACTCAACCATGTCCGCATAGTTCACGAACCGTAGGGTGACACACTTAAAGTTGGATGTTGAAATGGTAGAACTTGAATATGGAATGGAGTTCGAATATTTGTTCGGAGTCCCGGATGAGATCCCGGACATCACGAGGAGTTCCGGAATGGTCCGGAGAATAAGATTCATATATAGGAAGTCATATTCCAAGTTTGGAAATGATCCGGTGCATTTATGGCAGGTTCTAGAAGGTTCTAGAAAAGTCCGGAAGAAATCACCATGGAAAGTAGAGTCCCGGAGGGACTCCACCTAGCATGACCAGCCAACCCTAAAGGGGAGGAGTCCATGGTGGACTCCCCTAGGGTGGCCGGCCAACCCCTCATGGAAGGGGAATCCCACCCCAAGTGGGATTCCCACCTTGGGTAGGTTTTCCCACATATGGGAGGTTTTAGTGTTGGGGTCTTATTCGAAGACTTGGACTAGAACTCTTGGTGCTTCCACCTATATAATGAGGAGGAGAGGGAGGGGGCAGCCACTCTTTGGCTCAGCCTTGGCCGCACCCTTAGAGGGCCGGCGCCTAACCCCCTCTCTCCCCAAACCCTAGCGGTCTCTCTCCTCCACCACATCCCGCACGCTTAAGCGAAGCTCCGCCGGATTTCTCCACCGCCACCGACACCACGCCGTCGTGCTGTCGGATTCAAGAGGAGCTACTACTTCCGCTGCCCGCTGGAACGGGGAGGTGGACGTCGTCTTCATCAACAACCGAACGTGTGACCGAGTACGGAGGTGTGCCCGTTCGTGGCGCCGGAACCGATCGTGATCAAGATCTTCTACGCGCTTTTGCAAGCGGCAAGTGATCGTCTACCGCAGCAATAAGAGCCTACTCTTATAGGCTTTGGAATCTCTTCAAGGGTTAGTCTTGATCATCCCCTCGTTGCTACCGTCTTCTAGATTGCATCTTGGCTTGGATTGCGTGTTCGCGATAGGAAAATTTTTGTTTTCTATGCTACGTTATCCTACAGTGGTATCGAGCCGTGTCTATGCATAGATGGTTGCACGAGTAGAACACAATGGTTTTGTGGGCGTTGATGCTTATGTTGTCTTTAGTTTGAGTACTTTGCATCTTTGTGGCATAGTGGGATGAAGCGGCTCGGGCTAACTTTACATGACCGCGTTCATGAGATTTGCTCCACGCTCGACATGCAACTTGTATTGCATAAGTGGCTTTGCGGGTGTCTGTCTCTCCTACTATAGTGAAGATTCAATTTACTCTTCTATTGACAACACTAGTATCACCGTTGTGGTTCATGTTCGTAGGTAGATTAGATCTTACTCGAAAACCCTAAACCACGTAAAATATGCAAACCAAATTAGAGACGTCTAACTTGTTTTTGCAGGGTTTGGTGATGTGATATGGCCATTATGTGATGATGAATATGTATGAGATGATCATTATTGTATTGTGGCAACCGGCAGGAGCCTTATGGTTGTCTTTAAATTTCATGTTGAGTAGTATTTCAAAGTAGTTGTAATAGTTGCTACATGAGGTGAACAACCATGAAGACGGCGCCATGGACCTTGACGCTACGCCGACGATGATGGAGATCATGCCCGTTGATGATGGAGATCATGTCCGTGCTTTGGAGATGAAGATCAAAGGCGCAAAGACTAAAGGGCCATATCATATCACATATGAATTGCATGTGATGTTAATCCTTTATGCATCTTATTTTGCTTAGATCGCGACGGTAGCATTATAAGATGATCCCTCACATTAATATCAAGATAATAAAGTGTTCTTCCCTCGTATGCACCGTTGCATTGTTCGACGTTTTGAAGCATCTCGTGATGATCGGGTGTGATAAACTCGACATACAACGGGTGTAAGCCATGTTGCACACGCGGATACTTGGTTTTGCTTGACGAGCCTAGCATGTACAGACATGGCCTCGGGACAACGGAAACCGAAGGTTGAACACGAGTCATATGGATGATATGATCAACATGTTGATGTTCACCATTGAAGCTACATCATCTCACGTGATGATCGGTTTTGATGTAGTGGATTTGGATCGTGTACCACTTAACAACTATGAGGGATGTTGTATTAAGTGGGAGTTCATTAGTAATTAGATTAAAACATGAACTAATTATCATAAACATAGTCTGAGTAGTATTTTGAATTAATTTTGTAGTATTGGCATCCGTTTACTACTATGCGCTAGTCTTGTTATTGAGATAGAAATACTGTTAAAATCTGATAAGAAACTTTACGGATTAGTACCGTATTGTTAAAGAATCAAGAATTGATTAAGTCCTATTGCAAACTTTTAGTGAAACTCACTTTGTTGATTCAGAGAGCTATGGTTTCAATTAGTACCTAAAGTTATCTTGTCTCCGTGAAACTTGAAGTTCAAATCTGTTTGAAAAGTAAGGAGCTGAAAATTTAGTTTTCAGAAATAATCAAGGTATGAGATATATGTGATATCTAAGACCTTATTGCAAGATGATAAAATATAATTTGGTGAGACTACATAAACTCATAAGTTTTATGGGAATGTATGAAGGTTGAAGACGCCAGGCGTCACAATCCTCCAACTATTGGAGCACTAACGATATTCGCATATCCATGAAGTTATCATCCTTAAGTATGCACCGTTGCTAAGACTCGTTGTATCGAAGCATCACGTGATGATCGGGTGTTATAGATTCTACGTGTGCTTACAATGGGTGCAAGCCAGATTTGCACATACGAATACTAAGGTTAAACTTTATGAGCCTAGCATGTACAGACATGGTCTCAAAAAGTCGTCATGATATGATGGATAAAATTATGAGTGAAATTGTTCATCATATTAAAAGGTTACTAATAGTGAAATCAGGAACACTTGTCATATGATGATCAACTTCAAAGAACCTCAAGGTTATTGGTATTTGATTAACAAACCTAGAAGTTATTGATATTGAAGTGTTTTTCTGAATAATGAGGAAAGCTAAAAGAGAAACTACAAAAGATTATTGGCAGAAAGAAAGAAAAGACTAGAAAGTCTAGCTCAGGTGTATATAAATGATATACATGTTATGGATGTATTCCTCATTTGGTCACAAAATAAAATTCTTGGGTATTTGTACCACATTGGTTGGTATGAAGTGTCATACAAAACAACGCAATACAAGAGTACAATGGCCTAAGTGACTAACAAGGAATATGATAGGTATGCACGTCTGGAACAAAAATAAAGTGTTATTATGTTCATCGTTGGCATTCTATCTAGCCCTTAGAATTTATAATAAAGAACTTAATAATTGTTATTTTGCTCTGGTCAAATGAAAACAATGAGTTGTTCAAATTATGACATTACTCCATGTATGATGGATAAGTTATTATAAATCTTAATGGTGAAACACACATACATAACACTGACGCTAAAATGCCATAAGGCAAATGATTTGAATTCCACTTATTTGTGGAAACCGCCATTTAGGTCATGTTAGAAAGGAACGCATGAAGGAACTCCATGCAAATGGATTTTTGGAGTCATTTGATTTTTGAATCGTTTGGCGCTTGCAAATATTTTCTAAAGAGAATGATTAAAATACCATTCATAGGCCAAAAGTTGAACGGGCAACTAACTTAGTGAAAAAATGCATGATGATGTATGTGGTTCACTGGGCATAGTTGTGTGCGGGAGATTCTTCTACTTCATGAAAACTTTCAACAATGAATTGAGTATATATATGTGGATATATTCAATAAGGAAGAAGTTTGAAACATTTGAATGGATTCAAATAAATTTCAGCATGAAGTGGAAATCATCGTAATAGAAAAGTCAAATATCTATGATTGGATCATGGTAGAAATATTTGAATTACGAGTTTTAGCGAACATCTAAGAGAGTTATGAAATTGTTCTACAACTCACATTTCTTGGAGTATCATAATGATGATATAGTATCGAGAGATGTATCCAAACCTTGTTGGATTAATGATTAGATAAAATATTATGACGCCATTATATTTTTGTGGATTATGCTTTAGTGACTACCGCTTTTACACTAAATAGAGTATCATCATGATCCGTTGAAATGACACCATACAAGTTATGGTATGGGTATAAACCCTAATAGTCTTTTCTTTAAATTTTGGTCTAAGAGTTTACAACCAAAATCGGATGAATGTCTTTGTTGGTTATCCCGAGATTTAATTGGGAATTCTTCCCACAAGACAAAGACAAAAGTGTTTGTCAATGTTTCTTATTTCCGAGAAATTGTTTCTAGTGAAGTATTTGGGTGGGAGGACAATATAATTTGATAAGGTTTATGAACCTGAGCATAATGATCAGAGTAGCGCAGCATCGAATTGTTTTCGGAAGCGGCCACGACGATCATGACTCCCATGACTACAAAGTGTTTTAGCCATGGAGATCGAAGTACATATTGAACCTTGTAGGTATGGTTTACTTTGTGATCAAATAAATGATTTGTGAACAAAGGATTGATTTTGAACAATGATAAACCAACTACAAACAAAGAAGTTATGATGGGCCCTGACTCCGTTAAAATGGTCATGCGCCATGAAATCCAAGATAGATGAATACTTTATGAAAGTAAATATGAAATTGATAGACTTGGATGAAATATCCTTGAAGAAAGCTTGACTTATCGAAAAATTGTTTACGACAAAGTTCAAAGAGTTGAATACGATAAGATTAGATCTTCCGTAGCAACGCTTATAGTCTATGTGGATTATTCTAGTAGGATGGCAAAATACATTACTTATCAGAAGTATGTATTAAAGGTGTATACAAGATACAACCAAGAGTTTTGCTAGTCCGTAGAATACTAGATAAGAATACGAACTTCAATTGGATAAAGTGAGTATTACGGAGTTGGAATCTTCACCGGATGAAATAGTCAAAGGTTTTTGATTTCATCAGAAACGATGAAGGTGCTTGCATTTGCAAGAAATTAAGTGGGAGCGCTAAGACACATTTATAATACTTTATGTAAGTGACATATAGTTGGTTATAAATGATGTAATTATATACTTGATTAAAAAGGTTTCATTGAGAATTAACTTCAATGAAAGGATATGGACTGAAACAAATTTAGTGTCAAGATCTATAAAGATAGATTGAAACACATAAATAAGTTTAAGTCAAAGTACATATGATGGATATTGAAGTAGTTCAATATAGAAAAATTAAGAAAATGTTCTTGTCATGTGAAGGTTTAACAAGACTTGAGTGTATCTGACACTCAATGAGTAAAAACACATGAGTGATTATAGATCACGAATAATATGTACACAATCAGATATCATGTGCTATAAATTGTTATGAGCATATACCAGAATGATTCATATGATGATCATTGGACAACAGTAAGAATATCCTTGAGTACTTTAGAAGAACTAAGGATATATTATATAAATATATTTTTGTATGAAGAAATGACAAACAAATCGCTGTAAGGTGTTACACCGATATTGGTTTTGTCACATATAAAATATAATTTCAATCTCAAATTAGACTAAGTGTTGTTTAAAAGGTAGCACAATGAGCTAGAAGTTGTCTATGCTAGATTTAGAAGAGTTCTAAATATTGTGACGGAATCTACAAAAGAAGGCAAAGTATGTCATTGTTTTGACAATGACTAAGGATATATTAAGGAGGTTCTTTGAGAACTTGGTGCAGTTCCGACAGAGTCATAACTTTGAAGCTATATTGTATGTGACAATATTAGTGACATATTTCAGACCGCGGAATTAAGGTTCCACCAGAAGACCAAACATATTTAAGGCCGACTCATTTGGAAATGAGTGATGCGTTAAGACGCAAATGAATTACAAAATACATACGGTTCTGAGCATGTCAGATCCGTTGACTAAAACCTCTCTCGTGAGCAAAACGATAAAGCACCAGAAAGCCAAGGTGTTATATCTTTACAAATGTAAACTAGATTATTGACTCTAGTGCAAGTGGGAGACTGAAGGAGATATGCCCTAGAGGCAATAATAAAGTGGTTATTATTTATATCTTTATGTTTATGATAAATGTTTATATATCATGCTATAATTGTATTAACCGAAACATTAGTACATGTGTGATATATAGACAACAAAGAAGTCCCTAGTATGCCTCTTAAACTAGCTTGTTGATTAATAGATGATTAGTTTCATAATCATGAACATTGGATGTTATTAATAACAAGGTTATATCATTATATGAATGATGTAATGGACACACCCAATTAAGCGTAGCATAAGATCTCGTCATTAAGTTATTTGCTATAAGCTTTCGATACATAGTTACCTAGTCCTTATGACCATGAGATCATGTAAATCACTTATACCGGAAAGGTACTTTGATTACATCAAACGCCACTGCGTAAATGGGTGGTTATAAAGGTGGGATTAAGTATCCGGAAAGTATGAGTTGAGGCATATGGATCAACAGTGGGATTTGTCCATCCCGATGACGGATAGATATACTCTGGGCCCTCTCGGTGGAATGTCGTCTAATGTCTTGCAAGCATATGAATAAGTTCATAAGAGACCACATACAGTACGAGTAAAGAGTACTTGTCAGGAGACGAGGTTGAACAAGGTATAGAGTGATACCGAAGATCAAACCTCGGACAAGTAAAATATCGCGTGACAAAGGGAATTGGTATCGTATGTGAATGGTTCATTCGATCACTAAAGTCATCGTTGAATATGTGGGAGCCATTATGGATCTCCAGATCCCGCTATTGGTTATTGGTCGGAGTAAGTACTCAACCATGTCCGCATAGTTCACGAACCGTAGGGTGACACACTTAAAGTTGGATGTTGAAATGGTAGAACTTGAATATGGAATGGAGTTCGAATATTTGTTCGGAGTCCCGGATGAGATCCCGGACATCACGAGGAGTTCCGGAATGGTCCGGAGAATAAGATTCATATATAGGAAGTCATATTCCAAGTTTGGAAATGATCCGGTGCATTTATGGCAGGTTCTAGAAGGTTCTAGAAAAGTCGGAAGAAATCACCATGGAAAGTAGAGTCCCGGAGGGACTCCTTGCATGACCAGCCATCCCTAAAGGGAAGGAGTCCATGGTGGACTCCCCTAGGGTGCCGGCCAACCCCCTCATGGAAGGGGGAATCCCACCCCAAGTGGGATTCCCACCTTGGGTAGGTTTTCCCACATATGGGAGGTTTTAGTGTTGGGGTCTTATTCGAAGACTTGGACTAGAACTCTTGGTGCTTCCACCTATATAATGAGGAGGAGAGGGAGGGGGCAGCCACTCTTTGGCTCAGCCTTGGCCGCACCCCTTAGAGGGCCGGCGCCAACCCCCTCTCTCCCCAAACCCTAGCGGTCTCTCTCCTCCACACATCCCGCACTTAAGCGAAGCTCCGCCGGATTTCTCCACCGCCACCGACACCACGCCGTCGTGCTGTCGGATTCAAGAGGAGCTACTACTTCCGCTGCCCGCTGGAACGGGGAGGTGGACGTCGTCTTCATCAACAACCGAACGTGTGACCGAGTACGGAGGTGCTGCCCGTTCGTGGCGCCGAACCGATCGTGATCAAGATCTTCTACGCGCTTTTGCAGCGGCAAGTGATCGTCTACCGCAGCAATAAGAGCCTACTCTTATAGGCTTTGGAATCTCTTCAAGGGTTAGTCTTGATCATCCCCTCGTTGCTACCGTCTTCTAGATTGCATCTTGGCTTGGATTGCGTGTTCGCGATAGGAAAATTTTTGTTTTCTATGCTACGTTATCCTACAACATCATGACTAACAGAGGAACGGTGCCATGGTGCTTTTGTCGCTTTGCCCGTAGTTATACTGCGAGGACTTCGTTTCTTCGTCGAAGAGGCTCTGCCAACAGCGCTTGGTTCACTGCCGCAAGGAAGTAGATGATGAAGGTCCAGACGCCAGCTCACCGGCACGCTGGTCATTGGAGATTCGGTTCTTTGGTGTCACAGATCCTATTAATTAGACTGAAAGTCACCCTTGGAATCATCCATTTAAGTCAACAATGTGAGCTGACCTGCTGCTAAAAGGTACGTTCCTCTCTTCTGAGTAAGAAAATCATATTTTGTCTACATGCTCCAGTTTGATTATATCAGTTAACTCATTTTTTATTTTTGAGTTCAAGAAAATAAATGTGATGTTTCCAATTTGATGGAGGACGTTTTTTTAATCTTTGACACAGTTTCTAGCACCCATCTCATCCTATGGAACATGAATACCATCCACACAAAAAAAGGTACCCATCTTCAGTGAAAATGAATAACATTTGATATTGAATTTAAAGAACTCCATACCATGAACTAATCACAGAGGAAAGCTCGCAGATAATATTTTGCAACAGATATGGGCAGACTTACATGTTTTTGGCCTTGCTCTTGGCTCCTTTTTCATGGTTTGAGCGTAAACAACTTCATTAGTGGATACACATCGAGCAAGGGCAAAACCGTAGCTGAACCTCCGAGTCCATTTTAGTACACCCATTGTTTAGATGACCCTTCTCCGTCTCGAAACACTGGAATGAAAATAACCAAGGTGAGACAATTAGACAATAAAAGAAATGTGACTGACTAAACACAACTCAAAAGTGCAAAGCTACATTAGTTTCAGTCATAAATAAATCAAATATGCATGGCAACTCTAAAATTCAAAGTAGGGGCCAGGCTAGCTGCAGCCTACCACCGCGCGTGGAGGTACGGGACGCCACGGCCAACCTAGGCTACAACACCATCACAACACAGCCACCATCACCACCTCACCGTCGATCTGGAGAAACCAGACCGTGCCAGAACACGAAGGGGAGGCGGGCCAAATCAGGTGAATGTCTTTGTCGACACATGTGTCTTGGAGGTGTCGAGGGCGTTGAGGAGGTGTCGTGCTCAACAAGGGGAAGCTCGTCGCCATTGGCGGTAGCCAGGCCACCACTGACGGCTGGAGCTTGTGCTCTGCCCCGCCATCGCAAGAGGTTGGAACACTCCTCCCTCACTGGTCATCCTCTTCCTCCCGGCGAACGCACTGGTGTTTGCTGGATTGGCAACAACCATAACCTGGAAAAATATAGCACAAAAGTTGTGAATGATCAACTGATAAGAACTGCGGATAAACATACTGAAAATTTTAGTGGGTTTAAAGGAAACTAAGAAATTACATAACCAAGTCATAACATTGGGAGACGTCAATTTTATCACGTGTATTATGAAACATTCCGTTCAAAATGTATGACCACCTAACTGAATGCATTTTGCCGCTGGAAACTACTTGAAAATTAGAGGTAGTGTATATATCTCAGCAACTCATACCTTGCAATTTAGAGGGGCTGAGATTTTTTAAATATTCTTAGACATAAGAGTCGTTCTTTCTATTTCCATCTCGAAACACTGGAATAAAAATAACCAAGGTGAGACAATTAGGCAATCAAAGAAATGTGACTTACTGAACACAACTCAAAAGTACAAAGCTACATTAGTTTCAGTGATATATAAATCACATATGCATGGGAACTCTAAAATTCGAAGTAGGGGTCAGGCTAGATGCAGCCTACCACCGCTCGTGGAGGTACGGGAGCACTTGCGGATCCAAGTGCAACCATGGGGTTGCGCTGGACACCTGGTAAATTTTATTTTGTTTGCAAAATAGTAGAATTTTACCTGAAGTGCTACCCCTAAAAATGTTTTTTCGTGGCCATGGCACCATTGTGCACCTGGATCAACACTCCCCTAGCTCCGCCACTGTATGGGAGGCCACGGCCAACCTAGGCTACAGCACCATCACAACACAGCCATCATCACCACCTCACTGTCGATCTGGAGAAACCAGACCGTGTCAAAACACGAAGGGGAGGCGGCCAGAGCAGGGGAATGTCTTTGTCGACACAGGGGTCTTGGAGGTGGACGAGAGTGTTGAGGAGGTGTCGTGCTCAACAAGGGGAAGCTCGCCATCGGCGGTAGCCAGGCCACCAGGCTGGAGCTTGTGCTCTGCCCCGCCATCGCAAGCGGCTGGAGCACTCCTTCCTCACTGGTCATCCTCTTCCTCCCGGAAAACGCACTGGTGTTTGCTGGCTTGGCAACAACCATAACCTGGAAAAATATAGCACAAAAATTGTGAATGATCTACAGATAAGAACTGCGGGAAAACATACTGCAAATTTTAGTGGGTTTTGAAGGAAACTAAGAAATTTTATAACCATGTCATAACTCATAACATTGGGAGACGTCCATTTTATCATGTGTATTATGAAACATTCCGTTCAAAATGTATGACACCTAACTGAATGCATTTTGCTGCTGGAAACTACTTGAAAATTAGAGGTAGTGTATATATCCCAGCAACTCATACCGCTTGCCCACATTGTTGAGATTTGTAAATACTCTTACACATAAGAGTCGTCCTTTCTATTCCCATCTTGAAATCCACCAACCATAACCTCAACATTCACACCAGTGCAAGCCTCGACAACATCAGTTGTTGCAACAACTCCTGTAGTGCACCAACCGAAGGTTTAAGCATGAGCAATAATGATTATCCCCAGAAGAGAGGTGATGTAAAAAAATAAACAAATCAGCTTCCCATGAGAAGTGGAAATGCAACATCAACCAACTCCAACTCAACACCATTAAGAGCTTCAGTAGCTAGATTTCCAGATCTTTATCTAATACAAACAACAAGTCCTGCATATATCCACTATCATATTAAAATTTAAACCCAAACAACTTGCTAAATTATTATATTCAAACCAGAACAAATTATAAATGCTAATACATTTGGAAAGATTACCAAACCCAACATCCAAATCCAATCGTTGTTATAGTCTTACTTCATATGGTGATCTCATTAGATCCAGAACTCAATTTTCTGGTGTGCCATCAATTTTCGGGTAAAGGAAGAACATACATCCTACAACAACTAACATGAGCTGCAAAAAACAGAGCAAATCGTCAGAAAAGTAGGAGAGGGGTTGCAGGTTATGCTCAAGCATATCCAGAATTGTCTCTTTTCACTCCTATGGTATTCCCAAGCTCTGCTCAGCTGCTTTTCTCCATGTCTTCACAAGCGGCAATTGCAGCCTGGTGAAAGGCAAAACAGAGAAAAAAATTAATGTGAAACTCTTCTAAAAAAGTGGAGATCACGAGAGACAGGGATGGGAAGGATGAATAACTCTACTGCTTTGTCCGCCGCGGAAGCCCTCCCTTCAGGTTGCCTCCATCGCCGGCCCATCTGCCGCTTCTAGGCCGCAGCGAGGACGTCGACGTGGGGCTTGCGCCTCCCTTTGCGCAGCCTCCTTCGCCGACCGTCTCCGGCGGGTCGTCGCGCCGCTGAGCCCCGCCCGGGCACCTCCTCCTCCTCCTCACAGCCCCACTGCGAACCCGAGCCCGAGCCACTGCTCCTGTGGAGGGCGACTATGGCCTGCCGTTTCCGCCGCTCGGTATTGGTCATCACAGCCTCGCCACACACCGACGGACATGGGAAAAGCAGGGGACGGGAGAGGAGTGAGGTGGGATTGGGGAAGAGAGCAGCAAAGCGGCGGCTGCGGGGATTGGGTAGGGTTTCACCCGGAAGCGATTTTGTCTCACGTTAGCCTATTTTCCCCTTGACTGGAAAGGCCCAATCTACCCCTGTGGGTGAAGATCTTTTCCACTGCCCTTTGCTATGCCTTACAGAACCAAGTTCTACACAAAGTGACTGAGGAGCGGGCCTGGCCAACGGTGGGACCCTTGTGCAGACAGAGGCGGGTAACACATGTCCATTGCATAAGGTTAGCTAGCAGGAGGAGGCAGCAGGGAAACAACTGACCGCTTTCTTCTCCCCAGAATAAACGAATGAGATTCACAGATGGGAAGATCCAACGGTTCAGAAGTTAGGATCGCTGTGAATCCCCCATAGGGGGGCATCTATTATACCTTTAGATTCTGAGTCTCTCAAGAAACTGGATCTCACAAATCTGTATGGTTTGCAGCAGTTCACTGTTATGGCACCGACACTCATACTGTTAAATGTGACCTGCTGCTTTGTTTCGGGCCAGAGTCATAATCAACCAGTTGCAAACATCTCTGCCCCTCAGCTGAAATCCTTCCGTTGGAGGAATGGTTATGACCCAAGATACGAGGCGGTGGAGGACGCAGAAGGAGCCCCCCTTGAGCTGCCCTGCTTTGAGAATGCCACTTCTATCCACCTCGAACTAGAGTATCTTGGCCTTGTGGTGCCACCTTTGGGCATATTCGCCAGGCTCACCCATCTCTTCCTGGATCGCATCGAGTTACATGGTCCATGCATGCTTGGTGATGTTGTCTCCTCCCCACGCTGTCCGGCCTTACGGAAGCTCGTCATCCATGATGCCTGGGGTTTAGCCAATTTTGCAATACACTCAAATTCTCTCCTAGAAATCAAGCTAAATCATCTACATGGCTTGCAGCAGCTTACTGTCATAGCGCCAGCACTCAAACAGTTAGTTGTGATGTCATGCTTTGCTGAAGGTTTAAGTTATAATGAACCGGTTGCAAACATCTCCGGCCCTCAGCTGGTGTCCCTCTCTTGGATGGATGTCTACGATTCAAGATTCACCCATTTTGGCAAGATGGAAAATCTCAAGTGGTTGGCCACAAACCCTTTTCTTGTGTATGGGAGAGCTGAGTCTAACCATAAATTATACAATAGCTGTTGTGCGGGGTTTTTATGTCACTGGCGCCACATCCAGAATCTAAGCTTCACACTTATCTTTCGAGCGGTGAGTTCATCTGTATGTTATTTATGACATCATTGCAGAAACTGGGTGTCCAAATTAAGGATTGTATAGTAGGCGTACAAAATTCTCACTTGTTTTTCTTTCCTGAAGTCCCAAAATATGGATTAGTTCACCCAATTGTTTTATCTTCCTAGTAGCTATCTTTCCTCTAACATGGACTTTTTTCTGCATTCGAATAGTTAGCGTTACAGTTACAACCTACTACGACTTCACTAATATATCGGTTGTTTAATTGGACACATGAACTTGGACTTTCTAGCATAAAAGAACCAATTCTTGTGTTTTATTAGATTTTCTGACGAGGTGTTTTCTTGTATGTTACTAACCATCAGAAGTAATTCTTTTTCGTGACTTTCCACGATTTTGCAGAAGGACATTACTAACTTGGAGTACTTGATGGAGGAAATTACAAGGTTCCCGAACATTATAAACTTAACTCTGGAAATATTGGCAAGGGGACATTCATGTGGACCTAGTTTGTACCATATTCTCAGGATGTGTACCGGTGTTAGAAAGTTGTATCTTACACTTCTTGACGGAAAGGTTTCCCCAGGGGTAATACTATCCTTTCTTTGTTTATATCTAATACCTGTGTATGCATTTATACTTCGCACGCCTAGCTTGAGCTTCTAGTTGCCCTAATTGGTATTGGTTTGATATTGGATGCTTTGCTCCAAGTTAAATATGAAACAAGTATTTTTCCTATGGATCTGCCAATGACAATGCATCTTACTCTTATGTTGTCATAGCTTGGCAATACTTTTCCTAAGATTGTTAAAAAGGACAGACCCAGTGCTAGAAGCTCCCACACTAGGTGGGGTCTGGGGAAGGATTATAGAGGCAAGCCTTACCCATGCAAAGTGCAATGCAGAGAGGCTTTCCTAAGATTGTTAGTCGGCAGAAATTTTTGTTGGATAATTAGGCACAGTTTCCATGATTAATTCCAGAATATAAAACATGATGGCAGCAACTACTAACATGTGAAACTCGAACATACTAGATGCATTAATCAACATGAGCAGCAGCAGCGCAAACAAAGCATCCATCGCTAAACAGATCGAGATATGTCGCACGTACCGATCTGGTGGAGGTGGGTGGAGGTGTAGAGATGATGTCGCAGCATAACGTTGTTGATGACAACGTTGTTGACGACAGGCGACGGGTCGAAGTAGACGGCGTTGAAGACGACGGAAGGCAGCACCGCCCGACTTGGACGGAAGACGACCCGTGATGAACTTGAGCGCGCGGAGCGCTTCCCAAAAACCTAATTCGCCCTCTCCCGTACAGGATCGCAAGGACGAGCGGTTCGGAGACCTGCTCTCCCGTTCGTCGATGCACGTCGGCGCGCGGATGGAGTAGGCTACGATGGCGGCGCAGCAAGAGAGGTGGAAACCCTAACTCGTGTTCGGTGTGTTTCTGCGGTAGCCGGGCAAGAGATTATATAGGCTCGGGAAACCCTAGGCAACGTGGGCCACGCCCACGTCGCACGAACGTTTCGAGTCGGTTACAGATAGCCCACGATCCGGGGCGACCCGACCGACTAACGTGACGCGTCCGTCTAGAACTCTGTTCGTTTTCCTGAGCTGCAAAAAGTAAGGAAAGTCTCGGCTCGAGGCTCAATCCACTCACCACGCGCGCGGCGCGCGTCGTGACGTGTCGTGTCGAGTCGAGTCGAGACGAGCGAGCGAGGAGGAGGAGCGCGCGTGTAGCACTCCTATTCCCACTCACTTACTAGTGATGAAACAACCCACCTTATAAGGTGGTCTAACTTCCTCCCAACTTTCCATGTGGGACTAAACTTCCCACCACTTGCCACTCACTAGTGAGCTGCCACCAACTTGGGCTCAAACTCACAAGGCTGCCACTATGTGGGCTTTGAGATTTATAGGGAAAATTGAAATCTAGTTTGGGCCACTAAAAGTGGGCCCAATATTTCAACAATCCCCCACCAGATCTCAAATCCCCATTTAGAGATTTACCAATACTCGCTGCTTGTTTATATACCAGTGTTTCAGCGGAGACTGTTAAGTTGAACTTCCGCCTAGAACCTTAAGCTACATCCATTCACACTTGAACAATGGACTAAGCCTTGAATTGCAAGTTTTGCGTGAACAGGGTTTCACTCAAAGTCATGACCAGTACATGGCTGCCAGTAGCCTACCCCGCGGGTGAAGCATATGCGTCATACTTCATGGTCTCTTCATGAGTTTACTAGAGATCACCCAAATCTCATAGATTGCGACGTTTAACAATCGGACTCATATAGGTGTGTTATTTCAAGAATGCTCTGTAGGACAGCATCTTTGCTATAATAGCCAACATAAACACATTAAGGCTTGTCGCCAACCTGCCTTACAGCAATTGAGAGTTGTGCATCTTCACATAGAGAGGGTTACATAATACTCTCCTCAATTAAACCACTAGTTTGTTCTTCCCAGGTCCTAATTCACGGGATCTCCGATCACAAAGGTTGGGTTACCACTATGGTGTAACATCAACGGGTCTCAAACCCATCTCCCTCGATGCACTTTCTATCACATTACGTGATAGTCCCTTTGTAAAGGGATCTGCCATTTTTGTCTGTTTGAATATATGTAACAGTTATTACTCCGGAGTTTCGCAATTTCCTGACAGACTTCAAACGTCTCTTGACGTGTCTTGATGACTTCGCGTTATCCTTAGAATTGTTCACTTTGACAATTACAGTTTGATTGTCACAATTCAAAAGGATTGCCGGAACAGGTTTTTCAACCACAGGGCAAGTCCGTCAAGAGCTCACGCAACCATTCGATTCAACAGTGGTTGTGTCTAAAGCATAAGTTCTGCTTCCATAGTTGACCTCGTCAATATGGTTTGCTTGCAAGATCTCCATGACACTGCGCCACCTCCAAAGGTAAATACATACCCACTTGTGGCGTACAGATCAGCTACATCTGAGATCCAATTCGAATCACTATATCCTTCAAGCACAGCTGGGTGCCCTGAATAGTGAATCCCATAACTCATTGTACCACATAGGTAGCGCATGACCCTATCAAGTGCATGCCAATGATCGTACCCGGGTTTGACATGAACCTACTCAACTTGCTAACAGCAAAAGAGATGTCGGGTCTAGTCGCGCTCGCTAAGTATGAGTGAGCCAACGATCCGAAATATCTCAATTGATCTATGGCGATTCTCCGGTTCTTGCGTAATGTCACACTGGGATCATAAGGTGTTGAAGAAGGCTTGCTATCAATATAGCCGAACCGGCTCAAGATCTTCTCAACATAATGGGATTGCGTTAGAGTAATCCCACTCTCGTTCTTAATAAGCTTGATGTTCAGAATCACATCAGCTTCTCCCAGATCTTTCATATCAAAGCAATTTGACAAGAAAGACTTGACCTCGTGTATTACTTTCATGTTTGTACCAAAGATCAGAATATCATCCACATACAAACATAGTATAACACCTTCGCCCCCACCATGGCGATAGTAAACACACTTGTCAGCCTCATTGACAACAAATCCTACAGAAGTTAAGGTTCTGTCAAACTTCTCATGCCATTGCTTAGGTGCTTGTTTTAGGCCATATAAAGATTTCAGCAACTTGCACACCTTTCTTTCTTCACCTTTTACTACAAACCCATCAGGCTGATCCATATAGATTTCCTCTTCCAACTCTCCATTAAGAAAAGCTGTCTTTACGTCCATTTGATGAACGATAAGACCATAGGAGGCAGCCATGGATAGTAGTACTCGAATGGTGGTAAGTCTAGCGACAGGTGAATAGGTGTCGAAGTAATCTTCGCCTTCTCTCTGTGTGTAGCCTTTCGCTACAAGCCGCGCCTTGTACTTCTCAATAGTACCATCAGGTCTTAGCTTCTTTTTGAACACCCATTTGCAGCCTTGCATCCATGGGGTCGTTCTGATAGCTCCCAAGTTCCATTAGAAAGAATCGAATCCATCTCATTATGGACAGCTTCTTTCCAGTCATCTGCATCTGGAGATGCATATGCCTCTGCAATGGACGTGGGAGTATCATCCACAAGGTACACAATGAAATCATCACCAAAGGATTTTTCAATCCTTCGTCTCTTGCTCCGTTTAGGAGCTTCATTGTCATCCTTCTCAATAACAATCTCATGTGATTGTTCAAAATATTCATTAGATGTACTAGATTCAGGAACTATCTCAGTAGAAATTCTAGCAATGCTATGCATATCTTTCATAGGAAACATATTCTCAAAGAATGTTGCATCACGAGATTCCATAATAGTGTCAACATGCATATCAGGTACTTCAGATTGAACTACTAAAAATCTATAGCCTACACTCCGCGGAGCATAACCTAGAAAGATACAATCCACTGTCTTTGGTCCGAGTTTGCGCTTCTTTGTAATTGGAATATTGACTTTTGCCAAACATCCCCATGTGCGCAAATACGAAAGTGATGGTTTTCTCCCAGACCACTCCTCGTAAGGGGTTTTATCTTTATTCTTGTTAGGAACTCTATTCAGGACATGACATGTAGTCAACAAAGCCTCCCCCCACCATGCCTTTGATAAACCAGCAGTGGCTAACATGGAATTCACCAAGTCAGTCAGCGTGCGGTTTTTCCTCCCCCCGTTTGATTGGGCGAATAGGGAGGCGTCCTCTCATGAATAATACCATGTTCCTCACAGAATTCATCAAAGATTTTAGGAAAATATTCACCACCACGATCCGACCTAAGACGCTTGATCTTTCTCTCTAGTTGATTTTCAACTTGGCCTTATAAATTTTAAAGTAGTCTAAGGCTTCATCTTTAGTTCGCAACAAATAAACATAGCAAAATCTAGTCGCATCATCAATCAATGTCATGAAATATCTCTTTCCACCTTTTGTCAACACACCATTCATCTCGCATAGATCAGAATGTATGAGTTCTAGAGGTGCCAAGTTTCTCTCCTCGGCCGCCTTGTGAGGCTTCCGAGGTTGCTTTGATTGCACACAACTATGGCACTTAGAACCTTTGGCAATGGTGAAATTCGGAATTAAACTTAAACTGGATAGCCGAGACATTAAACCAAAATTAATGTGACATAAACGAGAATGCCAAACACTGGTATCATCACTAACATTGCCACAAATATGGTTCACAGACTTATTACTGAAATCAGAAAGCGAAAAGCGGAACAAGCCTCCGCACTCATAGCCTTTACCAATAAATTGTCCAAACTTGGAAACAACTACTTTATTCGACTCTAAAACAACCTTAAACCCATCTCTACATAGAAGGGAGCCGCTAACGAGATTCTTGTTCATAGTAGGGACATGCTGCACGTTCCTCAGCTGCACGATCTTCCCGAAGTGAACTTCAGATCTACCGTGCCAACACCACGAACGAAGCATGTGACCCATTCCCCATCAAGACGGAAGAATCCCGGCGACCTGGTAAGAAGTGAACATGGATATGTCAGCACACACATGAACATTAGCACCTGTATCAATCCACCAACATGGAGATTGAAATACCGAAAGAACAGTAAAGAGATTACCGTACCCATCAGCATTGCTAGCGGTCACCGTGTTGACTTGCTTCGCCTTTTTCTTACGGTCTGCCCTCTCTGGCAGTCCTTAGAAAAGTGGCCAGCCTCTCCACAGGTAAAGCAGCTCAGATCTGCTTTGTTTATCATCTTCTTCTTCTTGAAGGTTGTAGTCTTCATAGGCTTATTGAAGGAGGGCTTGTTGTTCCCTTTGTTCTTGCTGTAGGGTTTCTTCTGCACCATGTTGGCGCTAGACTGACCCTCTCCTTTCTCAGTAGTATCCTTAGCCGAGCTTTCTCCTCAACATCAAGAGACGCTATCAGATTTTCAACTGATATCTCCTGTCTCTTGTGTTTGAGAGTTGTGGCAAAGTTCCTCCAGGAAGAGGGCAACTTAGCGATAATGCATCCAGCCACAAACTTATCGGGTAAGGCACACTTAAGGAGTTCAAGCTCTTTCGCAATGCACTGTATCTCATGAGCTTGTTCGACTACAGAACGTTGTTCACCATCCTGATGTCATGGAAGCTCTCCATGATGTACAGTTCACTGCCTGCATCGGTTGCACCGAATTTAGCATTCAGTGCATCCCAGAGCTCTTTACCGTCTACTATGTGCATATACACATCACATAGACGATCAGCAAGAATACTCAGTACGCATCCGACAAAGAGAGTATTGTCTTCCTTGAACTTGTTCTGATCTTGGTCAGATATAGTTCCTTCAGGAAGACCATTACTCACATGGAACACTTTCAGATGAGTAAGCCAGAGCGTGGCCTTAATCTGCCACCTCTTAAAGTGCACACCGGTAAACTTATCCGGCCTCAGTGCATCAGCAAAACCAGCCATTGTTAACTCAGGAAATTGCCTACAATTAGGTTTTTGGATTGTTGGATAATTAGGCACAATTTCCATGATTAATTCCAGAATATAAAACATGATGGCAGCAACTACTAACATGTGAAACTCGAACATACTAGATGCATTAATCAACATGAGCAGCAGCAGCGCAAACAGTAAAGCATCCATCGCTAAACAGATCGAGATATGTCGCACGTACCGATCTGGTGGAGGTGGCGGTGGAGGTGTAGCGATGATGTCGCAGCAGCGTTGTTGATGACAACGTTGTTGACGCAGGGCGACGTCGAAGTAGACGGCGTTGAAGACGACGGAAGGCAGCACCGCCCGACTTGGACGGAAGACGACCCGTGATGAAGAACTTGAGCATCGCGAGAGCGCTTCCCAAAACCTGCGCCCTCTCCCGTACAGGATCGCAAGGACGAGCGGTTCCGGAGACCTGCTCTCCCGTTCGTCGATGCACGTCGGCGCGCGGGATGGAGTAGGCTACGATGGCGGCAAGAGATTATATAGGCTCGGGAAACCCTAGGCAACGTGGGCCACGCCCACGTCGCACGAACGTTTCGAGTCGGTTACAGATAGCCACGATCCGGAGCGACCCGAACCGACTAACGTGACGCGTCCGTCTAGAACTCTGTTCGTTTTCTGAGTGCAAAAAGTAAGGAAAGTCGGCTCGAGGCTCAATCCACTCACCACGAGCGCGGCGCGCGTCGTGACGTGTCGTGTCGTGTCGAGTCGAGACGAGCGAGGAGGAGGAGCGCGCGTGTAGCACTCCTATTCCCACTCACTTACTAGTGATGAAACAACCCACCTTATAAGGTGGTCTTTCCTCCCAACTTTCCATGTGGGTAAACTTCCCACCACTTGCCACTCACTAGTGAGCTGCCACCAACTTGGGCTCAAACTCACAAGGCTGCCACTATGTGGGCTTTGAGATTTATAGGGAAAACTGAAATCTAGTTTGGGCCACTAAAAGTGGGCCCAATATTTCAACAATTTTGCTGTTAACAAAGAAACAGAATATCTATCTCCTTCGTATTGTCTGCTCTTTCTTAATATTGTCCTCAAGTGTCCTCTCCCTTCCTCTTTGCAAGGCAGTGAGGCCGGAGTAGGAGAAGACCCTCTAGGAAGTATCCCAACAGGATCCAGCTGTGTGGCAGCTCCCATTAGGTCATTGCATGGCAGGCTCTGTCTTCATAAAATAGTTATAACTTAGGAGAAAAATATTGATATACCATTGTTCTTCAGTCATGTGTTTTTAAAGGTTTCATCAGTAACAATGGCCTAAGTGATGATGTGTAGTGGAAAACTACCTTTAAAGATACCGCATAATACATACGGATGATGTGTTTGTATTCATATGCAACACCTTAGGGATTTCTTGAATACCTTATTCTATCATTTAGGGAAGGACTTGGACGGTGATGTCTATAAGCCCAACTAGCACAGAATTGAGCCTTGTGCCACAAGGCAAGGTGCATATATAAAGGAACCAATGGCTCTTTAGGAGGGAGGAACACAACTCAACTCAGACCATTCGTTCTCTTTAGGAGGAGGCAAACTCCATGATTATGCTTACCATTCGTTCTCTGTGGCTTGAGAGGAACGGCCGTGTCTTCCACGGCAGGGCGGAGACCGCAGCGCATACGCTAGCTTACATTCTCTCCTCATGGCGTAGCTGGATTGCTTGCCGTGCCCGACGTAGAACCACCGGTAGAACTTTGGGAGATAGCTAGGTAACCTTGCAAAAAGCCCTCTGGCCGCCTGTGGCCACGGGAGTTGGTAGTCCTCACCATGTACTGGGCTTTGCCCCACCACCCTTCTATCTAAATACAAAACTCGCAGATCTCCTGCGGGTACTCGAAAAAAACTCAACTCAGACCGCACAAGCATGCCTAGTCTCTATAGGAGCACTGCCATGTTGATCGCTACCGCGATAGGGTAGGTCCCATCTCGAGGCTATACCTACATAAATGTAAATCCTCGACACAACACATAGACATAGGGCTATCACCCATCTCGGGAGAATAGGATGGATCCCACCTCAATTAGCTATACCTCCATTATTGTGATCCATGAAACAACAAAGAGAAAAATAGGACATAGGGCTATTAGCCTATTATCCATAACGGGAGCATAAAATAGATCCCATCTCGATTAGCTATACCTCCATTATTGTAATCCTCGAAACAACAAAGAGCAAAATAGGACATAGGTCCATCACGGGAGCCTGAATCTAGGTAATCGTGTCTCCGAAGTCCTCCGCGGGGTACCACCTATGTTGCCGGCCTTGGGACCGAAATCCTACAGTGTCTATGATTGCAGATCATAGAATATGCTCAATTCAAGATATTGTTCAGTGTGTTTTATCGATAGCACAATACCTGATTGTGTAATTATTTGAACAGCATTTGTTGTTTTAGTCTATTTGCATAGAGCAGTCATATTGTCACTTTCTCAGCAATCTGTGTAATTATTTGAACCACATTTGTTTTTTTTTTAAATTTATTGAAGACATTATATACGGAAATACTTTTGTACTTACACGCATGAGTGTGGGTGTTTCCGTCACCGTCCGTAAATCCATTATATATTCACGCAAGTCATAAAATCACTTATTATGCTGGCTTCAGATTATTCCATCTTTCTTATTTTGCCGCATTAAATCATATCAGTTAATCTTATTAAGCTGCTATTTACATCGTTTCAGGCACAAACTGCATGTCTGTCAGGTTGTGTTTGCGATCAGCCACCAAACTGGAAAACGAATGAACTTGCGCTGAATTGCCTCCAAGAAGTAAAATTTTGTAATCTGATAGGAACTGAAAATGAAGCTGGTCTAGTGAGGCGGTTATTCGATTGGGCAACAGTGCTAGAAACCATGACAGTAACTTTTGATAGCTCTGTAGCTGAAAGCAAGGCCAGGGAGTTCTGCAAAATGCTTCAGAGCTTCTCCAGGCCAGCAATATGTTTGAAGGGGCCATACTTTGCCTAATCTAGCTGTAACCACGAGTCGAACATGACTGAAGCTGTATGTGCACCGCAGCGGCCTTTGAGAACGTGATGTTGACTTGTCGCTTGTGCTGGTGCCTGGTGGTCGTTTTGGTAGCTGTCGTCTCGGTATGTAAATTGCACTATGTGTGAACATCAGAGTCTCTTAGATCATTCCGAGATGTAATCAGTTGCACTTGCACTCTTTGCATATGGATGTCTGAACTTTAGCTCTTTTCACTGACAAAACTGTAAACCAGTGGGTGTACTTAAGATATCAGCAGTATGAGACTATGTTCCAGCACGATTGCGATTCAGATAATGTGTGTTTTTTCAAAGGGAGACGCACTAGCTTATTTTTCTGGCGTGCTCAAGTGTTGAACGAGCTTTTGATCTCCTGTCTCCACGGACTGAATTCAACAGGGTGGAACCTGACGTGTCTAATGAGGAACATATTGGACTCGGCGACTGGTGCAGCGCTATCATGTCTGCCGAGGCTCGCCGCTGTCTCCGCCTTCCGCACCATGTCCACCACGTCGGAGAGAGAGCTGACGCTCAGCTCGTACGTCGAACACGCAGGAACTGTGGTGGCTGACATGAAGAGGAACACGAGGAAGGTCATGACGATGTACGTGCGCGTCGCGGTTTGGTTCGGTATTCAGTTTGGTTACTGAACAGTCTCATCGATTGAACATGCTTTTTCTTTCACACAATCATCAGACGCCGATGCTTTACCCCCGTTTCACAAAACAAGCCTATAAATTAAATTTGGAAAACACTTATTATAAGCCGCCTTCAACGCGATCTTTTGCTTAAGCGCGCCATAGCTACTCTCAGTTCTCATGGCCGCTGCTGCAGCACGCGACTGGCCCCAGATCCTCCACGCGCTACTCCGTGCTGCTGCTCCTCTCCTGCTGCTACTCTGGCGGCGGTGCTGCCACCACCTCCTCGTGCCGCACCGCCATGGGCACCATGTACGGCGCGGCGAGATCGCAACCTGATTAGTAGGGGTGGCTAGCAAGGTTGAATCGTTCATGGCGGTGCCTCCACGGCAGAAAGATGGGGTTTTAAATTCTGGAAATTTCTATTGTTGATTAGTGTGTTTTAAAATGCTACAAATGAATATCAGTTTTTTGTTGTGTATCCATGTGTATATTATTGGAATGATGTCTGGGTGGGTGATACAAAGGAGTTTCTACAAAGCTGCAAAGATTGTTTATGTGACCTTGGATGCCTAGGGTACATATGATGGGTGGTGTTTTTTTGTTTTGTTTTTTGTTTTTGCAATAACCAGTGGCACACTTTTCTATGTTTTGTTGCAACCAAATTTGGATTTGTTGCATATGTTGTCTTTTCTGCTACAACAAAGTGTTTGAAATGTTGCAAACTTTTTTTGCAAGTTCACAGATTCACCAAAAACAATGCAAAATGGTATTATATTTCTGAAAAGTGTTACACAAAAATGTTGCATTGATTGGACGCCTTGTGATGCTTGAAGCAGGTCCGATGGCTAGGAAGCGGGCTAATACTTCCCCCTATCACCCGAGTAACGCCTAGCGTCCACCAATTCATTCTAATATCAAGTCTTTATAAGTTTAACTAAACAAATACAAGAAATTTCAGCATGTTTTTACAAGAAACAGGACGAGCTCTCCTTTTGCATTTATATCTAGGGGGACACTGTACAATGACAATAACCAGGAAATACAAACAAGAAATAAAAAAAATAAGCTGCACATTTTCAATGAGATTCAATGACCCAAAATTATCAAGAACATGAGAGTTTATTCTTTGGAGGCCAATCATCCATCTACCATTGAGAAGGGTATCATGAACAGTCATTTTCCCCCTTGTTGCCAGCTTGAATAAGCCACGGAACCGCTGTTGCAGCTCTTGGCCTTCTAACCAGGAGTCTTTCCAAAATAGAGCTTGAGCCCCATGCCCCATTCCCAATCTAAACTTTTGTGCAAGCTTGGAAGAGCAGGAGATCATTTGGATTCACAGGGAGAGGCAAGCCATGCCAAGGACGTTCATTTTTTTGATAAAGGGAATATATTAATATCAAAAGATACTAATTACACCCAGGCTCTGCAACAACGCAACAACCTAATGGTAATACGGATGCACACAGCCAAAAAAGATAATAAAAAAACTAAGAAAGAAAAGTCTCGCTATAGTATCCCAGGCCTAGCAACAGTAATACATCCACCCCCTAGAGGACACCTGAAATACAGACTCTCCAAAAGCGACGCCTCCAAGAAGAGAACAGTCGTCGCCCGATCAAAGATCTTAGGTTTTCACCTTGAAGATACTCCCCGCTCTAAAAACAATGCCTCCAACAAGATCATTGCCAGGCACAACCAGTTAATGCCAGACCTTGGGTTTTCACCCTGAAAGTAGGACTCTGAACTTCACCTGTGCTGTCGCCCCCACTTTCATACCACTGATGCGAACCCCGAAACACCAAGCAAGTTCCTCAACATCGCGGAGACTTGAACCTTCTTTAGCTAATCCCCCAATCCTGCCTTTATGAAATTCTCTGCTTCTGACTTCACCATGGACCAAAAGTCTCTTGATGTCAACACAGAACAGAGCTTCGCGCCGCTCACTCCGGAACCAAACGATCGGAATAAAAGCATGGGTGCGTGCGACCGAATACCACCCGATCCTGTGAACTCCAGACAAAAGATGCACTGTTCCATTCGTTGTCGAAGCCTTCCGAAACTCATCACTCTGGCTAGATGAAGAAAGATTGGCATCCAGAACGTCTTCATCTTCGCGAAAGAAGAACCCTAGGACCACCACCATGAAAGCCGGAACGGCCCGCCCCCACGCCGCCGCCATGGCTGGGAACCGCGGCCCATCTTCCTCCCCCAACCCGGCTGGTGGAGGTCAGCAGCGATCCCGCTGCCGCCCTTTCCCCGCCGAGTTCTGCCACACCACCGCGTCTCCCTCCATGATCTAGTTGAAGTAGCCGAAGGCCACTGCCACCAGACCCGCCGTCCACCGTCGCCGCCCCTGGAGGACCCCGCCTCCGCACGAAGGGGAGTCCATGGATGCGCCACCATCGCCGCCCCTGGAGGACCCCGCCTCCGCACGAAGGGGAGTCCATGGATGCGCCACCATCGCCCCTACCTTTGGCAGCCGGACGCAGCCGCCACCGCCGACCCCGACCCTGACGGCGGCAGCGGCCAGGTGGAGGAAGATGGGCCGCCTCTTCTTGGGTTCGGGTAGTCGCCCGAAGCCGCCTCACGCGAGACGACCCAGTGCGAAGGTGGGAAGGGAGGAGAGGGGATGGGAGGGGGCGGTGGTGGAGGGAGGGAGGGGCGGCGGCGGCGCTGGGAGAGTGGAGGGTGGAGGGGCGGCGGCTAAGCCAAGGACGCTCATGGCCTTGCCAATTTAGCCATAGCCAAGGCTGACTCGTGGCATATTAGAAAAGCTTTAAGTCCTTCGCCCCTAGCCCTCCATACATCTTGGGAGAGCACGCTTGTTTCCAATTTACAAGAAATTTAGCTCGAGAAGCATTATCTTCACCACACCACAAAAAGCTCCTTCTAATCTTGTCAATCACGTTTATGAGCCACTTCGGAGGATCAAACACTGTGAGGAAGTAGGTCAAAGTAGCCGAGAGAAACGAGTTTACCAAAGTTAATCGTCCCTTCCTAGACATCGACTTTCCTTTCCAATTCCATGGCATAAGCTTGCTGGAAATCTTATAAGTGAAAACCTGACATTCAACCTTCCTATGTTTTCTGTAGCTTAGAGGAAGACCAAGATACGAGCAAGTGGCTGCTGTCAATTAGGTGTTCTCCAAGCAGGTAAGAAACTGGAAGCTGCTCACAGAGCCTGCATATTACCCTCATTCCAAATCATCCCATCAGTTTGATGCACAACTTCGCTAAGATTTTTTTCAAATTTTAGCATTTCCAATATTTAGTGAATACACCGTGAAAATTTGCGTTGTAGTGGATCTATTGATATTGATTTGGTATTACATGTATTCCTATTTTTTTGTCTAAAAAGTAAAAACAAGTTCAAACTTAGACAATTTTGAATTTTTGTATGTCTTGCTTGTTTTATGAAACAGGAGGAGTAAATTGCTGCCCCCCGAAAGCCGTCACATTGGACTTCAGCGTTTGACACTTGACACTTGACACTTGAACAAAAATACAACCTGGCCTAAGTACAACCAAAACATTCAGTGGCCACGACACACATAAAAACGAAAACAAGCAAACACTCATTCTTAGAGGTGAGAACCCTATTTCACTAGTGATATCTTAGGAAGCCAATATTTTGATCATCACAATTTAAAAATTATCATAAACCCTAAGTACTTGAAGTGGAAGTTATTGAGAAATAGTTGATCATGTCTAATGCATAATCATGCTTTGGAGAGATAGAAGTATAAGCTAAAACCTAATGTGATAAGCGGACTGCCATGCCACAATCTATGCCTTGCAAAGCTTGCCCACCTCCGCCGCGAACCGATCCATGGCCGACCGCGGTAGCACGATCGGCACCACGACCGCATCCTTCCCGTCCCTGTCCTTGGCGGCGACAAAGAAGCCCACGCCGAAGATAGTATCGGCAGGGCCACCGTACACCGGCTTGCCCCACCCGAAGTCCACGCGGCTAAACCCGGCGTGCCGGTTGTCTGACACGGCAAACACGTTGTGCACAGCCAAGCACGGCCGTCCCCGCAGCACCAGCACGTCGAGAGTGGAACGCACGTACTCGGCCGTCACCGTGGCCTTGGCCTGCCGCACCAGCGCCACCGCGTCGCCGATCGAGCCGTGGCGCAGCGTGGCGGCATCTGTCACCGCAGTCGGGGGCACGCACGCGTTGCCATAGTACCCTGCCGGCAGGCTCAGCTCGGGGTAGGCCCTGAAGTTGGCGATGAAGACCAGCCACGCGTCCTGGCCCGGTGGGATCTCGAGCGCCTCGGTGCGGGCACGCCAGAGGGACGCCGTGAGCACCTCGAAGCTGGTGGCCGTGTCGCGGAGTAGAGGAGGGAGGCGTTTCTTGATCGCGGCAATGTCAGCGGAAGTAAAAGTGAAGGAACGCATGACCATGTCGTCGTCCGCCGCTGACGGCGGCGGCGGTGGCAGCGGAACATGATTGTATTCGCGGTGCGGGAAGGACGGCGAAGGCGGGCTGCGCGCCTCGAGGAGATCGCGGGACCAAGCGGGCACTACGGTCGGCAGCGGGAGGCCGCGGGCGAACTCCGCGACGGCATTCAGGAACTGGGCGATGCCGATGGCGTCGCAGATGGTGTGGTTGAGCCGGAGTGTGAGGACGAGGCCACCGCAGAGCAGCCGAGTCACCTGGTGAGCATGACAGAACAGTGCATATGTTCAGCATATGCATGCAAAAATTACATGTTACTTACAGCACCCCGCTACCGCGCTACGTACACCTGGATTAGCAGCAACGGGCAGCCGAGCACGCCGCTGGAGCCCTCCACATCGAAGAGCAGCTGGTCCATGCACGGGAACGGCGGCCTGAGCCCAGCGCCGCGCTCCAGATCCGCAAGCCTCACGTCGGCGTCGGCCTCCACGAACAGCACCCCCTCACCGGTGCAGTCCACCACCAGCTTCGCCCCTCCACCTCCCCCGTAGGATAATTTCCGTAACAAACTATCCGTAGGTCTAGCATTATTGAACTGGGGGTGTCCATCAGGAATACGAGCCTGGAGTAAGAATGGCTCGTGGCCGGAATGCTCAGCACCCGAGAAGTCCGAGCATGTCATGCTTGACATTTTGGAGAATGTTCGGAAATGTGAAGCGCGAGTGCTTGGTTACAGCTTAACTGTGAAATGTGGAGTGCTTGGCTACAGCTTAAATGGGGAAGGAAGGAGATGCCTGGCCGAGAGCTTTTCGTTTCTAACGGGATGCTGCATTTGTCTGACTAATATGGAGCAGCTTGGACGACATCAAGATAGAATGGTTAAGTGTGTTAGGCCTAATACTTCATGAGTAACACCAGATCGTGAACAATAGCCACTAGAACACCTAGTTAACATAAGACAGAGAGGTTTTAGAGATGCATTACGGGGCATTGAAGATCCCATCGTCGCCTGCTCGTTGCAGGCGTGAAGCAGAGATGTTGTGGGCGAGGTAGATGATCTGGGGATCCTCCTGATCCCCTCCGGTCTCCAGCGGCACTGCCCTGGCACCGCCGGGGTGTAGGCTGGTCTTCCCGTCGTTCTGCGCCTCCCTAGATCGGTAGGGCTTTAGGAGTTGTGGGGAAAGCAGCGAGCTGATCGTAAAACTGGCCGTGATCGATAGCAGCCAGGCTCCCCCCTTTTATATGGCGCAGGCGACAGGGGACCAAACCATCGAGTTGGTTTTGGTGCCCCCGATCAGGGCGCGTGAGATGCGAACGAGGTGGTCACGAACGTTGGTTCGTGGGCCTCCTCCTTAACGTTATTTGACTAGAACGTTTTTGTCAATGTTTATCTCTTAAACCTGACGTTATTTGACTAGAACGTTTTTGTCTCTTAAACCTGACAGGTCAACCAACATTCTCCCCCTTGATCGTTAGGTTTAACATCATTTGCCCATTCTCCATAGGAATAATAAACCAAAGTGAGGTGTTACAACAACCAATGAAATGCTATTGAACCTCAACACTTATGGCATACCCGCCTATCTTGAAATGGATAACATAATACTTATTGGGAGTGGTTCTTATTATGGTCCCTTTATTCCAGAATCATAAGGCTTCCAGTAATCCCATGCCGGCAACATGCTCACGAAAGATTCTGGGTGGTAAGCCTTTCGTTAGCGGATCCGCAAGCATACGAGTCGTACTTATATGCTTAACCTTAGTTGTTTGATCCTGGATCCTATGCATCACAACATGATACTTAATGTCAATGTGTTTGGCAGCATCACTTGACTTGTTGTTATTCGCATAGAAAACTGCGGGTTCATTATCGCAGTACAATAGAAGTGGTTTTGAAATGCTGTCGACCACTTTAAGTCCGGGAATGAAATTCTTTAGCCATACAGCCTGCCCAGTGGCCTCATAACATGCTATAAACTCTGCTTGCATCGTAGATGAAGCAACTATAGTTTGTTTGGAGCTTTTCCACGATATAGCTCCTCCGGCAAGTGTGAATACATAACCTGACGTGGATTTCTTACTATCCACACAACCGGCATGATCAGAATCTGAATAACCAACAACTTGTAGTTTATCAGACCTTTTGTACGTAAGCATGTACCCTTTTGTCTCTTGCATATAACGCAAGACTTTCTTTGCGGCCTTCCAGTGGTCTAGTCCTGGATTTGATTGGAATCTGCCAAGCATCCCGGTTATAAAAGCCAAGTCAGGGCGTGTACAAACTTGTGCATACATGATGCTTCCGACAACTGAAGCATAAGGAACCGACTTCATCTGATCAGTTTCAATTTGGTTCCTCGGACATTGAAATGTCCCAAACTTATCGCCCTTGACTACTGGGGCAGGTGAGCCAGAGCACTTATGCATATTGAATTTCTTTAGTACTCGCTCAAAGTATGCCTTTTGTGATAGTCCCAACACACCTTTAGACCTATCTCGATGAATCTCAATGCCGAGGACATATGAAGCTTCACCGAGATCTTTCATATCAAAATTGGAAGACAGAAAATTCTTGGTCTCGTGCAGCATATCCTTATCACTGCAGGCCAATAATATGTCATCCACATACAGGACTAATATTGTGAACCTACTGCCCTTAAACTTAACATAAATGCAGTTGTCCTTAATATTTTCAGTAAAACCAAAAGTTCTAATAATCTTATCGAACTTGAGGTACCACTGTCTTGAAGCTTGCTTCAAGCCATAGATGGATTTCTTCAGACGACATGCTAAATGTTCCTTTCCTTCCACAACAAAACCTTCCGGCTGAGTCATGTATACGTCTTCATCAAGGTCACCATTTAGAAATGCCGTCTTAACGTCCATTTGATGCAATTCTAGGTCGAAATGAGCTACCAGAGCCATGACGATCCTAAAAGAATCTTTAGATGACACAGGAGAGAAAGTCTCATTATAATCGATTCCTTCTCTCTGTGTGAAACCTTTTGCCACAAGTCTAGCTTTGAACCTTTCGATGTTCCCTTTGGGGTCGTACTTAGTTTTGTAGATCCATTTGGAGCCTACTCTTTTGGCGTCATTAGGAACTTCTACTAGGTCCCAAACATCATTTGAGCTCATAGATTTCAACTCGTCTTCCATGGCGATTTGCCACTTAGACGAATTCAAACTCTTAATGGCCTCCTTGTATGAGGTTGGATCCTCCACCTTTCCTATATCGTCTACATCCTCACTCATGTAGGTGATATAATCATCTGAGATGGCTTTTCTTCTTTCTCGATGTGATCTTCTCACAGGCGATGGTGGTGGAGGGGCATTATTATTATGAGGATCTTCTTCATTATCCGACTGGTGATTTTCTTCACCTTCTGGATTTGCGTTATCATTAGTTTCAGGATCACCATCAGGTTGAGGACCAGAACTGTGAGGTTCAGTCTCAACATTAGAAGTGATTCTCCTCTGCATTGGTAGAACGACCTTTTGGATAATCGGGGATGGAGCACACACCCGCTTTTCCTCAAGATCGATCTTCCTTATTTCATTAACTTCATTATCCTCAAAAAATACCGCTTGCCGGGTCTCCACGTACTTAGTGGTATGACCTGGGCAATAGAAACGATATCCCTTTCCCCTGTGCGGGTATCCGACGAAGAAACAACTAACCGTTTTTGGGTCTAACTTCTTAAGTTGTGGATTGAAAATTCTAGCTTCAGCAGGACAGCCCCACACACGTAAATAGTTCAAGCTCGGTTTCTTTCCCGTCCACATCTCGTGAGGTGTGTTCGGTGCTGACTTAGTGGGAGCAAGATTTAAAATATGTGCAGCCGTCTTCAATGCCTCCATCCATAGGCTTACCGGCAAACTTGCATGACTGAGCATGCTACGCACCATATCCAAAAGCGTGCGATTGCGGCGCTCAGCCACACCATTTTGTTGAGGTTCACCAGGCATTGAATAATGGGCAACAATTCCATTCTCAGCTAGGAACTTAGCAAAAGGTCCTGGAATTTGCCCATAAGGAGCGTGCCTACCGTAATACTCTCCCCCGCGATCAGATCGTACAACTTTAATTTTTGCATTCAGTTGGTTCTCAACTTCGGCTTTGAACACTTTAAATTTGTCCAAAGCTTCCGATCGATCACGTATAGGGTAAATGTACCCATAACGGGAAAAGTCGTCTGTGAAGGTGATGAACGAATCAAAACCATCTATAGACTTAACATTAAGAGGTCCGCATATGTCAGTATGTATGAGTTCGAGGACACTCGTGGCTCTTACCGCTCCTTTCTTAATTGTTTTTGCATATTTACCTTTGATGCAATCAACACATTTGTCCGCATCGGAGAAGTCTAATGGGAGGAGTACATCATTTTTAATAAGTCTATTCCTACTTAAAGTAGGTACATAAAGAACATTATTTAAATGAAGGTGAAATCCAGTGTGGAGCTCCAAGGTGAGTGACCCAACAGCTTCAACATCAACTTCAACTCCATTTGCAACTCTAAGTCGTCTTGCCCCGCTTGTTACGGTTTGGATCAAATTTAATCCCTGCATAGAATTAGCAACGTGAGCAGTTGCACCTGAATCAATCCACCATGATGTACAAGAGAAATCAGTATATAACATTTCATCAACAAAAGTGATTTCATATGTACCTTTCTTCATCATCCACTTGAGGTATTCATGACAGTCCTTCCTGTAATGGCCTTCCTTCTTACAAAAGAAACACACATTATCAGTAGGCGCTGAAGACTGTCCATTATCCTTTTCCTTTTCCTTTCCTTTAAACTTTGGCATTTCCTTCTTGAAGGTTTTCTTTGGCGACTTTGAAGGGCCTGACCCGTCATGCTTTCTCTTTGAGGAGCCAACATGAAAAGCCTGATCCTTGTTCTGCCTCATCATTCTTTCTTCTTCCTGGACAATCCGAGGGGATATCTCAGCAAGTGTCCACTTCTCCTTCATGGAATTGTAGTTGATCTTGAACTGATCGAACTCATCAGGGAGGGACTCCAAGATCATGATGATAAGGAGGTTGTCACTGAGCTCACACTTTAGGTGCTTCAGTTTATTTGAAGCATTTATCATTCTCAGTATGTGTCCCCTAACATCACCATCATTTTTATACTTGCCAAGTAGCTTGTGAAAAAGCTCATGAGCATAAACCTTTTCAGAGCCTTTGAATTGCTCCTCCAAGGCTTCCATAAATTCCTTAGCAGTATCTTTCTTGGGGAGAGCCCCAATAATCTCAGGTGAAATGGAAGAATTCATCACGAGCATTGCAACGTGATTGGATTTGTCCCACTTCTCCATCTTGGAGTCATAAGTTTTCTTTAGTTCATCATACCCCGTAGCACCAGCAACTGGCGCCACGGGCTTATCCTCCCTTAAGGCATAATCAAACTCGTTGAAAGCCAAACATAGCTCAATGGAGTTCTTCCAACGAGGAAAGTTGCTGCCGGTCAACTGCTCGACAGCATCATAACGCATCGCAGCGGAAGCTGAAATTTGACATTGTCAACACCCGGATTTTTAAGTCCAGATGCCTATTATGCCATTCATCGCAATCCCAGGAATATTTTTTTTGCGAGACATAATAGATTGATATCACAACACATCATTCATTACATCACATAATTGTCTTACATAGAGGGATCACATGATCCGGTCTTAATACATCATAGTGGATCTAGAGATCCTATTACAAAACACATAGCGGAAGCGAAGTAGTAGCGATCGTGGTCCATCTGTTCCACAGGCAACTGTTGACGTCAGGAGTGATCCTAGTTGTCGTAGACGTCCTGCTGTCCATCTTCCTCGTACTGCGGTTCTCCTTCATAGTCTGGCCATTTGAATAGCCAGGGACAAAGCCATGAGTACTTTAAAGTACTCGCAAACTAATACTGATGTAAGCACTATCAACTATAGTAAGGGGGATGCTAAGCTCTAGGTTTATTTGCATAAAGCCAAGTTTATTTCATAAACATTTTGTAAAGATGCTTGAATCGCTAGACTAACTCAAGTGGGAACATTAGGGTCATTCCCACAACTCTGTTGTGATTCCAGTCAAAGTCACCATTTCAAGTTCAAATCACAAGTCACCCTTCACATGTCACATTTTTGAAAATGGTCTGATGACGGAACAGTATGGCCTTTCCAATCGTCCGTAACCGTGGACACGGCTATTCGAATAGTTCTACACTCTGCAGAGGTCGTACACTTGTGCCACAACATTTGCAATAATCCGTCGGGGTTAACTTGATTTATCACACTCCGTGTGCGGACTACCAACCATAACCTTTCACTTACATACTCTAGTACAGGCACCTCTCCCCATGAGCTTGGCCTCCCGGTGAAGACAACCGTCAGCCTGGGAACTGCACAGGGCTTGGGCCGGACAATTCACCTCATTCACGTCATATCACATCATTTCTTTTGTAGAGGCAGCCCTCGGCATAACCCCGATGACGCTTGTTTAGAGGGAACCCATACTAAAGCACATAAATTTCTAGTTAAGCCCTTACCCATGTCGGGTATTGTGGGGGTACTTGCAAAATTGGAATGGTATCGCATCCAAACCCAACCATCAGTTTTTGTAAAATTCACCAAGTCATTCACAAGCCATATTCACCTTCAAAATCTTTCAATAGAATGAGTCATCATTCCAAGGTTTTCAAAGTCATTTCATTTCACATTTTCCCATCTAGAGTAGTCAATTTTATTTGTTTAGCACTAGCAACTAGTCATGAGGGGTGCTAACTAGCTTGTCTTGCTCTAGGCTAACTTTGATGCTCTTGTTCTACTCTATATCTAAACCAAATGAATCATGAATCAAAAAGTAAGCTTTGATAAACCAAAGTCAAAAACTCGTAAGATAAAAACTTGGGATAGGATCATTAAGCATAAATTAAATGGGGATGAGGCCTTGCTCTTGTAGAGCTTTGCCTTAGGGTATCTTGCAAGAATATTAGCTTGCCTTGAGTGGTGATGTGATCAAAGTTTTCTTCTTCTTCCTTGGTAGAATACCTCCTCCTCTTGATAGTCTCCGGTACTAGCGTCTATAAACGAATACGAGGATACAATCACCAAACAACACTTAAGTAAACTTAATTAGCCTTAATGGCTCACACAAAGGATCTAGCATCACTACTTAACATTTATCCAAAAATTATTCTAGGGTTTCCTTATTTAATATTATGAAAATAATTTCCTCTCATTGAAAGTTGAAATTAGGGTTTCTCTTTGGTTTGGAGAAATAATTTCCTCTCATTGAATCTTCTTAAAATTTAATCTTCTCAAATAACCAGGGATGATCCCATGTTGACCAAGGTCAACACTTCACACTTAGTATTTGAGAAAAGTGATTTAAATGAGATTCATCATCTCATGTGATTTAAATAACTAGTGCAATTTAAATACTATGTTGATTTAAATTCTACAAGTGAGCAAGTATGAGTCTAAGCATTTAAAGGTCAACACATTACTTCATACCACTTGTGAGAATGATTTAAATGAGGTGCTACACCTCATAGATTTAAATTCCTAAAATTTGAAATAGTTTAAATGGGCTAGTATTGATTACATAGCCAACATTTTGCTTCTAGCCCATGATCATATACAGAACATATATCATATTTTTACATAGTAAATTAGAGTTTGTTAAATGTGAATTATTGCAATTGGATTCACTTAAAAATTCAAATTGGTTGATTTTTAAGATTTATTTGAATACTGAAAAGTCTCTGTTTTGTCATTTTTGCTATTCAAAATCTACACAACCTATGAGGTTGAATCCAGTGAGGTTAGCTAGATAATTTCATAAGCTTTCTGGAACATTTTGAATCACTAAAATTGGATTTGTATATTTGAAACTATTTAACTTCTAGTACTGCACCAGTATGCAATTTACAGAAAAAGAATAAAACGGAATTCAAATTCAAACGAGGGCGGGAAGAAGTTGGGCCGGCCCAGCTGCTGCCCGGGCCTGGCGTGCATGGCACATGCACGTCGGGTTCCGCGGGACGCGCGGATCGTCTTCCTCCCGACGCTGCTAACTTGCGGGGGCTCTAACTTTTACCTCGGAGCTCGGATTGAGGCGTGGTTTGTTGCGTTGGAAAGCTATTTCCAAGGGCTACAACTTTGCTGTAGGTGTCGGGGGCTATGGTGATGAAATTCTGGGCGGTTTTGAGGGATGCCGCCGGTGAGCTTGTTGACGCCGGTGAGCTGCGAGGAGGGCGAGAGGGAGGCGCTAGGGGGAAGAAGGGGATGCTGCTGGGTTGTGTGGTGATGTCCAGGTCGAGGGGCGGGGTTTATATAGGCTCCAGGGGAGGGAGGCGCGGCATGGCCGGCATGGTGGCCATGTCGTCGACGGCGTGGCTACAGGGCGTTCTGGGCCGAACGGTCATGTCTAGGAGGTGCGTGGGAGTGAGGGGAAGCTAGTGGCGCAGTGGGACGCGACGGGATGCAGTGTGCACGAAGAGAGACATGGGTGGCCACGGGTTGGTGACCATGGGCATGGCATGAGTGTTGTGGTCATCCCCTTGCTTGTCTGGTCTCATGGTCATGTCTAGCAGGTTTCTAGGGTCCAGGGGACTGTAGGTGACATGGTGCTGCAGGGCGGAAGTGACCAGAGAGAGGGGTGGCATGGTGGTGTCATGCCATGGTCGGCATGGAAGCTTTTGGTCAAAGGTGAGCGAGCTCCAGTGTTTGCAGGTGATGGAAATGGTGCAGGAGGGTGAGGTGATGCTCCAGGGCTGCAGGGGTGGCCAGGGTTGGACTTGGTCCAAGCAAAAATCCAGCATGGGCATCATTTTCAGTTCTGCCCACAAGGTGTTTGTAAAAATGGCCGCAAGAGAAAAGTTTTCAAAATTTGGAAATTCCTTTGGTGGATCTCATTCATATAATCATAGAGATAGAATGGTGGTGGTGGTGGTCAATTTGGTGTTGTTTTGCAAAGTTTCAAAAAGTGGGTGAATCTTCTCTTTAGTTCAAAGTCTCCTCTTGTCTCTTCTATTCTGGTCAACCTGGTCAAAGCTAGCATGTGTGGTCAACATGAAAGTGGTTCACCTTGACAAGGTCTTGGATGACATGGCAATAGTTGACCAAGTTTGGTTTGAAGAAAAGTAAAAACCAGGGGGTAAAGTGGGGAACATTTTATAATGTGGCCAAATGACCATTAGTGCATGTGAGCTCCTATTTCATTCAAATTTGATTTGATTTGAGTTTGTTTGATTCCAAAGGTGTTTATATGTGTTTAGTAACCAAACACAACCAATGGTGCAAGCCATAAAGGTCTATGTTCAAGATTTGTAAAAATGGCCATCACCACATATGTGTATTGGAAAATCTTCTTATTTTCTATTTGATTAGGTTTTTCTTGATCTCCTTGATGTGGTTGAGGTTTAATATGATATAAGAAAACAAACCAAGCAATGGAAACAAGCTTGATGGTCTTTGGCTCAAATTTATATTTTTGGCCATATGCACATATGTGCATTTCATCTTTTTATTTTATTTTCTTTATCTATGATCAAATGTCATGGTTTATGGTTGCCTTAGTGTTAGTTTGGGTTTAGTAAGGTTTTCAAACCATTTAGTCAAGATATAGGTGCTTAGGTCAAGTTTTGGAAAAAATGGCTATGTGCCTCATATGCCTCTATGCATAAGTTGCATTTGATGTTTAATTTGATTTGGCTTGACCCAATTGATGTTGTTGAGTGTGGAAATGGCATATGGAAGTGATCCAATCATCCACAACAAGTCCTAAGGTCAAACTTCTAAAATTCACAAATTTGCATGTTACTCCCATATGCCTCTATGGCATTTTTAGTTTCTTTTTATTTGCTTTGGAAACCACTTGGATTTGGTTTGATAAGTACTAGGTAAGGTGTATGAAGGTTTTCCAAATCTCTAAGCAAAGTAGAAGAGCTTAGGGTAAAGTTTTATAAAAATAGCCATAGGCACATATGCCTCTTTCTTAATTAAATTCTTTCTATTTCATTTTAACCATGGTGGTGAAAAGAGAGGTGAAGTTTTAGGGTTTTGTGGGGTTCACAATGGTTCACCATTATTTATCATAAATAATAAAGGTAGGGTTCAAGATTTACCTATTAGAGTTATATGCCCACATATGTCTTTTATTTTATTTTGTGTTTCTCAAAATAGGTCTATAATGATTTCTGGAGAAGATTAGGGTTTAAGGTTTTTCTTATTTGATTTCTTTCTTCTTTATTTTATTGGGTTGGTGACCTTCACTTGATCACTTTAGGGTTTTAGGGTTTAGCACCTAAGCATAATAACACTCATCATGGCAAAACACAAGATTTAAAATCAGATCTATATGTATCAATCTTATTTTAATAAAAGTTTTTGTTGGTTCCAAAATTTGGAACTAGGGAAATTCATTTTGTTTGTTTTGAAATTTTTGGGTTGTTACAAACCCTTCCCCCTTAAACAAATCTCGTCCCGAGATTTTAAGAAAAGTTAGGTTCCTAAGAGAGGTTGAGCATTTTATTAACAGGAGGACATACTTGGCATGGTCTGGGGTGCTTCCTGAGCTTCAGTGGCAGTCATGTGGTAGAGACGGCCGTTGTTGTTGTTCTGATTCCTTCTTCCGGCAAAGCGGCGCTGTTGCTGAGCAGGTGCTGCGGTATTGGCGGCAATCCTGGCAAGCTTCTTGGGGCACTCATTGGAGTAGTGACCCACAACTCCACATTCATAGCAGTTTATAGTTGACTTATCTTTGGGGTTGATGGGAACAGTGTTGCTTCCAGTCTTTGGGGCATTATTGGGGTTGTTATTGTTACCATTGTTGTTACTGTTGTTGTTGTGGTGGTTGTTGTTGTTGTTGTTGCCTCCGGGCTTCGGGGGTCCTCCGTTGTTGTTGGTGTAGTTGGGGCGATAATTCTGAGCAGGGGGTTTATTGTATCTTGGGGTGAATCCTCCAGTTGAGTTGTTGCGGTGCTTCTGGGTATGGTGGGGTCCACTCTGGTTCATCATTCTTCTCTTGCGGTTCTCGTTGGCTTGATGCAGCTTTCCTTCCATCTGTATGGCTGAGTCCACAAGGGCTTCTAAGTCAGCGAACGGAATGTTCACTAACACCGTTTGCATCTCGTCATGTAGTCCGTTCAGAAATCTTTCCTTCCTCTTCTCATTGGTGTCTGTCTCATCCGGGCGTACCTTGACAGTGTAAGAAACCTGTCGCGGTATTCCACCACGGACATCCTTCCTTGTTTGAGTTCACGGAACTCGTCTCTCATTTTCTTGATTAGTCCTTGGGGCACATGGTATTTACTAAACTTCAGCTTGAAGTCTTCCCAGTTCATCATTTGTCCAGCATTCATTGCGCGGGCACTTGTCCACCAGGCTCTTGCAGGTCCTGACAGATAGTGGGTGGCAAACATTTCTCTGCGGCTTCTACTCCCGCAACTTCTAGGTTGTTCTCCATTGTCCGGAGCCAGTCATCTGCGTCAAGTGGCTCTTCGGTCTTGCTAAACATCGGAGGGTTGGTGTTCTGAAAGTTCTTGAGCTTTGATCCTGGGTGATCATGGTTTCCATGGCCTTGATTGTTCTGAGCTATCTGTTGCAGTGCAGCTAAGTTGGCTTGTCGTTCAGCTCTCGTGGCTTCGCGATCTTCCATCATCATCTGGAGCATCTGCATCATTGCGTCTTGGTTGCGGTTTGGTGGGGCCATCTGAAGGTTGAGATAGATGATAAGATAAGAGGGAAATTTCTATGGTTTATTTGAGTTAAAGTTCACAAAGTTTTCAAAACTTGAGTAGTGTTGAGGGGGTAAAAACCAACAACACTTTTTCATTCACACCAAGCATCATACATTACAAATCTAACACACCGTTGGTTTGAAGAACCATTCATCGCTCTACGATACAAGGGGGTCCTGATACAAACTCACACCTACGATAGTGCCTTAATAATACTACTCTTCAGGGGGAATTCTTCGTCTTCACTGTTGAGGTGCTTGGCGAAGGGCGAGGGCGTTGTCCAAATCCCTGCGGGTTTTGTACTGCCTGAAGTCCTGAGGGGCTTCATAGGGGTGCATCTCTGGTTGTGGTGGGGGCATGGTCATCGGTCTTCCCATGGAGTCATGTCTTGGGTAGTAGAGGAAACGAGTGTTCTTGATCTTGTCCTCATTTTGTCCACACAGACGAGAAATTGCTTCTTGCATAGCTTTGTCTAGTCCTTCCTTCCAGGTGTTTCCCGTTACAGAAAACCATATGGTTTCCCATACCGGGGCTTCAAGCTTTCTTCCTAGGTCAGCGGAAACTTCCCACCGGGGTGATCCTCCCAACTGATTATTGAAGGATGTTCCGAAGAATTCGGGGTACGGGTGTCCTAGATATTCCACTAGTTGCTTCAATTCCTTTTCGAACCTCAGTTCTCCTCCGTGACCAAGCTGATAGCATTTCCATTGGTATTCCATCTGTGAGAAATTTAAGATGAGTAAGTTAGAGAAGTGATCAAGTGTGCAAACTTTTATGTAGGATTATAAGGAAAAGTGGAGTATGGATCTCTTATTTTGGAAAAGATCTCAAGGATAAGAGTGAGAATAAGTTTTCATAAATATCTACTTCATTTTTTTTTTTTTTGAAACTAAATTTTTCAGGACGTCCATTCTAACTAGGGTCTCCTAAGGTCAACGATGGCTCTGATACCAACTTGTCAACACCCGGATTTTTAAGTCCAGATGCCTATTATGCCATTCATCGCAATCCCAGGAATATTGTTTTTGCGAGACATAATAGATTGATATCACAACACATCATTCATTACATCACATAATTGTCTTACATAGAGGGATCACATGATCCAGTCTTAATACATCATAGTGGATCTAGAGATCCTATTACAAAACACATAGCGGAAGCGAAGTAGTAGCGATCGTGGTCCATCTGTTCCACAGGCAACTGACGACGTGGAGTGATCCTAGTTGTCGTGAGACCCCTGTCCATCTTCCTCGTATCGCGGTTCTTCATAGTCTGGCCATTTGAATAGCCAGGGACAAAGCCATGAGTACTTTAAAGTACTCGCAAACTAATACTATGTAAGCACTATCAACTATAGTAAGGGGATGCTAAGCTCTAGGTTTATTTGCATAAAGCCAAGTTTATTTCATAAACATTTTGTAAAGATGCTTGAATCGCTAGACTAACTCAAGTGGGAACATTAGGGTCATTCCCACAACTCTGTTGTGATTCAAGTCAAAGTCACCATTTCAAGTTCAAATCACAAGTCACCCTTCACATGTCACATTTTTGAAAATGGTCTGATGACGGAACAGTATGGCCTTTCCAATCGTCCGTAACCGTGGACACGGCTATTCGAATAGTTCTACACTCTGCAGAGGTCGTACACTTGTGCCACAACATTTGCAATAATCCGTCAGGGTTAACTGGCCCTGATTTATCACACTCCGTGTGCGGACTACCAACCATAACCTTTCACTTACATACTCTAGTATAGCACCTCTCCCCATGAGCTTGGCCTCCCAGTGAAGACAGTCACTGGAACACAGGGCTTGGGCCGGACAATTCACCTCATTCACGTCATATCACATCATTTCTTTTGTAGAGGCAGCCCTCGGCATAACCCCGATGACGCTTGTTTAGAGGGAACCCATACTAAAGCACATAAATTTCTAGTTAAGCCCTTACCCATGTCGGGTATTGTGGGGGTACTTGCAAAATTGGAATGGTATCGCATCCAAACCCAACCATCAGTTTTTGTAAAATTCACCAAGTCATTCACAAGCCATATTCACCTTCAAAATCTTTCAATAGAATGAGTCATCATTCCAAGGTTTTCAAAGTCATTTCATTTCACATTTTCCCATCTAGAGTAGTCAATTTTATTTGTTTAGCACTAGCAACTAGTCATGAGGGGTGCTAACTAGCTTGTCTTGCTCTAGGCTAACTTTGATGCTCTTGTTCTACTCTATATCTAAACCAAATGAATCATGAATCAAAAAGTAAGCTTTGATAAACCAAAGTCAAAAACTCGTAAGATAAAAACTTGGGATAGGATCATTAAGCATAAATTAAATGGGGATGAGGCCTTGCTCTTGTAGAGCTTTGCCTTAGGGTATCTTGCAAGAATATTAGCTTGCCTTGAGTGGTGATGTGATCAAAGTTTTCTTCTTCTTCCTCTTGGTAGAATACCTCCTCCTCTTGATAGTCTCCGGTACTAGCGTCTATAAACGAATACGAGGATACAATCACCAAACAACACTTAAGTAAACTTAATTAGCCTTAATGGCTCACACAAAGGATCTAGCATCACTACTTAACATTTATCCAAAAATTATTCTAGGGTTTCCTTATTTAATATTATGAAAATAATTTCCTCTCATTGAAAGTTGAAATTAGGGTTTCTCTTTGGTTTGGAGAAATAATTTCCTCTCATTGAATCTTCTTAAAATTTAATCTTCTCAAATAACCAGGGATGATCCCATGTTGACCAAGGTCAACACTTCACACTTAGTATTTGAGAAAAGTGATTTAAATGAGATTCATCATCTCATGTGATTTAAATAACTAGTGCAATTTAAATACTATGTTGATTTAAATTCTACAAGTGAGCAAGTATGAGTCTAAGCATTTAAAGGTCAACACATTACTTCATACCACTTGTGAGAATGATTTAAATGAGGTGCTACACCTCATAGATTTAAATTCCTAAAATTTGAAATAGTTTAAATGGGCTAGTATTGATTACATAGCCAACATTTTGCTTCTAGCCCATGATCATATACAGAACATATATCATATTTTTACATAGTAAATTAGAGTTTGTTAAATGTGAATTATTGCAATTGGATTCACTTAAAAATTCAAATTGGTTGATTTTTAAGATTTATTTGAATACTGAAAAGTCTCTGTTTTGTCATTTTTTCTATTCAAAATCTACACAACCTATGAGGTTGAATCCAGTGAGGTTAGCTAGATAATTTCATAAGCTTTCTGGAACATTTTGAATCACTAAAATTGGATTTGTATATTTGAAACTATTTAACTTCTAGTACTGCACCAGTATGCAATTTACAGAAAAAGAATAAAACGGAATTCAAATTCAAACGAGGGCGGGAAGAAGTTGGGCCGGCCCAGCTGCTGCCCGGGCCTGGCGTGCATGGCACATGCACGTCGGGTTCCGCGGGACGCGCGGATCGTCTTCCTCCCGACGCTGCTAACTTGCGGGGGCTCTAACTTTTACCTCGGAGCTCGGATTGAGGCGTGGTTTGTTGCGTTGGAAAGCTATTTCCAAGGGCTACAACTTTGCTGTAGGTGTCGGGGGCTATGGTGATGAAATTCTGGGCGGTTTTGAGGGATGCCGCCGGTGAGCTTGTTGACGCCGGTGAGCTGCGAGGAGGGCGAGAGGGAGGCGCTAGGGGGAAGAAGGGGATGCTGCTGGGTTGTGTGGTGATGTCCAGGTCGAGGGGCGGGGTTTATATAGGCTCCAGGGGAGGGAGGCGCGGCATGGCCGGCATGGTGGCCATGTCGTCGACGGCGTGGCTACAGGGCGTTCTGGGCCGAACGGTCATGTCTAGGAGGTGCGTGGGAGTGAGGGGAAGCTAGTGGCGCAGTGGGACGCGACGGGATGCAGTGTGCACGAAGAGAGACATGGGTGGCCACGGGTTGGTGACCATGGGCATGGCATGAGTGTTGTGGTCATCCCCTTGCTTGTCTGGTCTCATGGTCATGTCTAGCAGGTTTCTAGGGTCCAGGGGACTGTAGGTGACATGGTGCTGCAGGGCGGAAGTGACCAGAGAGAGGGGTGGCATGGTGGTGTCATGCCATGGTCGGCATGGAAGCTTTTGGTCAAAGGTGAGCGAGCTCCAGTGTTTGCAGGTGATGGAAATGGTGCAGGAGGGTGAGGTGATGCTCCAGGGCTGCAGGGGTGGCCAGGGTTGGACTTGGTCCAAGCAAAAATCCAGCATGGGCATCATTTTCAGTTCTGCCCACAAGGTGTTTGTAAAAATGGCCGCAAGAGAAAAGTTTTCAAAATTTGGAAATTCCTTTGGTGGATCTCATTCATATAATCATAGAGATAGAATGGTGGTGGTGGTGGTCAATTTGGTGTTGTTTTGCAAAGTTTCAAAAAGTGGGTGAATCTTCTCTTTAGTTCAAAGTCTCCTCTTGTCTCTTCTATTCTGGTCAACCTGGTCAAAGCTAGCATGTGTGGTCAACATGAAAGTGGTTCACCTTGACAAGGTCTTGGATGACATGGCAATAGTTGACCAAGTTTGGTTTGAAGAAAAGTAAAAACCAGGGGGTAAAGTGGGGAACATTTTATAATGTGGCCAAATGACCATTAGTGCATGTGAGCTCCTATTTCATTCAAATTTGATTTGATTTGAGTTTGTTTGATTCCAAAGGTGTTTATATGTGTTTAGTAACCAAACACAACCAATGGTGCAAGCCATAAAGGTCTATGTTCAAGATTTGTAAAAATGGCCATCACCACATATGTGTATTGGAAAATCTTCTTATTTTCTATTTGATTAGGTTTTTCTTGATCTCCTTGATGTGGTTGAGGTTTAATATGATATAAGAAAACAAACCAAGCAATGGAAACAAGCTTGATGGTCTTTGGCTCAAATTTATATTTTTGGCCATATGCACATATGTGCATTTCATCTTTTTATTTTATTTTCTTTATCTATGATCAAATGTCATGGTTTATGGTTGCCTTAGTGTTAGTTTGGGTTTAGTAAGGTTTTCAAACCATTTAGTCAAGATATAGGTGCTTAGGTCAAGTTTTGGAAAAAATGGCTATGTGCCTCATATGCCTCTATGCATAAGTTGCATTTGATGTTTAATTTGATTTGGCTTGACCCAATTGATGTTGTTGAGTGTGGAAATGGCATATGGAAGTGATCCAATCATCCACAACAAGTCCTAAGGTCAAACTTCTAAAATTCACAAATTTGCATGTTACTCCCATATGCCTCTATGGCATTTTTAGTTTCTTTTTATTTGCTTTGGAAACCACTTGGATTTGGTTTGATAAGTACTAGGTAAGGTGTATGAAGGTTTTCCAAATCTCTAAGCAAAGTAGAAGAGCTTAGGGTAAAGTTTTATAAAAATAGCCATAGGCACATATGCCTCTTTCTTAATTAAATTCTTTCTATTTCATTTTAACCATGGTGGTGAAAAGAGAGGTGAAGTTTTAGGGTTTTGTGGGGTTCACAATGGTTCACCATTATTTATCATAAATAATAAAGGTAGGGTTCAAGATTTACCTATTAGAGTTATATGCCCACATATGTCTTTTATTTTATTTTGTGTTTCTCAAAATAGGTCTATAATGATTTCTGGAGAAGATTAGGGTTTAAGGTTTTTCTTATTTGATTTCTTTCTTCTTTATTTTATTGGGTTGGTGACCTTCACTTGATCACTTTAGGGTTTTAGGGTTTAGCACCTAAGCATAATAACACTCATCATGGCAAAACACAAGATTTAAAATCAGATCTATATGTATCAATCTTATTTTAATAAAAGTTTTTGTTGGTTCCAAAATTTGGAACTAGGGAAATTCATTTTGTTTGTTTTGAAATTTTTGGGTTGTTACAGACATGGACATTCATTAGTAAAATTGCATGCATATAAAATAAACATGCCATAAATTTCTTATTCTATGTCAAACACCGTTGGGCAGAAATGACATGAATTAGAACAACATTAGGGGTTGACATGCAGAAATAATACAACGTTGGTCAGAATTATTTTGCAGCCATAACATTCTCAAAATAAACATCAACTTTAAAACATTTAAGGAACAACATATGTGATGCTTAATTTGATAATTCAACATTAAAACATACTAAATACTCTAAACAAAAAATCTCGTTGGTTCATTTCTGTCCAGAACAAATGGTATGTTTTCTGATCATATTTTATAGGCAATTATTTTTCTGTATATAATAGTGCAATAAACATAAGGAAAATCATTTAGAATGCACTAGAAAAAAATACAGAAAACAACAGGGAAAATCGGCAGCCGAAAACTTACTGGACTACCGACAACCTGGGCCGAAGCCCATCCTCAGATTTAGCCCAAAAGGACCCCCGGCCCGGCTGCTGCTCCGCCTCGATCTCGGCCGTCCGATCCACTGGACGGTCCAGATCATTGAAGGCCAGATCAAAAGGGGCAGCCGGTGCCCTAACCCTAAAAATCCTCCACTTCTCCCCGATATTTCCGCGAGAGAGAGCGGCGCCCTCCTCCCCCGATTTTTCTGCGACAGAGAGAGTGAGGCGGAGAAACCTCCGTCCGGCGGCGCGGGCGCGCGAGGCGGCCCGGCCCCGGCGGGCGCGAGGGCGCCAGAGGCCACGGCGAGCGGGCGAGAGACCACGTCCCCGGCGGCCCGAGCGCGCGAGGCGGCCACGGCCCCGGCGGCCCGCGTTCCCCTTCCCTGCTTCATCCCGGCGCGGTGCGGCGCTCGCCGGAGCAGCGTGCGACGGACCATGTCCGGCGCGCTCCTCCGTCGAGCGTGGCTACTGGCGCCGTCTCCTTGAGGGTAGGCGAGGGGTGGTGCTGACCGGCGAGGCCGGCAGCCGTTATGTGACGACAGGGGCAGGCGGCGCGCGGCCACCCGCGTCTGCGTCCATTCCGCGCCTCGCGACGCGTCTACCCGCACGCCCCTCCGTCGGGAGGAAACGGCGGCGCGGGATCTCTGCCCTCGCCGGAGCAGCGGCTGCTCCGACGGCCCCCGGAGGGATAGGCAGCGACCCGGCGGCGTAAGGTGACACTCCAAAACTTGCAATTTCGTTTTCAGAAATTGGGGAACATAAATTAGGGTTCATACATCATCTAATCTGAGGCTTAAAAACATGATAGCATTAATCTGAGAGCCTAAACATGAACATAAACTGCCTAAAAACATGATCTTTATGCAAAAAACGTGATCTCAGATCACTACTAGGGTTCTAGTGCTAGCAGTACTAGGCATCTGATACCATTGTTAGGCCTAATACTTCATGAGTAACACCAGATCGTGAACAATAGCCACTAGAACACCTAGTTAACATAAGACAGAGAGGTTTTAGAGATGCATTACGGGGCATTGAAGATCCCATCGTCGCCTGCTCGTTGCAGGCGTGAAGCAGAGATGTTGTGGGCGAGGTAGATGATCTGGGGATCCTCCTGATCCCCTCCGGTCTCCAGCGGCACTGCCCTGGCACCGCCGGGGTGTAGGCTGGTCTTCCCGTCGTTCTGCGCCTCCCTAGATCGGTAGGGCTTTAGGAGTTGTGGGGAAAGCAGCGAGCTGATCGTAAAACTGGCCGTGATCGATAGCAGCCAGGCTCCCCCCTTTTATATGGCGCAGGCGACAGGGGACCAAACCATCGAGTTGGTTTTGGTGCCCCCGATCAGGGCGCGTGAGATGCGAACGAGGTGGTCACGAACGTTGGTTCGTGGGCCTCCTCCTTAACGTTATTTGACTAGAACGTTTTTGTCAATGTTTATCTCTTAAACCTGACGTTATTTGACTAGAACGTTTTTGTCTCTTAAACCTGACAGGTCAACCAACAAAGTGTTCGCCGATCGCTATCGACTCTCTAGTCTCTACGATCTGTGCACCTGTTTCCAAGCCCTGCGTCCATATCCACGAATTTGTAGCCTAGCTGCAAGGAGATATTGGAACTCCAAGGGGATTTATCCGCGCAATTTCTTGACCGTTTCACCGTGTTCAGAGGACGGCAAAGGGATTCTCGTAAGCGACAAAGGAATGTAAACATCCGGAGAGTAAAAAAAATAGTTCCGACAGAAGCAGCACTCTTCTTCACAACATAAGGATTTATATAGAAATTGTATAGGATTTAGATTCTATAGAAAAAATTCCTATACAATCTATCGTGGTTGCCGGCCGCCAGGAGCGCTCCAATCCAACAGGGAATCGATCAAGATTCACAAGCTGACCTGTTGCTGTGCCACTGCTAGCATGAGCGACCACAGAAGGAAGAAAGTTTATTCTGAACTTCTTTTTGATCATGTATTCATTTCCTAGACTCTAAACAGTCAACACTAGTCATTAGATTAGTTTGTCTAATAATAACTTATCCGAGACATGGTAATTTAGAAAATGTCAAGGATATGCACTTCAGTGGACAAAATCCATCCTGCTGATTTTTTTATTCAAGAGAGAGATAGGTCGGAGTGTGTGCTACCACATTTCCAACTTGATACGTCCAACCATCCAAAGATCAAACACCGCAAATCACTTGCTAAATTGACCAAATGAATAATTAAGACTGGCAAATCATCTGGTTACCCAATGGTTGAGAGGTTGCTAAGGCTAGTGATAACTCTTTTAGTGTCAATTGCAACAATAGAGCGGGCCTTTTCTCGTATGAAACTGTTCAAGACATGCCTTCACACTAAATTGGGAGATGACGTTTTTCGCGATTAAGTGCAGAGAAGTTTAAGTGTTGAATTTTTTTTATTGAGCCCTTTGACCCCCGTGCTCGTAAAGCTGAGTTTAAATTATAGATATGTATTTCATTCATATTGCACTAAAACGGGCATATTTTGTAAATAATTTGTTTTCAAGGGCAAGGGTGGTTACCGTATGTGGAACACGACAAACATGAGGAGGAACACGGTGAAGGTCAGTGCATCATAACATATGCGCGCATCGCGGTTTGATATGGCAAACGCGCGCTACTCCATGATGCTGCCCCTTTCCCCCTGCTTTGTGGCGACGGTGATGCCACCACCTCCTCGTGCCACAGAAGCCTAATGAGCTCTCCATGGACACCATGGTAGAGCTTACCATGAACACTATGGATGGTGAGCTCGCAAGCGACTGGTAGGGGTGGCTGGCGAGGTCGAATCGGCCATGGCGGTGCTTCCACAGTCTAAAGATGAGGTCATTATTTTTTTGGTAATTTCAAATGTTGCATAGGGTGTTTTGAAATACTACAAATGGATAAATTTTATTTTTGCTGTCTACCCACGGTTATATTCTTAGAATAATGTCTTGGTCTGTGATACAAAAGATTTTTTTCAAAGCTACAAAACATGTTTATGTGATGTTGGATGCTTAGGGTACATCTGTTGGAGGAATTGGTTTCTTTTGTTATAAATTGTGACACGCTTTTCTATGTTTTGCCGCAACCGAATTAGGATTTGTTGCATACGTTGTCTTTTCTACTTACAAGGATTCACGAAAAGAATTGCAAAACGATATTGCATTTGTGCAAAGTGTTGCACAAAATGTTGCATTGATTGGACGAGCGTGAGATTTCTCGCGAAAATGACACCCGACGGCTGAGGATCGAGCAGACACACATGAAAAGGAAAACCATAAACTGCCACGCCACGATCTATGCCTTGCAAAGCTTGCCCACCTCCGCCGCAAACCGCTCCATGGCCGGCCGCGGTAGCACTATCGGCACCACCGCCGCATCCTTCCCGTACCGGTCCTTTCCGGCGACTAAGAATCCCAGGCCGAAGATGGTGTCGGCAGGGCCGCCGTACACCGGCTCGCCCCACCCGAAGTCCACGTGGTTGAACCCGGCGTGCCTGTTGTCCGACACGACAAACATGTTGTTCTGCAGAGCCAGGCACGGCCGTCCGCGCAGCACCAGCACGTCGAGCGTGGAACGCACGTACTCGGCCGTCACGGCGGCCTTGGCCTGCCGCACCAGCGCCACCGCGTCGCCGATCGAGCCATCGCGCAGCGCTGCGGCGGTGGCCCGCGCATTCGCGGGCACGCACGCGTTGCCGTAGTACCCATCCGGCAGGCTCAGCTCGGGGAAGCCCCTGAAGTTGGAGATGATGACCAGCTGCACGCCCTCGCCTGGCGCTATCTCGAGCGCGGTGACGCGGGCGCGCCAGAGGAAGGCTGTGAGCGCCTCGTAGCTGGTGGCCGTGTCGCGGAGGAGTGGAGGGAGGTGTTTCTTGATCGCGGCGACGTGGGCGGCGCTGAAGGTGAAGGATCGCATGACCATGTCGTCGGCCGGCGGCGGCGGTGGCGGGCCATCACCATTTGGAGGAAGTACGTCGAACTCGCGGTGCGGGAAGGATGGAATAGGCGGACTGCGCGCTTCGAGGAGTTCGCGGGACCAAGCGGGCGCCACGGTCGGCGCCGGGAGGCCGCGGGCGAGCTCTGCGACGGCGTTCATGAACTGGGCGATGCCGATTGCGTCGCAGATGGTGTGGTTGAGCCGGAGCGTGAGGACGAGCCCACCGCAGAGCAGCCGAGTCACCTGGGTGACCATGATAGAACAGTAAATATGTTTACCACGTGCATGCAAAAATCATAAGCTACTCCGTACGAGTAAACACCAGTATACCTGGATTAGCACCAATGGGCAGTCGAGTACGCCGCTAGAGCCCTCCACGTCGAAGAGCAGCTGATCCATGCACGGAAACGGCGGCCTGAGCCCAGCGCCGCACTCCAGCTCCGCAAGCCTCACGTCGGCGTCAGCCTCCACGAACAGCAGCCCCTCGCCGGTGCAGTCCACCACCAGCTTCCGCCCCTCGACCTCCCTCAGCCGCCCGGCCAGCGGGTAGTAGTGCACCAGTGCCTCGCCGAGCGCGCGTCGGATGACGCTCACCTGGTCGTCCTGCGCGACGTCGCCGTCCTCCGGCACGCGGCCGCGGTAGACGAGGGCGAACGATACGTGCCCGCGTAGCGTGCCCTGGTCGTCGATGTCGGACAGAAGCTTGGTGTCTTGTGGCGTGGGCGTCGCCGGGCCGACGAGCTCCGGGTCGCGCCGCCGCACAGCGAACGCCAACAACGGGGATGTCGCCGTGTCCATGGTCCAGTGGGCGCGCTCCTTTGACTCCGGCGCAGGAGGATCCTGAAACAAGTCGGAAGCGACCAACCGGGGGTCGCTCCCATCAGGAATACTAGCGTGGAGTGCGAATGGTTCGCGGCCGGAGACCTCAGCACCTGACAAGTCCGAACATGTCATGCTTGACATTTTGGACAATGCTTCACGAATGTTAGTGCTCGGTTACAGCTTAAATGGGCAAGGAACGAGATGCGTGGCTGAGAGTGTTTCGTTTCTAACGTGATGCGTGGCTGACTAATAACCTAGCACAAAATATATGGAGCAGCTTGGACTAGAATGGTTCGTGTTCGCCTATCGCCATCGACTCTCTGAAGATCGGCACCAGTTTCCAAGCCCTGCGTCCATCTGCGACTTTGTAGCCTAGCTGAGAGCACATATCGGAACTCCAAGGGGAGTTCTTGACCTTTTCGTCGTGTTCAAACTTCAAAGAACGGCATATAAACATCCGGAGATTAACAAAAAAGGAAAACGCTTGCTATCAGCCGAACCGATCGTGCTGACGCAGCGCAAGTGGATATTACCTTCCGGTGCGCGGGTCGCTACCACTGGTTGGCTGACTCCAACTTGCACCAGATGTCCGCGCGCTACCTATCAGAGCTACTGTAGCACGCATGTTGGATTCACATAGCTAGCTTGCTCTTCCTCGCAGAAAATTGCAAGCTCGGATACTAGCTTTTCTCTTTTTCTTTTATCTACCTTTGATCTCTTTTTTTACTACCTTTAGTCGTGTTTTTGGAGGCTGGCCTTAGTGTTAGTTAGTCCACCACTCGTCGTTTGTTACTTATTCTACCTCTTCATGACTGCATCCGCGACGCCATCTAATTAGTACGAGTAATGGCCTGTACTTTTCAGCTAGCGGGACAAATCAAAAACAAGTCTGGACGATAAATCATCTATCACGGGAGTGGGCGCAAAGACCACCTAAAGACTCGCTTCTTTATGCACCGGTTTTTTGTTGTAATCGTTTGTGACTTTTTGTAAAGTTAGTTGATGATTTTTATTGTAATTTAATCCATAGAAAATTAATTATTTCTTGACCACTTTGTATTGTTTACAAATATATGAATTTTTGTTGTAATCGTTTGTGATTTTTTGTAAAAATAGTTGGTGATATTTATTGTAATTTAATTCGTACAAATTATTTATGAATAACCTAACACAAAAATTATTGTTTACAAATGTTGGTGCTCGGTTACAGCTTAAATGGGGAAGGAACGAGATGGGTGGCTCAGAGCGTTTCGTTTCTAACGTGATGCTGCATTTGTCTGACTAATAACCTAACACAAAATATATGGAGCAGCTTCGACGACATCAAGATGGAATGGTTCAAGTGTTCGTCGATCGCCATCGACTTTCAAATGATCGGCACCTGTTTCCAAGCCCTGTGTCCATATCTGCGACTTTGTAGCCTAGCTGCGAGCACATACCGGAACTCCAAGGGGAATTCTTGACCTTTTCGTCGTGTTCAAAGGACGGCAAAGGGATTCTATACTAGTAAACGACCAAGGAATATAAACATCCGGAGAGTACAAAAAAAGGAGTAGCTCGGACAGAAGCAACACTGTTCTTCGCAGCGTAAAGCCTCCTGAAAAATTTGCTATATTGATTTATAAGAACTTATCTTACAGAAACTAATCTACAGAGATCTTGTAGTACATATCTTATAAAAAAAACATTAGGTCATATCTGATAGAAAATTCTTTTGCTACAATCAAACACACTTCATCTTTCCATAGGATTGAAATAGGCATGACATTTTAATCCTATCCTTTTTCTATTTCAATAATTTTACTATCATATGAATCAAAGGAGCCCATCTGATATCATGTCACACAAACCTTCATAGCAAAAATAGTGGAAATCCAGAACTGATCCCATGGATCACATGCTCCTGCATAATAAAAAAGGAATATTTCAAATGTTAAAAATCTACAAAAAATAATGCATCCACATATCCTTCTTTGGCATGGCGGAATAATATCAACGTGCTGCAGTGATCTCCGGTGTTTTTGAAACTTGTGGACGGTCATGATCCGCCATGCAACTATGAAATCAATAACCACTCATATACCAAAGGGTAAATACTATCTAGCTGATGGCATCTATCTAAAATGGGTGACATTTGTCAAAATAATCCTTGTGCCTCTAGGTTAGAAGAATTTTCCCACTTTGTTGAGCGTCAGGAGAGTTGCAAGAAGGATGTCGATCGGGCATTTGGTGTGCTCCAATCTTGATTTGCTATTGTTCGGTACACTGCTTTTACCTGGTCTCAATACCAAATGTGAGAGGTGATGCATGGTTATGTGATCATGCAACATGGTCATCGAGAGTGACTGTAAGACTCGTGCCAACCATGCTGGTCCATATGACTAGGAGGGCCCTCTTGCGGATGTTGATAACCACCTGCCCCTGGATTTTGATTTCATAGCCATGCATGCGGAAATCCATAACTCGAACACTCATCAGCAACTGCAAGATTGTCTCATAGAGCATCTGTGGAGGCTCAAAGGAGAGTCAGCAAATGTTTCAGTGATACCTTCGATTTGAAATACCGGATGTAGTATAGTTACTTTTCCCTAAAAGATCTAGGTTTATATCGATCACTGGGAAGCGATTGTTGTGGTGTTTTACTCAAGCAAGACCTTACTAACTTGTAGAATCTTGTTCTTTCCAGACCTTCGAGTTTACTTTGGGTTTGTAAATCAATGGATGGAGATAGCAAGGGCTAAGGTTTCACATGTGCATACATGAATGGGGTAAAAGATAATAATAAGCATGGTTGTGCATGATCAATTCAGATTAGATTCTTGTAGGCGATGTGTCCTTATATACTATAGGCTCAGCCAGCCACATCAACTATAGACTATTGTCCAATCCTGTTTCTCCAGTCGAGATGGTTATGTAGGATTATTAAGTGCTACAAACAAAAGCATTAAGATCAATGACATCACCGTTATTCCCTAATGGATCTCAATTACTACCGTACTCCCTCTACCGTCACTGGGTTCCGCGTGAAGCAGCAGATCACCACTAATCTCAGCTCATTACCATTACCAATCATCGGGGTCTTGGGTACCTCAAAAGTCCTAGATTGAGGTAGGAGATAGAGATGCAATCATACTAATCTTTAATTGAAAATTACGCATAACACCCATGTAAACTTAGATGCACATGATGATGCGAGGCTAGGCCTCATCCCTTGAAGACTACTCACACATGATAAGATCAACAATCATAAATATTATAAAAGAATTCTCAAGATCAATATAAAATAGTCTTATAATGCCATCAATTGTGATGAGATCAAGAGTACATGTAGAATCTATGGCTAAGGAGAGGAGGGAGGATGGAGATGGTGATGGACCAGTGGTTTCCCTCTCCTCATATGTGATCTGGTGAAATGGATCTCAGGTGGCTTCTCTCTTCTTTGAGTCATCTATTGCACTCTCTCTGGTTCTGCTTTGTTATATATAGGCTCCTTCACGAAAGTTGTTCCTTTTGACAAGGGAAAGAAGGTGGCACATGGTACAGGCGCGTCCTACAGGCGGGTTGCGGTTGTACCAGTGCTCGCCCAACTCTCTGATGCTTCTCTTCATGGCCTCTTTGACTTGGTAATTTAGGCAACTTAGAAATCTTCATTAATTGCTCTTGATTCTGTCTAGAAAATGTCCATATCAGCACACAGAGAAACAAAAAGAAAGTATTTGCACATCTTTACAGTAATTAGACACTAATGGCAAGGTCGAAGAGATATTTCATCAATCACTTGACTAATATCAGATTTAAACATCGATAAAGATGGTTGTTTTTCACAACCATCAGTCGGTAGCTTGATCAAGTTGAACTTCAAATAACTTCTGCGGTGGACGGCGGCCGGAGTCGCGGCGATGGCGGGCCCAGTGGGGAGTTTGGGCCTATCTGGATCCACTCGGTCCTAGAGGTCTTCGAACTCCTTCACCTTGTTCCTGTACGTGGCATCGATGCCTGCTGCTCTGCTCGCATCACCAGGGGGCCGGGGCGACGGCCCCGAGCATAGCGACGGCGACCTCCTCCTTCCGCCGGAGGTGGCCAGTGAGACATGGTGGATCACGGGATCCCATGCCTTGCACTTCTCTAAATAAAGGTGGATGTCCTAGGGTTCTTCTTTTGCGAAGATGGTGACCTTCCTGAGGCCGGTCCTTCTTCATAAGTTCTGAAAGGCTCCGCCAACGAATGTAACAGTGCACCTTATGCCTGGAGTTTGATGTTCGGTTGTGGGCACACATGCTTTTATTTCGACCGTTTGGTTCTGGAGGAAACGATGCGAAACTCTGCTCTGTGTTACCATCAGATGACATTTCGATCTATGATGAAATTAGAGGCGGAGAATATCATGAAGGCTGGACTGGAGGACTAGCAATGGAGGTTCGAGTCTCTGTGATGTTGAGGGATTTGTGATGTTGAGGGACTTGCTCGGTGTTCTGGTTTTCGCAGCAGCAATATGCTGGGGACGGCAACACAAGTGAAGTTCAGAGTCTTACCTTTCAGGGTGAAAATCTAAGGTCTGGTCTTAATTGGTTCTGTCTAGCAATAACCTTGTTGAAAGCATTGTTTTGAAAGCGGTGACTATCTTCATGGTGAAAACCTAAGATCTTTTGATCGGACAACAACGACCCTTGTGCACTCTTTTCTTTTTGGAGCGCTTTTAGAGAGCTGGAGTTCGGGTGTTGTCTTGGTGGGTAAATGTATTGTTGCTGTTAGGACTTTTTGTTCTTAGTTTTCTTTTTATTGTGTGAATGTTGTTGCGCTAGATGTAATTGGTACATCTTTGATACTAATATATTCCCTTTATCAAAAAAAAAAAAGTCTTTTCTTGGAGACTGGAACAACTATTGTACACACAACTTGTACGCTTCGTACTAGCGCGGAGTAAGTCACAACTACTCCGCTTTGAACAACTGCTACCACATACTAGCCGTCAAAATCTTGAAAAGTCCAGACATACGAAAAAAAAAATCATATCAGGTGATGCAGCCCGATGCTAAGAGAACCAGACTCCTCCGAGTACAAAAAAATAAGTAATTTGGATCCAAGCAACACATGTTCAGAACAGAAAACTGGTGCCATATGTTACACACAATTTCATAGCAAAACATTGAGCTATACTTTTAAAGCTAGTTTTAAGGAACAATTCTTGTAATCATCATCCTGACTTCACAAATCAACAATGAAGGCATTGATTGCTATCTGCTCCTTGCCACTGAAGAAAAAGTATCCAGGCCCCAGAGGTGAGAAATTGTGTTGTTGTGACCTTACCTAATCAGCCCGTCATCATCCTGGGGCTTATCTAGAGACGGAGGTCAAATAGGGTACTCTAGTCAGTAAACATCGTGTCTAGACCATTTGATTCTTGTGTGTGGCTACTTCCATTCTCCTCGAATATATCACAGGCATTTTCTCTTCGAATCTTGCGCTCTTCAATCACGTCTTCAATTGAGTCTGAGCAGTAGAGCCCCCTCGACTGCCCCTGTGGTTTGTCAGCTACGACGAATTTGTTGCCTTCTCGGCCTCGTTCAGGAAAGCCAGCCCAGACTGCAGAAATCCACACAAAAATAATAATCAGGCAACTATAAGTCTATGCCACCAGTGTAGAACGGCCGCACTCCTGCACACGACTGACTAGTATTCAATCAAAGTCCTCAGTGGAGATATTCTCAACTAAAATTCATAGTAAATAATGGCAGGTGTTTGTGTTAGTATTACAACCACTAAAAAAATCCAGAATATGGCATATACTCCCTATGTTACGTGGGGCCAAGCGTATAATCATCCATGGTCACCGCTCCCACAACCACAGCAAGTCCAGAAGCTGCGACAGTATGTGAGCGAGTCACAGCTTTCTATAAGAGCTCCAGATTAGGAATGAGTCTTAGCTTGAGTAGTGTTCCGATTGATGGACAAACCACTACTGTCCAGTTTGTTCTAAGAGATTAAGAATCCTACAAAGTGTAAGGCAAACCCTCCATATAATTTGGTAGCAACATGATGAAAAAATCAAGCAAGGAAAATTGAAGTACTTATCCTTCTTTTCCCTCATGCACCATCCCTCCCCAGAGCCAATGCTTCCTGCCCTAGCCACACCAACTCCTGAAGACGCTCCACAATCTCATTCTTCCACATGGTTTTCGTTCCCAGAATCAAAGTTCCAACACCTACTCCTTCCATTTCAAAATCTAAGGCCATTCGACTGTCTTAACTCAAACTTTGACCAAGTTTATTGAAAAAGGTTAACTTCTAAAATACCAAATCAGCAATATTAGTAGATCCATCAAGGATATATTTTCATGTTGAATTTACACTGTGTCATGGATGTTAACATTTTTTTATAAACCTGGTCAAACTGAAGAACTTTGACTAAGTACAAACTCTATAGGCCTTAGATCTTGAAATGGGTAAGTACAACAACGACAACGACCTCGCTGACGTCGTCCTCCTCATGGCCGCCGACGCCGAGTGCGTCGTCTCATTCCTGTACACGCAGGACGATGTCGACGCAGTGTGCAAGAAATGCGGCGTCTCCAAGGATCGGTACACCGCGTGCCCCGCCGGCAAACTACGCGAGCTCGCCTCCACCGTCGGGCTTCGTCTGCATGTACGCGCACGCGCTAGAGTCAGGGATGCGCGTTCCTAGGCACGGCTTCTTCTCGGAGGCACTCGCCCATTTCGGCATCGCGCCGACCCAGGTCATACCCAACGGGTGGCGCATCATGGCTGGATTCGTCGTGCTCTGCCACTTCGCCGGCTTGCCGCCGTCGCTAGCTGTGTTCCGACACTTCTTCGGACTCCTCCCACTGCGACCCATCACCAACAAGCAGAAAGCATGTTTTTTTTTCCGATCCAAGGGCCCATCCGGTCTGTGCCTCGCCGGTTTGCCACACAAGAACAATGATTGTGAGCACGAGTTTTTCTTCCTCTCGATGCCGGAGCTGTGGACTTGTCCTGTGGAGTGGGGGAGCCGCCCAAGAGCTTGTTGGAGGAGCCGGCGCTCAACAGGGAGGATGAAGAAATTGCGGCAAAGCTGCTGCAGGCTCACGACGCCGCTCCCGTTGATCTCAGGACTTACCTTTGCGACAACAACCTTGCCGCGACCACTCGTCCTCCATGGGATCTCTGAGGACGATGACTCGAGATACCGGATGTGCCCATGACACCCCGCAGAGGGCACCGGCGATACGAGGCCCGCCTGGCCGGAGAAGGAGAACGACGGCGCGTGAGGGAGCAGTGTACCTTGCTTCTTGTCCGTTGGGATATTGTTTAAAAATATTTCAACAAAATATTTTTAAACAATATCCCAACGGATGATTTAAACAAGTTTAAAACATGAATATGAAAATTAAGCATGTATCCTTCGTAGTCACTCCAAAATAAAGCTCTTGAGAGGGTTTTTGAAATTTCCATGTTTGAAACCAAAAACCACGTACTTTCTTCATGCTTGACTTCATAAGACAGAGTTTGGGGTTAGGGGTAGCTTGATACATGATTTTTCTCGTTGAATATGTCTAGACCTTGTTATCAACCTAATTGAATGCTTACTATATATATGACATAAGAAGACTATGTGCCTTGATTTTCCATTTTTTGTTTTTTCTGAATATTTATGCCCATTTGAATCTTGGTCAAATCCTAGGTTTGACCATGATTTAAACAAGTTTAATAAACATGAATATGAAATTTCCATGATTTATACCAAAAACCACTTCTCTTCATGCTTGACTTCATAAGTTAGGGTTTAGGGATATATAGGGGGTAGATTCATCATGATTTTTCTGGTTTGAATATGTCCAGAGCTTGTTTATCAACTTAATTGAATGCTTACTATATGACATAAGAAGACTATGTGCCTTGATTTTTCATTTTTTTAAATTATGCCCATTTGAATCTTGGTCAAATCCTAGGTTTGACCAAGATTTAAACAAGATTAAAACATGAAAATGAAAAATTAAGCCTTGATCCTTCTTATTCACTCCAAAATGAAGCTTTTGGGAGGGTTTTTGAGATATCCAGGTTTGAAACCCAAAACCACTACTCTTCATGCATAGTTTAGGGTTAGGTGTAGATACATGAATTTTTGGTTTATAGTAAGCATTCAAGTTGATAAACAAGGTTTAGACATACTCAAACTAGAAAAATCATGTATATACCCCCTAAGGCTAAATCATATATATGAAGTCAAGCATATAAGAGGAATGGTTTTGGGTTTCAAACATGGAAAATTCAAAAACCCTCCCAAAAGCTTCATTTTTTGAGTGAATAAGAAGGATCCAGGCTTACTTTTTCATTTTCATGTTACTGACTTGTTTAATTCTTGGTCAAACCTAGGATTTGACCAAGATTCAAATAGGCATAAAAATTCAATAAAGAATTCAAAAAATGAAAAACCAAAGCACATAATTAAGCTTCTTAAGTTATAGTAAGCATTCATGTTGATCAACGGAGTCTATACATATTTAAACATTAAAAATCATGTATATACCCCAACCCTAAACTCTGTCTAATGAAGTCAAGGACGAAGAGAAGTGGTTTTCGGTTTATTTTTTTTGAATTTTTATGCCCATTTGAATCTTGGTCAAATCCTTGCAGGTTTGACCAATATTTAAACAAGTTTAAAACATGAAAATGAAAAGTAAGTGTGGATCCTTCTTATTCACTCCAAAATGAAGCTTTTGGGAGGTTTTTTTAAATTTTCCATGTTCGAAACCCAAAATGATATCTCTCCGTGCTTTACTTCATAAGACAAAGTTTAGGGGTAGGGGGTAGATACATGATTTTTCTGGTTTGAATATGTCTAGACCTTGTTTATCAACTTGAATGCTTATTATGTGACATCAAAAGACTATGTGTTTAGTTTTTTTTTGAATTTGTTATGCCCATTTGAATCTTGGTCAAATCCTAGGTTTGACCAAGATTTAAACCAGTTTAAAACATGAAAATGAAAAGTAAGCCTGGATTCTTCTTAGTCACTCCAAAATGAAGCTTTTGGGAGGTTTTTTAAATTTCCATGTTTGAAACCCAAAACCACTCCTCTTAATGCTTGACTTCATAAGACAGAGTTTAGGGTTAGGGGCCAAGTATATACATGATTTTTCTTGTTTAAATATGTCTAGACTTTGTTTATCAACTTGAATGCTTACTATATGACATCAAAAGACTATGTGTTTGGTTTTGATTTTTTTGAATTTGTTATGTCCATTTGAATCTTGGTCAAATCCTAGGTTTGACCAAGATTTAAACCAATTTAAAACATGAAAATGAAAATGAAAGCCTGGATTCTTCTTAGTCACTCCAAAATGAAGCTTTTGGGAGTTTTTTCAATTTCCAATGTTTGAAACCCAAAACCACTTTTCTTCATGCTTGACTTCATAAGACAGAGTTTAGGGTTAGGGGGTATATACAATTTTTTCTCTGTTTGAATATGTCTAGACTTCGTTGATCAACTGTAATGCTTACTATATGACATAAGAAGCTTATGTGCTTTGGTTTTTTTGATTTCTTTTTTGAATTTTTATGCCCACTTGAATCCTGGTCAAATCCTTTGTTTGACCAAGATTTAAACAAGTTAAAACATGAAAATGAAAAAGTAAGCCTGGCTCCTTCTTAGTCATGAAAATGAGTTAACTTGGCTTTCCAACCCTTGAATCCATAGGAAACTTTGTACTAATGCAGTATAATAATCACCCGAGTTTTTACACCAACAGGTCTGTCACTTACGTGTGGTGCCCATGCGTGAGGTCCCAAACTTCAGTGAGCACAAGTCACATGCGGTAGGCAGGCAAAATACCCGATCAATCCGGGCGGTGGCTGTTAAGGACCCGATCGCATTTCTTGCTTTCAGACTGGGGTCTACCATGTAAGAAGTTTGTTCCTTTTGGATGCATCACTCGTATTTGCAAGTTTTTTGGGGGTCCCGCAAATTCAGGGTAGCATCATGCCCCCCTTCCCACGCCAACACAAACAGAGTTCAACACAACCTAATTAAGCAAGGTTCAACACAGACATAGTTCAACAACCCCTAATTAAGCTAATAGGTTCACCACAAACGCTGCTGAGCAGCAAACATAAACAGAGTTCAACAAAAGATGCTGCTTTTGAAGCAGTAGGAGAGACAAACATGCACAACAGTTACGGAGTATATTTACCATCTTCTTCCTGTCGCCTCCTCCCGGTCCCGCTTCTTCTGCTTCTTGCTGCCCATACCTTTAATCTTTGGTGGCTTGGGCTTGGGAGGAGGCACACGACCGGTCTCGATAGCTTGGTTCAATTTCTTCCTTAGGAATAGCCCATAGGCCATGTGGTTGGCTATGAAGCCGGATCGGTTAACAGTTTCCCCAACTTTGAGACAGCCGGACCCACCGGCTTCGGCATGCTGCAGGACGCTTCGAAAGTCAACCTTTATGCTCTTTGTGCAGAAGGGGCAGCTGTTCCTGGCACCAGTCCAGGGTTCACTCCAATACTTGTCGAACTTCCCCGCCTTAAGCTTGTTGAGAGTGGCCCTGGCCTTCCTATGACGCGACTCGACATCGCTGTCAACCTCATCAGTAGCAACCTGATACATGCCAAATAAACAGGTGAAGCAAATATGTAGCAGTTGCAACTAATAATGAATATGAATCTAAAAAGATTCTGACGCTAATTCAAAACCCTATAGCGCAAAAAAAAGAGGGAGAGACCATAGAGCAAATCGATACAGGGCTATGTTAAATAAGGGAGAGAGGTGAATCGGATGTGAAGCAAATATGTAGCAGTTGCAACTAATACTGAATATGAATCTAAAAAGATTCTGACGCTAATTCAAAACGCTATAGCGCAAAAAAAGAGGGAGAGACCATAGCGCAAATCGATACAGGGCTATGTTGAATAAGGGAGAGAGGTGAATCGGAACATACTTCCTCCCCCTCGTCGACGATATTCTCGTCGAAGGTCGGCGGCGGCGGTTCAAAGATGAGTTCAACCTCGTCCTCGTCATCTAGGGGATGCTTCCCAAGAGAGTGGACCCATCTACCAACAGCATCAGATGCCGATGAGCGACCGATGGCCCGACCTTCGGCAATGGCCTCCGCTTCGTCTTTGGCATCCGCTGCGGCAATGATCGCCGCCGTTGCGGCCATGCGTGCTGCGGTCGCGGCTCTGCACGCCTCCTCTGCGGCTAAGGCCAGCCGCGCGGCTTTCGCTTTCGCTGCGTTGACGGCGTCGGTTGGGCTCTCCATCGGTGGAATGGGAAGGGGAAGTGAAGAGAGGGTTTTTTCCTAGTCCGTGGAGAGAGGGAGAAGTGTGGACGTGAAATGGATAACTGACGATATTTCAAGATTTGGGAGACATAGCACGAACCGGCAGATGACAGCGCGTGGGTGCATTACCTCATACTGCCTCTGTCCTAGAAAGAGCGTACGTGTGGGTTTTCAAGGCATATTAAGGATTTTATTATTACATTGGGAAACTGTCATCGACCATCACTTTCCTCTTCAACTTTTCCACCTCCAATGATCTAAATGCATGTAGTAAATAAGAAAACCATATTATGCTAAATACTACTACCTCCATCCCAAAGCGTAAGGCTTATATTATTTTTAGAAGCTCAAACTATGTCAAGGTAAACTAAGATTTTACCAAAAATCATTATCATGCAAAATACAAAATTAATATCAATACATAGACAACGATTTTTTTTGGTATGGTATCTACAAAATATTATATTAGTTGATAGATTGTTCTAAATTTTCGTCAACCTTTACTTGCTTTGACTCTTAAAAAAAGACTTAAGCTTTGTGATGGAGGTAGTACGTACTAGTCGTGAAGAAACTATATCCCTCGTGATGAGAAAGAAATATTTTTTACTACCACTCTTTTGTGGACAAATTTTGAAGTGCATTGCAAAACGAGAAGTACACTCTTTTATGGACAAATTTTAACTCTACACCCATTATTTCAGGATGGAGGGAGTATAACCCAACTTGTTTTTTTCTTCTGGGCACTACACTGCTTTTTCCCTGTGCAATGCTTGGTTCTACCCTTTTTCTCAATGTAATGGTCACTTTAAGTCATTTTTTCCCACACACATTTATTTTGTACTTCTCTACAGTGTTGACCGTGCTACTACTATTTGTGTTAGTGCGCCAAAAACAAAATGTTATTTTTTAAGTGCCAAATTAATCTAGGGCGTTGGTTGTGAATCGGTGAACAAAAAAGAGATAGCCCAAAAGAGGAACACACCAAGGTACAAAAACTAGTATATATGCATGTTTCTATGTACATATATATGACCCTGGGTTTGTAGATAAAAAACATTCATATATGCGCTTACTATTAATATACATAAGTTTATGCTGATTCTCTTGGTTTAGGTATATATATGGTTAGGCATCACTACTAATTCAGAAAAAAACAAAAATGTAACTCTTCAAGTGAAGTCATTTTAAGTGACCTAACAACTAAAATTCATATATAGGATTTGTATAGGAATTATGTAGGATTTAGATCACATGTGAATTTTCCCCACACTAGTTGTTTGATTCATAGGAACATATCCTATAGGAATCTTGCAGTGCAAATCCTATAAGAATAAAACATTAGGTCATACCTCATGGAAAATTTCCTTTGGCACAATCAAACACAACTCATCTTCCTATATGATTCAACTAGCCATTAAATCTCAATCCTATGTTTTCCATATTTCTATGGTTTTCCCATCCTATGAATCAAAGGAGCCTTAGGGCTTATATCTTTTTTTAGAAAGGCAAACTATGTTAAGATTGGCCAAGTTTTACGAAAAACCTTTAACATGCAAAATACAAAGTTGAGTCATTTCGTTTGAATCGGAGGGAGTACATTTGACGTTATGGTACTATTTGACAGCTGCTTGGCACTGTATTTTTTTCGAACCAAACTTCCCCCTTCATGAAGCTTTTATTTTAGCTTCAGTGACTTGATACATCCATATATCTAGACAAAGTTGAGTCAATTCATTTGAATCAGAGGGAGTACATTTGACTATATGGGTATTGTTTGACAACTGCTTGGCACTGTCTTCTTTTTTGAACCAAACTGCCCCCTTCACGAAGCTTTTATTTTGGGATAGAGCTTCACTGACTTGATACTTCCAAGTTTCACAGTGACTTGGTGCCACCATCCACCATCCATCTCAGATCCAATGTATGCGATCGACTTAGAATTTAAACTAAATAATTATTATAATTGCTCAGAAATATTTCAAGAACTTCCAGTTAATCGTGCATATTTCGATTTATATTTTGGTGAAGTTTCATTCGATTTGAATCAAAGGTTTGTGAGCAAATATATACTCCCTCCGGTTCATATTAATTGACTCTAATATGGATGTACTAGACACATTTTAGTTCTAGATACATCCATATTGAAGTCAATTAATATGAATCAGAGGGAGTATTTAGTTTAAACTAGTGCTCGTATACGTAAAAAGCTCTTTAATCACAAGCTAATCGTCCGAGTGGGATGAAATATTCACAGATTTTAGAACAAGGCATCTACATTTTACTGGATTTTTTTCATAATTTTTGTTTTTAGGTTCGAAATAAGAGATTAGTTTGGAACGTTGGATCTCAAATGGTTGGTAGATGGTGGCACCAAGTCACAATGAGATTTGGAGACTTCAAGTCACTGCAGCTCTGTCCTTTTATTTTGACAAACTGCAGAGCCGCTGGTGCATCTATGCTTGCGTACGGCCGACGCCGATTCTTAGCAAGGAAGTTCTTCCTATAAGTAGTAGTATCCATACTCCACTCCAAGGCATGTATAAAAAAAAGAACCCATCCCGTTCTCGTTTTCCCGATCACTCTTCTCTGAAGATGGAGGAGGCCCTCTTCTTGTGCCCCCTCTGCCTGCTGCCCTTCAAACCCCCCATATCCAAGGTCGCTCCCTTCCGATTTCATTCTTAGGTTCACCTGTGAGAAATGTCAATGACAACTGATGCCACGTACGTTGTTCCGTGCAGTGCAAGGGCGGTCATATGGGCTGTCGGCGCTGCGTCGGCGAGCTTGCGCCGAACCCGTGCAAGAAGTGCGAGCAGCCGGCGTGGTTGCCGCCGTCGAATCGATCTGGGCCAAGATTGCCGCCGTCGAATCGATCTGGGGCAATGGTCAAGTGCGTCGGCTGCCAGAGCTTGGTCGCCTCCACGGAGTCCTACAAGCACTATATCGCGTGCCCGCATGGTCCGTGCGGCTGCACAGAGGCCATCAATACCGGCTGCAGCTTCACCGGCCCGCCGCGGGAGCTCCTGGTACACCTCCAAGCATCCCACTCCATCCCAGTGTTTACGTTCCAGTATGGCATACCCGCCTGGTGCATAGTTCGTGTTCCGGTACAACCGCGGGGACACCTGTTCATCGGCAGTGGGGAAGAAGACGGTAGCGTGTTCGCCATCACCGTTGGAGCGCTCGGCCCGACCACCATTGTGTCCTGTGTGTGCATCAGGTCGGCCGCGTGCTTGTTTCCGATGTACAAGGCGCAGCTGTTGGTGATTGGTCCGCCGGCGCCGGCGACGGCTGGGACCAGTGACCTCTCGACGGACACCTTGATGGCGGTAATCGAGCCGACGAGCTCCCCGACGCCTAGCTCGATCATGTTGCAGCAGCTCACTTCTTTCCTGGCGGTGCCGCCCCGTTACGCGAAGCAGAATGGAGGGCAGCGTGTGTTGCCTATCTGCGTTTGCATCAACAAGAAGGTTATACAATAATCTTCGTTTAGTCATACTGCAATGTAGTTACTCGAAGATCGGAGGGAGTAGTTTAGTTCGAAGTAGGGTTCGTTCGGATGTATTTTGGACTTGTATAGTAGTACTACTACTCCAGAACTATTAGCTAGCTAGTTGGAGTGCTAGAATGCAGCTCGGAGTATTATAGTATTTTGGCAGTACTACTAGTTATGTATGTGACTGCAAATTCAAACTAAAATGGAGTATTTCTTGCTAATGTTGTTCTTTTGGAGTCATCATTTTTTTCTGAACGTGTTAACTATGCTATTGTCTAAGGATTCGTTTAGATTTCTTTGGTTGAATTCATATTTCGTCTCTTCCTAATTTGGCAAAACTGCACTGTCATGGGCATTCTTACAAGGTCGCTGAAGTTTCAAAGTTTCTTAATGTATATTGCGTAGGGTGTACCCCCTTAACATGGATCTGTTGCATTTTTGGGTTGTATTTTTTTTGGCAATTTTCAGGACCATAAAATAGCACGCCTTCAGTTGAAATTTGAATTAGTGGCCGATACTAGCATGGAGTAGTGAAGTTTTTTTGTACTCCCTCGGTCCCACCAAAAGTGTCTCACCTTTGTTAAAATTTAGATGGATAGATGTATTTTTTTTTACAAAGTTGAGACAACTTTGGTGGGACGGAGCCACGGAGTCGTAGTTGATGGCGAGAAGGTTGATGCCTTGCTAGGTTGGTGTACGTTGCAAAAAGAACAAGGTTGGTGTGTATTTGTTTTATTTGTTCACCATAATACTGACATGGCCATCGATTTGATTAGACAACACAAGCCTGGGATGTTTCACTTATTTATTGTAGGAAGCACGATTAATGTTCTGTAATGATGGGGCTACTCCTATAGTCCGTCTGCTCGGCTCCTACTCGGGTGTCGGGTCACAGTCACACTCTCCTCTTTTTTTGAACACATTCACACTCTCCTCTTTTTTTGAACACATTCACACTCTCCTCTTTTTTTGAACACATTCACACTCTCCTCGAAACTGCAGTAGGCAGTATATGCATAAGAGGAGGAGCGTCTCGGTTCACCTCCGTCGTCTATCCCCACTCCGCCCATCTTCCATAGCACGCGCCTGCGTCTCCGCCATGGCGCTTTCGCATCCTATCCAGCAGTGCCCAGTTTGAGAGCCTCTGTTCTCCAACTCAAACCCCCACCTGCCGCCATTGATCGCCATCTCTCTCCCAAAGTTCGAATCAGTAGATCTCCCAAGAAAATACCAACCCCATTGTACCACCTGCCTCATTGCGATGGCGAAATCGAGCAGGGTCTGTGGATCTGGGCTGTTTCACAAGGTGTTTACGGAAGGCCCCCTTGAAGTGCTCATCAGCCAGTGCGACGCCATCACCGCCGCGTCCCTAGTCGGTTCCTCCAAAAGTATTCTTCAGTCAGCCAAATACAGTGCCACTCTGCCTGCTTCTCAGCCGTTTGGCCTTCCGTGTGTTCTCTGTTGTGACCCGGCGGATAAACCATGGGCGGTGTTCAAGGAGGATTTGCCGGTGCACAGCAAGTGCAAACTACTGCCGCTGGACAGGTTCTCCTATGATGGCCTAATGCCACACGGTAAGGATGAGGAGCGGGCAGGCGCCAATGGAGATTGGATCGCCATGGTTGGCCCCGAAGGCAAGTGGAACCTCCTCAATGTCTACACTCATCGCAAGATTAAGCTTCCATCTTTGAGGAACAAGTTGGAAACCACACACAATCCACTTATATTCGAGTATCAGCGTTCTGCTATTCAACTGCAGAAGATAGCTATTTGCCAAGTTCCTACAGCTGCTAGGGGGTATCAAGATTTCTCCCTTGTCGCAATCTTCGACTTTGCAATTGCCTACCTCCATGGCGAATATCCTCGTACATGGATATTTCTTGAAAACCAGTTTCAGTACGGCGCCATATACTGCGATGCAATTATACATAACGGACTTGTGTTCGCCGTTACTGAGCTTGGAAATGTTTATGCATGGGATCCTAATCAATTTGGTAACATTTCCTCCCTATCTTTTTTATATACGTAACTTATATAGTATTTCACCTCTTATTTGTTGAACTGTCTTGGCATCTTTTGGCTTAAAGGAATTCCATAGGCGCACACCATAACCCTCTTGTGGTATGGACATATATAGAATTTAACATCTATAGGAATTTTAGTATGGTCTAATGTGCATGTTGTTCCTTAGGAAAAAGGCCCCCTAGTAATTAAGTTTCTTTATTATTACTCCCTAGAAAATTTAAGGTAGAGTAGAAATAGAATCAATAAAGGTGCCATGCAATATTGATAAAGACTTTCATTTGTTTATATTCCCCCGGTTCTAGAGAATAAGGAGTACTATATTCAAACCATCTAAAATTTGGACCAATATTTTCGGGAACATGTTTTAAATCCATATGAAGTTTTACCAAGATGTTCGAAATATATTTCAAACCATCTTATGTTCGACCATGATTTTATAAAGTACTAGTATTGGCATCCCAATATCAAATCAATATCACTAGTAGATAAATCATGAAATATATTTTCATGTGACGTGTTCTTTCCTTTTTCAAGGTCCTATAGTGCTCCCTGCTCCATTCATTCCGTGGACGGCTGGATTTGATGGCGATGATGATTTTGACTCTAATAGTCGTACGTGGTGGCTGGCAAGATCTCAAGATCGTTCTAGACTTCTCCTGGTCTATGCACGTGGCGTAATGGATTTTGACGCTGACGGTGCTCCAACTCATTATGATAGTACCCCTTCTGTCCATTGCGGTCGCGCTGTTCACAGCTATTCGGGGTATACCTGCATTGTATTCTCGAATGACACTAGTCGGTTACTTCCAGCCAACCCGTGGGAAAGGGTTACTAATCTTGGAGACTATTCTATGTTCCTTGGGTTGAACTATCCGATTTTCATGCCAGTGGGTGGTGCAACATTTCCCCCAGGATATTTGACAAGAAGAAACTGCATCTACACCACGCCTCAGGCCATTGGCTCTCAGTTTGACACATCACATCAAGAAATTTTCCGCTTCAGTCTAAATGGCGAAGACCACCAAAGCATATCTTTCTCAAGCAGCGGTCCAGGGGCCAACTGGCATACGGGGTTTTGGTTCATCCCAAGCTACACCAACGCGCTGGACTGGAACAAAGACAATCAGAGTTAGGGATATTTATGTAATAGTAGGATCATACTACTAGCTAGCTCAGTTGGTCTTGACTCCTATTTAACTATTTATAGCTAATGTACTTAGGTGATAAATTTATGCTATTTGCATGAACCCAGGCGCTTCTTTTAATTTGATCAAATACGGTCTATACACATGCATGGTTGTTTGGCTGTTTCAGTGTCCCTAGAGGCATACATATATACTGTTATTTAGCAATCTTTATTACAGTACAAAGGTCTTAACCTCATGGTTCACAGAAAGTATAAACGTAGATCAACCATCTAAACATAGAAGACATTCTAGTGTATGATTCTTACATATACACATCAACATCCTATCAGAAAATCTTAATGTGAATTGTACTGGCTGTACAAACCCGTGCATCATTCTCTAGCCGGTTGCACCCAAAAACCAAATCGTGGTACTTCATAGTTGACTGTATGTAGGACAACATACAGATCCAATGCGAAGCCATGGGTATCACCTGCATGACAGAACCATATTTCACATGGTTGGAGGTACTCCATATGGCATTTAAAATCATTCCTTGTCCTTCATATGGCCCTAAAAATAGTACAGTTGGATTTGTGGGTTTTAATTTTTTATTAACACACTCAATTGATTGCCCAAACATTGATTAATAATATTATTAAGGGGTGTGATGTTGAAAGCCATAAGAACAATGTGCCAAACAATCTTTGCTAGCGGACGGTAAATGTATACCCATCAGAAATAATCAGCAGACGTGCATGTTTCTTTGGTCAGAATAACTGCTGCACCATCTTAAAAGTAAATGGCATGACCATTTATTTGATTTGATAGCGTGCAGCTAGATGGCGTACATTACTATCTCTACTTCCTTGGGTCGCCCAAATCTGGAGTACTAAAAGCAAATCCTGGTGATTCATTTGACAAGACAACACAGATGCGTCCAAATTTCTCCGTCCATATTATTATAGTAATATACGAAATCTGGAGTGCGTTGCCTCGTTGCCTTCCAAGAGAAGCTGCATTCCTTGCCAAAAAAGAGAGAGAGGCTGTATTTATAACTATCTCACCGGCCGCCACTAGTACAAACCATCACTCCCTCTCCACCTCCACCTCCATCTCTTCCCTAGTAGCTCCACCTCCATATCGGCGACGGACCACAATCGCGCGGCTTCGACTTCCTCTTCGACGGCGGCGGCGACAGAGGCGTGAGGCACCTTCTCCGCGGCGCATCACTCATCCTCGTCCCGCGGCAACAATGGCTGTATGTGAAATCACCATACCCTTTTGTATGGTAGAGATGATGATGTGCGGATAAAATTTTATTGGCGGTTGCTCATCCTTGTTTGAATATTTGGTGTAGATTCACATCTAGGGCAGGGTGTCAAGCGGGGTGGGTAGCGGGCTAGCTAGTTTCAGTGCGAGTGCTTTAAATCTGCTCTAATCTCAACCACTATTTGCTCTAATTTTCTGCTTTGCGGGACGATTCGCGGACGCCGCTTGCAACCCTAATCTAGGGTATTGATCCTAGTTTAGTAGACTACTAGGATTTACATGCCAATTTGTTTTTAGACTAATCCGGATATTTGTCAATACTACTAGAGTACGTACTTCTTCCGTTCGTATTTAATTGACTCTAGTTGAAAGCATCGGCAGTTCATTTTCTTCTCTCCCTCGCGTCGACTAATTAAAACCGAACAGAGGGAGTATTAGGAATCCTTGTGCATCCGTACTACCAGTAAGGTATTGCGTTGTTGCAGAGGCTCAGTGTAATCAATATCTTTCGATATTAATATACGGAGTACTCACTTTATCAGAAAATAAATTAGTAATCCATGTTCAAACTTGCTAGTTTGATCGACGTTTGATGATGATTTGTGAGGCCATGTATGGGCCTAGTTTGTTTCCTTTGCTTGGTGGTCAGTAGGCTGATGATTTTTTTTTGCTTGGTCGATCTGTGGTCGTTCCATGGCCACTGCTGATTAATCATTACTAGAATCAACAATTTTTTGCTTGTCTGGTGATTGGAATTGTATGCGCTCTTCTGAAGAGCACCATCGCACGATGATTAGTCTTAATGGAGATGCAGATGTCGATCAAGAGGGAGAAACATATCTTGATCATGCATTTCTCACGAGATTACTTGGTGATTGGAAGTAGAATCCACAATTTGTTGTGCAAACTTCTCAACATATGCATATATTCGTTGAATTGGCTTTATGTGATCAATATTACTTCTTATTGCAGATGGATGGAGGGGAAAGAGCGAAAAAACCGATACTTAGTGAAATGACTTCTCATTCTGTGACTTCTGATATCCTAGATGACAAGGTAAATATATAGAACGATGATTCGTAGGTGATGAAAGCAGAATCCACAATTTGCCGTGCAAACTTCTCAACATATGCATTTATTTGATTAATTAGTTTTATGTGATCAATAGTATTACTTATTCCAGATGGACGTAGGGGAAGGAACGAAAAAGCGGATGCTATGTGAAATGACTTCTAAATCTGTGTGTTCTGATATCCCAGATGACAAGGTAAACATATGGACCGACGCTTGTTTTGCTGCTGCCCCCGTTAGATGGCTAGATGCTCTGGTCTAATTTCTGTTCATGTGCTTATTATTGCAGAAACATAGAGTTGAAGAAAACTCTATATTGTCTGATGACAAAGGTGAAATGGCATGCCAGTCTTTTAAACCTCCGACGCCACCTTGTTTACTGTCTATGGAGACTGATGCAGCTGGACCTGGTACTGATGAGCCTATACGTGGCATCATCGTGCCACATGAAGAAGGTTGTGGATTGGGTTTACCCCCTGCTGTAGAAACTGGTGGTGCAGCTGGAGCTGCTAGTGTAGAGCCTCTAGTGAACGGTGTCGTGCCCGCGATCAAGATGGACTTGAAGATATACATATAGAAGAGATATGTGAATCGGCCTTATTTACCAAGTTTGGGCTAGCTAGCCCGTGTATCTTAGTTTAGAAATTAGAGTTTGTCTCGTGCACGGTTTAGTGCACGCCCACATTAGAAAGTCCCCTGGACTATAAATATGTACCTAGGGTTTATGGAATAAACAACAACCAACGTTCAACACAAACCAATCTCGGCGCATCGCCAACTCCTTCGTCTCGAGGGTTCTTCCGGTAAGCATCATGCTGCCTAGATCGCATCTCGCGATCTAGGCAGCACAAGCCTGCCTAGTTGTTCATGCGTTGCTCGTACTGAAGCCTTTTTGATGGCGAGCAACGTAGTTATCGTAGACGCGTTAGGGTTAGCATCGTTCTTAGCATCATATGCTCGCGTAGTGCAACCCTAGCGCGTCTAGCCGTCCTTGTGCCTCATCATGGGTGCAGGGGCGGCACCCCGCTTGATCTTTATTTAGTAGATCTGATCCGTTATGGTCGCTCCTTGATTCATCAAGGATTAGTTTAATATCTGCAATAGTTAGGCCTTACAAAGGGTTGGAGGATCCAGCGGCATGCAGGGTGTAGTTTGCTGCCCCTAGACAGGACGTTCCGAGGATCAACCTAGTGTTGGTTTTTAGGCCTTGTCTAGGGCTGGCTTACGTTTACCGTGCGTGAGCGCGAGGCCCAATCGTGAGTAGGATGATCCGATTATGCGGTGAAAACCCTAGATCGTCGTGGATCTCATACGCTTTATATTGATCAAGCAGGACCACCATATATTCGGCCACCTTGGACGAATCATGGGTGAATCCGATTCACAGGACAACCTGAGAGCCGATCGAGGCTCGTATTCAACGTGTACGTGTGTGCCCTGCAGGAAACTAAGCGAGGCATCATCCACACCTTCCTGACCAGGTATAGGTCAGGTGGCACGCCCTTGCGACCCAGCATCGGCGCGCGACCAGGAGGCTTTGCGGGCCGTCGCTCTGAGGGACTGGGGCCAGCCGCAGCCCTAGTCATTCCCGGCTCTACCGTGTTGGCCAGTCGCTGCCCGCCGGTGGGTTTCTCGACGCCAACACATTCTCGCACGCCCGGTGGGACGATCTTCAACGACAACCATCTCGCCATCCACATCAGAGATGGCGAAAGACACCATCCGTCTTCATCAGAAGTGGCAGAAGAAACTCCGGTCACGTACGGGGATCTCACTGGCGAGCTCAAGAAGAAGTACGACGAGATCAAGTCTGCCCTCGAAGCCGACCTAATCGGCTCTTTCCACAGGACCCGCTCCCATGGCATCAGATGGAAGGGGTTCACACCTGAAGGCGCGCTTGATGGAGTGGACCTGTCCACCCCGTCCGAAGAACGCACCAGGTCGCTGCGTCAGGAGATCAACTTCATGGTGGCTCATTCGCTGCACCGCCATTCTGAGAGCCTGGTGAATACGTTGGAGCGCGTCGCGCTGCGCGTGATCCAGGAGATCATGAGCCATCAGTACTCTCCGTCAGGACCAGCCCTAGGGACTCACCAAGGGGAAGCGCTGCTCCATTCCCGTCCCCCGCTGCCATTCGCGTTGGCAGCGCCCGAAGCGCCGAACTCATCGGCTTTTGTCGTCTACAAGATTGGTGGTGACCCCAGTGACTACCAGTTCCTACAGGACGCGCCCAAGGAGATCCCGCACGGATACGCATGTGCATACGTGCCAGACTGCAGCACCTGGGCACCCTCGAACCAGGTGGCTATAGCAGGGACTTCTGGGGCAGCAGGAGGAACGTCGGAGGCAGACCCTGAGAAGCAAACGTGGCTAGCTAAATACGCCACCCCGACGAAACTCCCGAGCCCAGCTCCTGCAGTTGGCTCAGAACCAGAGAAACAGGCATGGCTGGTTAAGTACGCCACTCCGACGAATCTTCAGGGTTCGGCACCTGCAGCCATCACCGCGGATCAAATTTGTACGATCCTGAAAGATCAGTTCGGCATGATGCCGAAGAGAAAGGCGATCGGCTATACCAAGCCGTACCCCAATGAGTACGAATTGATCCCGCTACCACCCAAATATCGGCTCCCGGACTTCACAAAGTTCAGCGGATCAGATGGCTCCAGCTCCATCGAGCATGTGAGCCGATATTTGGCACAACTGGGCATGATCTCAGCGTCAGACGAGCTGCGCGTGAGGTACTTCTCGCAGTCCCTCACAGGATCGGCTTTCGGATGGTACACGTCGCTGCCACCGAACTCAATCCAGACCTGGAAGCAGCTGGAAGAACGGTTCCACGAGCAATATCACTCAGAGGCTTCCGAGGCTGGCATTGCCGATCTAGCCCAAGTACGACAGAAGCGCGGAGAAACGGTGTCCGAATACATTCAGCGCTTCAGGACCGTTAGGAACCGATGCTATTCGGTTCATGTAAGCGAAAAGGAAGCAGTCGAATTGGCGGTGGTGGGTCTATCATCATCGATCAAGGAAGTGGCCTCCCAGGCGGACTATCCTTCATTAGCACACATGGTGCAGAAGTTGTCAGCATATGAGCAACGCCACCCGGATATCTACCAAGATAAATTCAAGCGCGTGGTTACCATGGTTGACGCAGGCGAAGATGAAGGTCCTACGGGAGAGCGAGAGGTCGCAGTAGCTGAGTGGACTCGAGCTGCAGGCCCAGTAACCTGCAAATGGGTAAAGCCACCAGGGCCTCCAAGAGGGTTCGACTTCGACGTGACGAAAACCGAGCAGATTTTCGACCTCTTACTCGCGGAGAAGCACATAAAGGTACCCGAAGGCCACAAGTTTCCTACGGTGCAAGAGCTGAACGGAAAGCCATACTGCAAGTGGCATAACACGTTCACCCACACCACCAACGACTGCAGGGTGTGGCGTCAGCAGATCCAAGTGGCGATAGAAAATGGGCGACTAATTTTTAACCAGTATGCCATGAAGGTCGACACACACCCCTTCCCCGCCGTCAACATGGTGGAGTTTACCCACCTTGGAGGGTGCCAGCCTGATTTCTCAGCCAACATCAGCATGGTAGAGCTTGGACACCGCTCTGAGAAGGACGGGGATGAGGACAGCTGCTCTCAGAGCAAGGACACTGAGGGGGCCGCTCCATGCGATCGGCTCCGTCAAGATGGCAAGCGCTACGTCACAGAGGGGGAAGTGAAGAACATAAGATACCAACGACCCCTCTCTGATCACCTCCTCAACAAGTATGTTAGTCGATATGACCAACGCCGGCGATACAACGACAATGATGAAAGAGGTCGTCTGACCAGAAACGACGGAAGACATCGCCGGCATAATCATGATGAGGAGCGGCAGGAGCGCCACGGCAGGGAGCAGGACGATACGGACAGGCATTGGCACTGCCCCTTCTTCAGACACTGCTGGGATTCAGGAATGAGCCGATTACCAACAATCGGCAACTGCCCAGAATGCAACCGGAAGAAGAAGGAGACAGCCAACGTATCTGTGTTCGAGCGCTTAGGGCCTCTCCCACCGCAAAACAGACGTGCTGAGACCCCTCCGTTGGAAGATCTCGAGGATTCAGAAGACGAAGGGGAATGCGAAGAAGACAGGTGCCACCGTCCAAGGTGGTGCCCTGACGGTCTCAGCCATTCACAAAAACGCAGGGTTCAGCGATTGCGCGGTCTGGAGGAAGCCGAAAGGATGTACTTGCATACGCTGAGGAAGGCACGACCTGATCTGGCTGCAAAAGTCCAGAGGACCCTGGATGAGGAGGGGCTACCGCAAAGAAAAGAGTGGCGCCCCAAGCAAAAGAGAGCCGATGATGACACATCGGCTGGCACAAACATGGTGTTCATTCGTCCGGCGGAGTGTAGTGCTCCACGATTACACAATGCACCCGACATGGACAACAGCAAGCGCACCAACGTGCTAAGGTCAGAGATTGGGCTGGTTTTGTCTGCCGGCCTGAGCGAGTAGCAAGACTACGTCAATAAGCAACGTGGCGAGGCTGATCCTTGCGATCGGCCCTCCGAAACTGATGAAGGGATATTACAAAACCTTCACCGAGCAAGCAACATGGAGGCCGATTCCAGCAATCGGCCCAAATTATCCTCACCATCCATTCTGCCTGGGATCAACGTTTGACCCAACAGGGACTACCTGAAGAGCCGATACCATCAATTCTCTTGACAGAATCGGCTCGGGGGGCACCTAGAGGGATAAAACACGAGGATATGAAATAATATTGAGTATGGGGGCCGATACGCAAATCGGCCTAAAATTTTTAAACATTTTTAGCAGCCGATGCACGGCCATCGACTCAAGAAGATCAATGTTACGATCAGAGGACCAATGAAGCACGAGGGGTCCCTCAATGGAGTAATTCCTCTCTTCAAGAGCAGAAAGGGGCTGATTCGACCGGCAGAGCGCTAAGAGAAGACTGGAGAAACTCGGGGGGCAGCTCGCCTTGAAGACCTTCTGCTTTGGGAAGCCGATTTAGGTGTAAATCGGCTGACTCTGCATGATCGAGCCCAGGCTAATTCGGCTAAGATTTTGCCTTGGCCAAGACTCGGGGGGCAGCAGGCTTGGTGGATATGATCGGCTGTTCCTTCGTTTCAAACCTTCTTCACAAATGATGAGTATTGAAGAGCATTATTGGGTTTGGTTGGGAAAGTTCAAAGGTTTTCCTGAAGATCCTGCATTTTCTGCCAAATTTAGAAAATCATCAGTTGAAGAAGGGAAGGGCGAATTTTGAAGGACCGATGCGGTGCTATCGGCTCATCACGCATTGGCAAAGGGAACGAATCGGCAAGGTCAGTAGAACAGGGAATCGGCTCAATTGAACTCAGAAGAAATCGGCAAATTAAATTGGGGAAAAATTCTTCATTAAGAGGCGAGATTTCTTACATAAAGAGCTAATTGCTCTCAAAAGAGACGCTAGGGGATACATCGCCCCATCTACTGCTGCTGGCCCTATTCTAGAGGTCCTAACTACGGGCCATCACTGCCCTCGTCGTCGCCGTCGTCGCTGCCGTCAGCGCTGCTCCCGGCGGGCTCGTCGTCGCTCCAATGGCCGCCAACCGGGCCCTCGTTGTCTTCGTCCTCTTCGACAGCATCGTCCTCGTCGCTATCGAAGTCGCTAAGGTTGCCCGGCCAAGGGCAGAACCGCTTGGCCGGCGGCTCGTCGGAGGAGCTGTCGTCGTCATCCTCCTCCTCCACTTCCTCCTCCTTCACCCCCTCGGAGGAGGTGAAGTCATCCCAGGAGAAGCGATCGTCATCGCTCTCCTCCTCCGATTCCCCGTTGGCTAGGAAGCGGAGGTCGCTCTCCCCGTCCGTCGAAGACTGCTCGTCCTCGGACCAGATGGAGAAGTCATGGTCTGACTCCTCCCCGGCCGCAATGGCGCGGCGGACGTTGGCTGCGTGGACCTCCGCCGGGTTGTGCTCCGGCGTCGGCTCGCGGGACGAAGAGGACTGGGTGGAAAGATCCGATGAGGCAGAGGAGGAAGAAGACATGGTGGCACAAGAGGGTTTTCTGGAGTGCTAATGCGAAGGAGATGCAGAGAAGAACTGTTCGTGGCAGTTAAATAAAAGGGGATATAGTAGAAATTCAATGCCACAGCAGTTTCCGAGGAGGTGGTACCAAAACTGTCAAATCATGCGGAGAAGTTGAGAAGGCAAGCTATCAGGATGAAGGACTCTGCGATGGTTCTGCTCTGCCACGACATGACCCTACGAGAGAAGAGCATGATGATTTTGGAAATGGTATTTCCAAAACCAGGGGGGCATGTGTTATCACCAGAATTTGACCAAGTCAGAGGTGGGCCGCAATCAAGACGAGCCTGAAGATATACATATAGAAGAGATACGTGAATCGGCCTTATTTACCAAGTTTGGGCTAGCTAGCCCGTGTATCTTAGTTTAGAAATTAGAGTTTGTCTCGTGCACGGTTTAGTGCACGCCCACATTAGAAAGTCCCCTGGACTATAAATATGTACCTAGGGTTTATGGAATAAACAACAACCAACGTTCAACACAAACCAATCTCGGCGCATCGCCAACTCCTTCGTCTCGAGGGTTCCTCCGGTAAGCATCATGCTGCCTAGATCGCATCTCGCGATCTAGGCAGCACGAGCCTGCCTAGTTGTTCATGCGTTGCTCGTACTGAAGCCTTTTTGATGGCGAGCAACGTAGTTATCGTAGACGCGTTAGGGTTAGCATCGTTCTTAGCATCATATGCTCGCGTAGTGCAACCCTTGCGCGTCTAGCCGTCCTTGTGCCTCATCATGGGTGCAGGGGCGGCACCCCGCTTGATCTTTATTTAGTAGATCTGATCCGTTATGGTCGCTCCTTGATTCATCAAGGATTAGTTTAATATCTGCAATAGTTAGGCCTTACAAAGGGTTGGAGGATCCAGCGGCATGCAGGGTGTAGTTTGCTGCCCCTAGACAGGACGTTCCGAGGATCAACCTAGTGTTGGTTTTTAGGCCTTGTCTAGGGCTGGCTTACGTTTACCGTGCGTGAGCGCGAGGCCCAATCGTGAGTAGGATGATCCGATTATGCGGTGAAAACCCTAGATCGTCGTGGATCTCATACGCTTTATATTGATCAAGCAGGACCACCATATATTCGGCCACCTTGGACGAATCATGGGTGAATCGGCTCCCGAGCCGATTCACAGGACAACCTGAGAGCCGATCGAGGCTCGTATTCAACGTGTACGTGTGTGCCCTGCAGGAAACTAAGCGAGGCATCATCCACACCTTCCTGACCAGGTATAGGTCAGGTGGCACGCCCTTGCGAGCATCGGCGCGCGACCAGGAGGCTTTGCGGGCCGTCGCTCGAGGGACTGGGGCCAGCCGCAGCCCTAGTCATTCCCGGCTCTACCGTGTTGGCGCGCTGGTGCCGCTGGAGCTTCTAGTGTAGAGCCTCTAGTGAACGGTGTCGTGCCACGGGAATTCTCTGAACTAGAGCAAGACGGTTTACCTATTGTCAAGACCGATGTAACTGGTGCTGATGCTGGAGTTGCTACTGATGATCCTGCACCCGAAGTTGCCACGCCACCCGAAGGAGGTTTTGTATTGGTAGAACCCGTCATGACTATGCCCACAGTACTGACTGGTGGTGGACCTGGAGCTGGTAGGGTAGAGCCTCTAGCGAAAGGTGTCGTGCCACGAGAATCCTCTGAAGTGGATATTGGTGGTTTACCCTCTGTAGATACTGGTGGTCTACCTGGAGCTGGTATTGTAGAGATTTCAGCAAACAGTGCTGTCCCACCCAACTCCTATGAACTGGAGCATGTACCTGATGTGCCTTCTGTAGAACCTGATGCACCTGTAAGTAGTGGTGATGATTCCGCTGAATCTGATCAAGAAGGATCTGCATCTCGAGGACAAGATGTCAGCTGTCATTCACCTGAACCCGAGCTGAAGTCAGCAACGGTAGCTTATATGGCACGGACTGTCCTTCAAGCTCTAAAGATCCAGTTGGGTGGTTCACAGGACCAGCTACTCCAAGCCATTGTCACTACAAAAGACCAGCCAGCATGCTTCGTTATCTCCTGCATACTGTTTGACAAGCTGAAGCACTGCAACTGGCGCATTGTTCAATCCCATCAGCATGGAGAGAGGAGCTATGTTTATGTCAAGATGATTCATGCTGATTTGGTAAGGTTCCATGATAAGATGTATGGGTGGGGTGAGGCAAGAGCCACATTTTGCAGCATTCACACAGTCTTCGCTCTTGAGCCAGACCCCATGGATGCTTACCCAGTGGTGCAGCTGTCCTGACTTGATATATGTTTTATGATCAGTATGCTGCTGTCGTGGAACTGTGATGTGGAGCTACCTTTCTTATGGTTTCTAGGCTTTTGGTTTCAACATGTATTATGGAGCTTACCTTAGGACTTTCGCATGCGTTTGGCTGTTGACCTGTAATGTTTGTGGTTGGTTGTCTAATCTACTTGGCACAATCACATTGCAAAGGCAAATGTTCCTTTTCTCTTTAATTGTTATTATGACTTATGTGTTATAACCAGGCAAGAATATGCAATCTTGGTTCTCTGACCGATATATATGTACATACAACTTTTGTTCACATAATAACACTTACACGGGAAAAGAGTAGCTTTCTCTGTTGGACAAACACCAAACCACAAAAGGGTAACAACACAATATCCAAACTAGGTACGGCACCTGTTGAGCATACATGACTTTTGTCGTAAAATCACGTTAACCAACACTAGCAGCATCTTGTTCTTTGCAAGGTGCTATGCTTATCAGTCTAATCCCAATACACAACCTACTTCAGGTGGCACGATGATGTCAGGTGCAGGTTCACCAGTACCAACTCTCTTGCATCAGTCTCCATTGAAGGTACGCCACTGCTGCAGTAGACACCATTAGCAATGCAACCTGAAGGTGTTCTTATCCTCATATCAGGATCACATAATACAGGTGTCAAGCTTCATGCACTAGCCAACACAATCAAAAGTCCGAACTAGGATCGCTAGGAAAAAAACATGAAGATCCTTTTATCGAATCCCACGCTGAACATCTTTTTCACTAATTAGGTAAGCTCCTGCTGACAAACATATTACAGCAACTCCAGCAGTGGCTCTATATTTTGGCGCTGTGGGCTGATGCTGCGCATGGAGCCGGCAATAGCTTCACCGGAAGCTGCAAACTGTGGCGGCCAAATGCAGGGCTGAAACAGCGTATTTTCAGAGGCGCTATAATGCAGCGCCAAAAACAGAATATAATGAAAAATAGAGTGCAGTAAAACAGAAGATCAAATAAAGACTAGAAATAGACATAAAATAGGAGAAAATTAGCTTGATAGATACTCCGTAGTTCATATTTGTACAAAGTAGTGCGATAAAACTAAACTAAAACTCGACATCTGACGAGTCCGGTGTCGTGCCCGACACCGGATCCGACGAGAAGAGGTCAATCCAACGGGGGTCGTCCTCGCCAATGGTGGTCGGCCCGGCGAGCTGCGCTTCGATGAAGGCCCGCTTCGTCGCCTTCTCCGCCCTCCGTTGTGCGCGGTCCTCCTTCTTCGCAGCCCGCCTCGTAGCCTTCTCCGCCCTCCGTCTGCGGAAGTGCTCGTTCTCGGCGGCTACGTCCTCGGGGAAGCGGGCCGCCCACTCGCGCGCCGCGCGCTCGTCCCGCTCGGCAATGCGCAAACGGCGCTCCGTCTCGCGGCGGCGGCGCTGTTCCTCCTGTCTAACGATGTACGGCGGCGGCGCGAGATCCTCGGCCTGCTGGCGCGTCCACACGTCATGGAAATTCATCGACGATCGCGGGCGCCCGAGCCGCCACGCCACGGCGTCGTACGCGCGCGCGGCCTCGTGCGCGGTCTCGTAGGTGCCGAGGCCGATGCGCTCGCCGCCGTCACGTATCTCCGCGTAATACGTACCTTTGGGGCGCGCGCGGACGCCGCGGTACCCCGTGCCCGAGACGCGGCAGTACCGCGAGCTCGACGCGAGACGAGGCATGGCGGCGGCGGCGGAAGCGGAGCCGCGGCGGCGATATTAGGCGCAGATGGGCAAATTTCAGCAACCCGTGTCCATCTTTTTTTTTGGCAGGATTACGCCATGTACCACCTTCCAATTAGAAAATAGTACTGTTCAGCCTTCCCCTGTTGGGCCCAATATTTCACTTTGGGTTGCCAACGGCCATCTACATGGTAATTGCTCTCGGCCTACTTGCTCCGGCCGTCGAAGCCCAATAACTACAAATGGGCCTTTCTGCTCATGCAATTTCGGCCCTTTTCTAATGAAACACAGATCCTATGAATGGCAAAAGAAAAAAACGCGGAGATTCTACATAAAAGTTGTTTTTAGTTATTTTGAATTATTGGGTTCCAATTTTTGAAACTGCTCATGCCCAATATGAAAATCCTTGTTCGCTCCATACCCACATGGATAACGGTATTTTTAATAATTCATAAAGTGGATTTGAAATTTAAAACATATCCTAATAATTCCATGATTTAATCTATCAACTTGCAAGATCTTGGAGAGAAAAAGCTTGTATTAGTCTGCAGAATCCGCACCGTTTCAAAGGCGGCAGTGGATCAAAAGAAAAAAGGAAGTAGCCAGAAATTAGGGGTCAAAAATAACTCCAAGAAATGAAACTTTTATTGTTCGTAGAGGATGACATGCGGGACCCATGAGCCAGCAGCTTACTCAACGTTTCAAAGGCGGCATGAGATCGGAAGAAAAAGGCAAGTGACCAAATATCAGGAGCCAAAAATAATCCAAGAAATGAAACTTATTGTACATAGAGGATGACATGCGGGTCCCATTTTGCAGCAGCGGTTTCAGCGTTTCAAATGCGGTTTGAGATCAAAAGAAATAGAAAGTAGCCAGAAATTAGGGGGTAAAAAAACTCCAAAAAAAGAAAGTTGATTGTACATAGAGGATGACATGCGGGTCCCATGAGTCAGCAGCTTACTCAACGTTTCCAAGGCGGCAGGGGATCAAAAGAAAAAGGAAATAGCCAAAAATCAGAGGTGAAAAAAAAACCAAGAAAAGAAATTTTATAGTACATAGAGGATGACATGCGGGTCCCATGAGCCAGCAGGTTCCTCAACGTTTTCAAAGGCCGGTGGGGATCAAAAGAAAAAGGCAAATAGCCAGAAATTAGGGGTAAACAATAAATCCAACAAAGGAAAGGTTTATTGTTCATAGATGCTGACATGTGGGACCCATGAGCCAGCAGCGTCAAGGCAAGTGACCAAAAATCAGGGGTAAAAAAATCCAAGAAAAGAAACTTTATTGTACATAGAGGATGACATGTGGGTCCCATGAGCCAGCACCTTACTCAACGTTTCAGAGGCGGCTTGAGATCGAAAGAAAAAGGAAAGTGACCGAATATCAGGAGCTAAAAATAATCCAAGAAAGGAAACTTTTATTGTACATAGAGATTGACATATGGGTCCCACTAATACAAGCTCTTTCGCTCGAAGATCTTGCAAGTTGATTGTACATAGAGGATGACATGCGGGCCCCATGTGTCAGCAGCTTACTCAATGTTTCCAAGGCGGCAGTGGATCAAAAGAAAAAGGAAATAGCCAAAATCAGAGGGTGAAAAATAAATCCAACAAAGGAGAGGTTTATTGTCCATGGAGGCTGACATCTGGGACCCACGAGCCAGCCGCGTCCTCTACGTTTAGAAGGCGACTGGGGATCGAAAGAAAAAAGGCAAATAGCCAGAAATTAGGGGTACAAAATAACTCCAAGAAAGGAAGTGTTTATTGTTCATAGAGGCTGACATGTGGGACCCATGAGCCAGCAAAGTCTTCAACGTTTCAAAGGCGGCAGGGGATCAAAAGAAAAAGGAAGTAGCCAGAAATTAGGGGTAAAAATAACTCCAAGAAAGGAAACTTTTATTGTTCATAGAGGATGACATGCGGGACCCATGCTCCAGCAGCTTCCTCAACGTTTCAAAGGCGGCATGAGATCGAAAGAAAAAGGCAAGTGACCAAATATCAGGACCCGAAAATAATCGAAGAAAGAAATTTTATTGTACATAGATGATGACATGCGGGACCCATTTAGCAGCAGCGGTCTCAACGTTTCCAAGGCGGCACGGGATCAAAAGAAAAAGGAAGTAGCCAGAAATTAGGGTTCAAAAATAACTCCAAGAAAGGAAACTTTTATTGTTCGTAGAGGATGACATGAGGGACCCATGAGCCAGCAGCTTACTCAACGTTTCAAAGGCGGCATGAGATCGAAAGAAAAAGGCAAGTGACAAAATATCGGAGACAAAGATAATCCAAGAAAAGAAAACTTTATTGTACATAGAGGATGACATGCGGGTCCCATTTAGCAGCAGCGGTCTCAACGTTTCAAATGCGGCTTGAGATCAAAAGAAAAAGAAAGTAGCCAGCAATTAGGGGGTAAAAAAACTCCAATAAAGGAAAGTTTTATCGATGAGCCAGCAGAGTCCTCAACGTTTCAAAGGCGGCAGGGGATCAAAAGAAAAAGGAAATAGCCGAAAATCAGAGGGTGAAAAAAAACCAAGAAAATGAACTTTTATAGTACATAGAGGATGACATGCGGGTCCCATGAGCCAGCAGGTTTTTCAACGTTTCAAACGTGGCATGAGATCGAAAGAAAAAGGCAAATGACCAAATATCAGGATCCAAAAATAATTCAAGAAAAGAAACTTGATTGTACATAGAGTATGACATGCGGGTCCCATTTAGCAGCAGCGGTATCACCGTTTGAGAGGCGGCAGGGATCGAAAGAAAAAGGCAAGTGACCAAATATGAGGTGCCAAAAAAATCGAAGAAAAGAAAGTTTTATTGTACATAGAGGATGACATGCGGGTCCCATGAGCCAGCAGGTTTTTCAATGTTTCAAACGTGGCATGAGATCGAAAGAAAAAGGCAAGTGACCAAATATCAGGAGCCAAAAATAATTGATGAAAAGAAACTTGATTGTACATAGAGGATGGCATGCGGGTCCCATTTAGCAGCAGCGGTATCACCGTTTGAGAGGCTGCACGGGATCAAAAGAAAAAGCCAAGTGACCAAATATCAGGAGCCAAAAATAATCTAAGAAAAGAAATTTTACTGTACATAGAGGATGACATGCGGGTCCCATTTTGCAGCAGCGGTCTCAACGTTTCCAAGGCGGCACAGGACCAAAAGAAAAATGAAGTAGCCAGAAATCAGGGGGTGAAAAAAATCCAAAAAAAGAACGATTTCAATTGGGCTGCATGTGGACATCTGGGCATTCGAACTATCCTGCTGGCCCTTTTGACTCGTACAATTTCAGCCCACTCCAAAACAGGATAGTTCGGATTTTTCTAAAAAAACAGGAAAGTCCTATGCTTCGCAAAAACAAAAAACAAGGAGATTCAGCATATAAATTTGTTTATGTAAAAATAAAGATTTAATTTATCCGTTGAAATAGCTCAGAGCGCAATACACTGTTTATTGTCTGCAAAATAATCAAGATATCACATGTTTCTTGTACGGGGAGGCTGACATCGTGGACCCATGAGCCAGCAGCGTCGTTTTAAAGGCGGCAGGGGATGGAAAGAAAAAATAAACCAAAAATCTGTTGGTAAAAAATCCAAGAAAAGAAACATTTTCGTTCTGAGAGGATGACATGCGGGACCCATGAGGCAGCAGCGTCCTCAGCGCTTATTGTTCATAGAGGCTGACATGTGGGACCCGTGAGCCAGCAGCGTCCTCAACGTTTTAAAGGCGGCAGGATATCGAAAGAAAAAATAAGCCAAAAATCATTTGGTAAACAATATCCAAGAAAAGAAACATTTACCGTTCTGAGAGGATGACATGCGGGACCCATGAGGCAGCAGCATCCTCAACGATTCCAAGGCGGCAGGGGATCAAAGAAAAAAAGGAAATATCCAGAAATTAATTAGGGGTTCAAAAAAATCCATCAAAGGAAACTTTTATTGTTCATAGAGGATGACTTGTGGGACCGACCTGCCAACAGCGTCCTCATCGTTTCAAAGGGGCAGAGATCCAAAGAAAAAGGCAAATAGCCGAAATTAGGGTCAAAAATAACTCCAAGAAAGGAAACTTTTATTGTTCGTAGAGGATGACATGCGGGACCCATGAGCCAGCAGCTTACTCAACGTTTCAAAGGCGGCATGAGATCGAAAGAAAAGGCAAGTGACAAAATATCAGGAGCAAAAGATAATCCAAGAAAAGAAACTTTATTGTACATAGAGGATGACATGTGGGTCCCATTTTGCAGCAGCGGTCTCAATGTTTGTAATGCGGCTTGAGATCAAAAGAAAAGAAAGTAGCTAGTAATTAGGGGGTGAAAAAAAATCCAAGAAAGGAAAGTTGATGGACATAGAGGATGACATGCGGGTCCCTTGAGCCAACAGCTTACTCAACGTTTCAAAGGGGGCAGGGGATCAAAAGAAAAAGGCAAGCCAAAAATCAGAGGGTGAAAAAAATCCAACAAAGGAAACTTTTATAGCACATAGAGGATGACATGCGGGTCCCATGAGCCAGCAGGTTCCTCAACGTTTCAAACGTGGCATGAGATCGAAAGAAAAAGGCAAGTGCCCAAATATGAGGTGCCAAAAAAACTCCAAGAAAAGAAAGTTGATTGCTCATAGAGGATGACATGCGGGTCCCATGAGCCAGCAGGTTCCTCAACGTTTCAAACGTGGCATGAGATCGAAAGAAAAAGGCAAGTGACCAAATATGAGGAGCCAAAAATAATTCAAGAAAAGAAAGTTTTATAGTACATAGAGGATGACATGCGTGTCCCATTTAGCAGCAGCGGTATCACCGTTTGAGAGGCGGAGGGGATCAAAAGAAAAAAGAAATTGCCAAAAATCAGAGGGTGAAAAAAAACCAGAAAATGAACTTTTATAGTACATAGATGATGACATGCGGGTCCCAGTTAGCAGCAGCGGTATCACCGTTTGAGAGGCGGCAGGGGATCGAAAGAAAAAGTCAAGTGACCAAATATGAGGTGCCAAAAATAATCCAAAAAAAGAAAGTTTTATAGTACATAGAGGATGACATGCGGGTCCCATTTAGCAGCAGCGGTATCACCGTTTGAGAGGCAGCAGGGATCGAAAGAAAAAGTCAAGTGACCAAATATGAGGTGCCAAAAATAATCCAAGAAAAGAAAGTTTTATAGTACATAGAGGATGACATGCGGGTCCCATTTAGCAGCAGCGGTATCACTGTTTGAGAGGCAGCAGGGATCGAAAGAAAAAGTCAAGTGACCAAATATGAGGTGCCAAAAAATCCAAGAAAAGAAAGTTTTATAGTACATAGAGGATGACATGCGGGTCCCATTTAGCAGCAGCGGTATCACCGTTTGAGAGGCAGCAGGTGATCGAAAGAAAAAGCCAAGTGACCAAATATGAGGTGCCAAAAAAATCCAAGAAAAGAAAGTTTTATAGTACATAGAGGATGACATGCGGGTCCCATTTAGCAAGCGGTATCACTGTTTGAGAGGCAGCAGGTGATCGAAAGAAAAAGTCAAGTGACCAAATATGAGGTGCCAAAAAATCCAAGAAAAGAAAGTTTTATAGTACATAGAGGATGACATGCGGGTCCCATTTAGCAGCAGCGGTATCACCGTTTGAGAGGCGGGGGATCGAAAGAAAAAGGTAAGTGACCAAATATGAGGTGCCAAAAATAATTCAAGAAAAGAAAGTTTTATAGTACATAGAGGATGACATGCGGGTCCCAAGCAGCAGCGGTATCACCGTTTGAGAGGCGGCAGGGGATCGAAAGAAAAAGGCAAGTGACCAAATTTGAGGTGCCAAAAAAAACTCCAAGAAAAGAAAGTTGATTGCACATAGAGGATGACATGCGGGTCCCATTTAGCAGCAGCGGTCTCAACGTTTCCAAGGCGGCAAGGGATCAAAAGAAAAAGGAAGTAGCCAGAAATCAGGGGGTCAAAAAATCCAAGAATAGAAAGAATTTTGGTTCATAGAGGATGACATGCGGGACCCATGATCCTGCATCGTAAACAGCTCGATCGGAGAACGTTGAACGAGATGGCGCGATCTAGAAAAAAACAATGCCAGAGAGGCTGCCATCTGGGCCCTACATCCCTCGACGGTGTGGATTTGCATTGACTCGGCCGGCGAACCCGAGATTTCGAGATGCACCACGTCCCGGGCCACCATACGCGACGTTTTGGCCGCTTTCGTCGGGCTAGGTGGCCTCAAAAACGAGAAAAAAAAGTTTTGACATGCACCACGGAGGGACCAAAAATCGTCGGCCATGGTACACCAGCAACCACAGCGCGACTTCAACTTCGTCGGCCATGGCAACTTTTCTTGTAGTGCTTGTACATCAAGTTTACAATCTAAACAATAAAGACTGATTGATACATATCTACAGCTACCATATATGAGAGATATGCTAACTAATACGGTTTACATTGAGTGCCACACAGACCCATGGAAGAGTATTAGTATGACACAAGCATGGAACAACAGCCAATCATTAAACAACTGGTGATCATATGATCACCAGGGCTTGACAGTGTATGCAAGAGCATGCTAGAGCCAAGCCTAGCACCAACACATTAACCATATGAATTAAATAGCCACAGAACATCAACAATTGCATCACAGATAATCAAATAAATCATATCCAGAAGCAAACCATCCAGGGATGGAGCTGTCTAGCCAACAGTGATGCTCAACAGGGCATTTATATGAATCATAGCACAATGGTCACCACACCAGGGGCACTTGTAGAATGCAAGGATTAATCACAGTAATCAAGCCAGGGGCCAAGAAATGAATACACATGATAGCCTAGCACCAATAGCAATAGCAGGAGCAACCTAGCAGGCCATGAGCATCACAGAATGCTCATGAGCTACAGCAGGAAGAATGGCAAGCACACAATCATAATCCAGAGAGAAGAGAGCACCAACATAAGTACACCAATAGAACTAGGACATGGCAGTAGAGCAATAGCAGCAGCTAGCACATCATGGCAGCAGCAGAGAGCACAACAGCATACGCACAGCAACAGCAAGCACAACAACAGCGGCCAGTAGAGCAGTAGCAGCAGCACATCACTCCATAAGGAGGAGCAGCCGCAGCTCAAGCTAGAAGAAGGAGGAGGAATACATGAGAGAGAGAGAGAGAGAGAGAAGGGCACTTACAAGCGAGCATTCGAGGAACGCGGCCATGGCGGCCACGGTGGCGCCAGGCCAAGCCATGCCAGGCACAGCATCGCCGCAGCGCCCAGCGCCACCACGGCAACGCTCACAGCGGCGCCACAGCACCAGGAGCGCCGGCGGGCGGCGAATCGCCGCGGATCCGTGAGGCCATCTTGCAGAAGGAGTTGGGGGCGACCGGGGCCGTCGACGAGTTCCAGATCGACGCGGACCGATAGGTGCGCCGTCGAGTGGCGGTTCATCCGCGACTCATCTAGTCGCCGGAATAATTTGGCGACGGCGGCGACGCGAATCGCCAGAGCGTCGGGGAGGAGCTAGGGTTAGGACGGAGACAGCGTCTACGGGCGCGACTGGGTCGGTTGGACCGAGCCCAACGGGCTGGTCCAACCTAACCAGCTCGGCCACCTGACAGGTAGGGCCCAAGGGCATTTTGGTCATTTCATAAATAACCATTTAATTGAATCTTTCCAGAATTTTTATAAAATAAATATAGCTCTAAAAAATAAATAAAATATGTAAACCACTTAGAATAAATTCTCTATCAAAATAAAATATGAAATGGAATTTTTGAGACAAATAAAATTGAGTCATAATTAAATGTAAAGAATAAATATTATAATAATCATTAAAAATAAACACCTCATATTTTTAATGATAAAAATTAGTCCATAAATTCTTTTGGACTTAAAAACACCTTGGCAATATTCCAAGGTAGTATTTTACTCTTAAAAGAGTACCCTAAATTGTTCTTAGTAAACACCTCTGACATGAAATAATAAACATCGGGAAGGGGGAACCAAACCCTAAAATGGAAAAGCATGCATAATTGCTTCTTTAACCATTGCCCTTATCGGGCAATGATGCTTCTTTCAGAAACAGAGGATCAGGGTCAATCCAAAACATCCAACTGCACTACATTGCAGTCGCAAGGCAAGTTCATCGCTTGCACATGTCATTTGAGTATTTCTACCAAATTACTTGAAAAGTACTATGCTTATCACTCTTGCATGAAAAGTAAAATTGCTATCTTCGTAATTATGAATATGACTAAGTGGTGGGCAATGGAACCATGGCATGAGTACGGTGGAGGTTCCATTGCAATGGTTTATATCCATCTAGGATTAACAACAAATGTCGTCCAGTGATTCTTGTGCCGTAACAAAAGTGTTAACCATAAGATCTGGAATGGGACGGAGTAGTCAAGTGTGTTTTATCCTCTTGTACATCAACGGATGCGCTTACCGTAGCAGTTGTGTTTTGCGAGAACAATCGGAGGGTGGGGATCCCCTTCTAATTCCCCACGGTAATGCGGTCTATGATGGGTTGCAACGGCCGGCGAAGGACCATGGTTGCGACCTGGTAGTTGTCAAGGTCGGAAGATATCCAAGTGATATAGCCCGGCGAGGACCCAAGGTCGGAATTGCAACAAAGGGTGGGTGTGCGAGGTCGCGGGAAATGCATTATTGACTAGGACCTTATACCGGGCCTCACACCAAAGTGTGGACGGGAAAGCTGCCCGGTTGGCACCAATGTTAAGATCTCTTATGGGTAAAGCAACACGCTCTCACAGAGTGTAACGAATCGTGACCCCTCCCTGTTCCGGAATATGAAACTGCGAACGCTGCCGGAAAGAAACTCCATGAAGATCTAGTAAACCGGTGAAGGCTGACGGACATAGTTCTTCCGAATAAAAGCAACATTTTGAAGAAATGGTTATAAAAACATGCATTGGCATTAGACTTTCTGGTCTAGTACCGTAGCTAGTGCATTAAACACCTCTTTCCTATTATGAACTTGTTGAGTACGCTCGTATTCATACCTCTTATAATCCCCTGCTTAGATTGCCTGAATCATCTTGAGGAGGCCAACGACGGCCAAGATGGAGCAGATGGGATCTGCTATGAAGAGCCAGACCTCTCAGGAGGTGTAGAAGGAGAGGACTACCTTATCATCTACGGAGCCGGGGAGGGTTCCGAAGGAGAGCAAGCCTAGACTAGTGGAGTAGTAGTAGTAACCGAGCAGTGCGAACACTCTAGTATTTAGCTGCTCGAGTAGAATAAATGTATGAGCTGCTTAGACTCTTATATTGTAAGCTAAGTTGGGTTCACCTCGAACCCAGGAGTATACCTCTTTGGACCCAGGAGGAGCTCCGTGATGATATGTACATATGGTTTGTAATAATGAATGAATGAGTTATGGACATGTTATATTGTACTACTCTGAGGGATGTAATATTTGCGGATTGGTACTTCGTACATGTTATGTCAACGACTAGCATACTACAACATGCAGTGGTATGCAGGGTCACCACAAGCTTCTGATTTGTATCCCCCGACTAGTGTGACCAACATCTTCGGTAATTGGCTCCACGGGATCAATCACAGATTTAGAACGTTTATTAGGGTGGGGGCGCTTGCCATTATATGGTCGCTATGGCTGTGTAGAAATGACAAAGTTTTTAATGATAAGAATTATTCTCTCTTGCAGGTTATCTACAGATGTACCACTACTCTCCGTTCGTGGTCTGCGCTGCAGAAGGTGGAGAACCGCGACCTGTTTACGGAGGTCTGTACACGGTTGGAGGACACGACGAGTGATACTTTTTCCCTACATGGGTGGCAGCATAATCTACGGATTGGGCCCCCGCCTTCACCTTAGGCGTTTTACATTTTTTTAGATAAAAGGCACTCAAGTGCACAACTTTGAATTAACAAAGCCATCAACGGCGAGAACGATACAAAGTGCTGAACCCAGCTTACAGAACGACACCACACACCCACACAAACTACCGAAGAAGCTACAACCGGAAGCGCGACAACAAGCTTAGCCAAAGCGCCTACGAGGACTCGGAGAAGAACTGGAGTCGGAGTCTACAGTGTCGGGCCAGGCTGTAATATCCCAGGTTTAGAGGCTATAAAATGAGAGAACACCAAAGTGTGCATTGCATTCATGCATAGAAAATCCGGGGAATTTTCGCGCTTTCAAATAAAACTTACCACAGTAACTGAAGTTTCACTTGACTTGCTGGAATTGAAGTAGATCATCAAGTCAAGCGCTATAAACTTCACTGTGATCTTTGCTAAAACCTTGTTTTGGGTAGAGATGATTTGATCTATGGGCTAGATCAAATAGAATTAGTTTTACAACAAATAACATCTTAAGTAAGGGTCAATTACTAGATCTTATAAAAGATCTCAACATGGTATTCCTTACAACAACACATTCTTTAAGAATCAAACCCTAACTTATTAACACTTAAAAGTTAGCAACTACCCTTGTGTGTAATTTAATTCACTTCTAAACTTATTAATAAATAAGGTAAATCACAGGGTCTAAAGTGCATAAAGGCCACACATTCTTATTTAAATCATAACTTATTAAATATATGGAATATCATAAAACTAAATCCATTTACATTACGAATTATAGTTCAAACTATTTGAATAAAACTAACCATGAGTATTTTGAAACTCATATGATCATGCCTTGGTGAAATCAAACACCAACTATCCAAACTTTAGGAATAACCTTCAACCTTGACCTTTTGACCAATATTATAATATTAATCCAATCAAATATGATATAGTGACTCATCCACAATAATAAAACCATCCACAAGATATTTAGTAACAAATGCCACTTGGCTATCCAAAGATAAATCATATGAGAGGATAAGGATCATGCCACATGGGATGAAAATATCTACATGACTTGCACTCCAAGCTATGCCACCTCATGCTCAAAGGATTGCTATGGATGAGGGCATGACAACCAAGCACCTTACTCATCAAACCAAAACAAGAGTCACCCACCTATGTGTCATGATACTAGAGCTTGCCCAAGCCTATAAAAGGAGCCACACCCTTCATCCATTTGGTCATCTTGTAGCATGATACAAGAAAACAAACACATAGAGCCACTCCATACATTAGCTAGGATCCATATGAAGAAGCTAGGAGGTGGAGGCATGCCACAAGATGCAGGTTTATCAGATTTCCAGAAGAACAAGCTACATAAGATACCAAGGTAGAATTCCTAGGCAAACCATATATTTAGAGGATCATATCATCATCTCTTGAGTAGGACCTTAGGCTATTAGAAGACATTTAGAAGTGAGAGAGAATATAGATGCTAATCATATCCATGTCTATCCTAGAGAATATTAGAGTAGTATTAAATCCTACTTGTTCAAACCAACCTTTAATCTTGGAGGTGAGAGCCATGTTCTATTAGTGAAACATAACCAAAGCTTATGCCCATATACTAATCCTAGTTGTGTATCACATTGGTGATCACTACTTAAACCCTAAACTACATTTGAATTCCAACCCAAGGATCACTTTGGATCATAAATAGAACCCTGCCATACCTCATGCCTATTTATACTTCAATTTAGTGAAGCTTATGCAAAACCCTAAACCTTTCAAATAGAATTCACCCCACATAAAATATTATGTCCTAACTTGTGTATCATGGATCACAAGTATAAACCAAGCCATATATACTTAAGGACTAAATACCATTTGGTGAGTAGAGTGAACCATATCCAATTCTGTTTTGCTTTCCAAAGAGATTGCTTTGTGAACCAATTGAAATAGTATTTTATAAAATAGAATTACCTTAGCAAGTGAATTGAATTTGATGAGCTTAGGACCTATTTTAAATAATTCAAGATGAGTTTGCTAAGTAAGATTAGTGAATATAGAGTTGATCCAAACCATCTTCTTAAACCCTAAGAACTATCATACACATAAAATCATGAACCCATTTCCATACCCTTTTCCATTTGTTAAACTCAAGCTATAATTAAATTGTATGTGAGTAATCACTATGGTTAAGCACTTGCAAAATAGAATATGTTCACCATGCACATGTTATCAATTTTCAAACCCTTTAAATAGATTTGATTTCTAAATAAAAAGTAATTGAGACAAACACTTAAACCATATCCATTTTAAATTTAGAATGCACCCCACAAGAAAACAAATTTAATCAAATATTAAATATTTGTTTAAACAACAACACTATGCAGTAAGCAATAGTATCAAGCTATTTTGATACTCAAAATTTAAAACCTGCAAAGCAAAACAGAATTAAAATTTGAATTCAAAGAGTAAATTCAAAACAGAAAATAAAAACAGAAAATAGAAAAGAAGAGAAGAAGCTGGGTGAGCCCAGCTCACCGGGGACCATCGCGGCCCAGCTTCACCCAGCCCACGGTCTCGACCGATTCGTCGCTGCATCAAACAAGACGAGGGCGTCGTCTTCCCCGGCGTCGACAATGCAGATAAGAGCTCGGCCACCTCACCGTTGGCGATAAGGATCACCCGGACGCGGCAGAAGCTTCCAGAATCCTCCTATATCTCTCGCGTCCGAGCTTATCCAGGAGCATCAAGATTAGCGCCCAAGCTCACTTCACCGTCGCCATTGCATCCCGGCGGTCACCGTCGGTGAAGTGACGATTCCGACCTCGTCGTGGTCTATAAAACCACCTACAGAACCTCTGTGTTGTCCTTGTTCATCTCCGCCCCTCCATTCACTCCCTAACCCTCTCTATCTCTCACCACTATCCGCTCACTGTCGCCGGAGTCGAGGACGAGTTCGATGGAGGAGGCCACCCCGAGCTCGATTGAGCGGTCCAGGAGGAGCGCCTGGACCTCAGGAGCACACTGGAGGAGCAGAGCATCAAGGGGAGCAAGGAATCGGCACAATCTCGACGTTCCCTTCCGCAGCAGTTCGCCGGGAAATCATCAATCGCCGTCGTATCCGTCGACTATCGCCGGAGCCGACCACACCTTGAGCTTCACGGTGAGCTTCCGCGTCTGTAGCGCATACTCTCGCATCCTAGCTCCGTCTCTAGCCCGATTTCGATATCTCGCCGGAGTAAACCGCCGTGGGACATGGTCGCGGCGTAGCTCCGGTGATCCCCTTTGAAACCAACACCACCATCATGACCAGTGAGTCGAGGGGACTACCGTAAATCGCGCGTCCCGGGAGGCAGAGATCGGCGCGCTATTTCGTCTGGTCGCCGGCGTCAAGTCGCCGGCAAAGCTGACGTGGTCATTGGCCCCACGCATGGCTGTTGACTAGTCTTCGCCAACGTGGCGGTCAATAGACCCACCTGTCAGTGACAGTGGCTAGGTATGAATCGGTATCTTTAGCAACTTAGGTTTACTTTTAAAAACCAGTAAATATCTGAAATTTTGTTAAATCATATAAAATTCATTTCAACTCAGAAAAATATGAATAATATATCAAAATGCTCACAAAAATAAACTCTATTCAAATAAAATATAAAATAAAAATGTGTGTCAAAATAAAAATTCACTTATTTTTAGCTTTATTAATTATGCCTTTTCATTTGTTTTAAATACAATTTAAATTCAACAATTAGTAAAGTTTCAAAATTAAATATTATCTATTCAGTAAGTAAATAGAATGTTAAGATTAATTTTCTTGATCATATTTTTCATCAATTAAAATATTAGTGGTAATTCATAAACCCTAATTTGCAAATTACCATTTACTATTTCTTTAAATAATAATAAATCAAGAAAATATTAACAAAAGCCAATATTAATTTGGTAACTTAAATATTGTGAACTCAAACATTTTTAATTAGCAATTTATTATTTTAAAACCTAACAATAATTAGGAAACCCTGATTTCTAATTAAACCCTAACTAGTAATTATTTTAATTCTTAAACCCTCTAAATAATTAAATGTTAAGGCTATTGTTAATTTTTTTCAAAGTACTTAATCACATTAATTCTAGTACCAACTATTATTTTTAGAATAATATCACAATTTAGGAACCTAGTTCTAAAATAAATACAAACCCAACCTCATTATTTTATGTGATCATCCCAAATTGTTTTAACCCTAAAACCCTAGTTGTATATCACATGTGATCATGTGAATTTCACTTTACATTTAGAAAATTAATTAGCAACAAATAATGCATGCTTATGATCCACTAAAATAAAACCAATTCACTTAAGAGTGTCATCTCATGTCTTTATTTTTAGTTAAACCTATATGATCCACTAGTGTCACTTAGGAGCAAACCCTAGATTGTTACTATCTATATCACCATTAACCATCATTCTTAGTATCACACCATTGAATCAATCTCAACCATCAAACCCTAGTAGAACCATAATGATGAACCCTAGTACCAACCTTGTGTAGCAAATCACAAACATGCTCCTATCCAACTAAACTCTATTCATGAAATAATAAACCATCTAGTTTAAAAGCCATTAGTGATTACTTAGTGAAGCAAATATGAAGCCATAGTAAACCTTAATACCTAATTCATAGCATTACCTTGAATCATCCTTTGATATGATGCTTAGAAGAAACCATAATAATAAACCTGCCAATACTTGTTGTATATAGATCCATCCAACTTAAGAACCTAACTAGTCCCTAATAATGAACTAAATGAAACCAATAGTAAACCCTAGAAGCATATAGCTCCTATATATAGTAGTTCTTTTTCTTATATAACCTGTTCTTCAAAAGTTATTCTTTTGAAGTACAAATATCAATCAAACCATAGAAGCCCATCGTTCTTATGTGAAATACTTACTATTTCTCAATTAACATGTTCTTCAAAAGTTATTCTTTTGAAGCATAGTATAAGTGATCATCAACTATGTACAGTAGAACTTAAAACTGACAACTACTCTTGACTTGTTAAGCAACCACCATTCCTTATTGTGTATGTTTGTTATGATGCATTATATCACTTGTTTATGCTATTAATATCACCAACCCTAATAAGAACCTTGTTTGAGAACCATCCTAAAAGTGCAACACACACTAAAGAAATCTTTACAACTCATCCATCCTAAATCATCGAGGTTAGGTTACGCTCGGGACGATTGCATCTCATACTATGCATTATAGCATCTTTGCCAGTTCTTTAAACATTGTCCTTACCGGACGATGATGGTATTTCAGAATTTGGAGTTCTCACGTATCGAAGCTTTTGCCTGCATAATCTTGCAGTCAAGAAAGGCAAGTTCATCGCTTGCTCATGTCATTTGATTATGTTTATCAAATTATATGCAAAGTACTATACTTATAACTCTTGCATTGAAAAGCAAATATTATTTTACAATTATGAATATGACTATGTGGTGAGCAGTGGAACCATGGTATGTGTTGATATGGTGGAGGTTCCATTGCAAGGGTACTACTCATCTAGGACTAAGTACCAATGCCGTCCAGTGATTCTAGCGCCGTACAAATCGCGTTAACCATAAGATCTATAATGGCTCTGGGGAAGTCAGCTGTATCTTTTCCCTCCTGCACGCCAACGGACTTGATAGAGCCTGGCGGGGTGTTGGAGATAACACTGCCGTAGGTTGGGAAATCCTTTAAAATCCCCATCCGGACGTTTGGATGAGAGGCTCTACCGTCTATGAGGGATTGTCCATAGTACACCGGGGGTAAAGCCGTATGATCGGGAGATGTCTACCGGGGGTGTACGGATGGACAAAAGGGTGGGTTTGCAGGGTCGCGGAGAAGGCAGTGATTGGCTTGGATCTTACACCTGGCCCCACACCAAGGAAGTGTGGACGAGAACGCGTCTCGGTAAGGTATCAAGGATAAGTTCTCTTATGGGAAAAGTAACGCACCTCTGCAGAGGATACTGAATTGTGACTGTCACTCCCTGTTCCGGGAAGGGAACTGCGAACGCGGCAGGAAAGGAACTCCGTGAAGTTCTAGTCAACCTGTGAAGACTGACGGGCATAGTTTTCAGAATAAAATAAACCTTTTGAAGAAATGTTTATGAAAACTTGCATTCGCCTATGACTTTCTGGTCTGTGGCTGTAGCTAGTGCATGATACACCTATTTCCTTATATGAACTTGTTGAGTACGCTCGTACTCATCCCACTCTTAAATCCCCTGCTTAGCTATGGAGGCACCGAAGGAGAATCTACCGTGGAACTCGAAGACAAAGGAGTCAACTGCAACAAGACGAAGAATCCAAGCAAAGAAGTCAATGAAGTCAACTGCTGCAGCAACTATAGTGGAAACTTAGACTAGTAATAGAAGGGAGCCTTTCCCTAATCCTAGCACCTAAGTAGCTAGATTTCTATAGCAAGCCTAGTAGCTCTTAAGCTTGAGTTAGCAATAAGTTAGGCTACGAGTCGTTCTTCTGGAGCTTTATTTGAAGTTTTACCTCACTGTAAAGTAGGAGGCTGTGTTGATCTTCTGTAAACAGCTTATGTATCCTTCTATAGACATACCTTGGACTCGCATATGTTTCTGTTGTACCACTCTGAGGGATGTAATATGAGTGGAACGGTGTTTCACTTGTGTTATGTCAACGACTTGTGTACTACACCATGCAGTGGTACGCTGGGTCACCACAGCTGGTATCAGAGCAAATGCTTTGACCCTAGGATTAAAACCCTTTAAAGGAGACCTATAGGTTTGGTAGTGTCTATAGGAAGTTTTATTAGCTAAGTCAACTATGCTAAACCAACTATTCTTTTGACTTGAGATGGGTATTCACTTGAGAATAATCCTGACACACTGATACGTCTCCAACGTATCGATAATTTCTTATGTTCCATGCTACTTTATTGATGATACCTACATGTTTTATGCACATTATATGTCATATTTATGCATTTTTTGGAACTAACCTATTAACAAGATGCCGAAGAGCGAGTTGTCGTTTTCTGCTGTTTTTGGTTTCAAAATCCTAGTAAGGAAATATTCTCAATTGGACGAAATCTTCGCCCAGGGTCCTATTTTTGCACGGAGCTTCCAGAAGACCGAAGAGGAATGGGGCCACGAGGTGGCCACACCATAGGGCGGCGCGCCAGGCCCCGGCCGCGCCGGCGTGGTGTGGGCCCTCGCGCCCGCCTCTTGACCTACCCTTCCGCCTACTTAAAGCCCCCGTCGCGAAACCCCAGTACCGAGAGCCACGATACGGAAAACCTTCCAGAGACGCCGCCGCCGCGAATCCCATCTCGGGGGATTCCACCCTGCACCGAGAGGGGATTCATCTCCCGAGGACTCTTCATCGCCATGATCGCCTCCGGAGTGATGAGTGAGTTCACCCCTGGACCATGGGTCCATAGCAGTAGCTAGATGGTCGTCTTCTCCTTGTTGTGCTTCATTGTTGGATCTTGTGAGCTGCCTAACATGATCAAGATCATCTATATGTAATACTATATGTTGTGTTTGTCGGGATCCGATGGATAGAGAATACTATGTTATGATGATTATCAATCTATTGTTTATGTGTTGTTTATGATCTTGCATGCTCTCCGTTATTAGTAGAGGCTCTGGCCAAGTTTGTACTCTTAACTCCAAGAGGGAGTATTTATGCTCGATAGTGGGTTCATGCCTTCATTGACACCTGGGACAGTGACAGAAAGTTCTAAGGTTGTGATGTGCTGTTGCCACTAGGGATAAAACATTGATTCTATGTCTAAGGATGTAGTTGTCGATTACATTACGCACCATACTTAATGCAATTGTCTGTTGCTTAGCAACTTAATACTGAATGGGGTTCGGATGATAACCTGAAGGTGGACTTTTTAGGCATAGATGCAGTTGGATGGCGGTCTATGTACTTTGTCGTAATGCCCAATTAAATCTCACTATATTTATCATATCATGTATATGCATTGTTATGCCCTTCTCTATTTGTCAATTGCCCGACTGTAATTTGTTCACCCAACATGCTTTTATCTTATGGGAGAGACACCTCTAGTGAACTGTGGACCCCGGTCCTATTCTTTACATAGCATACAATCTACTGCAATTGTGTTTTACTGTTTTCTTGCAAACCACTCGATACGTTTAATCCTTTGTTACAGCAAGCCGGTGAGATTGACAACCTCACTGTTTCGTTGGGGCAAAGTACTTGGGTTGTGTTGTGCAGGTTCCACGTTGGCGCCGGAATCCCTGTTGTTGCGCCGCATCACATTTCGCCACCATCAACCTTCAACGTGCTTCTTGGCTCCTCCTGGTTCGATTAAACCTTGGTTTCTTTCTGAGGGAAACTTGCCACTGTGCGCATCATACCTTCCTCTTGGGGTTCCCAACGGACGTGTACATTTACGCGCATCAAGCCTGTTTCCTGGCGCCGTTGGAACGAAGAAAAGCTACACCACAGAGATTTCTAACTCCCACGTCAACTACACGCCACAACTTTTTCTGCGCCGTTGCCGGGGAGATCAAGACACGCTGCAAGGGGAGTCTCCACTTCTCAATCTCTTTACTTTGTTTTTGTTTTGCTTTATTTTATTTACTACTTTGTTTGCTGCACCTAAACAAAACACACAAAAAATTAGTTGCTAGTTTTACTTTATTTATTGTCTTGCTCTCTATATCAAAAACACAAAAAAATTACTTACTTGCAAAATGAATACCCCTGAAAATACTAAGTTGTGTGACTTCACAAATGCAAATAATAATGATTTCCTATGCACACCTATTGCTCCACCTGCTACTACAGCAGAATTCTTTGAAATTAAACCTGCTTTACTGAATCTTGTTATGAGAGATCAATTTTCTGGTGTTAGTTCTGATGATGTTGCTGCCCATCTCAATAATTTTGTTGAACTTTGTGAAATGCAAAAGTATAAGGATGTAGATGGTGATATTATTAAATTGAAAGTGTTTCCTTTCTTATTAAGAGGAAGAGCTAAAGATTGGTTGCTATCTTTGCCTAAGAATAGTATTGATTCATGGACTAAATGCAAGGATGCTTTTATTGGTAGATATTATCCTCCCGCTAAAATTATATCTTTGAGAAGTAGCATAATGAATTTTAAGCAATTAGATACTGAACATGTTGCTCAAGCATGGGAGAGAATGAAAACTTTGGTAAAGAATTGCCCAACCCATGGACTGACTACTTGGATGATCATCCAAACCTTCTATGCAGGACTAAATTTTTCTTCGCGAATTTATTGGATTCAGCTGCTGAGGTACCTTTATGTCCATCACATTGGGGCGGCTACAAAACTTCTTGATGATATGATGATAAATTACTCTGAATGGCACACGGAAAGAGCTCCACAAGGTAAGAAGGTAAATTCTGTTGAAGAAACCTCTTCCTTGAGTGATAAGATTGATGTGATTATGTCTATGCTTGTGAATGGTAGATCTAATGTTGATCCAAATAATGTTCCTTTAGCTTCATTGGTTGCTCAAGAAGAAAATGTTGATGTGAATTTCATTAAAAATAATAATTTCAACAACAATGCTTATAGGAACAACTCTGGTAATAACTATAGGCCATATCCTTCTGCTAATGGTAATGGTTATGGTAATTCTTATGGGAATTCTTACAACAATAATAGGAGTGTACCCCCTGGTCTTGAAGCTATGCTTAAAGAATTTATTAGTACACAAACTGCTTTTAACAAATCTGTTGAGGAAAAGCTTGATAAAATTGATACTATTGCTTCTAGAGTTGATAGACTTGCCTCTGATGTTAATCTTTTAAAATTGAAAGTTATGCCTAATAATGATATTGATAATAAGATTACTACTACAGCAAATGCCATCCAAGTTAGAATTAATGAGAATATAAGATTAATGGCTGAATTGCGTGCTAGGTGGGATAGAGAAGAAAATGAAAAACTAGCTAAAGAGAATAATGTAGCTAAAGTTTGGACTATTACCACCACTAGTAATGCTAATTCTTCACATGTTGCTGCACCTCCTACTATCAATGGTAAAATAATTGGTGTTGGCAATGTTTCTACTCCTAGTGCAAAGCGAACAAAACTGCCTGAAATTGCTAAAACTGCTGAAACTGCTTGTGATAAAACTGCTGAAATTTTTTCCAACCTTGGGAACAATGATCCCATTTCTGTAGCTCATAATGATTTAGATTTTGATGATTGCCACATCTCTGAAGTTATAAAGTTCTTACAAAAACTTGCTAAAAGTCCTAATGCTAGTGCTATAAATTTAGCCTTTACAAAACATATTACAAATGCTCTCATAAAAGCTAGAGAAGAGAAACTAAAACTTGAAACTTCTATTCCTAGAAAGTTAGAAGATGGTTGGGAGCCCATCATTAAAATGAAATTCAATGACTTTGAATGTAATGCTTTATGTGATCTTGGTGCAAGTATTTCTGTTATGCCTAAAAAGATTTATGATATGCTTGACTTGCCACCATTGAAGAATTGTTATTTGGATGTTAATCTTGCCGATAATGTTAAAAAGAAACCTTTGGGGAGGATTGATAATGTGCGCATTACGGTTAACAATAACCTTGTCCCCGTTGATTTTGTTGTCTTGGATATCGAATGCAATGCATCTTGTCCTATTGTGTTGGGAAGACCTTTTCTTCGAACCGTTGGTGCTGTTATTGATATGAGGGAAGATAATATTAAATATCAATTTCCTCTCAAGAAAGGTATGGAACACTTCCCTAGAAAGAGAATGAAGTTGCCTTTTGATTCTATTATTAGAACAAGCTATGATGTTGATGCTTCTACTCTCGATGTTACTTGATTTGCACTTTCTGCGCCTAGCTGAAAGGCGTTAAAGAAAAGCGCTTATGGGAGACAACCCATGTTTTTACTACAGCAATTTTTTGTTTTGTTGAGTCTTGGAAGTTGTTTACTACTGTAGCAACCTCTCCTTATCATGTTTTTGTGCCAAGTAAAGTTTCTATGTCAAAGTTGATGTTATATTTGGGATCGCTGCGCAGAAACAGCATTGCTGTCTGTCACGAATCTGGGCACAGCCCTGTAGAAAATTCGACAAAATCTGCCAATTTACGAGCGTGATCCTCAGATATGTACGCAACTTTCATTAGTTTTGAGTTTTTCCATTTGAGCAAGTCTGGTGCCAGCTTTAAATTCGTCTTTACGGACTGTTCTGTTTTTGACAGATTCTGCCTTTTATTTCGCATTGCCTCTTTTGCTATGTTGGATTTATTTCTTTGATCCATTAATGTCCAGTAGCTTTATGCAATGTCCAGAAGTGAAAATAATGTTTGTGTCACCTCTGAATGTGTGAATTATTAATTGTGCACTAACCCTCTAATGAGTTTGCTTGAAGTTTGGTGTGAAGGAAGTTTTCAAGGGTCAAGAGAGGAGTATGATATACTATGATCAAGAGGAGTGAAAGCTCTAAGCTTGGGGATGCCCCGTGGTTCACCCCTGCATATTTTAAGAAGACTCAAGCCTAAGCTTGGGGATGCCCAAGGCATCCCCTTCTTCATCGACAACATCATCAGGTTCCTCCCCTGAAACTATATTTTTATTCAATCACATCTTGTGTTCTTTACTTGGAGCGTCGGTTTGTTTTTGTTTTTGTTTTTGTTTGAATAAAATGGATCCTAGCATTCACTTTGTGGAGAGAGACACGCTCCGCTGTTGCATATGGACAAATATGTCCTTAGGCTTTACTCATAATGTTCGAGGCGAAGTTTCTTCTTCGTTAAATTGTTATATGGTTGGAATTGGAAAAATGCTACATGTAGTAATTCTAAAATGTCTTGGATAATGTGATACTTGGCAATTGTTGTGCTCATGTTTAAGCTCTTGCATCATATGCTTTGCACCCATTAGTGAAGAAATACATAGAGCTTGCTAAAATTTGATTTGCATATTTGGTCTCTCTAAGGTCTAGATAATATCTAGTATTGAGTTTTGAACAACAAGGAAGACGGTGTAGAGTCTTATAATGTTTACAATATGTCTTTTATGTGAGTTTTGCTGCACCGGTTCATCCTTGAGTTTGCTTCAAATAACCTTGCTAGCCTAAACCTTGTATCGAGAGGGAATACTTCTCATGCATCCAAAATCCTTGAGCCAACCACTATGCCATTTGTGTCCACCATACCTACCTACTACATGGTATTTCTCCGCCATTTCAAAGTAAATTGCTTGAGTGCTACCTTTAAAATTCCATCATTCACCTTTGCAATATATAGCTCATGGGACAAAATAGCCTTAAAAACTATCGTAGTATTGAATATGTACTTATGCACTTTATCTTTTATTAAGTTGCTTGTTGTGCGATAACCATGCTTCTGGGGAACGCCATCAACTATTGTTGAATATCATGTGAGTTGCTATGCATGTCCGTCTTGTCTGAAGGATCTATCATTTTAGTGGTTGGAGCATGCAAAATTGTTAGAGAAGAACATTGGGCCGCTAACTAAAGCCATGAATCATGGTTGAAGTTTCAGTTTTGGACATATATCCTCAATCTCATATGAGAATAATAATCATTGCTACATGCTTATGCATTTAAGAGGAGTCCATTATCTGTTGTCCATGTTGTCCCGGTATGGATGTCTAAGTTGAGAATAATCAAAAGCGAGAAATCCAAAATGCGAGCTTTCTCCTTAGACCTTTGTACAGGCGGCATGGAGGTACCCCTTTGTGACACTTGGTTGAAACATGGCATGCAAAGATCCGGTAGTCCAAGCTAAGTAGGACGAGGTGCGGACACTATTAGTATACTATGCATGAGGCTTGCAACTTGTAAGATATAATTTACATAACTCATATGCTTTACTACTACCGTTGACAAAATTGTTTCATGTTTTCAAAATAAAAGCTCTAGCACAAATACAGCAATCGATGCTTTCCTCTTTGAAGGACCTTTCTTTTACTTTTATTGTTGAGTCAGTTTACCTATCTCCTTCCACCTTAAGAAGCAAACACTTGTGTGAACTGTGCATTGATTCCTACATACTTGCATATTGCACTTGTTATATTACTTTATATTGACAATATCCATGAGATATACATGTTATAAGTTGAAAGCAACCGCTGAAACTTAATCTTCCTTTGTGTTGCTTCAATACCTTTACTTTGATTTATTGCTTTATGAGTTAACTCTTATGCAAGACTTATTGATGCTTGTCTTGAAGTACTATTCATGAAAAGTCGTTGCTTTATGATTCATTTGTTTACTCATGTCATTACCTTTGTTTTGATCGCTGCATTCATTACATATGTTTACAAATAGTATGATCAAGATTATGATGGCATGTCACTTCAGAAATTATCTTTGTTATCGTTTTACCTGCTCGGGACGAGCAGAACTAAGCTTGGGGATGCTGATACGTCTCCAACGTATCGATAATTTCTTATGTTCCATGCTACTTTATTGATGATACCTACATGTTTTATGCACATTATATGTCATATTTATGCATTTTCTGAACTAACCTATTAACAAGATGCCGAAGAGCCAGTTGTTGTTTTCTGCTGCTGTTTTTGGTTTCAGAAATCCTAGTAAGGAAATATTCTCGAATTGGACGAAATCTTCGCCCAGGGTCCTATTTTTGCACGGAGCTTCCAAGACCGAAGAGGAAAAGAAGTGGGGCCACGAGGTGGCCACACCATAGGGCGGCGCGGCCAGTGCCCCGGCCGCGCCGGCCGTGGTGTGGGCCCTCGTGCCGCCTCTTGACCTACCCTTCCGCCTACTTAAAGCCCCCGTCGCGAACCCCAGTACCGAGAGCCACGATACGTAAAACCTTCCAGAGACGCCGCCGCGAATCCCATCTCGGGGGATTCAGGAGATCGCCTCCGGCACCCCCGGAGAGGGGATTCATCTCCCGGAGGACTCTTCATCGCCATGATCGCCTCCGGAGTGATGAGTGAGTAGTTCACCCCTGGACCATGGGTCCATAGCAGTAGCTAGATGGTCGTCTTCTCCTTGTTGTGCTTCATTGTTGGATCTTGTGAGCTGCCTAACATGATCAAGATCATCTATATGTAATACTATATGTTGTGTTTGTCGGGATCCGATGGATAGAGAATACTATGTTATGGTGATTATCAATCTATTGTTTATGTGTTGTTTATGATCTTGCATGCTCTCCGTTATTAGTAGAGGCTCTGGCCAAGTTTGTACTCTTAACTCCAAGAGGGAGTATTTATGCTCGATAGTGGGTTCATGCCTTCATTGACACCTGGGACAGTGACAAAAGTTCTAAGGTTGTGATGTGTTGTTGCCACTAGGGATAAAACATTGATTCTATGTCTAAGGATGTAGTTGTCGATTACATTACGCACCATACTTAATGCAATTGTTGCTTTGCAACTTAATACTGAATGGGGTTCGGATGATAACCTGAAGGTGGACTTTTTAGGCATAGATGCAGTTGGATGGCGGTCTATGTACTTTGTCGTAATGCCCAATTAAATCTCACTATATTTATCATATCATGTATATGCATTGTTATGCCCTTCTCTATTTGTCAATTGCCCGACGTAATTTGTTCACCCAACATGCTTTTATCTTATGGGAGAGACACCTCTAGTGAACTGTGGACCCCGGTCCTATTCTTACATAGCATACAATCTACTGCAATTGTGTTTTACTGTTTTCTTGCAAACCACTCGATACGTTTAATCCTTTGTTACAGCAAGCCGGTGAGATTGAGAACCTCACTGTTTCGTTGGGGCAAAGTACTTTGGTTTTGTTGTGCAGATTCCACGTTGGCGCCGGAATCCCTGTTGTTGCGCCGCATCACATTTCGCCACCATCAACCTTCAACGTGCTTCTTGGCTCCTCCTGGTTCGATTAAACCTTGGTTTCTTTCTGAGGGAAAACTTGCCACTGTGCGCATCATACCTTCCTCTTGGGGTTCCCAACGGACGTGTACATTTACGCGCATCACACACTTGAGTCAATCTTTCTTATCTATCTTTCTTAAGTTAAGTTAGTTAGTTATCTTGCTTCATTCCAAATAATTAGAACACCATTGGAGCTTAAGATAATGGGTGGTAGTAGACCACAGTTGGTATACAATACATGGTAGTCCAAAGAGAGGATACAACCACAAGGAAGATATCCTATTGGAAGAAGTATACCAACGCAAGTTATAGTTAAGTAAGAGTCGTTTAAAATGTCAAATGCCTGGTATTAAATGAAGAAGATAAGTCATACGAGGTAGATTAGATCTATGATGAGTCAATCATAGGAGGTAAGGAAGAGTGATAGGAGTTATATAAGTCTACTTTTCATGGTAGAGTTGGTAATCATATATGATTCACTTGAGAGTCATGATGTGATAGAGTAGAACATCATAAGTATGATAACAGAAGTATGATGAGGAGTAGGATTTAAGGAATAGTTCGAAATCTTAGGCCTTAAAATCCTGGAAAACTATGTCAAGTATGCTAGAACCATAGTCCTTAGTTTAAAGAAGGCTTATTTAGAGCATATCACATAGAGAAATCCTAGAGTTATAGGTGGTATATTCTAAACAATCATGTGTTTAGAGTAGACATGTTAGAACTAATTGTATTATAGGAAGTAGTCCTCAATAGCACATATATATGGTATACTATTTTGTTAGTACTTCCAAAGAAAACTAGGTTAACTTCAACTATCCCAGGCCATTTTGTTTCAAGTTTATTTGATTGCAAATGTGCAATTAAGATAAATGTTGAGACAAATAGTAGAAATTCACGTATTGTGCTAAGTATCACAACCTAAACCTATCTTATGTGGTGTTATATACTACACATCTGAGCCTGATGTTTAGGGATGTCTTACCCAACTATTATATTCAGGCATATAAGGGTGTGTATTATAAGCACAAAGCTGGATTTTCTTGGATTTTATTGGATTTTCATTGTTTGACTAGATCCATACATGAAGTTTGACTTTGATATGCAAATGCATGTTGCAATATCAAGCTCTTACTTGATGTTATAGGTCTAGAGGGTAAAGGTATTCGTGTAAGGAAGTGACGAATTCTGAAGATTTTGAAGACAAGATGAAGGTTCACTAGAAGAAGGAAGTAAATTGTGGGAAGCAACACACTACTCAAAGGAAGGACCAATCACAACTCACTTTTATCCTCAATTGAGGAGTACTTCAACATGGAAGTACCATGGAAGTGAGAAAAATAGTGAATATGGAGCAGTAGAAGTGGAGCCATATTCATTATGGAAGAAGGGAATGCAAGTGAAGTCACTTAAGATACTATTTTCATAGTGTCAACAAGTGGTTTTCTTGCAGAACAAACCCTAGAAGAAGGAAAATGGATCAGTAAAGTCGCAGCTGGTGTAATAAGACCGCAGCTGATATAGGATAAACATGAAGAGAAAGCATTGGAAGGGAGGTAGATCTTAGCTAGAACTATAAAAGTATATGCATCTGGTAGGTAGATGTTGACTAGAACCATAAATAGTCCACAACTGGTATCAAATCAGCCACATCTGGTGTTAGTTAGTCTGTAGCTGGTATCAGATAGTCCGCAGCTTGAACATTCCTTTACTCTAAAACACTACAAGAAAAGTTGCCATGGCCGACGAAGTTGAAGTCGCGCCGTGGTTGGTGGTGCACCAAGGCCGACGATTTTTGGTCCCTCCGTGGTTCATGTCAAAACTTTTTTTTTCTCGTTTTTGAGGCCACCTAGCCCGACGAAAGCGGCCAAAACGTCGCGTATGGTGGCCCGGGACGTGGTGCATCGCGAATTCTCGGGTTCGCCGGCCGAGTCAACGCAAATCCGCACCGCCCAGGGATGTAGGGCCCACATGGCAGCCTCTCTAGCATTGTTTTTTTCTCGATCGCGCCATCTCGTTCAACGCTCTCCGATCGAGCCGTTTACGATGCAGGATCATGGGTCCCGCTTGTCATCCTCTATGAACCAAAATTCCTTCTTTTCTTGGATTTTTTTGACCCCCTGATTTCTGGCTACTTCCTTTTTCTTTTGATCCCGTGCCGCCTTGGAAACGTTGAGACCGCTGCAGCTAAATGGGACCCGCATGTCATCCTCTATGAGCTATCAACTTTCTTTTCTTGGAGTTTTTTTGGCACCTCATATTTGGTCACTTGCCTTTTTCTTTCGATCCCCCGCCTCTCAAACGGTGATACCGCTGATGCTAAATGGGACCCGCATGTCATCCTCTATGTACTATAAAACTTTCTTTTCCTAGATTATTTTTGGCACCTCATATTTGGTCACTTGCCTTTTTCTTTCGATCCCCGCCGCCTCTCAAACGGTGATACCGCTGCTAAATGGGACCCGCATGTCATCCTCTATGTACTATAAAACTTTCTTTTCTTGGATTTTTTGGCACCTCATATTTGGTCACTTGACTTTTTCTTTCCCCTGCCGCCTCTCAAACGGTGATACCGCTGATGCTAAATGGGACCCGCATGTCATCCTCTATGTACTATAAAACTTTCTTTTCTTGGATTTTTTTTTGCACCTCATATTTGGTCACTTGACTTTTTCTTTCGATCCCCTGCCGCCTCTCAAACGATACCGCTGCTGCTAAATGGGACCCGCATGTCATCCTCTATGTACAATAAAACTTTCTTTTCTTGGATTTTTTGGCACCTCATATTTGGTCACTTGACTTTTTCTTTCGATCCCCCGCCTCTCAAACAGTGATACCGCTGCTGTTAAATGGGACCCGCATGTCATCCTCTATGTACTATAAAACTTTCTTTTCTTTTTTTTTGGCACCTCATATTTGGTCACTTGACTTTTTCTTTCGATCCTGCCGCCTCTCAAACGTTGATACCGCTGCTGCTAAATGGGACCCGCATGTCATCCTCTATGTACTATAAAACTTTCTTTTTTTGGATTATTTTTGGCACCTCATATTTGGTCACTTGACTTTTTCTTTCGATCACCTGCTGCCTCAAACGGTGATACCGTCTGCTAAATGGGACCCGCATGTCATCCTCTATGTACTATAAAACTTTCTTTTCTTGGATTATTTTTGGCTCCTGATATTTGGTAACTTGCCTTTTTCTTTCGATATCATGCCGCCTTTGAAACGTTGAGTAAGCTGCTGGCTCATGGGTCCCGCATGTCATCCTCTAAGAACAATAAAAGTTTCCTTTATTGGAGTTATTTTTGACCCCTAATTTCTGGCTATTTGCCTTTTTCTTTTGATCCCCTGTCCCCTTTGAAACGATGAGGACGCTGTTGGCAGGTCGGTCCCCATGTCATCCTCTATGAACAATAAAAGTTTCCTTTGGTGGATTTATTTTTGACCCCTAAATAATTTCTGGCTATTTCCTTATTTTTCTTTTGATCCCCTGCCGCCTTGGAAACGTTTGAGGATGCTGCTGCCTCATGGGTCCCGCATGTCATCCTCTCAGAACGATAAATGTTTTCTTTTCTTGGATTTTGTTACCAACTGACTTTTGGTTTTTTATTTTATTTTTGATCCCCTGCCGCCTTTGAAACGTTGACGACGCTGCTGGCTCATGGGTCCCCGATGTCAGCCTCCCCGTACAAGAAACATGTGATATCTTGATTATTTTGCAGACAATAAACAGTGTATTTCGCTCTGAGCTATTGCAAACGGATAAATTAAATCTTTATTTTTACATAAACAAACTTATATGTTGAGTGTCCTTGTTTTTTGTTTTTGCGAAGCATAGGACTTTCCTGTTTTTTTAGAAAAATCCGAACTTTCCTGTTTTGGAGTGGGCTGAAATTGTACGAGACAAAAGGCCCAGCAGGATAGTTCGAAGGCCCAGATGTCCAGATACAGCCCAATTGAAACATTTTTTCTTGGATTTTTTTCACCCCCTGATTTCTGGCTACTTCATTTTTCTTTTGGTCCTGTGCCGCCTTGGAAACGTTGAGACCGCTGCTCAAAATGGGACCCGCATGTCATCCTCTATGTACAATAAAGTTTCTTTTCTTGGATTATTTTTGGCTCTTGATATTTGGTCACTTTCCTTTTTCTTTCGATCTCATGCCACGTTTGAAACGTTGAGGAACCTGCTGGCTCATGGGACCCGCATGTCATCCTCTATGTACAATAAAGTTTCTTTTCTTGGATTATTTTTGGCTCTTGATATTTGGTCATTTTCCTTTTTCTTTCGATCTCATGCCACGTTTGAAACGTTGAGGAACCTGCTGGCTCAGGGGACCCGCATGTCATCCTCTATGTATGTCAACACCCGGGTTTTTAAGTCCGGATGCCCTATTATATCATACATCGCAATCCCAGGAAGATTGTTTTTGCGAGACATAATAGTAAGTCGTTCAGAGTCATCATTTATTACAACACATAAGGTCTTACAACAAGGGATCACATGATCCAATATTACACAAATAGATTGTTCAACATCACACATAAGTAGCGGAAGCGTAGTAGTAGTGGACTCATAATTCCACAGGCAACGCTTGACGTTAGAAGACGATCCTAGTTATCGTAGACGTCCTGCTGTCCGTCATCCTGATACTGTTGCTCCTCTTCATAGTCTGGCATTTGAATAGCCAGGGCAAAGCCATGAGTACTTTTAAAGTACTCGCAAACTAATACTAGGGTAAAGCATAATATATTGTATTAAAGGGGTACTAAGCTCTAAGTTTATTTGCATAAAGCCAATTTTTCTTTGATAAACATTTAATAAAATCCTCATTATTTAATGGACTAACTCAAATGGGAACATTAGTGTCATTCCCACGAATTCATTTGGGATCCAATTCAATTCCCAAACACCATCATTATTTCAACATAAATTCTGATAAAGGAAGTAGTATGGCCTTTCCAACCGTCCGTAACCGTGGACACGGCTATTCGAATAGGTTTAACACTCTGCAGAGGTTGTACTCTTGTGCCACAACTTTTGATTACATCCGTCGAGGATAACCTCGAATCATCGTAACTCAGTACGCGGATCATCAACCATAACCTTTCACTTATATGTCCTAGTATAGGCACCTCTCCCCATGAGCTTGGCCTCCCGGTGAGAACCAACTGTTAACCCGGGAACTGCACAGGGCTTGGGTCGTACATTCACCTCATATTCACATCATTTCTCACATACGGAGGCAGCCTCGGCGTAACCCCTATGATGCTTGTTTAGAGGGAACCCATACTAAAATACACAAGTTTCTAGTTAAGCCCTACCCATAATCAGGTATTGTGGGGGTACTTGTATAATTGGAAAGGTATCGCATTCAAACCCATCTCAGTTTTATATCAAAAATCACCATCTTCTCTTGGTCATATTCACCTTCAAAGTCATTCCATGGAATGAACCATCATTCCAAGGTTTCAATTTCATATCAACATCACTTGTTCCCATCTAGAGTAGTCAATTTTTAATTGATTAGCAATAGCAACTATATGAGGGGTGTGATGCGCGTAGATGTACACGTCCGTTGGGAACCCCAAGAGGAAGGTATGATGCGCACAGTGGCAAGTTTTTCCTCAGTATGAAACCAAGGTTTAATCGAACCAGTAGGAGCCAAGAAGCACGTTGAAGGTTGATGGTCGCGAAATGTGATGCGGCGCAACACCAGGGATTCCGGCGCCAACGCGGAACCTGCACAACACAACCCAAGTACTTTGTCCCAACGAAACAATGAGGTTGTCAATCTCACCGGCTTGCTGTAACAAAGGGTTAAACGTATCGAGTGGAAGATGTTTGCAAAGAAAACAGTAAAACACAATTGCAGTAGATTGTATGCTATGTAAAGAATAGGACCGGGGTCCACAGTTCACTAGAGGTGTCTCTCCCATAAGATAAAAGCATGTTGGGTGAACAAATTACAGTCGGGCAATTGACAAATAGAGAAAGGCATAACAATGCATATACATGATATGATAAATATAGTGAGATTTAATTGGGCATTACGACAAAGTACATAGACCGCCATCCAACTGCATCTATGCCTAAAAAGTCCACCTTCAGGTTATCATCCGAACCCCCTCCAGTATTAAGTTGCAAAGCAACAGACAATTGCATTAAGTATGGTGCGTAATGTAATCAACAACTACATCCTTAGACAAAGCATCAATGTTTTATCCCTAGTGGCAACAGCACATCCACAACCTTAGAACTTTCTGTCACTGTCCCAGATTCAATGGAGGCATGAACCCACTATCGAGCATAAATACTCCCTCTTGGAGTTAAGAGTAAAAACTTGGCCAGAGCCTCTACTAATAACGGAGAGCATGCAAGATCATAAACAACACATGAACAATAGATTGATAATCACCATAATCATAGTACTCTCTATCCATCGGATCCCGACAAACACAACATATAGAATTACATATAGATGATCTTGATCATGTTAGGCAGCTCACAAGATCTAACAATGAAGCACAACAAGGAGAAGACGACCATCTAGCTACTGCTATGGACCCATGGTCCAGGGGTGAACTACTCACTCATCACTCCGGAGGCGACCATGGCGGTGTAGAGTCCTCCGGAGATGAATCCCCTCTCCGGCAGGGTGCCGGAGGCGATCTCCAGAATCCCCCGAGATGGGATTCGCGGCGGCGGCGTCTCTGTGAGGTTTTCCGATCGTGGCTCTCGTACTGGGGGTTTCGCGACGGAAGCTTTAAGTAGGCGGAGGGTCAACGCGGGGGCCACACGAGGGGCCCAGGGATAGGTCGGCGCGCCAGGGCACGCGCCGGCCACCCCCCTCCTCGTGGCCCCACTTCGTTAGGTCTTCGGTCTTCTGGAAGCTTCGTGCAAAAATAGGACCCTGGGCGAAAGTTTCGTCCAATTCCGAGAATATTTCTTTACTAGGATTTCTGAAACCAAAAACAGCAGAAAACAGAACTGGCTCTTCGGCATCTTGTTAATAGGTTAGTTCCAGAAAATGCATAAATATGACATATAATGTGCATAAAACATGTAGGTATCATCAATAAAGTAGCATGGAACATAAGAAATTATCGATACGTTGGAGACGTATCAGCATCCCCAAGCTTAGTTCTGCTCGTCCCGAGCAGGTAAAACGATAACAAAGATAATTTCTGAAGTGACATGCCATCATAATCTTGATCATACTATTTGTAAACATATGTAATGAATGCAGCGATCAAAGCAAAGGTAATGACATGAGTAAACAACTGAATCATAAAGCAAAGACTTTTCATGAATAGTACTTCAAGACAAGCATCAATAAGTCTTGCATAAGAGTTAACTCATAAAGCAATAAATCAAAGTAAAGGTGTTGAAGCAACACATAGGAAGATTAAGTTTCAGCGGTTGCTTTCAACTTATAACATGTATATCTCATGGATATTGTCAACATAAAGTAATATAACAAGTGCAATATGCAAGTATGTAGGAATCAATGCACAGTTCACACAAGTGTTTGCTTCTTAAGGTGGAAGGAGATAGGTAAACTGACTCAACAATAAAAGTAAAAGAATGGTCCTTCAATGAGGAAAGCATCGATTGCTGTATTTGTGCTAGAGCTTTTATTTTGAAAACATGAAACAATTTTGTCAACGGTAGTAATAAAGCATATGAGTTATGAAAATTATATCTTACAAGTTGCAAGCCTCACGCATAGTATACTAATAGTGCCCGCACCTCGTCCTACTTAACTTGGACTACCGGGTCTTTGCATGCCATGTTTCAACCAAGTGTCACAAAGGGGTACCTCCATGCCGCCTGTACAAAGGTCTAAGGAGAATGCTCGCATTTCGGATTTCTCGCTTTTGATTATTCTCAACTTAGACATCCATACCGGGACAACATGGACAACAGATAATGGACTCCTCTTAAATGCATAAGCATGTAGCAAAGTTATTATTCTCATATGAGATTGAGGATATATGTCCAAAACTGAAACTTCCACCATGGTTCATGGCTTTAGTTAGCGGCCCAATGTTCTTCTCTAACAATTTTGCATGCTCCAACCACCAAAATGATAGACCTTCAGACAAGACGGACATGCATAGCAACTCACATGATATTCAACAATAGTTGATGGCGTTCCCCAGAAGCATGGTTATCGCACAACAAGCAACTTAATAAAATATAAAGTGCATAAGTACATATTCAATACTACAATAGTTTTTAAGGCTATTTTGTCCCATGAGCTATATATTGCAAAGGTGAATGATGGAATTTTAAAGGTAGCACTCAAGCAATTTACTTTGGAATGGCGGAGAAATACCATGTAGTAGGTAGGTATGGTGGACACAAATGGCATAGTAGTTGGCTCAAGGATTTTGGATGCATGAGAAGTATTCCCTCTCGATACAAGGTTTAGGCTAGCAAGGTTATTTGAAGCAAACTCAAGGATGAACAAGTGCAGCAAAACTCACATAAAAGACATATTGTAAACATTATAAGACTCTACACTGTCTTCCTTGTTGTTCAAAACTCAATACTAGATATTATCTAGACCTTAGAGAAACCAAATATGCAAACCAAATTTTAGCAAGCTCTATGTATTTCTTCATTAATGGGTGCAAAGCATATGATGCAAGAGCTTAAACATGAGCACAACAATTGCAAAGTATCACATTATCCAAGACATTTTAGAATTACTACATGTAGCATTTTCCAATTCCAACCATATAACAATTTAACGAAGAAGAAACTTCGCCTTGAACATTATGAGTAAAGCCTAAGGACACATGTGTCCATATGCAACAGCGGAGCGTGTCTCTCTCCCACAAAGTGAATGCTAGGATCCATCTTATTCAAACAAAAACAAAAACGAAAACAAACCGACGCTCCAAGCAAAGAACACAAGATGTGATTGAATAAAAATATAGTTTCAGGGGAGGAACCTGATGATGTTGTCGATGAAGAAGGGGATGCCTTGGGCATCCCCAAGCTTAGACGCTTGAGTCTTCTTAAAATATGCAGGGGTGAACCACGGGGGCATCCCCAAGCTTAGAGCTTTCACTCCTCTTGATCATAGTATATCATTCTCCTCTCTTGACCCTTGAAAACTTCCTTCACACCAAACTTCAAGCAAACTCATTAGAGGGTTAGTGCACAATTAATAATTCACTCATTCAGAGGTGACACAATCATTATTTTCACTTCTGGACATTGCATAATGCTACTGGACATTAGTGGATCAAAGAAATAAATCCAACATAGCAAAAGAGGCAATGCGAAATAAAAGGCAGAATCTGTCAAAAACAGAACAGTCCGTAAAGACGAATTTAGAAATGGCACCAGACTTACTCAAATGGAAAAACTCAAAACTAATGAAAGTTGCGTACATATCTGAGGATCACGCTCGTAAATTGGCAGATTTTTTCGAATTTTCTACAGAGAATTGTGCCCAGATTCGTGACAGACAGCAATGCTGTTTCTGCGCAGCAATCCCAAATATAACATCAACTTTAACATAGAAACTTTACTTGGCACAAAAACATGATAAGGAGAGGTTGCTACAGTAGTAAACAACTTCCAAGACTCAACAAAACAAAAAATTGCTGTAGGTAAAAACATGGGTTGTCTCCCATAAGCGCTTTTCTTTAACGCCTTTCAGCTAGGCGCAGAAAGTGCAAATCAAGTAACATCGAGAGTAGAAGCATCAACATCATAGCTTGTTCTAATAATAGAATCAAAAGGCAACTTCATTCTCTTTCTAGGGAAGTGTTCCATACCTTTCTTGAGAGGAAATTGATATTTAATATTACCTTCCCTCATATCAATAACAGAACCAACAGTTCGAAGAAAAGGTCTTCCCAACACAATTGGACAAGATGCATTGCATTCGATATCCAAGACAACAAAATCAACGGGGACAAGGTTATTGTTAACCGTAATGTGCACATTATCAATCCTCCCCAAAGGTTTCTTTTTAGCATTATCAGCGAGATTAACATCCAAATAACAATTCTTCAATGGTGGCAAGTCAAGCATATCATAAATCTTTTTAGGCATAACATAAATACTTGCACCAAGATCACATAAAGCATTACATTCAAAGTCATTGAATTTCATTTTAATGATGGGCTCCCAACCATCTTCTAACTTTCTAGGAATAGAAGTTTCAAGTTTTAGTTTCTCTTCTCTAGCTTTTATGAGAGCATTTGTAATATGTTTTGTAAAGGCTAAATTTATAGCACTAGCATTAGGACTTTTAGCAAGTTTTTGTAAGAACTTTATAACTTCAGAGATGTGGCAATCATCAAAATCTAAATCATTATGAGCTACAGCAATGGGATCATTGTTCCCAAGGTTGGAAAAAATTTCAGCAGTTTTATCACAAGCAGTTTCAGCAGTTTTAGCAATTTCAGGCAGTTTTGTACGCTTTGCACTAGGAGTAGAAACATTGCCAACACCAATTATTTTACCATTGATAGTAGGAGGTGCAGCAACATGTGAAGAATTAGCATTACTAGTGGTGGTAATAGTCCAAACTTTAGCTACATTATTCTCTTTAGCTAGTTTTTCATTTTCTTCTCTATCCCACCTAGCACGCAGTTCAGCCATTAATCTTATATTCTCATTAATTCTAACTTGGATGGCATTTGCTGTAGTAGTAATCTTATTATCAATATCATCATTAGGCATAACTTTCAATTTTAAAAGATTAACATCAGAGGCAAGCCTATCAACTCTAGAAGCAATAGTATCAATTTTATCAAGCTTTTCCTCAACAGATTTGTTAAAAGCAGTTTGTGTACTAATAAATTCTTTAAGCATGGCTTCAAGACCAGAGGGTACATTCCTATTATTATTGTAAGAATTCCCATAAGAATTACCATAACCATTACCATTAGCAGAAGGATATGGCCTATAGTTATTACCAGAGTTGTTCCTATAAGCATTGTTGTTGAAATTATTATTTTTAATGAAATTCACATCAACATTTTCTTCTTGAGCAACCAATGAAGCTAAAGGAACATTATTTGGATCAACATTAGATCTACCATTCACAAGCATAGACATAATCACATCAATTTTATCACTCAAGGAAGAGGTTTCTTCAACAGAATTTACCTTCTTACCTTGTGGAGCTCTTTCCGTGTGCCATTCAGAGTAATTTATCATCATATCATCAAGAAGTTTTGTAGCCGCCCCCAATGTGATGGACATAAAGGTACCTCCAGCAGCTGAATCCAATAAATTCCGCGAAGAAAAATTTAGTCCTGCATAGAAGGTTTGGATGATCATCCAAGTAGTCAGTCCATGGGTTGGGCAATTCTTTACCAAAGTTTTCATTCTCTCCCAAGCTTGAGCAACATGTTCAGTATCTAATTGCTTAAAATTCATTATGCTACTTCTCAAAGATATAATTTTAGCGGGAGGATAATATCTACCAATAAAAGCATCCTTGCATTTAGTCCATGAATCAATACTATTCTTAGGCAAAGATAGCAACCAATCTTTAGCTCTTCCTCTTAATGAGAAAGGAAACACTTTCAATTTAATAATATCACCATCTACATCTTTATACTTTTGCATTTCACAAAGTTCAACAAAATTATTGAGATGGGCAGCAGCATCATCAGAACTAGCACCAGAAAATTGATCTCTCATGACAAGATTTAGTAAAGCAGGTTTAATTTCAAAGAATTCTGCTGTAGTAGCAGGTGGAGCAATAGGTGTGCATAGGAAATCATTATTATTTGCATTTGTGAAGTCACACAATTTAGTATTTTCATGGTTGGCCATTTTAGCAACAGTAAATAAAACAAACTAGATAAAGTAAATGCAAGTAACTAATTTTTTTGTGTTTTCGATATAGAGAGCAAGACAATAAATAAAGTAAAACTAGCAACTAATTTTTTTGTGTTTTGTTTAGATGCAGCAAACAAAGTAGTAAATAAAATAAAGCAAGACAATAACAAAGTAAAGAGATTGAGAAGTGGAGACTCCCCTTGCAGCGTGTCTTGATCTCCCCAACGGCGCCAGAAAAAGTGCTTGATGCGCGTAGATGTACACGTCCGTTGGGAACCCCAAGAGGAAGGTATGATGCGCACAGGCAAGTTTCCCTCAGTATGAAACCAAGGTTTAATCGAACCAGTAGGAGCCAAGAAGCACGTTGAAGGTTGATGGTCGCGAAATGTGATGCGGCGCAACACCAGGGATTCCGGCGCCAACGCGGAACCTGCACAACACAACCCAAGTACTTTGTCCCAACGAAACAGTGAGGTTGTCAATCTCACCGGCTTGCTGTAACAAAGGATTAAACGTATCGAGTGGAAGATGTTTGCAAAGAAAACAGTAAAACACAATTGCAGTAGATTGTATGCTATGTAAAGAATAGGACCGGGGTCCACAGTTCACTAGAGGTGTCTCTCCCATAAGATAAAAGCATGTTGGGTGAACAAATTACAGTCGGGCAATTGACAAATAGAGAAAGGCATAACAATGCATATACATGATATGATAAATATAGTGAGATTTAATTGGGCATTACGACAAAGTACATAGACCGCCATCCAACTGCATCTATGCCTAAAAAGTCCACCTTCAGGTTATCATCCGAACCCCCTCCAGTATTAAGTTGCAAAGCAACAGACAATTGCATTAAGTATGGTGCGTAATGTAATCAACAACTACATCCTTAGACATAGCATCAATGTTTTATCCCTAGTGGCAACACATCCACAACCTTAGAACTTTCTGTCACTCCCAGATTCAATGGAGGCATGAACCCACTATCGAGCATAAATACTCCCTCTTGGAGTTAAGAGTAAAAACTTGGCCAGAGCCTCTACTAATAACGGAGAGCATGCAAGATCATAAACAACACATGAACAATAGATTGATAATCACCATAATCATAGTACTCTCTATCCATCGGATCCCGACAAACACAACATATAGAATTACATATAGATGATCTTGATCATGTTAGGCAGCTCACAAGATCTAACAATGAAGCACAACAAGGAGAAGACGACCATCTAGCTACTGCTATGGACCCATGGTCCAGGGGTGAACTACTCACACATTGCCATGGCCGACGAAGTTGAAGTCGCGCCGTGGTTGCTGGTGTACCATGGCCGACGATTTTGGTCCCTCCGTGGTGCATGTCAAAACTTTTTTTTTCTCGTTTTTGAGGCCACCTAGCCCGACGAAAGCGGCCAAAACGTGGCGTATGGTGGCCCGGGACGTGGTGCATCTCGAAATCTCGGGTTCGCCGGCCGAGTCAACGCAAATCCGCACCGCCGAGGGATGTAGGGCCCAGATGGCAGCCTCTCTGGCATTGTTTTTTTCTACATCGCGCCATCTCGTTCAACGAGCCGTTTACGATGCAGGATCATGGGTCCCGCATGTCATCCTCTATGAACCAAAATTCTTTCTATTCTTGGATTTTTTTGACCCCCTGATTTCTGGCTACTTCCTTTTTCTTTTGATCCCTTGCCGCCTTGGAAACGTTGAGACCGCTGCTGCTAAATGGGACCCGCATGTCATCCTCTATGTGCAATCAACTTTCTTTTCTTGGAGTTTTTTTGGCACCTCAAATTTGGTCACTTGCCTTTTTCTTTCGATCCCCTGCCGCCTCTCAAACGGTGATACCGCTGCTGCTAACTGACCCGCATGTCATCCTCTATGTACTATAAAACTTTCTTTTCATGGATTATTTTTGGCACCTCAAATTTGGTCACTTGCCTTTTTCTTTCGATCCCCGCCTCTCAAACGGTGATACCGCCCGGGACCCGCATGTCATCCTCTATGTACTATAAAACTTTCTTTTCTTGAATTATTTTTGGCCTCATATTTTTTCACTTGCCTTTTTCTTTCGATCCCCCTTCTCAAACGGTGATACCGCTGCTGCTAAATGGGACCCGCATGTCATCCTCTATGTACTATAAAACTTTCTTTTCTTGAATTATTTTTGGCACCTCAAATTTGGTCACTTGCCTTTTCTTTCGATCCCCGCCTCTCAAACGGTGATACCGCTGCTAACTGGGACCCGCATGTCATCCTCTATGTACTATAAAACTTTCTTTTCTTGAATTATTTTTGGCACCTCATATTTGGTCACTTACCTTTTTCTTTCGATCCCCTGCCTCTCAAACGGTGATACCGCTGCTGCTAAATGGGACCCGCATGTCATCCTCTATGTACTATAAAACTTTCTTTTCTTGGATTTTTTTGGCACCTCATATTTGGTCACTTGACTTTTTCTTTCGATCCCCTGCCGCCTCTCAAACAGTGATACCGCTGCTGCTAAATGGGACCCGCATGTCATCCTCTATGTACTATAAAACTTTCTTTTCTTGGATTTTTTTGGCACCTCATATTTCGTCACTTGACTTTTTCTTTCGATCCCCTGCGCCTCTCAAACGGTGATACCGCTGCTGCTAAATGGGACCCGCATGTCATCCTCTATGTACTATAAAACTTTCTTTTCTTAAATTATTTTTGGCTCCTGATATTTTTTCACTTGCCTTTTTCTTTCGATCTCATGCCACGTTTGAAACGTTGAGGAACCTGCAGGCTCATGGGACCCGCATGTCATCCTCTATGTACTATAAAAGTTCTTTTTCTAGGTTTTTTTTCACCATCTGATTTTTGGCAATTTCTTTTTTCTTTTGATCCCCTGCCACCTCTCAAATACCGCTGCTGCTAAATGGGACCCGCATGTCATCCTTAAAACTTTCTTTTCTGGCACCTCATATTTGGTCACTTACCTTTTTCTTTCGATCACCTCCTCTCAAACGGTGATACTAAATGGGACCCGCATGTCATCCTCTATGTACTATAAAACTTTCTTTTCTTGAATTATTTTTGGCTCCTCATATTTGGTCACTTGCCTTTTTCTTTCGATCTCATGCTTTCAAACGTTGCCTGCTGGCTCATGGGACCCGCATGTCATCCTCTATGTACTATAAAAGTTTATTTTCTTTATTTTTTTCACCCTCTGATTTTTGGCTATTTCCTTTTCTTTTGATCCCCTGCCGCCTAAACGTCTGCTGCTCATGGGACCCGCATGTCATCCTCTATGTACAATCAACTTTCTTTTTTGATAAAACGTTTGCTTGTGTCAGTAAATTTTCTTTTCTTGGATTATTTTGGCTCCTGATATTTTGTCACTTGCCTTTTTCTTTCGATCTCATGCCAAACGTTGACTGCTGGCTCATGGGACCCGCATGTCATCCTCTATAAAAGTTTCCTTTAAGCATGGCTGTCATCCTTATTCATCTACGAACGATAATGGGGACTCACCTCCTCTATGATCAACTTTCTTTTTCTTTTGATCTCAAGCCGCATTTGAATGAGACCGCTGCTGCTAAATGGGACCCGCATGTCATCCTCTGTACAATAAAGTTTCTTGGATTATCTTTGGCTCTGATATTTTGTCACTTGCCTTTTTCTTTCGATCTCATGCCGCCTTTGAAACGTTGAGTAAGCTGCTGGCTCATGGGTCCCGCATGTCATCTCTACGAACAATAAAAGTTTCCTTTATTGGAGTTATTTTTGACCCCTAATTTCTGGCTATTTGCCTTTTTCTTTTGATCCCCTGCCCCCGTTGAAACGATGAGGACGTGGCAGGTCGGTCCCACATGTCATCCTCTATGAACAATAAAAGTTTCCTTTGGTGGATTTATTTTTGACCCCTAAATAATTTCTGGCTATTTCCTTTATTTTTCTTTTGATCCCCTGCCGCCTTGGAAACGTTTGAGAATGCTGCTGCCTCATGGGTCCCGCATGTCATCCTCTCAGAATGATAAATGTTTTCTTTTCTTGGATTTTGTTACCAACTGACTTTTGGTTTTTTATTTTATTTTCGATCCCCTGCCGCCTTTGAAACGTTGACGACGCTGCTGGCTCATGGGTCCCCGATGTCAGCCTCCCCGTACAAGAAACATGTGATATCTTGATTATTTCGCTCTGAGCTATTGCAAACGGATAAATTAAATCTTTATTTTTACATAAACAAACTTATATGTTGAGTGTCCTTGTTTTTTGTTTTTGCGATGCATAGGACTTTCCTGTTTTTTTTAGAAAAATCCGAACTTTCCTGTTTTGGAGTGGGCTGAAATTGTACGAGACAAAAGGCCCAGCAGGATAGTTCGAAGGCCCAGATGTCCAGATACAGCCCAATTGAAATCTTTCTTTTCTTGGATTTTTTTCACCCCCTGATTTCTGGCTACTTCATTTTTCTTTTGGTCCTGTGCCGCCTTGGAAACGTTGAGACCGCTGCTGCAAAATGGGACCCACATGTCATCCTCTATGTAACATAAAGTTTCTTTTCTTGGATTATTTTTGGCTCTTGATATTTGGTCACTTTCCTTTTTCTTTCGATCTCATGCCACGTTTGAAACGTTGAGGAACCTGCTGGCTCATGGGACCCGCATGTCATCCTCTATGTACAATAAAAGTTTCTTTTCTTGGATTTTTTTCACCATCTGATTTTTGGCTATTTCCTTTTTCTTTTGATCCCCTGCCGGCCTGCCGCCTTTGAAACGCTGAGTAAGCTGCAGGCTCATAGGTCCGACATGTCAGCCTGTATGAACGATAAAGCTTTCCTTTCTTGGAGTTTTTTTACCCCCTAATTTCTGGCTATTTTCTTTTTCTTTTGATCTCAAGCCGCATTTGAAACGTTGAGACCGCTGCTGCTAAATGGGACCCGCATGTCATCCTCTATGTACAATAAAGTTTCTTTTTTTCTTGATTATCTTTAGCTCCTGATATTTTGTCACTTGCGTTTTTCTTTCGATCTCATGCCGCCTTTGAAACGTTGAGTAAGCTGCTGAATCATGGGTCCCGCATGTCATCCTCTACGAACAATAAAAGTTTCCTTTTTTGGAGTTATTTTTGACCCCTAATGTCTGGCTATTTGCCTTTTTCTTTTGATCTCCTGCCCCCTTTGAAACGATGAGGATGCTGTTGGCACGTCGGTCCCACATGTCATCCTCTATGAACAATAAAAGTTTCTTTTGATGGATTTATTTTGAACCCCTAATTAATTTCTGGATATTTCCTTTTTTTTCTTTTGATCCCCTGCCGCCTTGGAATCGTTGAGGATGCTGCTGCCTCATGGGTCCCGCATGTCATCCTCTCAGAACGGTAAATGTTTCTTTTCTTGGATTTTGTTTACCAAATGATTTTTGGCTTATTTTATCGTTCGATCTCGTGCCGCCATTAAAACGTTGAGGACGCTGCTGGCTCAGAGGTCCCACATGTCAGCCTCTATGAACAATAAACCTTTCCTTTGTTTGATTTATTATTGACACATAATTTCTGGCTATTTGCCTTTTTCTTTCGATCTCATGCCGCCTCTGAAACGTTGAGACGCTGCTGGCTCATGGGTCCCACATGTCAGCCTCTATGAACAGTCAAAGTTTCCTTTGTTTGATTTTTTTTACCCTAATTACTGGCTATTTGCCTTTTTTTTATCCCCTGCCGCCTTTGAAACTAAGAGGACGCTGCTGGCCCATGGGTCCCACATCTCAGCCTCTCTGAACGATAAACCTTTCCTTTCTTTTTTTTCGATCCCGTGCCGCCTTGGAAACGGTGAGACGGCTCCTGCAAAACGGGACCCATATGTCATCCTCTATGTACAATAAATTTCTTTCCTTGGATTATTTTTGGCACCTGATATATGGTCACTTGCCTTTTTTTCGATCCCCTGCCGCCTTTGAAACGTTGAGGACGCTGCTCGCTCGTGGGTCCCATATGTCAGCCTCTAGGAACAATAAACATTTCGTTTCTTGGATTTATTTTTGACCGCTGATTTCTGGCAACTTTGCTTTTTCTTTCGATCCCCTGCCGCCTTTGTTAAAGTTGAGGACGCTGCTGCAAAATGCGTCCCACATGTCAGCTTCTCTGTACGATAATTGTTTCCTCTCTTTGATTTTTTTTCCACTGCTGGCCAATGGGTCCCCGATGTCAGCCTCTATGTACAAGAAATATGTGAATTCTCGATATATTTTAAGCCGAGATATGTAGGATGCTTTTTTTTCGATCCCTTCTGTTTGTTTTTACCTTCAAATGTTGAGGGACGCTACTGGCAAATGGGTCCTGCTCTAGCATTCTCAACTGAAGGAAAAATTGAAATATTGCCTATTCATTTGTTTTTCGTACTCCATGCATCTAATCCATACTAATTGTTGATCCGGGTTTTAGTTCAACTTAATTAGATCAAATTTGATCTACGAGGGAGTATGTAATATATTTTGGGTTCACAACACTGCACTTGTTAACAACAATCTGATGAAGAGGTTTGTCATTTTTTTAAACTACAAATACACTCTAAGATCTTGCACACTAATAGAATAAATCTTGGAACTTTATATAATTAATGACAATTTTGAAATCGACTATATGAATATATCAAAATATAGAGCCCATGTAGATGCGCATACTGGCTATGCGCATTTAAAAAGAATCATAATCATAATTGATACGAAATAAAAATAACTTTATATGTAGAATCTCGGTTTCTAGAGGGCCAATCATAGGATATCCGTGTTTAAATTAGGAAGGGCCCCAATGGCATGAGTCGGAGGCCCATTAAGTGTTTTTGGAATGTTATCAGCGAAGTAAGCAGGCTGACAGCAATCACCATGTACATGGCCGGCGGCAGCCCAAAAGTACAAACAATTGGCCCATGCAGGGAAGGTAGTACTTTTTTTTATTGGGAAGGTTGTCTGGCTAACCCAAAAAAAAAGTGGTGCTACATGGGGTAATACTTGAACCCGGAATGAGATCGAGTGCCTTGATGAAAGCGAGGCACACATAAATAGTACTCCGTACCATGCCTTGCCCCTCCCTTTCAACCGTTGGATAAAAAATAATTAGACAGATGACTATTAACTAGTAACTGCTACAGTACCAACCAATGTACAGGACATGTGCTACAGTACGTCGTCCACAGTGCATGTGCTTTAGAACCATGAACAGTACATATGCTACATGCTACAGTACTTTGATCTTAGCTATCTATTTTCAATCCAACGGCCAAATCTACAAGTCACCGTACTGTTCATCTGTGCCTTGCTTATGTCAAGGCACTGGATCCTGGACACTTGAACCCATGATCGTTGCTGAGGGTTGCCTATTTGCGCATAATATGTTTTGTCAGCGGTCACTTCACTAGTTTGTGCAAAACATATCCAGCGCAGGATTCAAAAAAACATCACGTTTTTTTCTTTACGTAAACAACAAAACATCTCATGTTCATCACAATCCAGCCAACATAAGCACATAATAATTAATAGTACAACTAGAGAGCTGTACACATAAATAAGGTTTGTCAAGCTTCATGCACTAGCCAACGCAACCAAAAGTCCGAACTAATGGAAAGGGCTAGGCAATCCAATTATACATTTCAACATCCCCCCTCACATGTGACCACAATCCAGTAATGGTACCATCATGTTCACCACAATGCATCATTAAAGAGAGCAGTATACTATTATAGACCAGCTCTCTCTAAAGAACATTTGTAAGACAACTTAATACAGCTGTGATTGATATTGTTGCCCCAGCGATGGGTGATAACCTGAACACCATATAACCTTCTCACAGCAATTGTAACCAAATATGAGCACCTGCAATGATTTGGTGTCAAGCTTCTTGAAGGTCAGGAGGTATCCTACCTTCAAGTCATGTGCTTTGACAAACTCTGGCCATCCTTTGTCCATTAAAACATTGCCATCTTGTTGCTTCAGGTCCACAATCCAGGTGCATGCAGTGGACATCTTCAGGTTGATGGACTCTGGACACCCACCGTAAAACCAGGGTAGAACACGACTGGGGATGGAAATCACCTCTAACTCCGATGTACATAGTACCTTGCAGAAGCTGTCAGGGGTATTCTCCTCATCGATGCGCCCAAACACCTTGCACACTGGGGCTGGCTCTACAGATGTCTCCTTCCATGATAAGCTCTCTCCAAGCTTGAGCTTCTTGTTTGAACACTGCAAAAAAGAGGCCTCAATTAGATAATGCCTCTAGCTTCTGACCGTAATTCCAAGCAAATGCATAATAAAAGGCACCTAGCAAACTCAGCGGATCATTGTTCTTATCAAACACACAGTCTGAACAATAAGCTTCTGAATCTAGCTAGGCTGATATGTACAACCTTGTATCATCAAATTATTCAGCATAGTGTATCATTGTATCGCAGAAGCCAAATCGATATAAATAGTAGCTATGAGAATAGAAATCAAGCTAGCATGAGCCATGCATGCTTGCTGGCTATGTCTAGCATCAGAATAATGCATCTGCAGTTCATCATCCGCCAGTACAGATTGACCAAGCAAACAAAAAAAAATCAGCGTCGGCCTAAAGAGTCCACAAGCCAGACATGCATGCTCGGTGTCCTCATATGTGATCATCGGCCGTGGATTGACCAATAGCATATTTGAACGATTATTACTGCACACATTAGATCCAGTCCCAACATAGCTAGCATGGGTGCATGTGTAACCCGAGTCTTTACCAGAGGATTAATATATACACTGGCTGAGAGAAGTACTGTATATCAAACAATGCTAAGCAACCGGCAATACAGCTTAGATATAATAAAGATGTGACCGGCAACGCTAGTGATTCGGGGGAAACATACCGCCATTGCAGCCATGGACCGAGAGAATCGGGGATGCCGCGCCGCCTTAGTGGAGTTTTTAGATGCGACGTCGCCGCATCCGTAGAGGACGGAGTCCAAGCCGCGTAGTCCGAGCGGTGGTGGACGCCGGTGGTGTAGAGAGAGGACTCAGGGGAGATGGACGGCGAGGGATCTGGGGAGATCTGAAGTTCTGAACATGAGGGGGCTGTGAGAAACTGAGAATGATACATCAGCAATCAGCAAGGGAATAAATGCGCGTGTCCCCCGGTCAAAAAAAATGCGCGTGTCTAGGAGGAACGAAGCCAGGTACGCAGGAATCCACACACAAAACTTCACCCGGCGGGTCACTGGGCTTTATCAGTATCTGGTGGGGTCCGGACCTACAGACCAGTGAGACATGTCGTGTGGGTTATGATCCGTTCAGTGTGCACACAGAAATTGCATTCAGAGCTCAGGGCTTCAGGCTACGTTGTACTATACAGTAATATATCCATTTCTTTTGGTAAAATGAAAACGATACTCCATCTGATCCTCATTACATGATGATAAAATGGACGTCTCTACAACTAATATGTGTCTAGATACATCTATATGAGAGCGTCTGTGTTTGTACTGTGTATCTAAAAAAAATATGGATCGGAGGGAGCATTAAGAGGTGTCCAAAAAAAACTGCAAACAAACATGGATGTAAGCAGTTGAGTATTAAACCAGTGCGTGAAATACCTTTATATCTCGACCATGTAACAATGAATATGAGAAGTTTTTGGGGTTTGACCATCTGCACTTGTGTTTGCTACAATCAGATCAAAAAATTGGTCACTTTTACACTTTCTAAAATAAAATGTATTTTTCCCTGAGATTTTACAAGTTCGTACAAGATAGCATTGACTACATCTGGGATATATCACATTTACACTTACAAATCTATGAATATTTCAAAATATTGAGCTCCGTGTACCTACATATAATACAAATCATCAGACCGCACATTGAAACTACCGCAGCATATCACAGTAAATTAAAATAAAATAAAACAAGTCTAACATATACTATATTAGCTAATTAACAAAGTCTCATCACAGTGTATCTGATCCCCAGTTCAGCTTAATACAAAAACCAAGTTCAGCTTGAACATCAGCAGGGGAGTAACCCAGGTCCAAAAGCAGCATCTAGTTAATTCAATAAAATATTGAGGTTATTCTGATCCCCTCTTCCTAAAAACACTGCAGATCATGCATGCAACTAAGGGTGATCAGCACAAAAGATTATCCTCTGGGTGGAGGTGTTACTGTCGTAGATCAACACATTCATCAAGGAAGTGTCTTTCACCTCGAAGACGAGAAGGTCATCAAGCTGCAGTTCATGCGCCTCTGCAAACCCGAACCAACCATCCTTCAAGACCAGTTCACCCTGGTACTCATCGATGTGCACATACCAGGCGCAGCCTACGCTGGTCTTGAGCTTGATAGGCCTGGGAAGAATCCCTTTCAGACATTGCTTGAATTCTCTGGGGATGACCAACATATACATGTCATCGTTGCCGTCCAGTTGCACATAGAAGCGCGAGGGCTGAGGAGGGTCCGCCGAGTGACCAACCCGTTTAGGGCGGCCTTTCCCTCGCCCTTTTAATATACAACGTTGAAATGCTGCATCACGCCTGCCCGTCACCTTTGGCTTTTTGGCTAGTGAATTTCTTTGAATTCTGAACTCGGGGCGGTGCAGAGGACATGTACAATCGACAGTCCTAAGACGTAGTTGCTCATTGACGTTGGAGCGAGTTTGCTTCTGCATCTAGTTAAGCACGGTATATATCAATCAACAGCATATAAATCAGAACGTAGCATACATGGAGAAAATGCATCTAGCTATCTCTTTAATTAGTTTGCACAAAATCTAGCAGCAGCAAGACAATTTGATTTTACAGGTACTGAGCAAGCTTTCAGACTTTCTGAAACAGGTAACATGGAGCATATATTTGTATGTTCAGACTGCGAAACCCTGCTCTGTGATGGATAATATTACTAAACATCTTTTTTTGCCAGAACTAGTACTTAACATCTACTGTTTCCCGTCATTAAAATTTTTTTGCAGAAGAATACTACGGTTTCCCGTCATTAAATTTTAAAGAAAAAAGAACTTGTTTAAGATCCCAACTATCATTGACTACTTACACCTGCATCCTAGTGAGTTCAGGACAACTTACAGCATCTTTTGGTGGTGCCGCCACCGGAGAAGACCGTGCCGCGGGGGTTGGGGTCGGCGCAGCCGGAGAAGCTGGTGCCGCCGCCAGGGAAATCAGTGCCGAGCCAGATGGTGCTTCCAGCGGAGAAGAAAGTACCGCGAGAGATGGAACCGACGCTGCCAAAGGGTAAGAAACGGATGTACTCGTAGATCCTTCTCTAGTCACGATCTGGATAGAAGAGACTGGACGTCCATCAAGCTGCTGGAGGATGCGGTGGATCAAATCGGCTGAGTTCAGGAAATATCGGTGATGTTCATCTGTGTCGGCGAAGCAGCTGCCGGTGGAAGGAGGAGGCGAGCCGTTCATGGCAGTCATTAGTGTAAAAGAGGAGAAGTGGGTGGGAGTATGGGTGGGAGAGAGAGGGTTCGGGACTGAAGTAATTGTAGTCTGCTCTCTCTTTTTTACAAGCATGCGTCCTCAGGCTGATATTTTTTTTAGATACGTACTCAGGCTGCTTTGTCAAACCAGGGCCTCAATGAAGCTAATAGCACGCTATAGCATATCTAGAGGGTCCACGCTTAGTAATTTTGCTCGCTGTGGCGCTATTTGCGAAACAGCATGCTATATCGCCCTAAAACTTCATATCGTTAGCGCGCTATTTTTTTCAGGCAAGTTGCTTTCACTTTTTCGTGGTGATGAACTAATCTGTTGGTTCCACTTCTAAATCAGAAAATAATATCGCTAATGCTAATTTTTTTAATAAATAATTTATACTATGTTGTTGCCTTGTGAAATGTTGATGTTAGCCTTCTAATATACTTGAGATCTATTTCTATATGTGGTTATGTATGTATGATTCAGTCACTTTTGGACTATATATATCTATTCGTTCTAGTAAAATTATTTATTTTTAGGCTATATTTAGTATTATTTTGAAAATGCTATTTAAAATATACCACACTATTACCACGATATAGCGTCCATATCGTTTGAAGGTGGCTGCCGCTAATTCATTTAGCACGCTATTTTAAACCTTGGTTAAGACGCGTTTGGCGGCCTGCATCCAGGCTGGTGGGGAAATACCGTACCCAAGTGCTTAAAAGATTGCATCTTTTAGCTGGAAAACATTAGGGCATGTCCAACACAGGCGCTACTGCAAGGGCGCTAGGAATTATTTCCTCGTCGTTTGGCGGTTGGAGAGGCTAATCCCAGCGGTAGTCCTAGCGTCGACGCAAAAGAAAGCAGGGGCGTGAAACTCTTTTCACCTGTCCTAGCTAAAGCACCGGAACCAACAGGAAGTCAGTCTGTCATCAGCAATTAGCGCTGCAAGGAGAGTACCTGGAGGATTTTACAATCTTTTGACATTCATTTGTTCTCTATTAGCGCCATATAGTATATAGCATTGTAATGCCCTTATACTCCTCTCAACATTAAAAAAAAGGTGTGCATATACTAATAACAGTTGCTGAAATGAAACTAAAAATAAACAGACATGCACGGTTTACGAAGGATGGAAATACAGAGTTCATCACCATCCGTTTTAAATTATAAGATTAGATTACTTCAATGTGGGTTTACATACGCACTAAAATGAGTAAACAGACACACTGAAATGGGTCCAGGTATATAAGATTCAGAAAAAAGGAAGAGCATCTTAAGATACAGAACAGGTTACTAAATTGTTCAAACATATCGTACAAAAAAGATTATTTGCTCCAGAAAGATTCATGGCTCAGTTTAGGGTTGCATCAACATGCGGATATTTTTCAGACTAGGCTTAAACCACATTGTCGCCTGTCGGGGAAATCCCCAACCATCTTCTGGAAGGGTGATAACTCCCATGAGCTCATTTTCCCCTTGCTGCAGGTTACAACGACAAATACAACTAAATGCTGGTTCCCGAAATGCATAGTACGCGATGTACACACAATTTGACCTCATGAATGGAGTCAATGTTCCATCAGGAGCATTGCCATCATTTATCTTCAGGTTCAATGGATAATTCAGTCCAATGAACAGAGAGTGTGTGCCAAGGCTGTCAACTCGACTCCAATTGGGTCCAATCAGGGATAGATCTTTCTCAAAAACATGTATGACAGGGGCAGGACACTCCCGCAGGATAAGGCCATTACCATGATGCAGAACTTCTGCAGGCTCAAGGTGATCATTGCTACGTATATACCGATCTTCATGGATGATCATCAAGCGCTTGCCATCGGCTGATCGAGCTAAAAACCATCTGCCAGATGGTTCCTTCATCGGTGATGGGATCACGAATGGCGGGGCAAGGTGTGCATCTGCATTGTAAACGGAGACAACAAAAAATAGTGTTTGAATGGCTCGGGAAGACAATAATACCAGTAGCTGCAACTTCACATTTGTAGGATCAAATGGAGGATGCAGTCATTATACTTGTATAAAATCTCGAAGAAATAAAATTGTTCCCATTTGAGATGTATGTTAATTACACTCATATTCATTGATGGTAGATACATGTCTCAACCTTATCTGATCCATGATTGTAATGCTTTGAGTACATCGAATATTGAAATAAATTGAAAGTTTGCATGCATCAATTGATGAAGAGGCCAGGGCTAAGCTCCTTATTCATATTCTGACAAGAGCATGCAGTAACTAATTCAGGAATGCATTCATATACTGCAATAATCTGGTTTGGGTTGACAGATTAGTGCACAGCATATACTACTGTAATTCGTTTGTAGCAATGGTTCAGTCAGGTTAGGATAATTTAATGGTGCACAGTCATTTGAAAGGTGAAAAAAAGTCTTAGTGAGCAATTAGTTATTTCAGTTACAATATATCATGAATGGGCTTGATATTAAAATTTATTGCGAAGTATATCATATGGATTGAAGAATTACCAGCCTGTGATTGATCCCAGCAATATGTGGTGCCGGTCCACCCATCCACCGCAACAATAAAGCCGTTGTGCTCGATGGCATCACTGTAATCTACACCCCAACTAGCAAGAGAGAATAACCTCCACTCCTGGCTACCATTAGCCAGGTAAGCGAGTCCAGAATTGAATAGAGCGATGAGCTTGTAATCTGAGTAATGTCCAGCTTTTGTGGGCACTTCGCAAATTACAATCTTCAACAAAAACATGGCACGCCCATACGTCATGTACCTTTCAGGAGGCAAGTCGGGGAAGCCAATCCATTCCTCCCGAAAAATGTTGCAAGTTTCCGACGATGGTAGGGAGATTTCTTGGTGCGTGTAGATGTTCGCGAGGAACCAGTTCCCACCACTGTCCACGCCGGCGATCCAGTCGCCATTCATGCCAACCCAGAATCTATTGTCCATGAACGGCAGGATGGCTGTGCGCCGAGGATGGTCGAGGGGCACAACGTGGTACACCGTGTGGTGCGCACTACTATCATCATAGTGCCAATGGGCAGAATCGGGCATCAGCAAGCAGGGTCCATCCCAATGGTGTAGATTCATGTTGTCGGCGACATGGCGGCACAGCGTTTTGGAGCATGCGGCCAGCCGGACGTCGACTGTAACGTCCAGACTCTGGGCAATGAGATTGAACAGCTCGGCGGGGAGCTTCCCCCAGTCGCCATCCAGCTGGTCGTCGTTCGATGCCGCCATGGAGACGAGATGGATTTAAAAGGGCGGATGCAAGTATGTGTGATTGGAGTTTTGTAGGAGAGTCGAGCGGGAAGGAGGAGTGCTGCGGTTCTGCGGAGGGGTGAGGAGAGAAAGCTATGCAAATGGGAGATCTAGAGGATGAAAAAACTTCTAGCAGCGGTTGGCGAGTGGAGAACGATGATGGAAGTGGAGAGCCAAGGATGGAAACGATGGACATGAAGAGTAGGAGTGGATATGACTTTTTTTATTCTTCAGCAGCTGCATCGAGGCGCCGAGTAAAACTTCGGCTAGGATAGCACGCCACTACGTCCTGGTGCAGTTACTGTCCCGTCAAATCAGTTTGACCACAGAAATGGTTTCTTTATTACAGTATAACTTAATTTTTTCGAACAATATATACTAGTACTCCATTTAATATAATCACTCCGATTCATATTACTTGTCAAATGATATGGATGAATCTAGAACTAAAATGTGTCTAGATATATCTATATTATAGTCAACTAATATGAATCCGAGTTTGTTTGGTTCAAAGGATTTCTAAAGGTATCTTGTACGGAGTAGGATTTTTACACATAGGGATTTTTCCTATAGAGCTTGCTTGATTCAAAGGATTGAGAACCCTCCAAAATACCTATGGATTGCTTTCTCTACAATCCTATCTCTCGGTAATATTGCTATGTGTCTATAACAACTATGAAATGAACTCAATCTCAATAGAAATTTCCTTTGTCTTTCCTAATCAAACAACTAGTTATTTTATGTCTTCGTTTACAAATTAAGATAATTTTTAGGTTATAGGTAATCGTCGAGCTTATGTGATCATCTTTTATGATCAAACTTACTTGATCAGCCGCGGAGGCGCAAAGGAGCAGTGGTGTGCATTAATACGGCCGCATGGGGAAGGCACAGCTAGCGACGATGAGACGTATCGCCAGCATTGGCCTAGGGAACCGTCGCCACCATTAATAAAAGCTATCCCTTTGGGCACCATGTCTCCCACTACTCGTGTCACGCGCGCATGGCTGGGGAAGCCGGACAGAAAACATGACAACCAGGGGGAAAATGAATAAAAATAATACAAAGTCGAAAATATTTCGAAAAATAAACTTTGTACTTCGTAAGAAACTCCATGCGTTTAGCAAATGCGAAGGCAATATGTAGAAACACGTCTAGACCACGTCTAGAACCACTTCCCAAAGCTTAAGGATTATATTGATTTTTAGAAAGTCAAACTATGTTAAGTTTGACTAAGTTTTTACCAAAAGCATTAATATGCAAGATACAAAATCAACATTATTAGATAGAAAATAAATTATATTTTCATATGGTGTCTACAAAATATTATATGTGCTGATAGATTCTTCTAAGAGTTTGGTCGAACTTTACTTGGTTTGACTTTTCAAGAAAAATATACAAAGCTTTAAGCATTGGAACGGAGGTATTTTTCGAAGCACCTACTTGTCTTTAGAAGACAAAAGAAAACATGGAGTAAGGTTGTTTTTTGTGCAAAAGTTTACGTCAAAATCTGGTTATTTGTGTAAAAAGAATCTCAAATTGTGTTATGTGCAAAAACTGCACCAAGAAGTGGTGGTATGTGCAATTTCCTCCATCACACAAAAGGCAAGCCATTGATACATATATAATTGTGAATAATTACAAAAGTAGTAGGCAGCTAATAAGCGCACATGATTAAACTGCTATGCGAGATCTTCAGCCACCAGAAGTCGTTCCCGCGCCTCTCTAGCATTGAAAATCACGCGTTCTGCGACTTCCATCAAAGAGACAAGCTGAGCTTTGATCCGTTCTCCCAGATGAATGGCCTCGTCACAACTCCTACGAGCACAGGCCGTGATCTCATCCACTTCTAGGAAAGACACCGCCTGCCTGTACCGAAATATCTTGATCCCTAACTCTCTGTTCTCCTCCCGCATGCTGGCAAGATCCAACTTCATCCTCCGACAAGATAAGCAAGGGGAGTGATCCTGCCAAAGGTAACAACAAACATATCGAGCGTTACCGGCAAACGAAGGGCACAAATTGGCTGATTAACGAATATGGTCACTAACATGTAGGACAGACTTAAGTGGTGTCTACATGTCAGTGACTCGAAGTACCCAAAAACCAGCAACCCAAAGTCAGCTAGTAATATTAACCTCCGTCTTCAGCTCCTTCATCCTCTTGAACGGCGGGGAAGCTGGCAACTTATCTTCTTCTACGACCTCTCGCTGGAACCTGACGTCGAAGGATGAGAGATCCTGCGAACGGATGTGCTGCGCCTGCGCGTGCGATTCCCCAGGGCGCTTCTGGCGTAACTCGGAGTTCTCCGCGCCGAGATGCGGAAGTTCCGCTCCCGGGGCCTTGTTGACCCTAAGCCGAGATAGCTCATGTGTAAGCCGACGAAAAATGTTCAAAATGTTACAGATCAGGCATATCATTACCAGTGCAAACGAGGTAAGTGAATCTCCGGGATCTCGCCCAAAGACCGCGGTTGGTCCAATGCCACCACATCTTCTCCGAGATTGACTAACTCCTTTACATCATCTTCTCCGACATTGACTATCTCCTTTACATCATCTTCTGCTCCGAGCTTGACCATCTCCTTTACATCATCTTCTCCTGCGAGCTTGATCATCTGCCTCACATCATCTTCTCCGGCGATATCGACCCTCTCCTGCGGAAGATAACAGATATAAGTCCGAGTATTACCAGCAAAACGAAGGTAATTAAAAGAGGCGTAGTAACCCTTGTGTCCTGGCCAATCAACGGCGGGGACGCTGAGCCCGCATCGTCTCCTCCGAGATCTCCCTTCGCAGGCAGGATTGTTAGAGACAGTGTACTTCTGGTAGTAGTATTTATGCGTGGGGCGCCAGGGGGTCGAGAAGCTAGGACTGCATCTTCTCCTCCGAGCTCTTCCTTGGTAGACATGACAAATGAAACGAGGTGTGGGGGGCGTAAAAGGTATAAAATGGCGGACGGCCGCCCCGCCTCGGCCCTCCAAGGCTTAATTTTTTTGCCTTACTAAACTAAAAACCCTATTTTGCGTCTCACACGGACTGCCCTCAGAGGGCTGCAGGGTCCCATATGCGTGCAGGTCCCACACTTTAGGTAGGCAAACTTCCAACAATCTTCTTTGTCAAGTGAAGACACGTCGTCAAGACTCTCTCTCTCTCTCCCCCCTTTTGTCATTGAAAAAAAAAGAATATTAGACGGGCGCGTAGCCTGCACTGCAGGGGGGCGATTTTGACAAAAGTAATCCTTTTGGCGAAGAAAAACACAGAAAGCCACACAAAAAGGTTAGTCCAGTGAAATAGATTGCTCAGAGGGTCAGTCCGTAATTTTCTTTGCCAAAAGGGTTATTTCTGTCAAAATCGCCGCACTGCAGGTTTGCAGCACTGAAAAACCTTGCGTGCCAGTCAACATCACTTCCCGGATAGGGGGAAAATATCTAGTGATACCATCCCTTACATGATACCATGATACCACTTCATAATATTTGAATTCTAAGTGTCGAAAAATTTAGAAAAAAAACCTTGTGATGCTACCCTAAATTTGTGGGACCCCAAAAAACTTGCAAATCAAGCCAAAGAAACACGATCTTGTCCCCTACCCCCCCCATGATTTTGACCTAAATTTGAAATCAAGCCAAAGGTGGTTCAAAAACGGCAATCGGAAATCATGGATTGTTCATCATTTTTCTATATAGCTAGGGAAAATAGCAGACATGCCATACCAATGTTTTAGAAAAGAGCCCTTCAAAAAAGTGTGGCAACATATATGTTGGAATTCGACCATCTTAATTTCTTCCCACGTGTGAGCTTTGGTACTACTACTACACAAGAACCATGTCAAACTTTTGAATCATGGCCCATTTTATGTATATATTTGCAACTTTTCATGCACGCATGAAAACTTTGCAAAATATGTGCATTTTGGGTTGTCGCACATAAATGTGTGTTTACTTGTCTGCCACCAATTAATCCAATTCTCATTTGTGGGGAAACATGACACGAGATGGCCATTTCCAAAGTTTCATGAATTATCTCAAAGTGAATCCATATATGTACAATTTTTGGGGGCTAAATTTCATGTTTTAAACCTAGCTAGTATTTGACCAAGATTCAAATGGGCATAAAATTCAAAAAAAAACAGAAAAATGAAAAACCAAAGCACATAGCCTTCTTATGTCATATAGTAAGAATTCAAGTTGATAAACAAGGTCTAGACATATTCAAACTAGAAAAATCATGTATCTACCCCTAACACTCTAAACTCTGTCTTATGAAGTCAAGCATGAAGAGAAGTGGTTTTGGGTTTCAAACATGGAAATTTCAAAAACCTCCCAAAAGCTTCATTTTAGAGTGACTAAGAAGGATCCATGCTTACCTTTTAATTTTTAGATTTTAAACTTGTTTAAATCTTTGTGAAACCTAGGATTTGACCAAGATTCAAATGGGCATAAAAAATCAGGAAAAAGCCAAAAGAATGATAAACCAAAGCACATAGCATTCTTATGTCATACAGTAAGCATTCAAGTTGATTAACAAGGTCTAGACATATTCAAACTAGAAAATCATGTATATATCTGTCCCTAACCTTAAACTCTGTCTTATATATGAAGTCAATCATGAAGAGAAGTGGTTTGGGTTTCAAACATGAAAATTTCAAGAACATCCCAAAAGCCGCTTCATTTTAGAGTGACTAAGAAGGATCCAGGCTTACCTTTTCATTTTCATATTATATACTTGTTTAAATCCAGGTCAAACATAGGATTTGACCAAGATTCAAATGGGCATAAAATAAAAAAATAGAAGAATGAAAAACAAAAGCACATAGTCTTCGTATGTCATATAATAAGCTTTCAAGTTGATAAACAAGGTTTAGACATGTTCAAACCAGACAAATCATGTATCTAGCCCCTAACCATAAACTCGGTCGATCTTATGAAGTCTAGCATGAAGAGAAGTCGTATTGGTTTAAAACATGAAAATTTCAAGAACCTCCCAAAATCTTCAAATGGGCATAAAATTCAAAAAAACCAGAAAAATGAAAAACCAAAGCACATAGCCTTCTTATGTCATATAGTAAGAATTCAAGTTGATAAACAAGGTCTAGACATATTCAAACTAGACAAATCATGTATCTACCCCTAACACTCTAAACTCTGTCTTATGAAGTCAAGCATGAAGAGAAGTGGTTTTTGGGTTTCAAACATGGAAATTTCAAAAACCTCCCAAAAGCTTCATTTTAGAGTGACTAAGAAGGATCCATGCTTACCTTTTAATTTTTAGATTTTAAACTTGTTTAAATCTTTGTGAAACCTAGGATTTGACCAAGATTCAAATGGGCATAAAAATTCAGGAAAAAACCAAAAGATTGATAAACCAAAGCACATAGCATTCTTATGTCATACAGTAAGCATTCAAGTTGATTAACAAGGTCTAGACATATTCAAACTAGAAAATCATGTATATATCTGTCCCTAACCTTAAACTCTGTCTTATATATGAAGTCAATCATGAAGAGAAGTGGTTTGGGTTTCAAACATGAAAATTTCAAGAACATCCCAAAAGCCGCTTCATTTTAGAGTGACTAAGAAGGATCCATGCTTACCTTTTCGTTTTCATATTATATACTTGTTTAAATCCAGGTCAAACATAGGATTTGACCAAGATTCAAATGGGCATAAAATAAAATAAAATAGAAGAATGAAAAACAAAAGCACATAGTCTTCGTATGTCATATATATAGTAAGCTTTCAAGTTGATAAACAAGGTTTAGACATGTTCAAACCAGACAAATCATGTATCTACCCCCTAACCATAAACTCGATCGATCTTATGAAGTCTAGCCTGAAGAGAAGTCGTATTGGTTTCAAACATGAAAATTTCAAGAACCTCCCAAAATCTTCAAATGGGCATAATATTCAAAAAAACCAGAAAAATGAAAAACCAAAGCACATAGCCTTCTTATGTCATATAGTAAGAATTCAAGTTGATAAACAAGGTCTAGACATATTCAAACTAGACAAATCATGTATCTACCCCTAACACTCTAAACTCTGTCTTATGAAGTCAAGCATGAAGAGAAGTGGTTTTGGGTTTCAAACATGGAAATTTCAAAAACCTCCCAAAAGCTTCATTTTAGAGTGACTAAGAAGGATCCATGCTTACCTTTTAATTTTCAGATTTTAAACTTGTTTAAATCTTTGTGAAACCTAGGATTTGACCAAGATTCAAATGGGCATAAAAATTCAGGAAAAAACCAAAAGAATGATAAACCAAAGCACATAGCATTCTTATGTCATATAGTAAGCATTCAAGTTGATAAATAAGGTCTAGACATATTCAAACTAGAAAATCATGTATATATCTGCCCCTAACCCTAAACTCTGTCTTATATATGAAGCAATCATGAAGAGAAGTGGTTTTGGGTTTCAAACATGAAAATTTCAAGAACATCCCAAAAGTCGCTTCATTTTAGAGTGACTAAGAAGGATCCAGGCTTACCTTTTCGTTTTCATATTTTATACTTGTTTAAATCCAGGTCAAACATAGGATTTGACCAAGATTCAAATGGGCATAAAATAAAAAAAATAGAAGAATGAAAAACAAAAGCACATAGTCTTCTTATGTCATATAGTAAGCCTTGCAAGTTGGTAAACAAGGTTTAGACATGTTCAAACCAGACAAATCATGTATCTAGCCCCTAACCATAAACTCGGTCGATCTTATGAAGTCTAGCATGAAGAGAAGTCGTATTGGTTTCAAACATGAAAATTTCAAGAACCACCCAAAATCTTCAAATGGGCATATAACATTCAAAAAACTAGAAAAATGAAAAACCAAAGCACATATATAGCCTTCTTATGTCATATAGTAAGCATTCAAGTTGATAAACAAGCATGTCTAGACATATTCAAACCCGACAAATCATGTATCTACCCCCTAACCCTAAACTCTGCATGTCTTATGAAGTCAACCATGAAGAGAAGTGGTTTTTGGGTTTCAAACATTGAGATTTCAAGAACCCCCCAAAAGCTTCATTTTAGAATGACTAGCTAGGAAGGATCCAGGCTTACCTTTTCATTTTCATGTTATAGACTTGTTTAAATCTTGGTCAAACCTAGGATTTGACCAAGATTCAAATGGGCATAAACATTCAAAAAAATCAAAAAATCCAAAGCTAGCACATATAGTCTTCTTATGTCATATAGTAAGAATTGAAGTTGATAAACAAGGTCTAGACATATTCAAACTAGACAAATCATGTATCTACCCCCTAAAGCCCTAAACTAGCTTTGTCTTATGAAGTCAAGCATGAAGAGAAGTGTTTTTGGGTTTCAGACATGGAAATTTTGAAAACCTCCCAAAAACTTCATCTTAGAGTGACAAAGAAGGATCCAAGCTTACCTTTTCATTTTCATGTTTTAAGCTTGTTTAAATATTGGTCAAGCCTAGGATTTGACCAAGATTCAAATGGGCATAAAAATTCTGGAAAAATAAAAAAAAACCAAAGCACATAGTCTTCTTACGTCATATATATCTATAGTAAGCATATTCAAGTAGATAAACAAGGTATAGACATGTTCAAAACAGACAAATCCTGTATCTACCCCCTAACCCTAAACTCGGTCTTATGATGCCTAGCATGAAGAGAAGTCGTTTTGGGTTTCAAACGTTTAAGCCAAAAGCCCCATTTCATATATTTCAAATTTGGTTCAAATTTGAAAGACATACAAGTTATAGCACACATAGTGCATACATGTTCACACATTCTGCACTAGATGCTAATTAACCCTATAGTTTGAGGCCATTTGGATGAGGTCGAAAAAATCTTGGATTAGAAATGGGGTTGTTCGAACCCCGTAGTTGGATTTTTTATGAACTTGATCTGTAGTACTGGGCAAAACCCTAGTTTAACGTATTTAATTATAGATTCGTAGGTTGATTTTTCTACCTTTTTATTATTATTACTATGCAGCACATGTGTGTTTGCCCGTCGAGTGAAACTCGGAGGAAGAGGGATCACTCGGAAGGAGAGAAGAAGGGAGAGCATTATGGTGTCTCCCCTTTTTCGGGTGATGATGTTGACTTTTGTGCAGGGTTTGTCAGTGAGCAGGAGGTGCGAGCGAGCGAGCGAGCGAGTCGAGCGAGGCCGAGAATGAGAGAGATTTGTTTTTTTTGTGAGAGGGACAACCGAAGGATCCAGAAGGACCCACAGATTTCCAAAACGCATCCTGATGCGTCTTCTCTTGACAAAGAAGATGGCTTGGAGTTTGCGTACCTACTGCACTTGACTTGTGCTCACTGAAGTGTGGGACCTCACGCATGGGCGCCACACGTAAGTGACAGACCTGTTGGCAATGTTGGTGTAAAAACACGGTTGATTATTATAGTGCATTAGAACAAAGTTTCCTATGGATTCAACGGCAGGAAATCCAAGTTAACTCATTTACATGACATTATTTTTTCCATGAAGCAAAGTTAACACATCTATCAATTGGTACATTTTGGAGTGACTAAGAAGGATCCATGCTTATTCGTTTTCACGTGTTAAATTTGTTTAAATCTTGCTCAAACCTAGGATTTCACCAAGATTGAAATGGGCATGAAAATTCAAAAAAAAATGAAATACCAATGCACATAGTCTTCTTCTGTCATATAGTAAGCATTCAAGATGATAAACAAGGTCTAGACATATTCAAACCAGGCAAATCATGTATCTACTCCCTAACGACCCTAAACTCCGTCTTATGAAGTAAGGCATGAAGAGAAGTGGTTTTGGGTTTCAAACATGCAAATTTCAAAAACCCCCCAAAAGCTTCATTTTAGAGTGACTAAGAAGGATCGAGGCTTACCTTTTCATTTTCATGTTTTAAACTTGTTTAAATCTTGGTCAAACCTAGCTAGTATTTGACCAAGATTCAAATGGGCATGCATAAAATTCAAAAAAAATCAGAAAAATGAAAAACCAAAGCACATAGCCTTCTTATGTCATATAGTAAGAATTCAAGTTGATAAACAAGGTCTAGACGTATTCAAACTAGACAAATCATGTATCTACCCCTAACACTCTAAACTCTGTCTTATGAAGTCAATTAAGCATGAAGAGAAGTGGTTTTGGGTTTCAAACATGGAAATTTCAAAAACCTCCCAAAAGCTTCATTTTAGAGTGACTAAGAAGGATCCATGCTTACCTTTTAATTTTTAGATTTTAAACTTGTTTAAATCTTTGTGAAACCTAGGATTTGACCAAGATTCAAATGGGCATAAAAATTCAGGAAAAAACCAAAAGATTGATAAACCAAAGCACATAGCATTCTTATGTCATACAGTAAGCATTCAAGTTGATTAACAAGGTCTAGACATATTCAAACTAGAAAATCATGTATATATCTGTCCCTAACCTTAAACTCTGTCTTATATATGAAGTCAATCATGAAGAGAAGTGGTTTGGGTTTCAAACATGAAAATTTCAAGAACATCCCAAAAGCCGCTTCATTTTAGAGTGACTAAGAAGGATCCATGCTTACCTTTTCGTTTTCATATTATATACTTGTTTAAATCCAGGTCAAACATAGGATTTGACCAAGATTCAAATGGGCATAAAATAAAATAAAATAGAAGAATGAAAAACAAAAGCACATAGTCTTCGTATGTCATATATATAGTAAGCTTTCAAGTTGATAAACAAGGTTTAGACATGTTCAAACCAGACAAATCATGTATCTACCCCCTAACCATAAACTCGATCGATCTTATGAAGTCTAGCCTGAAGAGAAGTCGTATTGGTTTCAAACATGAAAATTTCAAGAACCTCCCAAAATCTTCAAATGGGCATAATATTCAAAAAAACCAGAAAAATGAAAAACCAAAGCACATAGCCTTCTTATGTCATATAGTAAGAATTCAAGTTGATAAACAAGGTCTAGACATATTCAAACTAGACAAATCATGTATCTACCCCTAACACTCTAAACTCTGTCTTATGAAGTCAAGCATGAAGAGAAGTGGTTTTGGGTTTCAAACATGGAAATTTCAAAAACCTCCCAAAAGCTTCATTTTAGAGTGACTAAGAAGGATCCATGCTTACCTTTTAATTTTCAGATTTTAAACTTGTTTAAATCTTTGTGAAACCTAGGATTTGACCAAGATTCAAATGGGCATAAAAATTCAGGAAAAAACCAAAAGAATGATAAACCAAAGCACATAGCATTCTTATGTCATATAGTAAGCATTCAAGTTGATAAATAAGGTCTAGACATATTCAAACTAGAAAATCATGTATATATCTGCCCCTAACCCTAAACTCTGTCTTATATATGAAGCAATCATGAAGAGAAGTGGTTTTGGGTTTCAAACATGAAAATTTCAAGAACATCCCAAAAGTCGCTTCATTTTAGAGTGACTAAGAAGGATCCAGGCTTACCTTTTCGTTTTCATATTTTATACTTGTTTAAATCCAGGTCAAACATAGGATTTGACCAAGATTCAAATGGGCATAAAATAAAAAAATAGAAGAATGAAAAACAAAAGCACATAGTCTTCTTATGTCATATAGTAAGCCTTGCAAGTTGGTAAACAAGGTTTAGACATGTTCAAACCAGACAAATCATGTATCTAGCCCCTAACCATAAACTCGGTCGATCTTATGAAGTCTAGCATGAAGAGAAGTCGTATTGGTTTCAAACATGAAAATTTCAAGAACCACCCAAAATCTTCAAATGGGCATATAACATTCAAAAAACTAGAAAAATGAAAAACCAAAGCACATATATAGCCTTCTTATGTCATATAGTAAGCATTCAAGTTGATAAACAAGCATGTCTAGACATATTCAAACCCGACAAATCATGTATCTACCCCCTAACCCTAAACTCTGCATGTCTTATGAAGTCAACCATGAAGAGAAGTGGTTTTTGGGTTTCAAACATTGAGATTTCAAGAACCCCCCAAAAGCTTCATTTTAGAATGACTAGCTAGGAAGGATCCAGGCTTACCTTTTCATTTTCATGTTATAGACTTGTTTAAATCTTGGTCAAACCTAGGATTTGACCAAGATTCAAATGGGCATAAACATTCAAAAAAATCAAAAAATCCCAAAGCTAGCACATATAGTCTTCTTATGTCATATAGTAAGAATTGAAGTTGATAAACAAGGTCTAGACATATTCAAACTAGACAAATCATGTATCTACCCCCTAAAGCCCTAAACTAGCTTTGTCTTATGAAGTCAAGCATGAAGAGAAGTGTTTTTGGGTTTCAGACATGGAAATTTTGAAAACCTCCCAAAAACTTCATCTTAGAGTGACAAAGAAGGATCCAAGCTTACCTTTTCATTTTCATGTTTTAAGCTTGTTTAAATATTGGTCAAGCCTAGGATTTGACCAAGATTCAAATGGGCATAAAAATTCTGGAAAAATAAAAAAAAACCAAAGCACATAGTCTTCTTACGTCATATATATCTATAGTAAGCATATTCAAGTAGATAAACAAGGTATAGACATATTCAAAACAGACAAATCCTGTATCTACCCCCTAACCCTAAACTCGGTCTTATGATGCCTAGCATGAAGAGAAGTCGTTTTGGGTTTCAAACGTTTAAGCCAAAAGCCCCATTTCATATATTTCAAATTTGGTTCAAATTTGAAAGACATACAAGTTATAGCACACATAGTGCATACATGTTCACACATTCTGCACTAGATGCTAATTAACCCTATAGTTTGAGGCCATTTGGATGAGGTCGAAAAAAATCTTGGATTAGAAATGGGGTTGTTCGAACCCCGTAGTTGGATTTTTTATGAACTTGATCTGTAGTACTGGGCAAAACCCTAGTTTAACGTATTTAATTATAGATTCGTAGGTTGATTTTTCTACCTTTTTATTATTATTACTATGCAGCACATGTGTGTTTGCCCGTCGAGTGAAACTCGGAGGAAGAGGGATCACTCGGAAGGAGAGAAGAAGGGAGAGCATTATGGTGTCTCCCCTTTTTCGGGTGATGATGTTGACTTTTGTGCAGGGTTTGTCAGTGAGCAGGAGGTGCGAGCGAGCGAGCGAGCGAGTCGAGCGAGGCCGAGAATGAGAGAGATTTGTTTTTTTTTTTGTGAGAGGGACAACCGAAGGATCCAGAAGGACCCACAGATTTCCAAAACGCATCCTGATGCGTCTTCTCTTGACAAAGAAGATGGCTTGGAGTTTGCGTACCTACTGCACTTGACTTGTGCTCACTGAAGTGTGGGACCTCACGCATGGGCGCCACACGTAAGTGACAGACCTGTTGGCAATGTTGGTGTAAAAACACGGTTGATTATTATAGTGCATTAGAACAAAGTTTCCTATGGATTCAACGGCAGGAAATCCAAGTTAACTCATTTACATGACATTATTTTTTCCATGAAGCAAAGTTAACACATCTATCAATTGGTACATTTTGGAGTGACTAAGAAGGATCCATGCTTATTCGTTTTCACGTGTTAAATTTGTTTAAATCTTGCTCAAACCTAGGATTTCACCAAGATTGAAATGGGCATGAAAATTCAAAAAAAAAATGAAATACCAATGCACATAGTCTTCTTCTGTCATATAGTAAGCATTCAAGATGATAAACAAGGTCTAGACATATTCAAACCAGGCAAATCATGTATCTACTCCCTAACGACCCTAAACTCCGTCTTATGAAGTAAGGCATGAAGAGAAGTGGTTTTGGGTTTCAAACATGCAAATTTCAAAAACCCCCCAAAAGCTTCATTTTAGAGTGACTAAGAAGGATCGAGGCTTACCTTTTCATTTTCATGTTTTAAACTTGTTTAAATCTTGGTCAAACCTAGCTAGTATTTGACCAAGATTCAAATGGGCATGCATAAAATTCAAAAAAAATCAGAAAAATGAAAAACCAAAGCACATAGCCTTCTTATGTCATATAGTAAGAATTCAAGTTGATAAACAAGGTCTAGACGTATTCAAACTAGACAAATCATGTATCTACCCCTAACACTCTAAACTCTGTCTTATGAAGTCAATTAAGCATGAAGAGAAGTGGTTTTGGGTTTCAAACATGGAAATTTCAAAAACCTCCCAAAAGCTTCATTTTAGAGTGACTAAGAAGGATCCATGCTTACCTTTTAATTTTCAGATTTTAAACTTGTTTAAATCTTTGTGAAACCTAGGATTTGACCAAGATTCAAATGGGCATAAAAATTCAGGAAAAAACCAAAAGATTGATAAACCAAAGCACATAGCATTCTTATGTCATACAGTAAGCATTCAAGTTGATTAACAAGGTCTAGACATATTCAAACTAGAAAATCATGTATATATCTGTCCCTAACCTTAAACTCTGTCTTATATATGAAGTCAATCATGAAGAGAAGTGGTTTGGGTTTCAAACATGAAAATTTCAAGAACATCCCAAAAGCCGCTTCATTTTAGAGTGACTAAGAAGGATCCATGCTTACCTTTTCGTTTTCATATTATATACTTGTTTAAATCCAGGTCAAACATAGGATTTGACCAAGATTCAAATGGGCATAAAATAAAATAAAATAGAAGAATGAAAAACAAAAGCACATAGTCTTCGTATGTCATATATATAGTAAGCTTTCAAGTTGATAAACAAGGTTTAGACATGTTCAAACCAGACAAATCATGTATCTACCCCCTAACCATAAACTCGATCGATCTTATGAAGTCTAGCATGAAGAGAAGTCGTATTGGTTTCAAACATGAAAATTTCAAGAACCTCCCAAAATCTTCAAATGGGCATAATATTCAAAAAAACCAGAAAAATGAAAAACCAAAGCACATAGCCTTCTTATGTCATATAGTAAGAATTCAAGTTGATAAACAAGGTCTAGACATATTCAAACTAGACAAATCATGTATCTACCCCTAACACTCTAAACTCTGTCTTATGAAGTCAAGCATGAAGAGAAGTGGTTTTGGGTTTCAAACATGGAAATTTCAAAAACCTCCCAAAAGCTTCATTTTAGAGTGACTAAGAAGGATCCATGCTTACCTTTTAATTTTCAGATTTTAAACTTGTTTAAATCTTTGTGAAACCTAGGATTTGACCAAGATTCAAATGGGCATAAAAATTCAGGAAAAAACCAAAAGAATGATAAACCAAAGCACATAGCATTCTTATGTCATATAGTAAGCATTCAAGTTGATAAATAAGGTCTAGACATATTCAAACTAGAAAATCATGTATATATATATCTGCCCCTAACCCTAAACTCTGTCTTATATATGAAGCAATCATGAAGAGAAGTGGTTTTGGGTTTCAAACATGAAAATTTCAAGAACATCCCAAAAGTCGCTTCATTTTAGAGTGACTAAGAAGGATCCAGGCTTACCTTTTCGTTTTCATATTTTATACTTGTTTAAATCCAGGTCAAACATAGGATTTGACCAAGATTCAAATGGGCATAAAATAAAAAAATAGAAGAATGAAAAACAAAAGCACATAGTCTTCTTATGTCATATAGTAAGCCTTGCAAGTTGGTAAACAAGGTTTAGACATGTTCAAACCAGACAAATCATGTATCTAGCCCCTAACCATAAACTCGGTCGATCTTATGAAGTCTAGCATGAAGAGAAGTCGTATTGGTTTCAAACATGAAAATTTCAAGAACCACCCAAAATCTTCAAATGGGCATATAACATTCAAAAAACTAGAAAAATGAAAAACCAAAGCACATATATATCCTTCTTATGTCATATAGTAAGCATTCAAGTTGATAAACAAGCATGTCTAGACATATTCAAACCCGACAAATCATGTATCTAGCTACCCCCTAACCCTAAACTCTGCATGTCTTATGAAGTCAACCATGAAGAGAAGTGGTTTTGGGTTTCAAACATTGAGATTTCAAGAACCCCCCCAAAAGCTTCATTTTAGAATGACTAGCTAGGAAGGATCCAGGCTTACCTTTTCATTTTCATGTTATAGACTTGTTTAAATCTTGGTCAAACCTAGGATTTGACCAAGATTCAAATGGGCATAAACATTCAAAAAAATCAAAAAATCAAAAACCAAAGCTAGCACATATAGTCTTCTTATGTCATATAGTAAGAATTGAAGTTGATAAACAAGGTCTAGACATATTCAAACTAGACAAATCATGTATCTACCCCCTAAAGCCCTAAACTAGCTTTGTCTTATGAAGTCAAGCATGAAGAGAAGTGTTTTTGGGTTTCAGACATGGAAATTTTGAAAACCTCCCAAAAACTTCATCTTAGAGTGACAAAGAAGGATCCAAGCTTACCTTTTCATTTTCATGTTTTAAGCTTGTTTAAATATTGGTCAAGCCTAGGATTTGACCAAGATTCAAATGGGCATAAAAATTCTGGAAAAATAAAAAAAAACCAAAGCACATAGTCTTCTTACGTCATATATATCTATAGTAAGCATATTCAAGTAGATAAACAAGGTATAGACATATTCAAAACAGACAAATCATGTATCTACCCCCTAACCCTAAACTCGGTCTTATGATGCCTAGCATGAAGAGAAGTCGTTTTGGGTTTCAAACGTTTAAGCCAAAAGCCCCATTTCATATATTTCAAATTTGGTTCAAATTTGAAAGACATACAAGTTATAGCACACATAGTGCATACATGTTCACACATTCTGCACTAGATGCTAATTAACCCTATAGTTTGAGGCCATTTGGATGAGGTCGAAAAAAATCTTGGATTAGAAATGGGGTTGTTCGAACCCCGTAGTTGGATTTTTTATGAACTTGATCTGTAGTACTGGGCAAAACCCTAGTTTAACGTATTTAATTATAGATTCGTAGGTTGATTTTTCTACCTTTTTATTATTATTACTATGCAGCACATGTGTGTTTGCCCGTCGAGTGAAACTCGGAGGAAGAGGGATCACTCGGAAGGAGAGAAGAAGGGAGAGCATTATGGTGTCTCCCCTTTTTCGGGTGATGATGTTGACTTTTGTGCAGGGTTTGTCAGTGAGCAGGAGGTGCGAGCGAGCGAGCGAGCGAGTCGAGCGAGGCCGAGAATGAGAGAGATTTGTTTTTTTTTGTGAGAGGGACAACCGAAGGATCCAGAAGGACCCACAGATTTCCAAAACGCATCCTGATGCGTCTTCTCTTGACAAAGAAGATGGCTTGGAGTTTGCGTACCTACTGCACTTGACTTGTGCTCACTGAAGTGTGGGACCTCACGCATGGGCGCCACACGTAAGTGACAGACCTGTTGGCAATGTTGGTGTAAAAACACGGTTGATTATTATAGTGCATTAGAACAAAGTTTCCTATGGATTCAACGGCAGGAAATCCAAGTTAACTCATTTACATGACATTATTTTTTCCATGAAGCAAAGTTAACACATCTATCAATTGGTACATTTTGGAGTGACTAAGAAGGATCCATGCTTATTCGTTTTCACGTGTTAAATTTGTTTAAATCTTGCTCAAACCTAGGATTTCACCAAGATTGAAATGGGCATGAAAATTCAAAAAAAAATGAAATACCAATGCACATAGTCTTCTTCTGTCATATAGTAAGCATTCAAGATGATAAACAAGGTCTAGACATATTCAAACCAGGCAAATCATGTATCTACTCCCTAACGACCCTAAACTCCGTCTTATGAAGTAAGGCATGAAGAGAAGTGGTTTTGGGTTTCAAACATGCAAATTTCAAAAACCCCCCAAAAGCTTCATTTTAGAGTGACTAAGAAGGATCGAGGCTTACCTTTTCATTTTCATGTTTTAAACTTGTTTAAATCTTGGTCAAACCTAGCTAGTATTTGACCAAGATTCAAATGGGCATGCATAAAATTCAAAAAAAATCAGAAAAATGAAAAACCAAAGCACATAGCCTTCTTATGTCATATAGTAAGAATTCAAGTTGATAAACAAGGTCTAGACGTATTCAAACTAGACAAATCATGTATCTACCCCTAACACTCTAAACTCTGTCTTATGAAGTCAATTAAGCATGAAGAGAAGTGGTTTTGGGTTTCAAACATGGAAATTTCAAAAACCTCCCAAAAGCTTCATTTTAGAGTGACTAAGAAGGATCCATGCTTACCTTTTAATTTTCAGATTTTAAACTTGTTTAAATCTTTGTGAAACCTAGGATTTGACCAAGATTCAAATGGGCATAAAAATTCAGGAAAAAACCAAAAGATTGATAAACCAAAGCACATAGCATTCTTATGTCATACAGTAAGCATTCAAGTTGATTAACAAGGTCTAGACATATTCAAACTAGAAAATCATGTATATATCTGTCCCTAACCTTAAACTCTGTCTTATATATGAAGTCAATCATGAAGAGAAGTGGTTTGGGTTTCAAACATGAAAATTTCAAGAACATCCCAAAAGCCGCTTCATTTTAGAGTGACTAAGAAGGATCCATGCTTACCTTTTCGTTTTCATATTTTATACTTGTTTAAATCCAGGTCAAACATAGGATTTGACCAAGATTCAAATGGGCATAAAATAAAAAAATAGAAGAATGAAAAACAAAAGCACATAGTCTTCTTATGTCATATAGTAAGCCTTGCAAGTTGGTAAACAAGGTTTAGACATGTTCAAACCAGACAAATCATGTATCTAGCCCCTAACCATAAACTCGGTCGATCTTATGAAGTCTAGCATGAAGAGAAGTCGTATTGGTTTCAAACATGAAAATTTCAAGAACCACCCAAAATCTTCAAATGGGCATATAACATTCAAAAAACTAGAAAAATGAAAAACCAAAGCACATATATAGCCTTCTTATGTCATATAGTAAGCATTCAAGTTGATAAACAAGCATGTCTAGACATATTCAAACCCGACAAATCATGTATCTACCCCTAACCCTAAACTCTGCATGTCTTATGAAGTCAACCATGAAGAGAAGTGGTTTTGGGTTTCAAACATTGAGATTTCAAGAACCCCCCAAAAGCTTCATTTTAGAATGACTAGCTAGGAAGGATCCAGGCTTACCTTTTCATTTTCATGTTATAGACTTGTTTAAATCTTGGTCAAACCTAGGATTTGACCAAGATTCAAATGGGCATAAACATTCAAAAAAATCAAAAAATCAAAAACCAAAGCTAGCACATATAGTCTTCTTATGTCATATAGTAAGAATTGAAGTTGATAAACAAGGTCTAGACATATTCAAACTAGACAAATCATGTATCTACCCCCTAAAGCCCTAAACTAGCTTTGTCTTATGAAGTCAAGCATGAAGAGAAGTGTTTTTGGGTTTCAGACATGGAAATTTTGAAAACCTCCCAAAAACTTCATCTTAGAGTGACAAAGAAGGATCCAAGCTTACCTTTTCATTTTCATGTTTTAAGCTTGTTTAAATATTGGTCAAGCCTAGGATTTGACCAAGATTCAAATGGGCATAAAAATTCTGGAAAAATAAAAAAAAAAAACCAAAGCACATAGTCTTCTTACGTCATATATATCTATAGTAAGCATATTCAAGTAGATAAACAAGGTATAGACATATTCAAAACAGACAAATCATGTATCTACCCCCTAACCCTAAACTCGGTCTTATGATGCCTAGCATGAAGAGAAGTCGTTTTGGGTTTCAAACGTTTAAGCCAAAAGCCCCATTTCATATATTTCAAATTTGGTTCAAATTTGAAAGACATACAAGTTATAGCACACATAGTGCATACATGTTCACACATTCTGCACTAGATGCTAATTAACCCTATAGTTTGAGGCCATTTGGATGAGGTCGAAAAAAATCTTGGATTAGAAATGGGGTTGTTCGAACCCCGTAGTTGGATTTTTTATGAACTTGATCTGTAGTACTGGGCAAAACCCTAGTTTAACGTATTTAATTATAGATTCGTAGGTTGATTTTTCTACCTTTTTATTATTATTACTATGCAGCACATGTGTGTTTGCCCGTCGAGTGAAACTCGGAGGAAGAGGGATCACTCGGAAGGAGAGAAGAAGGGAGAGCATTATGGTGTCTCCCCTTTTTCGGGTGATGATGTTGACTTTTGTGCAGGGTTTGTCAGTGAGCAGGAGGTGCGAGCGAGCGAGCGAGCGAGCGAGTCGAGCGAGGCCGAGAATGAGAGAGATTTGTTTTTTTTTTGTGAGAGGGACAACCGAAGGATCCAGAAGGACCCACAGATTTCCAAAACGCATCCTGATGCGTCTTCTCTTGACAAAGAAGATGGCTTGGAGTTTGCGTACCTACTGCACTTGACTTGTGCTCACTGAAGTGTGGGACCTCACGCATGGGCGCCACACGTAAGTGACAGACCTGTTGGCAATGTTGGTGTAAAAACACGGTTGATTATTATAGTGCATTAGAACAAAGTTTCCTATGGATTCAACGGCAGGAAATCCAAGTTAACTCATTTACATGACATTATTTTTTCCATGAAGCAAAGTTAACACATCTATCAATTGGTACATTTTGGAGTGACTAAGAAGGATCCATGCTTATTCGTTTTCACGTGTTAAATTTGTTTAAATCTTGCTCAAACCTAGGATTTCACCAAGATTGAAATGGGCATGAAAATTCAAAAAAAAATGAAATACCAATGCACATAGTCTTCTTCTGTCATATAGTAAGCATTCAAGATGATAAACAAGGTCTAGACATATTCAAACCAGGCAAATCATGTATCTACTCCCTAACGACCCTAAACTCCGTCTTATGAAGTAAGGCATGAAGAGAAGTGGTTTTGGGTTTCAAACATGCAAATTTCAAAAACCCCCCAAAAGCTTCATTTTAGAGTGACTAAGAAGGATCGAGGCTTACCTTTTCATTTTCATGTTTTAAACTTGTTTAAATCTTGGTCAAACCTAGCTAGTATTTGACCAAGATTCAAATGGGCATGCATAAAATTCAAAAAAAAAACAGAAAAATGAAAAACCAAAGCACATAGCCTTCTTATGTCATATAGTAAGAATTCAAGTTGATAAACAAGGTCTAGACGTATTCAAACTAGACAAATCATGTATCTACCCCTAACACTCTAAACTCTGTCTTATGAAGTCAATTAAGCATGAAGAGAAGTGGTTTTGGGTTTCAAACATGGAAATTTCAAAAACCTCCCAAAAGCTTCATTTTAGAGTGACTAAGAAGGATCCATGCTTACCTTTTAATTTTCAGATTTTAAACTTGTTTAAATCTTTGTGAAACCTAGGATTTGACCAAGATTCAAATGGGCATAAAAATTCAGGAAAAAACCAAAAGATTGATAAACCAAAGCACATAGCATTCTTATGTCATACAGTAAGCATTCAAGTTGATTAACAAGGTCTAGACATATTCAAACTAGAAAATCATGTATATATCTGTCCCTAACCTTAAACTCTGTCTTATATATGAAGTCAATCATGAAGAGAAGTGGTTTGGGTTTCAAACATGAAAAATTTCAAGAACATCCCAAAAGCCGCTTCATTTTAGAGTGACTAAGAAGGATCCATGCTTACCTTTTCGTTTTCATATTATATACTTGTTTAAATCCAGGTCAAACATAGGATTTGACCAAGATTCAAATGGGCATAAAATAAAATAAAATAGAAGAATGAAAAACAAAAGCACATAGTCTTCGTATGTCATATATATAGTAAGCTTTCAAGTTGATAAACAAGGTTTAGACATGTTCAAACCAGACAAATCATGTATCTACCCCCTAACCATAAACTCGATCGATCTTATGAAGTCTAGCCTGAAGAGAAGTCGTATTGGTTTCAAACATGAAAATTTCAAGAACCTCCCAAAATCTTCAAATGGGCATAATATTCAAAAAAACCAGAAAAATGAAAAACCAAAGCACATAGCCTTCTTATGTCATATAGTAAGAATTCAAGTTGATAAACAAGGTCTAGACATATTCAAACTAGACAAATCATGTATCTACCCCTAACACTCTAAACTCTGTCTTATGAAGTCAAGCATGAAGAGAAGTGGTTTTTGGGTTTCAAACATGGAAATATCAAAAACCTCCCAAAAGCTTCATTTTAGAGTGACTAAGAAGGATCCATGCTTACCTTTTAATTTTCAGATTTTAAACTTGTTTAAATCTTTGTGAAACCTAGGATTTGACCAAGATTCAAATGGGCATAAAAATTCAGGAAAAAACCAAAAGAATGATAAACCAAAGCACATAGCATTCTTATGTCATATAGTAAGCATTCAAGTTGATAAATAAGGTCTAGACATATTCAAACTAGAAAATCATGTATATATATATCTGCCCCTAACCCTAAACTCTGTCTTATATATGAAGCAATCATGAAGAGAAGTGGTTTTGGGTTTCAAACATGAAAATTTCAAGAACATCCCAAAAGTCGCTTCATTTTAGAGTGACTAAGAAGGATCCAGGCTTACCTTTTCGTTTTCATATTTTATACTTGTTTAAATCCAGGTCAAACATAGGATTTGACCAAGATTCAAATGGGCATAAAATAAAAAAATAGAAGAATGAAAAACAAAAGCACATAGTCTTCTTATGTCATATAGTAAGCCTTGCAAGTTGGTAAACAAGGTTTAGACATGTTCAAACCAGACAAATCATGTATCTAGCCCCTAACCATAAACTCGGTCGATCTTATGAAGTCTAGCATGAAGAGAAGTCGTATTGGTTTCAAACATGAAAATTTCAAGAACCACCCAAAATCTTCAAATGGGCATATAACATTCAAAAAACTAGAAAAATGAAAAACCAAAGCACATATATATCCTTCTTATGTCATATAGTAAGCATTCAAGTTGATAAACAAGCATGTCTAGACATATTCAAACCCGACAAATCATGTATCTAGCTACCCCCTAACCCTAAACTCTGCATGTCTTATGAAGTCAACCATGAAGAGAAGTGGTTTTTGGGTTTCAAACATTGAGATTTCAAGAACCCCCCCAAAAGCTTCATTTTAGAATGACTAGCTAGGAAGGATCCAGGCTTACCTTTTCATTTTCATGTTATAGACTTGTTTAAATCTTGGTCAAACCTAGGATTTGACCAAGATTCAAATGGGCATAAACATTCAAAAAAATCAAAAAATCAAAAACCAAAGCTAGCACATATAGTCTTCTTATGTCATATATATAGTAAGAATTGAAGTTGATAAACAAGGTCTAGACATATTCAAACTAGACAAATCATGTATCTACCCCCTAAAGCCCTAAACTAGCTTTGTCTTATGAAGTCAAGCATGAAGAGAAGTGTTTTTGGGTTTCAGACATGGAAATTTTGAAAACCTCCCAAAAACTTCATCTTAGAGTGACAAAGAAGGATCCAAGCTTACCTTTTCATTTTCATGTTTTAAGCTTGTTTAAATATTGGTCAAGCCTAGGATTTGACCAAGATTCAAATGGGCTTAAAAATTCAGGAAAAATAAAAAAAAACCAAAGCACATAGTCTTCTTACGTCATATATATCTATAGTAAGCATATTCAAGTAGATAAACAAGGTATAGACATATTCAAAACAGACAAATCATGTATCTACCCCCTAACCCTAAACTCGGTCTTATGATGCCTAGCATGAAGAGAAGTCGTTTTGGGTTTCAAACGTTTAAGCCAAAAGCCCCATTTCATATATTTCAAATTTGGTTCAAATTTGAAAGACATACAAGTTATAGCACACATAGTGCATACATGTTCACACATTCTGCACTAGATGCTAATTAACCCTATAGTTTGAGGCCATTTGGATGAGGTCGAAAAAAATCTTGGATTAGAAATGGGGTTGTTCGAACCCCGTAGTTGGATTTTTTATGAACTTGATCTGTAGTACTGGGCAAAACCCTAGTTTAACGTATTTAATTATAGATTCGTAGGTTGATTTTTCTACCTTTTTATTATTATTACTATGCAGCACATGTGTGTTTGCCCGTCGAGTGAAACTCGGAGGAAGAGGGATCACTCGGAAGGAGAGAAGAAGGGAGAGCATTATGGTGTCTCCCCTTTTTCGGGTGATGATGTTGACTTTTGTGCAGGGTTTGTCAGTGAGCAGGAGGTGCGAGCGAGCGAGCGAGTCGAGCGAGGCCGAGAATGAGAGAGATTTGTTTTTTTTTTGTGAGAGGGACAACCGAAGGATCCAGAAGGACCCACAGATTTCCAAAACGCATCCTGATGCGTCTTCTCTTGACAAAGAAGATGGCTTGGAGTTTGCGTACCTACTGCACTTGACTTGTGCTCACTGAAGTGTGGGACCTCACGCATGGGCGCCACACGTAAGTGACAGACCTGTTGGCAATGTTGGTGTAAAAACACGGTTGATTATTATAGTGCATTAGAACAAAGTTTCCTATGGATTCAACGGCAGGAAATCCAAGTTAACTCATTTACATGACATTATTTTTTCCATGAAGCAAAGTTAACACATCTATCAATTGGTACATTTTGGAGTGACTAAGAAGGATCCATGCTTATTCGTTTTCACGTGTTAAATTTGTTTAAATCTTGCTCAAACCTAGGATTTCACCAAGATTGAAATGGGCATGAAAATTCAAAAAAAAAATGAAATACCAATGCACGTAGTCTTCTTCTGTCATATAGTAAGCATTCAAGATGATAAACAAGGTCTAGACATATTCAAACCAGGCAAATCATGTATCTACTCCCTAACGACCCTAAACTCCGTCTTATGAAGTAAGGCATGAAGAGAAGTGGTTTTGGGTTTCAAACATGCAAATTTCAAAAACCCCCCAAAAGCTTCATTTTAGAGTGACTAAGAAGGATCGAGGCTTACCTTTTCATTTTCATGTTTTAAACTTGTTTAAATCTTGGTCAAACCTAGCTAGTATTTGACCAAGATTCAAATGGGCATGCATAAAATTCAAAAAAAATCAGAAAAATGAAAAACCAAAGCACATAGCCTTCTTATGTCATATAGTAAGAATTCAAGTTGATAAACAAGGTCTAGACGTATTCAAACTAGACAAATCATGTATCTACCCCTAACACTCTAAACTCTGTCTTATGAAGTCAATTAAGCATGAAGAGAAGTGGTTTTGGGTTTCAAACATGGAAATTTCAAAAACCTCCCAAAAGCTTCATTTTAGAGTGACTAAGAAGGATCCATGCTTACCTTTTAATTTTCAGATTTTAAACTTGTTTAAATCTTTGTGAAACCTAGGATTTGACCAAGATTCAAATGGGCATAAAAATTCAGGAAAAAACCAAAAGATTGATAAACCAAAGCACATAGCATTCTTATGTTATACAGTAAGCATTCAAGTTGATTAACAAGGTCTAGACATATTCAAACTAGAAAATCATGTATATATCTGTCCCTAACCTTAAACTCTGTCTTATATATGAAATCAATCATGAAGAGAAGTGGTTTGGGTTTCAAACATGAAAATTTCAAGAACATCCCAAAAGCCGCTTCATTTTAGAGTGACTAAGAAGGATCCATGCTTACCTTTTCGTTTTCATATTATATACTTGTTTAAATCCAGGTCAAACATAGGATTTGACCAAGATTCAAATGGGCATAAAATAAAATAAAATAGAAGAATGAAAAACAAAAGCACATAGTCTTCGTATGTCATATATATAGTAAGCTTTCAAGTTGATAAACAAGGTTTAGACATGTTCAAACCAGACAAATCATGTATCTACCGGCCCCTAACCATAAACTCGATCGATCTTATGAAGTCTAGCCTGAAGAGAAGTCGTATTGGTTTCAAACATGAAAATTTCAAGAACCTCCCAAAATCTTCAAATGGGCATAATATTCAAAAAAACCAGAAAAATGAAAAACCAAAGCACATAGCCTTCTTATGTCATATAGTAAGAATTCAAGTTGATAAACAAGGTCTAGACATATTCAAACTAGACAAATCATGTATCTACCCCTAACACTCTAAACTCTGTCTTATGAAGTCAAGCATGAAGAGAAGTGGTTTTTGGGTTTCAAACATGGAAATTTCAAAAACCTCCCAAAAGCTTCATTTTAGAGTGACTAAGAAGGATCCATGCTTACCTTTTAATTTTCAGATTTTAAACTTGTTTAAATCTTTGTGAAACCTAGGATTTGACCAAGATTCAAATGGGCATAAAAATTTAGGAAAAAACCAAAAGAATGATAAACCAAAGCACATAGCATTCTTATGTCATATAGTAAGCATTCAAGTTGATAAATAAGGTCTAGACATATTCAAACTAGAAAATCATGTATATATCTGCCCCTAACCCTAAACTCTGTCTTATATATGAAGCAATCATGAAGAGAAGTGGTTTTGGGTTTCAAACATGAAAATTTCAAGAACATCCCAAAAGTCGCTTCATTTTAGAGTGACTAAGAAGGATCCAGGCTTACCTTTTCGTTTTCACATTTTATACTTGTTTAAATCCAGGTCAAACATAGGATTTGACCAAGATTCAAATGGGCATAAAATAAAAAAATAGAAGAATGAAAAACAAAAGCACATAGTCTTCTTATGTCATATAGTAAGCCTTGCAAGTTGGTAAACAAGGTTTAGACATGTTCAAAACAGACAAATCATGTATCTAGCCCCTAACCCTAAACTCGGTCTTATGATGCCTAGCATGAAGAGAAGTCGTTTTGGGTTTCAAACGTTTAAGCCAAAAGCCCCATTTCATATATTTCAAATTTGGTTCAAATTTGAAAGACATACAAGTTATAGCACACATAGTGCATACATGTTCACACATTCTGCACTAGATGCTAATTAACCCTATAGTTTGAGGCCATTTGGATGAGGTCGAAAAAATCTTGGATTAGAAATGGGGTTGTTCGAACCCCGTAGTTGGATTTTTTATGAACTTGATCTGTAGTACTGGGCAAAACCCTAGTTTAACGTATTTAATTATAGATTCGTAGGTTGATTTTTCTACCTTTTTATTATTATTACTATGCAGCACATGTGTGTTTGCCCGTCGAGTGAAACTCGGAGGAAGAGGGATCACTCGGAAGGAGAGAAGAAGGGAGAGCATTATGGTGTCTCCCCTTTTTCGGGTGATGATGTTGACTTTTGTGCAGGGTTTGTCAGTGAGCAGGAGGTGCGAGCGAGCGAGCGAGCGAGCGCCGAGAATGAGAGAGATTTGTTTTTTTTGTGAGAGGGACAACCGAAGGATCCAGAAGGACCCACAGATTTCCAAAACGCATCCTGATGCGTCTTCTCTTGACAAAGAAGATGGCTTGGAGTTTGCGTACCTACTGCACTTGACTTGTGCTCACTGAAGTGTGGGACCTCACGCATGGGCGCCACACGTAAGTGACAGACCTGTTGGCAATGTTGGTGTAAAAACACGGTTGATTATTATAGTGCATTAGAACAAAGTTTCCTATGGATTCAACGGCAGGAAATCCAAGTTAACTCATTTACATGACATTATTTTTTCCATGAAGCAAAGTTAACACATCTATCAATTGGTACATTTTGGAGTGACTAAGAAGGATCCATGCTTATTCGTTTTCACGTGTTAAATTTGTTTAAATCTTGCTCAAACCTAGGATTTCACCAAGATTGAAATGGGCATGAAAATTCAAAAAAAAATGAAATACCAATGCACATAGTCTTCTTCTGTCATATAGTAAGCATTCAAGATGATAAACAAGGTCTAGACATATTCAAACCAGGCAAATCATGTATCTACTCCCTAACGACCCTAAACTCCGTCTTATGAAGTAAGGCATGAAGAGAAGTGGTTTTGGGTTTCAAACATGCAAATTTCAAAAACCCCCCAAAAGCTTCATTTTAGAGTGACTAAGAAGGATCGAGGCTTACCTTTTCATTTTCATGTTTTAAACTTGTTTAAATCTTGGTCAAACCTAGCTAGTATTTGACCAAGATTCAAATGGGCATGCATAAAATTCAAAAAAAAAACAGAAAAATGAAAAACCAAAGCACATAGCCTTCTTATGTCATATAGTAAGAATTCAAGTTGATAAACAAGGTCTAGACGTATTCAAACTAGACAAATCATGTATCTACCCCTAACACTCTAAACTCTGTCTTATGAAGTCAATTAAGCATGAAGAGAAGTGGTTTTGGGTTTCAAACATGGAAATTTCAAAAACCTCCCAAAAGCTTCATTTTAGAGTGACTAAGAAGGATCCATGCTTACCTTTTAATTTTCAGATTTTAAACTTGTTTAAATCTTTGTGAAACCTAGGATTTGACCAAGATTCAAATGGGCATAAAAATTCAGGAAAAAACCAAAAGAATGATAAACCAAAGCACATAGCATTCTTATGTCATATAGTAAGCATTCAAGTTGATAAATAAGGTCTAGACATATTCAAACTAGAAAATCATGTATATATCTGCCCCTAACCCTAAACTCTGTCTTATATATGAAGCAATCATGAAGAGAAGTGGTTTTGGGTTTCAAACATGAAAATTTCAAGAACATCCCAAAAGTCGCTTCATTTTAGAGTGACTAAGAAGGATCCAGGCTTACCTTTTCGTTTTCATATTTTATACTTGTTTAAATCCAGGTCAAACATAGGATTTGACCAAGATTCAAATGGGCATAAAATTAAAAAAATAGAAGAATGAAAAACAAAAGCACATAGTCTTCTTATGTCATATAGTAAGCCTTGCAAGTTGGTAAACAAGGTTTAGACATGTTCAAACCAGACAAATCATGTATCTAGCCCCTAACCATAAACTCGGTCGATCTTATGAAGTCTAGCATGAAGAGAAGTCGTATTGGTTTCAAACATTAAAATTTCAAGAACCACCCAAAATCTTCAAATGGGCATATAACATTCAAAAAACTAGAAAAATGAAAAACCAAAGCACATATATAGCCTTCTTATGTCATATAGTAAGCATTCAAGTTGATAAACAAGCATGTCTATACATATTCAAACCCGACAAATCATGTATCTACCCCCTAACCCTAAACTCTGCATGTCTTATGAAGTCAACCATGAAGAGAAGTGGTTTTGGGTTTCAAACATTGAGATTTCAAGAACCCCCCAAAAGCTTCATTTTAGAATGACTAGCTAGGAAGGATCCAGGCTTACCTTTTCATTTTCATGTTATAGACTTGTTTAAATCTTGGTCAAACCTAGGATTTGACCAAGATTCAAATGGGCATAAACATTCAAAAAAATCAAAAAATCAAAAACCAAAGCTAGCACATATAGTCTTCTTATGTCATATAGTAAGAATTGAAGTTGATAAACAAGGTCTAGACATATTCAAACTAGACAAATCATGTATCTACCCCCTAAAGCCCTAAACTAGCTTTGTCTTATGAAGTCAAGCATGAAGAGAAGTGTTTTTGGGTTTCAGACATGGAAATTTTGAAAACCTCCCAAAAACTTCATCTTAGAGTGACAAAGAAGGATCCAAGCTTACCTTTTCATTTTCATGTTTTAAGCTTGTTTAAATATTGGTCAAGCCTAGGATTTGACCAAGATTCAAATGGGCATAAAAATTCTGGAAAAATAAAAAAAAAAAACCAAAGCACATAGTCTTCTTACGTCATATATATCTATAGTAAGCATATTCAAGTAGATAAACAAGGTATAGACATATTCAAAACAGACAAATCATGTATCTACCCCCTAACCCTAAACTCGGTCTTATGATGCCTAGCATGAAGAGAAGTCGTTTTGGGTTTCAAACGTTTAAGCCAAAAGCCCCATTTCATATATTTCAAATTTGGTTCAAATTTGAAAGACATACAAGTTATAGCACACATAGTGCATACATGTTCACACATTCTGCACTAGATGCTAATTAACCCTATAGTTTGAGGCCATTTGGATGAGGTCGAAAAAAATCTTGGATTAGAAATGGGGTTGTTCGAACCCCGTAGTTGGATTTTTTATGAACTTGATCTGTAGTACTGGGCAAAACCCTAGTTTAACGTATTTAATTATAGATTCGTAGGTTGATTTTTCTACCTTTTTATTATTATTACTATGCAGCACATGTGTGTTTGCCCGTCGAGTGAAACTCGGAGGAAGAGGGATCACTCGGAAGGAGAGAAGAAGGGAGAGCATTATGGTGTCTCCCCTTTTTCGGGTGATGATGTTGACTTTTGTGCAGGGTTTGTCAGTGAGCAGGAGGTGCGAGCGAGCGAGCGAGCGAGCGAGTCGAGCGAGGCCGAGAATGAGAGAGATTTGTTTTTTTTTTGTGAGAGGGACAACCGAAGGATCCAGAAGGACCCACAGATTTCCAAAACGCATCCTGATGCGTCTTCTCTTGACAAAGAAGATGGCTTGGAGTTTGCGTACCTACTGCACTTGACTTGTGCTCACTGAAGTGTGGGACCTCACGCATGGGCGCCACACGTAAGTGACAGACCTGTTGGCAATGTTGGTGTAAAAACACGGTTGATTATTATAGTGCATTAGAACAAAGTTTCCTATGGATTCAACGGCAGGAAATCCAAGTTAACTCATTTACATGACATTATTTTTTCCATGAAGCAAAGTTAACACATCTATCAATTGGTACATTTTGGAGTGACTAAGAAGGATCCATGCTTATTCGTTTTCACGTGTTAAATTTGTTTAAATCTTGCTCAAACCTAGGATTTCACCAAGATTGAAATGGGCATGAAAATTCAAAAAAAAATGAAATACCAATGCACATAGTCTTCTTCTGTCATATAGTAAGCATTCAAGATGATAAACAAGGTCTAGACATATTCAAACCAGGCAAATCATGTATCTACTCCCTAACGACCCTAAACTCCGTCTTATGAAGTAAGGCATGAAGAGAAGTGGTTTTGGGTTTCAAACATGCAAATTTCAAAAACCCCCCAAAAGCTTCATTTTAGAGTGACTAAGAAGGATCGAGGCTTACCTTTTCATTTTCATGTTTTAAACTTGTTTAAATCTTGGTCAAACCTAGCTAGTATTTGACCAAGATTCAAATGGGCATGCATAAAATTCAAAAAAAATCAGAAAAATGAAAAACCAAAGCACATAGCCTTCTTATGTCATATAGTAAGAATTCAAGTTGATAAACAAGGTCTAGACGTATTCAAACTAGACAAATCATGTATCTACCCCTAACACTCTAAACTCTGTCTTATGAAGTCAATTAAGCATGAAGAGAAGTGGTTTTGGGTTTCAAACATGGAAATTTCAAAAACCTCCCAAAAGCTTCATTTTAGAGTGACTAAGAAGGATCCATGCTTACCTTTTAATTTTCAGATTTTAAACTTGTTTAAATCTTTGTGAAACCTAGGATTTGACCAAGATTCAAATGGGCATAAAAATTCAGGAAAAAACCAAAAGAATGATAAACCAAAGCACACATAGCATTCTTATGTCATATAGTAAGCATTCAAGTTGATAAATAAGGTCTAGACATATTCAAACTAGAAAATCATGTATATATCTGCCCCTAACCCTAAACTCTGTCTTATATATGAAGCAATCATGAAGAGAAGTGGTTTTGGGTTTCAAACATGAAAATTTCAAGAACATCCCAAAAGTCGCTTCATTTTAGAGTGACTAAGAAGGATCCAGGCTTACCTTTTCGTTTTCATATTTTATACTTGTTTAAATCCAGGTCAAACATAGGATTTGACCAATATTCAAATGGGCATAAAATAAAAAAATAGAAGAATGAAAAACAAAAGCACATAGTCTTCTTATGTCATATAGTAAGCCTTGCAAGTTGGTAAACAAGGTTTAGACATGTTCAAACCAGACAAATCATGTATCTAGCCCCTAACCATAAACTCGGTCGATCTTATGAAGTCTAGCATGAAGAGAAGTCGTATTGGTTTCAAACATGAAAATTTCAAGAACCACCCAAAATCTTCAAATGGGCATATAACATTCAAAAAACTAGAAAAATGAAAAACCAAAGCACATATATAGCCTTCTTATGTCATATAGTAAGCATTCAAGTTGATAAACAAGCATGTCTAGACATATTCAAACCCGACAAATCATGTATCTACCCCTAACCCTAAACTCTGCATGTCTTATGAAGTCAACCATGAAGAGATGTGGTTTTTGGGTTTCAAACATTGAGATTTCAAGAACCCCCCAAAAGCTTCATTTTAGAATGACTAGCTAGGAAGGATCCATGCTTACCTTTTCACTTTCATGTTTTAAACTTGTTTAAATCTTGGTCAAACCTAGGATTTGACCAAGATTCAAATGGGCATATATAAACATTCAGAAAAAACAAAAACCAAAAACCAAAGCACATATATATATAGCCTTCTTATGTCATATATATATATATATAGTAAGCATTCAAGTTGATGAACAAGGTCTAGACATATTCAAAACAGAAAAGGCATGTATCTACCCCTAACCCTTAACTTTGTCTTATGAAGTCAAGCATGAAGAGAAGTGGTTTCGGGTTTCAAACATGGAAATTTCTAAAACTTCCCAAAAGCTTAATTTTAGAGTGACTAGGAAGGATCCAGGCTTACCTTTTCATTTTCATGTTTTAAGTTTGTTTAAATCCTAGTCAAACCTAGGATTTGACCAAGATTCAAATGAGCATAAAAATTCAGAAAAAATCAAAAAAAATGAAAACCCAAAGCACATAGCCTTCTTACGTCATATATATAGTAATTAACAATCAGGTTGATAAACAAGGTATAGACATATTCAAAACATACAAATCATGTACTCCGTATCTACCCCCAACCCTAAACTATGTTTTTGGGGGATTTCTTTGACGAAGTTATAACACCCCCACATTTCACATTGGAATTACTTTCAGTAAATCAGCATAAAGTCGTTTAAATGTGCGAAACTATCTTGAAAGTACTAAAACCGTAAAAGTTGGGAATTGGCACTAAAATATGGCGTAATTTATCTAAAAAATGTAGAGTTGCCAGTTTGACCCGTATCTTATATGTACACCATTCACAAAATAAACATATTTTGTCATCTAGAAAATGAAAAAAAAAATTTATACCGAAAAGTTGAAAAGTCTAGTCATTAACATTGTTGGGAATGGCAAGATGCACCACCATGCCCAATTTGGGCACATTGTAACAAACTGTGCCACAAATATGGCCATAACTATATCATTTGGCTTGCAAACCATGAATCTTCATACACGATAGTCCGCTTTGTGAAGACATTTTGTTTTTCACTACCCTATCACATGTTTCTTATTTTCCCTGTCAACTAACACATACAAGCACACTCCATGTAGAAGGGTTTCATTTTTCAGGTTTTCTTCAGTTTCATTTATTTATTTCAAAACCAGGTCAAAATGTTTTACATGATTATCCTGCAAAGGGGTTGAATATTTCAGTACTATCGCTGGTTTCTATATATAGTAAGTAATATGTATATAAAAATTATTTATGGGGACTTGTAGGACCAAGTTATAACATATCTACAATTCAAATTTGAATTACTTTGAATAAATCAGCATAAAGTCATTTAAATGTGCGAAACTAGCTAGAAAGCACTAAAAACCGTAAATTTGGGATTTGTCATTAAAATATGGCGTAATTTATTTAAAAAATGTAGATGCGCCATTTTGACCCATATCTTTTCTACCCCATGCACAAAAAAACATATTTTATCATCTAGAAAATGAAAAACGATTTTTTATACCGAAAACTTGAAAAGTCTAGTCATCAACATTGTTAGAAATGGCAAGATGCACCACCATGCCCAATTAGGGAACACTATAACAAACAATGTTGTCCAGGGATAATCAAACTTGGTAATATGAACTATGAGATTGAACAAAACGTTATATTTGGTTTACCCTTTGAACCTCCTAACTTACCACAACATTGACTTCTTATTTTTATTTACAAATAGGAGGCGACGTTCCCGTCGACAGCGAGGCGCCTGTGGTGACTTCGTCAATTTCAAGATTCAATCCGCCGGCTCAGTCTTCCGGAGGTGCTCATAGGGGTAGGGTGTGCGTGTGTGTGTTCATAGGGATGAGTGTATACGCGTGTATGTGAGCATCTGCGTTTGTACTGTGTTTCTCAAAAAAATATGTTTTTTATTATCTCAATCAATTAGCATTTGATTTTAAAAAACTACCATAATAATTCATGAGAAAGCGTTGAACAAGTTTCAGAATGTAATTTTAGACTTGATAGTTGATATGACCAATAATAGACTTAAATTAAATTGGATTTCAAAGTTCAGATTTTATAAGCGAATATAGTTTCATGTTGCAGATTATGTATTAGCTTGAGGGGCACCCCTAGAATAAAGTAGGTCGGTCACTTACGTGTGGTCCCATGCGTGTAGGTCCCACACATCAGTGAGCACAAGTCACGTGCGGTAGGTAGGCAAACTCCCAGCAATCTTCTTTGTCAAGTAAAGACTCGTCGTCAAGACTCTCTCTCTCTCTCTCTCTCTCTCTCTCTCTCTCTCTCTCTCTCTCTGTCGCTGAAAAAAAATGAATATTAGACGGGCGCGTAGCCTGCACTGCAGGTCTACATAACTGAAACCCTGTGTGCCAGTCAACATCACTCACCGAAAAAAGTGAAGCATTTCTTTTCACCATAAATAACAGCGGCCCCGTGAGGCACTGCTCTCCCTTTCTCTTAATTTCTCCTTCCGTGTGATCCCTCTTCCACCTTTTATCCTTTGCACGATCGAAACTCCACTTATTGTTGTCATTGTTGCACAAAACACTCACTTAACCTGTTCTTTTGCACATATCACCAACTCATGTATTTGTTGCACAAAGGTCTAAATCTGTCGCTAAGCTACTTTACTCTAAATCTGATGACCGGGACCTAGAAGGTAGTGATATCCCTTGTGTAGTGTGTTTTTTAGAACTCTAAAAGAATATGAAAATATTTTAGCAATTGAAATAATATAAATTAACTAATATGGGATCGATAGTCATGAAATATATTTTCTACTATCCGGCCAATATCAAGTGTCATGAAATATATTCATTGTAAACTTAGTGATAATCACTCGAGTTTGATATGAATGGCCTAGCTAGCTATGGGCATCTCCCACTATATATGTTGTCCACACGACCAAGCAACAAGCATCCATGAGGAAAGTTTCTTATGGGTGACTTTCATCTCTGCCGCAAAACACGCGCCGAAATTGTTGGCGCGTCCCATTTTCAAGCTACCCCAAAACCTGCGGTTTGCCCGTCGGCCTATAAACATCGGTCCACAGAGGATATTTCCCTGTAGAGCACAATTCGAACACCACATCTTTCTCATGCTTCTACCAGGCACACTCCCACGACGACGGCCGTGCCCCACCGCCCCTCCTCACCATCACTGCCTTCTCACCGGCCACCGTAGTGACCGACCACGTTTTACCGGCTCCCTTGCTGCCTAGCAAGCCGGATTAGCTTCCTCGACGCCGACGTTCACCGCGCCATATCTCCTCCGGATCTGCTTCCCCGACTCTGTAGTCCACCTCACCGGAGATCGAGATGGGCAAAAAACGCGGCCCCAAAGTCGACCACCCCCAACCAAAGAGTAAATCCGCCCGGGCCTCAGACGAAGGTTGATGAATACTTTACATGTCCGCTTTTGTTATATGCATTTGATTTCTTACACTAGTTTTCGTTGCTTTCTTGCAATGCATTCTTGCTGATATTAGATCAGTGTAGATAGTTGTTTGCCGCGTAGCTATATGAGATCTTAACCTTACATCTGCTGATCGAGAGGAAGATCGAGGTTATGTCCGCTTTCGTTATGCATTTCTTTTCCGAGAATCACTTCTGTGTGATATGTTTTGGGGGTTTGAAGTATGCATTTTACAAAGGTTATGATAGCAGTCAAGCTAGCAGAGCAATTTGTTGATAGTATTAAACTGCCTGTATTTTTTTTATCTCGGAACTCTGCTGATCGTAACCTTACATCTGCTGATGGAGAGGCAGAGCTTATGTCCGCTTTCGTTACGCATTTCTTTTCCAAATATCACTTCTGTGCGGTACTTTTTTGGGGTTTGAACGTCCCAAATTAGTTGTCCCAAATTTTTTTAAATATGAATGTATCTAGACATGTTTTAGTGTCTTGATGCATCCATATTTTAACAAACTTGAGACAACTAATTTAGGACGGAGGATAGTACATTACTACCTCCACCCCAAACCTGAAGGCTTATTTATAAAAGTCAAACCAAGTAAAGTTTGACCAAACTTTCAGAACAATCTATCAAGAAATATAATATTTTGTAGATACCGTACGAAAATATATTCGTTATCTATTTAATGATATTAAATTTGTATTTTGCATGTTAATGATTTTTGATAAAAACTTCGGGATGGTGGTAGTACGTATTACAAAGGTTATGATAGCAGTCAAGCTAGGAGAGCAATTTATTGATAGTATTAAACTGGTTTTATCACTTAACACCAGAAGTTCAGGATTTTTTTTATCACAGAACCACAACCCTAGAAATTTGTATCACAAAACACTAACATTTGGGGTAATTGTTTCGCAGAATACACGATCTCTGTTTGATAGCCCATTAGTGACCTCCGGCCACCGTCAGTTTAAGAGTGACCGCAGGAGAAAGACAATTAGACTTTATTTTGTGGTATTTGCTGTTAAACGCAAATACAAAGCTGTTTGTCAACACTAGTTGTTAAATCTTAAGTCCAGACAGTTCAAAATAAAATCTTATGTCCAGGGTAGTTGTATTGGTAAACATTATCAAAACCTTATGCTGGTACAGAATATATTACCCAAATCTCATGTTCTTGTGTGGTTATAATTTCTTGTGGATATTTGTCATATGGTAATTCATTTGTGTGTAGCATATGTAACAAGTGTGACTCATATTCTCATTTCCACAGAGTGTCTACAAAATTTCACACCAAAATTCATTTGTTTGTAGCAAACATGCTCACGTACTGTAAATTGGTGTCACGCTGTAGGGTCATGCTCTTGTCAAGCCGACTAATGACAAATAATGTGTTATGTGAAATAATTTCCCCAAATGTTGGTGTTTTGTGATTAAAAATCCCCAACTTGTGGTGCTAAGTGATAAAACCACTCATTCAATAGACCGAGCCTTAGGCATGTATCATTAGATATTTTTTTAGGAAGGCTGCAAATATTTATTTTGAATACTGCGTTGCTACTTGCTAGGATTTGAACTCAGGACCTTGTAGGTCTGATACCATTTCGAATTGCATGCTCTAGCAAGTTCATCCAATAGATCGATCTGTTGGAATTTGGAAGACCCTAGGCAATTATATTAAGCACACGCCATTCCATATGGTTAACCATTGGCATGAAAATGACACTTATATGTGTTTGAGTCTATATGTGGATTGCTTAGCCCTTTCCATCAGTTCGGACTTTTGGTTGCGTTGGCTACTGCATGAAGCTTGACATCATACTTATCCTAAAAATTGTTGCTGCTGCCCTTTGTTGCCCAACATAAATTATTTTTGAGCCATAATTTGTTTGCCCTTTCCATCAGTCCGGACTTCCGGTTGCGTTGGCTAGTGCATGAAGCTTGACAATATGAACATCAATTATTTTTGAGCCATAGTTTGTTTGTCATTACACCTTTTGAGCAGTCTCACTGCTACTATTAATTTGTTCTTATATGCACAGTTCCATGATAAATCTCATCTGCATTTCTCGCCAATGCATGTTAGGTCTTCCACTCGAGAATGAGTACGAAGAGCAACGGAGGCAAACTATTCTGCATAATAGCCGAGTTGCAGCCTCGTTGGGCCTAACACTACATCCTTCTACAAGGTCTAGTGCAAAAACGCCACCCACCTCCCTCACAAAGGATACGGAACATTCCTCTGATTCAGAATTTGATCCTGCTGATTGTGATGGCGAGCTGACTCAGGAAGATGCCCTGGTCGACTATCGTCTGCAACACAACAAGGTGAGTTTTCTCTGTCCTGTCATCGAATTATTTGTCCCAACTTCCATTTGTTGTATCCCAGTCCTACCAAATATGTTACCCATGCCATGTTCAATCTCATTACTACAATTTTTCCTGCTTAGTTAACGCCTCATATATGTTTTGGCATATGTTGCCTGACTGTTTTTCCATTCCATCTGCATATCATCATCATATAATATTGTACATTGAAATATCATTTATGTGTGACAGGCATCTGCAGATTCGGGAAAGAACTTTTCAAGAACGAATAGGAGGAAGAACACTCAACAGGAACCTCAGGCTGATACCGGAGGATGGGTGACAGTGCGTAATAAAAAAAGAGTTAAGCCTGATGCTCGTGCTGCTCCTCCTATTACAAGGTCTAACAAGAGACTGACACGAGGTGGCGAACAGGCCAAGAATGATAACAGTAAAAGGTCTCGTAAAAACCACAAACCATCGAATCAGACAGAAGTAGCCCCAGCATGTACCAGCCCACACATTCCACAACCACCAGTTGCCAATACTGATTCTCAGCAACAATTGCCAACAGAACCAGTTTCCACAGCAAATTCTAGCCAAGAATTGGCACCATCAGGAGTGGTGGTAGGTAATAATGGCCAAGGACACATGATGCTAGTCCCAGATGATACAGCCTCAAATGTCCAAACAGTGCTGCCACAACACCAGCAAACTGGTGATGATCTCCCTCCGACCCTTAGTCCTGCGAAAGACAACTCCTCTCCCGATGATGAGACCCACGCCAAAAAAGGTAATACTTTTTTCAAGACTTGTAGTTTAATGCTCCCTTATGTATCTATATACCATGATAGCTTGATGTAATGCTTAACTTGGTAGGTTCGCCACGATCAATAAAAACGAGGGGGCCAACGGTAGGAAAAAAACTTGCAGCTAAGATTTCCGGAATGGGTTCAAGATTTCGCATCACATCTATTGTAGGTGGCAGAAGGCCACTTCATCCGCATGAATCTTCATATCTTGTATCACAGGTTGGCCATTTTATCAGGAATGAACTTCCTACCTTCCCATTGTGGAAGCAGCACGTTGACACCCCTTCACAGTTCGAGAGTTTAGTGCATAATTTACACGTAAGTCATGCTTCTCCTGGTAATGATAAATTATTCCACATTGATCTGTCCCATTTCTTGTAGCTTACTGTTGTTTCTATGCTATATAACTCACCAATCATTCCACCGTTGTGAGCAGTTAAGGTTTGAATTCGATGAGGATAATGAGGATGTAAAGTTTGTCATCGCTTCCATATTCAAAGAATTGTTGCGCCAGCACCGCTATAAGCTTAAGGCGACATACTTCACTGGCCAGATTACTGCCAATGTTCGAACAAAGTCTCCTGCACCCTGTATGACTGACGAGCAGTGGGGAGATCTTGTCAAGCATTGGTCTGATCCAAAGAATGTGGTATGGCTTATGAGGACCGTGAAACCAGATTAAATTCCGAATACTTATTTTGCGCCAGTGTCTCACTAGTCTCCTTTTGCAGACGTTGTCTAAAAGGAACCAGGCTAACCGCTTGAAACAACGTTTACCAAGCCGTACAGGATCTCGTCACTTGGTTGGGCATCTCTGGCAAAAAGTAATGCCCCGCTGGTCTGTACTGCTACATATGTTACTCGTAAATTGTGTAGAACTCCGTGTGCATGTTATATTTCCATCCTCCATTTCAACCACGTTATTTGATCTCCATATGATTGTACAAAAATGCAGAAAGTAGATCATGCAAACAACATGCAACCAGACAAAGAGATGACTCTGGCAGAGCAGTTCGAGGCATGCCAGAAGAACAAACATAATGTGATAGGAGAACTTGCAGAAAGTGTTATTGTAAGTCTTCTTTATGATTTAAATTTTTTAACTACACACTTGCCAATTTGTAGGAGCAATATGTCAATATGATCTTGTAGGCGTTTTTGTGAAAATGCATTTGATGTGTAATCAGGCATACCAACTTGTAGGATTAGAAGTAGTTCATACACATTAAATCTACCGTCTGCATGTTTCTCTGTAATAACTTTTATTTTTACACGACTCAAAACTTTTCAGGCAAATATGAAATTGGAGATGGCAAAACCCGGGAAAGATGGTATGGAAAAAACTCTAGAAGAATGTATGGAGACATTTACCATGGTACTTAAAAATAAAGATATCACCAAAAACACTTTCCTGCGAAATGCTGGGTTTTTGCAGTCCAAGTCCAAGTCCAAGTCCAAGTCTTTCTCTGCACAAGTTCTGGAGGAACAAATCCAAATAGAACGAGCTGCAGCAGATGTGTTAAGAAACCAAGTTGACATGTTGAGATCGAGATCAGAAGCATGTGATGCCCTACTGCAGGAGGCCAATCAAGTTTGTTATAATCTCTCAAAAGACTAATAAAATGCCATAGATAATTGGAGATGAAAACACTGACATTGACATGTGAGTACCTTGGTATTGTGAAATGTTTACTGAGACTGAGGCACTGTTCCTATTTTGTTGGTGGATGCATTTATCTACGGCTGGGATCAACTTGGTAGTTGTTCCTGTGGATGTTTTAGAAATTGGTTGCCTAGCCTTTTCAATCCGTTCGAACTTAAATGGTATTAGAGCCAAGGTCTCGAGTTTGAATTGTTGACGGTGTGGTTCAATTCATCCTTAAATTGTTGGTGCCCCATTGGCCCTTGTAAAGCTTCATGTGCCTACCTCCGAATCCAGTGTTGAATTTCTCTTGTCACACACGAGGATGGCTGTTAATGTGTATATAAGTGGGTTGCATAGCCCCTTTTATATAAGGTTGCAAGTTTCCTTTTTGTGTTGTGCCTTTGGGATTCAGCCTGCACTTCTGACTTTTGGTTGCGTTGGCTACTGCATAAGTTTAATATAGTTCCATGTGGTTTTTGTTGAGTTCTATAATAAGTGGATTGCCTAGCCCTTTCCATCATTTCGGACCTGTGGTGTGCTATTCTGTTTTCCACGTATTAGACCTCCTCTTCTTAACAAGACTCCATGAGTAGGAGGCACTATGATTTTTTTTTGCGCATGAAATTACTCAATTAGATAGCTTAATCCCATTTGTTGACTCTCTGTTGATCAGCCACTTGAGGGTAAAACTGAGTATATTGCACTAGCCAGTATTTTTTTTATGAGGTAATGCACTAGCCAGTATTAGTACTCGAGGGGAAAACTGAGTGCAGATATTTTTCCAGTGTAAGGCTAACTGAGTACACGTAACGGTGCAGACGTGCAGTACCACGGACGCGTGTCGCGGTGCACAGCGGTTAGGCGGTGCGCGTGTTGAGACCAAACGTCTAGCTTTTTTGAGAAACTGCCGAGACCAACCGTCACGTTGCCAGAGCCCCCTCTCTCCCTCCCTCTGCACACAGTCTCATTCTCACTCACGCACGCAACCACGCCTCTCACGTCCCATCAACTTCTCCAAATCGAAGGAAAAAACACCAACCGCCCACGCGCGCTCCCTGCCGGCGATGGACAAGAAGAATGCGCCGGCGGCCGTCGCCTCCGTGAACTGGGCCTCTCTCTCGGCTGATGGACCACTTCACAAGATCGGCGAATGCTTACTGGCGAACGAGCAGTACGCTGACACCTACTCTGCTATGAGGCAAGTCTGTAGAAATTGGCGCTCAGGTTTACCTGAGCCCGACGTGCACCTGCACGAATGGATCATGCTAGACCACGGCCTTCCACGCGCTGCTGATTTCACCTTCCTCCACCTCCGCACATCCCGCTACGTCACCATCGATCTAACGGAAGTTCATGCAAGGTTCAAATTCCTCCATATCTATAGAGTTAATCTATTTTTATTTTCAATCGTAAACATCTTAGTGCTGAATGTTATCTTCATCAATATATTTTAGATACTACTTTGTCGGCTTTTGCCGTGGCGTCATCGTGCTTGCCCAGAAGAACCAGCCGCACAAGATACGGCTTCTGAACCCACTCACAAAGACATTGAATACTATGTTTGAGGCGCATATGCCAAACGTTATTCTGAAGTCAGTCGCTGTGATGAAGTCCCCGACTATGGTCTTCGTTTCCAAAGATTACCCGGCGGAAATTGCTTGGGTCGATGAGAGCACTCCAACTAAGGGTATAGATGAAGATTGGGGAGAAGGAAGATTTTCGATCGAGCACCATTGTCTGCGTTGCATTACCCCGTTCAATGGTGAATTGTATGCAATAGCTGTGAACAATTTTGAGTTCGGAAAATTAGTGTGCACCAACAATGTCCAGTTGGAGCAGCGTGCGAGCACTGTCAAAATGGATACACTATTTTCATTTCCAGAACTTGGAAATAACAAGTTCTACCTTGTGGAGTCGGATGGTGCTCTGCTGCTTGTGTTGTTGGACAACAAGCATTTGGAGGAAGGTCAACCATTGGTGTACCGTGTGGACACTGAGAGCCGCTCTCTCCATGCCGTCAATAACATTGGCAGTCGTGCCTTCTTCGTCCATTATATCCGGTGTATCTCCGTCGACACCAGAGTGCACCCGACACTTCGACCTGGCTGCATCTACTACACAGATTTTGGTTATATCAGAGAGTACTTTGATGATATAAAGGCCTGGGATGAGTGGCCAATACATGTGAATAGATTAGGAAACTACGGTATGAGAAATGAACAAAGGCCATACCGTTTGGAGGATGTATTGGCTGCACACTGCAGACGAAAGGAGTTCAATGAAAATTTCCTTCAATGGAGTGACGAAGAAATATATGCTGAATGAAGAACATATTCGTTCATCCTGGGGTATCCTAATCTTCATGTTGGCCATACATTGTGTCTTGTATTATTTTCAGATTAGTTTGTCGTGAACATTAACATTGTTATTGGCTGCTTTTGGCTCTTGTATGCAGTTTATGTAGTATTATATTAGTTTTCTGGATTTATTATGCTGCTGTGAATTTATCCTATACTAGCTTCTAGATTTGACTGATTTTGTTTGTAATGATGATGGCTTGATGTGGCTGCTGGCCTTAACTGCCGAAGCAGAGCAATTAGTACTTAACCAGGTGTACCGTCTTTATATTAGTATTATATTATATTACTTGACCATAGCCATATTCAAAATCAAATCTCAGTCGGGCGGCAAAATCTCCCGCCAATCTAGAAATATTTCAGGCGTGTTTTTGAATGGGATAAGAAGATAGAACACGATGATAGTAACCGATATTCAAGGTGATGATGATTTGATTTTGCACTCGGCCTTGAACAGAGGTACTAGTACGGTCTCACAATTTTTTATCATTATACTTGGACCTTAGCCAAATTCAAAATCTCATAGCGGCAAAACTTCCCGCCCACAAAATACAAAAAATTCACACGCTTTCAAATTCCCATTCTACCCTTGTGGAGATGACAGAAAGTCGGTTGGTGGGGGGGTCTGCCCGTCATTTTTTGGATCACCACCTCCCTAGCCCCGGAAACCCTCCCAAAAAAATTCATTTCCCTCAGACCACCCACCGGAACTTCCCAAGTCCCTCTCTCTACCACCTCCACGACCACCGCACCGGAACATCCCCGCCGGACTTCCCTGGCCTACCCGAGCCCTCGCGATCCTCGTCATCCGGCTGCCTGCCGGAGCCGCTTCATCGACGCCGTCATCAACCGGACCGGATCATCCCCGCCGAACCTCGAAACCATATGCTCATCCAGCAGCCTACCGCAGTCGCTTCAGCTGCGGCATCGTCCACCGCATCGGATCTTGCTCACCGACACCGATGTGCATGAACCGAATCTGCTTCACCGGCGCCGTCCATGATCTAAACTCTTCTACTGTCGCTTTTCTATTGCTTGCCTGCAAGTTCTTGTTTAATCTTGGGGGAACCTGTTTGTGCTAACGACGCGCCGTTACGTCTTTGCAGATTAGATGAGTAACCATGAAGTGTAATGGCCGTCTCTCCAACCCCAAGTAGCACATGTAGCGTACTTCATCACCGGATCTATCAACCCCAGGAAGATCTGCTGTGACTCCCACAGAGTGCTTCTCCTAATGTAAGTCCCTTGTTTTAGCGCCATGTTCTGGGTTCAGATGCTTGTTTGTCTGAAGCTCTTTTAGTTCATTCCTAGCTATGACCGTAACACGTTGCTATTTTCTACTTCATTGCTAACTTTAAGCGATTGAACATTTTGGTTTGCATTCCCTGCTCTGTAGATGTAGCCATCATAACTTCTATCTTGCTCAGTCGTTGTTACAAAAATTATACTGTAGGTATTATAGTAACATCCTGCTATTATTTAGTTCATGGCCAATTTTAAGTAATTGCACATGTTGGTTCGCATTCCCTGCTCTATAGCTTTTGGCATCGTAACTTCTATATTTGGTTTACATTCCCTGCTCTGTAGATCTAGCCATCATAACTTTATCTTGCTCAGTCGTTGTTACAAAAATTATGGCCTGCTACTATGTTGTTTGTGCCAATTTTTTACTCCATGAACATGTTGGCTTGCATTCCCTGTACTACAGGTGATGCCATTGTTTTGTATCTAGTTCATTGTAAGCTAACAAAGTAAGGACTTAGTTTGGCATGCTATCACTCTGCTATCTAGCCTGTAGTACAAATAAACTTGTCATACTACTAGATAATAATTTTGCGTGCCATCTTGTTCTTCAAAAGCTGCATTATTGACTTGTTTCTCTGACTTGGCATGACGCTCACATATGGAAAGCTGAACATATTGGTTTGCATTCCCTCTTATACAAGTTCACAGGTGATCCCACTATATTCTGTATCTGGTCCATCCTAAGCTCCAGCATTAACTATCCTCCATGTGTTGCTCATTACAAGTTTATATCCCGAAACATCTTGATTTGCATCCCCTTCACTATAAGTTCAGGAGTATTATTTAGTTCACGGCCAAAATGAAGTAATTGCACTTGGCACATGTTGGTTCACATTCCCTCCTCTTTAGCTTTTGCCATCGTAACTTCTATTTTTGGTTTACATTCCCTGCTCTGTAGATGTAGCCATCATAACTTCATCTTGCTCAGTCGTTGTTACAAAATTTATAGCCTGCTACTATGTTGTTCATGCCAATTTTGTACTCCCTGAACATGTTGGTTTGCATGGGACTCGACAGTAGTAAGTCTGTTGTTTCATTCTAACATGCTCTGTTATATTGGCTGTTGGTATGCGGCATGCACTCTTTGTTTGCTTATTGTGCACATTACAATGATCTTGTTATAACGACGAAATGATGAGTTCCAAATTCTTTGCCAAACAATATTGTAGTGTCTTTGCCTTTCCATTGTTGTTGTCTTAACTTGTAATGTCTTTGTTTCAGATATAGGTGCTGCATGGACAACTTAAAAGATTGCCGGATCGCTTCATTGTATTGCTAGGTTTAATTACCATTCAATTTCTCTGGGTTCTGTAATATTTTTTTCAATGCCTTGCAGCTGATGTAATATTTAGTTAGTTTTTATAGTTCTTTCGCGCATTTTTTCTTTGGTGCTTGTGGTAAGTGAGGCTATCCGACAGAAATCAATGCTGCGTAAATATTCTCAGTATCTAAATCACGAATTCCCATCCCTTAAACGGCCCAATTAAGCGAAATCACATATGTGCCTGCCCGCAAAATCCTAAAGCGCATATTATGCCGGCATATAAACAGCAACTAAACGGGCTGGCCCACTTACTTCTTGGGCCAGCCATTTACGGTGGACCCCACACTAATTGGGCTGGCCCACTTGCTTTAAGGTGGACCCCACCAACTACTGGGCCGGCCCATTTGCTTTTTGGTGGACCCCACATAATAAATGGGCCGGCCCTTTAAGAGGAAAGTGGGACCCACCTGTGTTTTTGGCCCGGCCCACTATCTTGTTGGGCCGGCCCACTTGCTATATGGTGGACCCCACATACGTGTTGGGCCGGCCCTTTAACAGGAAAGTGGGACCCACATGTGTTTTTGGCCCGCCCACTACCTTGTTGGGCCGGCCCTGCTATATGGTGGTCCCACATACTAAATGGGCCGCCCTTTAAGAGGAAAGTGGGACCCACATGTGTTTTTGGCCCGCCCACTTGTTGGGCGGCCCACTGCTATATGGTGGACCCCACATACTAATTGGGCCGGCCCTTTAACGAAAGTGGGACCCACCTGTGTTTTGGCACGGCCCACTATCTTCTTGCCGGCCACTTGCTATATGGTGGACCCCATACTAAATGGGCGGCCCTTTAACGGAAAGTGGGACCCACGTGTTTTTGGCCGGCCCACTATTTTGTTGGCCGGCCCACTTGTATGGTGGACCCCACGAAATGGGCGAGCCCTTTAACGGGAAAGTGGGACCCACTGTGTTTTTGGCCACCCGCTAGCTTGTTGGGCCGGCCCACTTGCTATACGGTGGACCCCACACACTAAATGGGCCGGCCCATTGCTGTAAGGTGGACCCCACATGTTAAATGGGCCGGCCCATTTAAGTTTTGACCATCAACCTTAGAGGTTAGGCCCGGCCCACGTAACTAATGGACCGGCCCAGCTATATAGTTGACCGGTCAAACTATGTCATCTGGCCCGGCCCGCTTAAGACGTGGCAGGCCTCGTGTGGGCCTACCATCTACCACGGGGTTTCAGCCGGTTAACGCCGTTAACTGGCAGTTAACGGCGTCTGCCACGTGTCAGTTTGCATGACGTCAGCAGTCAACGGGCTCCCGAAAACACTTCCGCAACGGTCCGATTTTCCGTGGCGGAAGGGCGCCCAAGCGCGACGGACCGAAAAAATCGTCGTTGGACTTTGCCTGACGCAGTTTCCACAACGGAACCCATATCGTCGGGTTAGGCCCATAGGCGACGAAAAATACCCCTTAGCGGACGATTTTGAGACGTTGTCTATCAGAACTTTTCACTCATCACTCGGAGGCGACCATGGCGGTGTAGAGTCCTCCGGGAGATGAATCCCCTCTCCGGTGCGGGAGCGATCTCCGAATCCCCGAGATGGGATTCGCGGCGGCGGCGTCTCTGGAAGGTTTTCCGTGGCTCTCGGTACTGGGGGTTTCGCGACGGAAGCTTTAAGTAGGCGGAGGGTCAACGCGGGGGGCCACACGAGGGGGGGATAGGTCGGCGCGGCCAGGGCACTGGCCGCGCCGGCCACCTGGCCTCCTCGTGGCCCCACTTCGTTAGGTCTTCGGTCTTCTAAGCTTCGTGCAAAAATAGGACCCGGGCGAAAGTTTCGTCCAATTCCGAGAATATTTCTTTACTAGGATTTCTGAAACCAAAAACAGAAAACAGCAACTGGCTCTTCGGCATCTTGTTAATAGGTTAGTTCCGGAAAATGCATAAATATGACATATAATGTGCATAAAACATGTAGGTATCATCAATAAAGTAGCATGGAACATAAGAAATTATCGATACGTTGGAGACGTATCAGCATATCTAGCTTGAGTGGTGTTCATCTAAACCAAGTATAGTTCTATTCTAGACCAAGTGAATCATAAATCAAAAGTACTTTGAAATAAATAAGCCAAAGTAAAATTAAGTAAAAACATGGGATAGGTAATACATAAAAGTAAAGTGTGATGGTGCCTTTGCTCTTGTAGAGCTAAGCATTTGTATTTAGCAAGGGTTAGCTTGCCTTGAGCTGAGTAGTGATCAAAGTTCTCTTCCTCTTCTTGGGAGTAGGCCTCCTCCTCTTGATAATCCTCGTTACTAGCGTCTATATACGAATACGAGGTATAAATACTAAACCAAACTCACATGCTAAACTAAGGAACACTCAAAGAGTTCACACTCTAGTCCTATTATCAATCAAACATGGCATGGTGATTTATTTGAGGAATTCTTATTTAGGAGAAAATAATTTCCTCTTATTATTCCTATTTCTTAATTTTTAATATGTAGAACCTTAGAGAAACTTCATTTCTTCTCTTTACTTCATAATAAGATTTAATCTCTTCATATAATACTCAGGTATGAAATATAGGTTGACCTAAGTCAACATTTCATATCTATTATATGTGAGTATAATTTAATTAAGGTTTACACTACACATGTTATCATACTACTATTTTAAATGCATTAAAATCTCTAAGTAATAATTATCAGGGGTTCATTAGCCTAGGTCATTCCCCCTGGTTATATTACTTAGGATCAAAATTTAAATGAGAGAATAGCTCTCATACTATTTATTAAATTTGAATTCCAAGTTGAATTGTTCTAGAATTGACTACATAGCTATCTTATTTGATCTAGTCCATGATCATACAAATAACATGGCTATATTATTGCATAATCAATTAGAGGACATCATTTGTGATTTATTAGAATTGGAATCAACTTAAAATCATTTATAGATTATTTTTAATAATTATTTGAAGTTAGAAAAGGCTCTGCCTTGTTATTTTTGTCATTTAATATTTACTACGAATTTGGATATGAGGCCAGTGGCATTAGTTAGATAATTTCATGGGCTTTCTAATGATATAAAGTTTGCTAGATTTGGTTCGGCAGATTTCAAACTATTTAATTTTTACTAAACCATCTGCAGCACAAATCAAATTAAGTTTAAACATTTATTTGAATCTTGGGCTTGGGCGGGAAAGCTATTGGGCCGAAACCAAAATTTAAACACTGCGCAGCCCAGCAAGCCGCGGGTGCGAGTGGGCTGCCGACAGTGGGGGCCACTGTCGGCGCCTCATAACACGCGAAACGGTATGTTTAAACGTGGCCGTAGGATCGGGGTGATCGACGGTGGTGAGTGTCGTCGTCCCCGGCGGGATTCCGGCGAGCTCACGCCGTAGGGGGTCGGAGGGCATACCAGGCCGGTGCAGACTCGCGGTGTGCTCGGAGAAGTGGTTGTCGACGAGGAACAGCCTGGTGCGGTGGCGGCGCTCGGGGAGGCTCCAATCGACGCAGAGCTTCCGCGGGCTCCGGCGGACTCGAGCTCGCAATTCGAGCAGCTCCGGCGAGCGATTGATGAAATTGATTGTGGAGTAGTGCTCAGTGAGGAGAGGGGAGTGAGTTGGGTGCTGAAGGGAGGAGCCGATCGTCGCTATTTATAGCGGCCGATGGTGGCCGTGGGGTGCTGTGGAGGAGCGGCCATGGCGCGGCTCTGTGGTGCACGAAAGGGCAAGGCGAGGACGGCTAGAGATAGGCGGTGTCCTGCGATGCTCAACGTGTATTGGCGCAGAGAAAGGGCTACGGAATCGCTCGAGTTTGATGATCACAGTACCCGCGGTACGTCGACGACGAGGACGACGGTGACAAGGCCCTGGGCGGTGCTTGAGCGTGTCTAGTGCGTAGGGTGATTGGAGTGGATGCTCGACGCGTAGGGATGCAGGGCGAGGACGATCGCGTTCGAGTGCACGGCGTCCTGGCGCGCTCCAGAGCGCGCTCACCGCGGCATGGGCACGGTACTGGCATGGTTTTGGCCACGGCCGTTCTGAGCAAGGCCGTGCACGAGTGATCGAGTGCTGTACCGTTGGTGTCCTTGTGCAGTGTAGATGCTCCAGGACAAGGGCACGGGTTAAAGGAGGGCTAGAGGTGGAGATGCCAAAGGTGGCCGGCATGGTGTGGTTTGCATAGTTTAGGGTTTTTCCTTGGCTTTAATCGACCATGCAAGTACTGGGCTAGAGGCAGGGGGTGTAGAACTAGCTAATGATCACCAGAACAAAGGGGTTTAGGGAAGAATCCTTGGACAAAGGTGTGTAACACCATTTGGAAACTATGCCTTTTGTTCGACATAATGGCCGCAAGAGAATTTTCTTTGAATTTTGCAGATCTTTTTGGTGAATCTCTTTTATATAATTAGAGTGAAGTATTGGTGGTGGTGGTACTCATTTTGGAAAAGAATTGCAAAGTTTCAAATTTGAGATGATCTTCTTTTTATTCTCAGATCCTCTTTTGTCAATTTAATTCTGGTCAACCTAGTCAACTTTAGGGAAGGTGGTCAACATGAAAAGTACTCATCTTGACATGGTCTTGGATGACATGGCTTTAGTTGACAAAGTTTGGTTTAGGTTTTAAGAAATACAGGGGTGCAAAGTGGTGAAGAAAATATTTTTCACTCATGTGACCATTATCATATGTATGATGAATTCTTGATTTTTCTTGATTTGATTCATGATCCAATGATGCAATTGTGTTAGTTTATCATATTGAAACATTTTAGAAGCAAGGAAGCAAGCAATTATGGCCTTGGTGAAGGATTTGCATTTTGGCATATGTGTATGTAAGTGATGAATGGGTTTTTCCCATTTTCTTGACTTCTCCTTATTTTAAGGTTTTGTGATCTTGATTAGGGTTCATATAGCAATAGATCAACAATGCTAACACTCATCATGGCAATAGCACAAAAGAAAATCACTTAAATGCACAAAACTATATGTGGCACTATATGCATAGAAAAGTTTTTGTTTATTGTAATTTTTGAGTAATTGAAACTCTCACTTGCTTTATTATGATTGTTGAAAACTTGGGATGTTACAATGTACAATAAAGTTTCTTTTCTTGGATTATTTTTGGCTCTTGATATTTGGTCACTTTACTTTTTCTTTCGATCTCATGCCACGTTTGAAACGTTGAGGAACCTGCTGGCTCATGGGACCCGCATGTCATCCTCTATGTACAATAAAGTTTCTTTTCTTGGATTATTTTTGGCTCTTGATATTTGGTCACTTTCCTTTTTCTTTCGATCTCATGCCACATTTGAAACGTTGAGGAACCTGCTGGCTCATGGGACCCGCATGTCATCCTCTATGTACAATAAAAGTTTCTTTTCTTGGATTTTTTTCACCTGATTTTTGGCTATTTCCTTTTTCTTTTGATCCCCTGCCGGCCTGCCGCCTTTGAAACGCTGAGTAAGCTGCAGGCTCATAGGTCCCACATGTCAGCCTGTATGAACGATAAAGCTTTCCTTTCTTGGAGTTTTTTTTTAATTTCTGGCTATTTTCTTTTTCTTTTGATCTCAAGCCGCATTTGAAACGTTGAGACCGCTGCTGCTAAATGGGACCCGCATGTCATCCTCTATGTACAATAAAGTTTCTTTTTTCTTGGATTATCTTTGGCTCCTGATATTTTGTCACTTGCGTTTTTCTTTCGATCTCATGCCGCCTTTGAAACGTTGAGTAAGCTGCTGAATCATGGGTCCCGCATGTCATCCTCTACGAACAATAAAAGTTTCCTTTTTTGGAGTTATTTTTGACCCCTAATGTCTGGCTATTTGCCTTTTTCTTTTGATCTCCTGCCCCCTTTGAAACGATGAGGATGCTGTTGGCACGTCGGTCCCACATGTCATCCTCTATGAACAATAAAAGTTTCTTTTGATGGATTTATTTTGAACCCCTAATTAATTTCTGGATATTTCCTTTTTTTTCTTTTGATCCCCTGCCGCCTTGGAATCGTTGAGGATGCTGCTGCCTCATGGGTCCCGCATGTCATCCTCTCAGAACGGTAAATGTTTCTTTTCTTGGATTTTGTTTACCAAATGATTTTTGGCTTATTTTATCTTTCGATCTCGTGCCGCCATTAAAACGTTGAGGACGCTGCTGGCTCAGAGGTCCCACATGTCAGCCTCTATGAACAATAAACCTTTCCTTTGTTTGATTTATTATTGACCCATAATTTCTGGCTATTTGCCTTTTTCTTTCGATCTCATGCCGCCTCTGAAACGTTGAGACGCTGCTGGCTCATGGGTCCCACATGTCAGCCTCTATGAACAGTCAAAGTTTCCTTTGTTTGATTTTTTTTACCCTAATTACTGGCTATTTGCCTTTTTTTTATCCCCTGCCGCCTTTGAAACTAAGAGGACGCTGCTGGCCCATGGGTCCCACATCTCAGCCTCTCTGAACGATAAACCTTTCCTTTCTTTTTTTTCGATCCCGTGCCGCCTTGGAAACGGTGAGACGGCTCCTGCAAAACGGGACCCATATGTCATCCTCTATGTACAATAAATTTCTTTCCTTGGATTATTTTTGGCACCTGATATATGGTCACTTGCCTTTTTTTCGATCCCCTGCCGCCTTTGAAACGTTGAGGACGCTGCTCGCTCGTGGGTCCCATATGTCAGCCTCTAGGAACAATAAACATTTCGTTTCTTGGATTTATTTTTGACCGCTGATTTCTGGCAACTTTGCTTTTTCTTTCGATCCCCTGCCGCCTTTGTTAAAGTTGAGGACGCTGCTGCAAAATGCGTCCCACATGTCAGCTTCTCTGTACGATAATTGTTTCCTCTCTTTGATTTTTTTTCCACTGCTGGCCAATGGGTCCCCGATGTCAGCCTCTATGTACAAGAAATATGTGAATTCTCGATATATTTTAAGCCGAGATATGTAGGATGCTTTTTTTTCGATCCCTTCTGTTTGTTTTTACCTTCAAATGTTGAGGGACGCTACTGGCAAATGGGTCCTGCTCTAGCATTCTCAACTGAAGGAAAAACTGAAATATTGCCTATTCATTTGTTTTTCGTACTCCATGCATCTAATCCATACTAATTGTTGATCCGGGTTTTAGTTCAACTTAATTAGATCAAATTTGATCTACGAGGGAGTATGTAATATATTTTGGGTTCACAACACTGCACTTGTTAACAACAATCTGATGAAGAGGTTTGTCATTTTTTTTAAACTACAAATACACTCTAAGATCTTGCACACTAATAGAACTAGCTGGGTTGCCCGCGCATTTGCGCGGCTAGAGTTGTTCTATTACATTACTACATTAGCTTTATTGAGTTATAACTTTTTTCTAATTATATAATTTAAATTTAGCAAAATCGTATCACATGAAAACATATTTTATTTTACTTAGTTATTTTTCTAGCGTGAACTTTTTCCGTTTAATTTGGAATGTCAAATATATGTTGTTGTTAAACTCCAGACAGAAAATCCTAAATAAATTAGGTACGGATTTTTTTAGGATTTTTTCTCACACTCCTTATGCATTACTTCACTCTTTTTAATCGATGTGTTTATTTTCTCAATGATAAAGTAACGGAAAAATGAAAAATAGATGAAAATTTCCATACCCTAGACCTTAAATCCTATGTACTCTTTGCTCCATGCCCCTCATAATTGTGAGTATTAACACATTTTAAATCTTTCTTACCACAATGTCATCGTTGTAACTTTTTTGAAGAATGTTTACTATCTCTATCCTGCAAACACAGAGCCTTCCTATCTAAGCTCGACTTTACCTGCCATGTCCATTGTGCGGCGTGTTATGGCAGACTGTAAACTTTCAGTTGAAAAAAATTCCAGTTAAATGTGTGTGTCGCATGCTCAGGATTTTGCCACATTAATTATGTCACTCCCTCCGCATGTCTATCTATTCAGGAGTGGCCCTCGTCACAGGCAGAGATTACGGAAGGTTAATCCCATCAACTTAATAGTAATACATGCAGATTCAGGGCACCGGCTTGCCTGTACCGTGTAGCTACTTCCATCGGTGCTCCTCCATGCGGTTTTTTTGTACCGAAAGAAAAATTACAAATACAGGTTCCTCCGTAGTACATGCTAAATACTGAAACTGATCGTGAAAATAATCTCCAAGTTTGTTCGCGGCGCCCATGGTAGTTTTTCGTGGTCGTTGCCATATGCCCATATTTTTCCGGTCAATCCTACGCCAGAACGGTGAAGCGATCTCCGCGGCTAACTCCACGGAGTACAGCTAGAACGTTGGCATGGCGTGGTGTCTGCTGGCACCGGTGCCGTCGGCGTCTTCCCGACTGCGCGCAATGCAGCTCGACTTTTGACGTACCGTTTGGCACTGTTGCCTTCGTCACAGTCGCTGACGAATGCCTTTCCGGACTCCACGCAGAGCAGTTGGGCCTGGCCGTTGGTACTCGATCCGTTGCCGGCACTGATGTCGTCACCGGCGACGATGTCCTTCCCGACTCCGCAAATAACGGCGCTCTTCCCGTCTCCGTGCACCGAAGCTGGCCGCTGCTGTCATCGTCGACAACGGCGTCTTTTCTGAATCCGATCGGAGCAGCTGTGTCGTTGGCGCCGTTTTCGATCGTGGCCGTCACCTAGAACGACGTACTTGCGAAATCCGCACTGTGATGTCTGGCCATTGCCTCGCCGTTGCCATCGTCGTTGCTGAGGCCCTGCGATCACCTCGTCCTCCGGCCTATCCGTAAGGCCTGCTCCGGCTCCCATGTCAGCTTGTTGCTGCTCTTCATCCAATCGAGGCCCGCCGTCCATCGTCTGAAAGAGAACAGGAGAAATTTAGTCGAAATCCTGCACACATATTTTTTGACCGGAACATGCAGCAAAACTATTTAATCGGTGGATCACCTAATCCTGTTGGGCGCCTCACCTTTGTTTGCTTCTTCGTGTCGCCATCGATCCAGACCTGGCTCACGCCTGACTGATATCGAAATTCGCTATACAGACTCGTCCAAGATGCCATGTAGATTGATGGCCCTAATTCGCAATCCGGACTTGCTGAAGAGCTGGTTGCAGACTTAGGGCACCTTCTGGTGTTCGTCAACTTCCTGGGTGCCAGAACGCCGTCGGGCAACCTTGCCCGGACCGAGATCGATGTTGTCGCTGCAAATCTCATCGATCAGAGGCCTGGGAGGCTAGTTGCCGTCTACAGATCACACAACGGCCATTGCAGGCACCCTGCGAGTTGAAGTCGTTGGCGTGTTGATTCGAATCATACGTCAACCTGCGACCTCTGAGATGAAATCCAATAATGGGTTTTATATGGGGTGAACAGAACGTGCGCTATTTTAGTTAGAGATAAGATTTACAATTCCTTGGCCGTGCAAACCAGCAATGTAAATCACGGCGTATGTGCATTGACAAAAGAGATAGAGTTCTTGTTGAGATATTAGTGGGGAAGTGGAGAATATTCATTCTATCAGTTTATTGACGTGGGGAAGATAGACAATGTATATCCGCATATTGAAATTGATACCGAACAGAAGTTAATCTAGGCCGTTGTTTTGATTTGATTAATTTTAGCTAATCTACACCGTTGGTTGTTTGTTGTTTTAATAATATAATAGATAAATCTTGGAACTTTATATAATTAATGACAATTTTGAAATCGACTATATGAATATATCAAAATATAGAGCCCATGTAGATGCGCATACTGGCTATGCGCATTTAAAAAGAATCATAATCATAATTGATACGAAATAAAAATAACTTTATATGTAGAATCTCGGTTTCTAGAGGGCCAATCATAGGATCTCCGTGTTTAAATTAGGAAGGGCCCCAATGGCATGAGTCGGAGGCCCATTAAGTGTTTTTGGATTGTTATCAGCGAAGTAAGCAGGCTGACAGCAATCACCATGTACATGGCCGGCGGCAGCCCAAAAGTACAAACAATTGGCCCATGCAGGGAAGGTAGTACTTTTTTTTATTGGGAAGGTTGTCTGGCTAACCCAAAAAAAAAGTGGTGCTACATGGGGTAATACTTGAACCCGGAATGAGATCGAGTGCCTTGATGAAGGCGAGGCACACATAAATAGTACTCCGTACCATGCCTTGCCCCTCCCTTTCAACCGTTGGATAAAAAATAATTAGACAGATGACTATTAACTAGTAACTGCTACAGTACCAACCAATGTACAGGACATGTGCTACAGTACGTCGTCCACAGTGCATGTGCTTTAGAACCATGAACAGTACATATGCTACATGCTACAGTACTTTGATCTTAGCTATCTATTTTCAATCCAACGGCCAAATCTACAAGTCACCGTACTGTTCATCTGTGCCTTGCTTATGTCAAGGCACTGGATCCTGGACACTTGAACCCATGATCGTTGCTGAGGGTTGCCTATTTGCGCATAATATGTTTTGTCAGCGGGCACTTCACTAGTTTGTGCAAAACATATCCAGCGCAGGATTCAAAAAAACATCACGTTTTTTTCTTTACGTAAACAACAAAACATCTCATGTTCATCACAATCCAGCCAACATAAGCACATAATAATTAATAGTACAACTAGAGAGCTGTACACATAAATAAGGTTTGTCAAGCTTCATGCACTAGCCAACGCAACCAAAAGTCCGAACTAATGGAAAGGGCTAGGCAATCCAATTATACATTTCAACATCCCCCCTCACATGTGACCACAATCCAGTAATGGTACCATCATGTTCACCACAATGCATCATTAAAGAGAGCAGTATACTATTATAGACCAGCTCTCTCTACAGAACATTTGTAAGACAACTTAATACAGCTGTGATTCATATTGTTGCCCCAGCGATGGGTGATAACCTGAACACCATATAACCTTCTCACAGCAATTGTAACCAAATATGAGCACCTGCAATGATTTGGTGTCAAGCTTCTTGAAGGTCAGGAGGTATCCTACCTTCAAGTCATGTGCTTTGACAAACTCTGGCCATCCTTCGTCCATTAAAACATTGCCATCTTGTTGCTTCAGGTCCACAATCCAGGTGCATGCAGTGGACATCTTCAGGTTGATGGACTCTGGACACCCACCGTAAAACCAGGGTAGAACACGACTGGGGATGGAAATCACCTCTAACTCCGATGTACATAGTACCTTGCAGAAGCTGTCAGGGGTATTCTCCTCATCGATGCGCCCAAACACCTTGCACACTGGGGCTGGCTCTACAGATGTCTCCTTCCATGATAAGCTCTCTCCAAGCTTGAGCTTCTTGTTTGAACACTGCAAAAAAGAGGCCTCAATTAGATAATGCCTCTAGCTTCTGACCGTAATTCCAAGCAAATGCATAATCAAAGGCACCTAGCAAACTCAGCGGATCATTGTTCTTATCAAACACACAGTCTGAACAATAAGCTTCTGAATCTAGCTAGGCTGATATGTACAACCTTGTATCATCAAATTATTCAGCATAGTGTATCATTGTATCGCAGAAGCCAAATCGATATAAATAGTAGCTATGAGAATAGAAATCAAGCTAGCATGAGCCATGCATGCTTGCTGGCTATGTCTAGCATCAGAGTAATGCATCTGCAGTTCATCATCCGCCAGTACAGATTGACCAAGCAAACAAAAAAAATCAGCGTCGGCCTAAAGAGTCCACAAGCCAGACATGCATGCTCGGTGTCCTCATATGTGATCATCGGCCGTGGATTGACCAATATCATATTTGAACGATTATTACTGCACACATTAGATCCAGTCCCAACATAGCTAGCATGGGTGCATGTGTAACCCGAGTCTTTACCAGAGGATTAATATATACACTGGCTGAGAGAAGTACTGTATATCAAACAATGCTAAGCAACCGGCAATACAGCTTAGATATAATAAAGATGTGACCGGCAACGCTAGTGATTCGGGGGAAACATACCGCCATTGCAGCCATGGACCGAGAGAATCGGGGATGCCGCGCCGCCTTAGTGGAGTTTTTAGATGCGACGTCGCCGCATCCGTAGAGGACGGAGTCCAAGCCGCGTAGTCCGAGCGGTGGTGGACGCCGGTGGTGTAGAGAGAGGACTCAGGGGAGATGGACGGCGAGGGATCTGGGGAGATCTGAAGTTCTGAACATGAGGGGGCTGTGAGAAACTGAGAATGATACATCAGCAATCAGCAAGGGAATAAATGCGCGTGTCCCCCGGTCAAAAAAAATGCGCGTGTCTAGGAGGAACGAAGCCAGGTACGCAGGAATCCACACACAAAACTTCACCCGGCGGGTCACTGGGCTTTATCAGTATCTGGTGGGGTCCGGACCTACAGACCAGTGAGACATGTCGTGTGGGTTATGATCCGTTCAGTGTGCACACAGAAATTGCATTCAGAGCTCAGGGCTTCAGGCTACGTTGTACTATACAGTAATATATCCATTTCTTTTGGTAAAATGAAAACGATACTCCATCTGATCCTCATTACATGATGATAAAATGGATGTCTCTACAACTAATATGTGTCTAGATACATCTATATGAGAGCGTCTGTGTTTGTACTGTGTATCTAAAAAAAATATGGATCGGAGGGAGCATTAAGAGGTGTCCAAAAAAAACTGCAAACAAACATGGATGTAAGCAGTTGAGTATTAAACCAGTGCGTGAAATACCTTTATATCTCGACCATGTAACAATGAATATGAGAAGTTTTTGGGGTTTGACCATCTGCACTTGTGTTTGCTACAATCAGATCAAAAAATTGGTCACTTTTACACTTTCTAAAATAAAATGTATTTTTCCCTGAGATTTTACAAGTTCGTACAAGATAGCATTGACTACATCTGGGATATATCACATTTACACTTACAAATCTATGAATATTTCAAAATATTGAGCTCCGTGTACCTACATATAATACAAATCATCAGACCGCACATTGAAACTACCGCAGCATATCACAGTAAATTAAAATAAAATAAAACAAGTCTAACATATACTATATTAGCTAATTAACAAAGTCTCATCACAGTGTATCTGATCCCCAGTTCAGCTTAATACAAAAACCAAGTTCAGCTTGAACATCAGCAGGGGAGTAACCCAGGTCCAAAAGCAGCATCTAGTTAATTCAATAAAATATTGAGGTTATTCTGATCCCCTCTTCCTAAAAACACTGCAGATCATGCATGCAACTAAGGGTGATCAGCACAAAATATTATCCTCTGGGTGGAGGTGTTACTGTCGTAGATCAACACATTCATCAAGGAAGTGTCTTTCACCTCGAAGACGAGAAGGTCATCAAGCTGCAGTTCATGCGCCTCTGCAAACCCGAACCAACCATCCTTCAAGACCAGTTCACCCTGGTACTCATCGATGTGCACATACCAGGCGCAGCCTACGCTGGTCTTGAGCTTGATAGGCCTGGGAAGAATCCCTTTCAGACATTGCTTGAATTCTCTGGGGATGACCAACATATACATGTCATCGTTGCCGTCCAGTTGCACATAGAAGCGCGAGGGCTGAGGAGGGTCCGCCGAGTGACCAACCCGTTTAGGGCGGCCTTTCCCTCGCCCTTTTAATATACAACGTTGAATTGCTGCATCACGCCTGCCCGTCACCTTTGGCTTTTTGGCTAGTGAATTTCTTTGAATTCTGAACTCGGGGCGGTGCAGAGGACATGTACAATCGACAGTCCTAAGACGTAGTTGCTCATTGACGTTGGAGCGAGTTTGCTTCTGCATCTAGTTAAGCACGGTATATATCAATCAACAGCATATAAATCAGAACGTAGCATACATGGAGAAAATGCATCTAGCTATCTCTTTAATTAGTTTGCACAAAATCTAGCAGCAGCAAGACAATTTGATTTTACAGGTACTGAGCAAGCTTTCAGACTTTCTGAAACAGGTAACATGGAGCATATATTTGTATGTTCAGACTGCGAAACCCTGCTCTGTGATGGATACTATTACTAAACATCTTTTTTTGCCAGAACTAGTACTTAACATCTACTGTTTCCCGTCATTAAAAAAACATTTGCAGAAGAATACTACGGTTTCCCGTCATTAAATTTTAAAGAAAAAAGAACTTGTTTAAGATCCCAACTATCATTGACTACTTACACCTGCATCCTAGTGAGTTCAGGACAACTTACAGCCACTTTTGGTGGTGCCGCCACCGGAGAAGACCGTGCCGCGGGGGTTGGGGTCGGCGCAGCCGGAGAAGCTGGTGCCGCCGCCAGGGAAATCAGTGCCGAGCCAGATGGTGCTTCCAGCGGAGAAGAAAGTACCGCGAGAGATGGAACCGACGCTGCCAAAGGGTAAGAAACGGATGTACTCGTAGATCCTTCTCTAGTCACGATCTGGATAGAAGAGACTGGACGTCCATCAAGCTGCTGGAGGATGCGGTGGATCAAATCGGCTGAGTTCAGGAAATATCGGTGATGTTCATCTGTGTCGGCGAAGCAGCTGCCGGTGGAAGGAGGAGGCGAGCCGTTCATGGCAGTCATTAGTGTAAAAGAGGTGAAGTGGGTGGGAGAGAGAGGGTTCGGGACTGAAGTAATTGTAGTCTGCTCTCTCTTTTTTACAAGCATGCGTCCTCAGGCTGATATTTTTTTTAGATACGTACTCAGGCTGCTTTGTCAAACCAGGGCCTCAATGAAGCTAATAGCGCGCTATAGCATATCTAGAGGGTCCACGCTTAGTAATTTTGCTCGCTGTGGCGCTATTTGCGAAACAGCATGCTATATCGCCCTAAAACTTCATAGCGTTAGCGCGCTATTTTTTTCAGGCAAGTTGCTTTCACTTTTTCGTGGTGATGAACTAATCTGTTGGTTCCACTTCTAAATCAGAAGATAATATCGCTAATGCTAATATTTTTTAATAAATAATTTATACTATGTTGTTGCCTTGTGAAATGTTGATGTTAGCCTTCTAATATACTTGAGATCTATTTCTATATGTGGTTATGTATGTATGATTCAGTCACTTTTGGACTATATATATCTATTCGTTCTAGTAAAATTATTTATTTTTAGGCTATATTTAGTATTATTTTGAAAATGCTATTTAAAATATACCACACTATTACCACGATATAGCGTCCATATCGTTTGAAGGTGGCTGCCGCTAATTCATTTAGCACGCTATTTTAAACCTTGGTTAAGACGCGTTTGGCGGCCTGCATCCAGGCTGGTGGGGAAATACCGTACCCAAGTGCTTAAAAGATTGCATCTTTTAGCTGGAAAACATTAGGGCATGTCCAACACAGGCGCTACTGCAAGGGCGCTAGGAATTATTTCCTCGTCGTTTGGCGGTTGGAGAGGCTAATCCCAGCGGTAGTCCTAGCGTCGACGCAAAAGAAAGCAGGGGCGTGAAACTCTTTTCACCTGTCCTAGCTAAAGCACCGGAACCAACAGGAAGTCAGTCTGTCATCAGCAATTAGCGCTGCAAGGAGAGTACCTGGAGGATTTTACAATCTTTTGACATTCATTTGTTCTCTATTAGCGCCATATAGTATATAGCATTGTAATGCCCTTATACTCCTCTCAACATTAAAAAAAAGGTGTGCATATACTAATAACAGTTGCTGAAATGAAACTAAAAATAAACAGACATGCACGGTTTACGAAGGATGGAAATACAGAGTTCATCACCATCCGTTTTAAATTATAAGATTAGATTACTTCAATGTGGGCTTACATACGCACTAAAATGAGTAAACAGACACACTGAAATGGGTCCAGGTATATAAGATTCAGAAAAAAGGAAGAGCATCTTAAGATACAGAACAGGTTACTAAATTGTTCAAACATATCGTACAAAAAAGATTATTTGCTCCAGAAAGATTCATGGCTCAGTTTAGGGTTGCATCAACATGCGGATATTTTTCAGACTAGGCTTAAACCACATTGTCGCCTGTCGGGGAAATCCCCAACCATCTTCTGGAAGGGTGATAACTCCCATGAGCTCATTTTCCCCTTGCTGCAGGTTACAACGACAAATACAACTAAATGCTGGTTCCCGAAATGCATAGTACGCGATGTACACACAATTTGACCTCATGAATGGAGTCAATGTTCCATCAGGAGCATTGCCATCATTTATCTTCAGGTTCAATGGATAATTCAGTCCAATGAACAGAGAGTGTGTGCCAAGGCTGTCAACTCGACTCCAATTGGGTCCAATCAGGGATAGATCTTTCTCAAAAACATGTATGACAGGGGCAGGACACTCCCGCAGGATAAGGCCATTACCATGATGCAGAACTTCTGCAGGCTCAAGGTGATCATTGCTACGTATATACCGATCTTCATGGATGATCATCAAGCGCTTGCCATCGGCTGATCGAGCTAAAAACCATCTGCCAGATGGTTCCTTCATCGGTGATGGGATCACGAATGGCGGGGCAAGGTGTGCATCTGCATTGTAAACGGAGACAACAAAAAATAGTGTTTGAATGGCTCGGGAAGACAATAATACCAGTAGCTGCAACTTCACATTTGTAGGATCAAATGGAGGATGCAGTCATTATACTTGTATAAAATCTCGAAGAAATAAAATTGTTCCCATTTGAGATGTATGTTAATTACACTCATATTCATTGATGGTAGATACATGTCTCAACCTTATCTGATCCATGATTGTAATGCTTTGAGTACATCGAATATTGAAATAAATTGAAAGTTTGCATGCATCAATTGATGAAGAGGCCAGGGCTAAGCTCCTTATTCATATTCTGACAAGAGCATGCAGTAACTAATTCAGGAATGCATTCATATACTGCAATAATCTGGTTTGGGTTGACAGATTAGTGCACAGCATATACTACTGTAATTCGTTTGTAGCAATGGTTCAGTCAGGTTAGGATAATTTAATGGTGCACAGTCATTTGAAAGGTGAAAAAAAGTCTTAGTGAGCAATTAGTTATTTCAGTTACAATATATCATGAATGGGCTTGATATTAAAATTTATTGCGAAGTATATCATATGGATTGAAGAATTACCAGCCTGTGATTGATCCCAGCAATATGTGGTGCCGGTCCACCCATCCACCGCAACAATAAAGCCGTTGTGCTCGATGGCGTCACTGTAATCTACACCCCAACTAGCAAGAGAGAATAACCTCCACTCCTGGCTACCATTAGCCAGGTAAGCGAGTCCAGAATTGAATAGAGCGATGAGCTTGTAATCTGAGTAATGTCCAGCTTTTGTGGGCACTTCGCAAATTACAATCTTCAACAAAAACATGGCACGCCCATACGTCATGTACCTTTCAGGAGGCAAGTCGGGGAAGCCAATCCATTCCTCCCGAAAAATGTTGCAAGTTTCCGACGATGGTAGGGAGATTTCTTGGTGCGTGTAGATGTTCGCGAGGAACCAGTTCCCACCACTGTCCACGCCGGCGATCCAGTCGCCATTCATGCCAACCCAGAATCTATTGTCCATGAACGGCAGGATGGCTGTGCGCCGAGGATGGTCGAGGGGCACAACGTGGTACACCGTGTGGTGCGCACTACTATCATCATAGTGCCAATGGGCAGAATCGGGCATCAGCAAGCAGGGTCCATCCCAATGGTGTAGATTCATGTTGTCGGCGACATGGCGGCACAGCGTTTTGGAGCATGCGGCCAGCCGGACGTCGACTGTAACGTCCAGACTCTGGGCAATGAGATTGAACAGCTCGGCGGGGAGCTTCCCCCAGTCGCCATCCAGCTGGTCGTCGTTCGATGCCGCCATGGAGACGAGATGGATTTAAAAGGGCGGATGCAAGTATGTGTGATTGGAGTTTTGTAGGAGAGTCGAGCGGGAAGGAGGAGTGCTGCGGTTCTGCGGAGGGGTGAGGAGAGAAAGCTATGCAAATGGGAGATCTAGAGGATGAAAAAACTTGCTAGCAGCGGTTGGCGAGTGGAGAACGATGATGGAAGTGGAGAGCCAAGGATGGAAACGATGGACATGAAGAGTAGGAGTGGATATGACTTTTTTTATTCTTCAGCAGCTGCATCGAGGCGCCGAGTAAAACTTCGGCTAGGATAGCACGCCACTACGTCCTGGTGCAGTTACTGTCCCGTCAAATCAGTTTGACCACAGAAATGGTTTCTTTATTACAGTATAACTTAATTTTTTCGAACAATATATACTACTCCATTTAATATACTCACTCCGATTCATATTACTTGTCAAATGATATGGATGAATCTAGAACTAAAATGTGTCTAGATATATCTATATTATAGTCAACTAATATGAATCCGAGTTTGTTTGGTTCAAAGGATTTCTAAAGGTATCTTGTACGGAGTAGGATTTTTACACATAGGGATTTTTCCTATAGAGCTTGCTTGATTCAAAGGATTGAGAACCCTCCAAAATACCTATGGATTGCTTTCTCTACAATCCTATCTCTCGGTAATATTGCTATGTGTCTATAACAACTATGAAATGAACTCAATCTCAATAGAAATTTCCTTTGTCTTTCCTAATCAAACAACTAGTTATTTTATGTCTTCGTTTACAAATTAAGATAATTTTTAGGTTATAGGTAATCGTCGAGCTTATGTGATCATCTTTTATGATCAAACTTACTTGATCAGCCGCGGAGGCGCAAAGGAGCAGTGGTGTGCATTAATACGGCCGCATGGGGAAGGCACAGCTAGCGACGATGAGACGTATCGCCAGCATTGGCCTAGGGAACCGTCGCCACCATTAATAAAAGCTATCCCTTTGGGCACCATGTCTCCCACTACTCGTGTCACGCGCGCATGTGGGTTACGGATGGATGGGCTGGGGAAGCCGGACAGAAAACATGACAACCAGGGGGAAAATGAATAAAAATAATACAAAGTCGAAAATATTTCGAAAAATAAACTTTGTAAGAAACTCCATGCGTTTAGCAAATGCGAAGGCAATATGTTGAAACACGTCTAGACCACGTCTAGAACCACCGTCCCAAAGCTTAAGGATTATATTGATTTTTAGAAAGTCAAACTATGTTAAGTTTGACTAAGTTTTTACCAAAAGCATTAATATGCAAGATACAAAATCAATATTATTAGATAGAAAATAAATTATATTTTCATATGGTGTCTACAAAATATTATATGTGCTGATAGATTCTTCTAAGAGTTTGGTCGAACTTTACTTGGTTTGACTTTTCAAGAAAAATATACAAAGCTTTAAGCATTGGAACGGAGGTATTTTTCGAAGCACCTACTTGTCTTTAGAAGACAAAAGAAAACATGGAGTAAGGTTGTTTTTTGTGCAAAAGTTTACGTCAAAATCTGGTTATTTGTGTAAAAAGAATCTCAAATTGTGTTATGTGCAAAAACTGCACCAAGAAGTGGTGGTATGTGCAATTTCCTCCGTCACACAAAAGGCAAGCCATTGATACATACATAATTGTGAATAATTACAAAAGTAGTAGGCAGCTAATAAGCGCACATGATTAAACTGCTATGCGAGATCTTCAGCCACCAGAAGTCGTTCCCGCGCCTCTCTAGCATTGAAAATCACGCGTTCTGCGACTTCCATCAAAGAGACAAGCTGAGCTTTGATCCGTTCTCCCAGATGAATGGCCTCGTCACAACTCCTACGAGCACAGGCCGTGATCTCATCCACTTCTAGGAAAGACACCGCCTGCCTGTACCGAAATATCTTGATCCCTAACTCTCTGTTCTCCTCCCGCATGCTGGCAAGATCCAACTTCATCCTCCGACAAGATAAGCAAGGGGAGTGATCCTGCCAAAGGTAACAACAAACATATCGAGCGTTACCGGCAAACGAAGGGCACAAATTGGCTGATTAACGAATATGGTCACTAACATGTAGGACAGACTTAAGTGGTGTCTACATGTCAGTGACTCGAAGTACCCAAAAACCAGCAACCCAAAGTCAGCTAGTAATATTAACCTCCGTCTTCAGCTCCTTCATCCTCTTGAACGGCGGGGAAGCTGGCAACTTATCTTCTTCTACGACCTCTCGCTGGAACCTGACGTCGAAGGATGAGAGATCCTGCGAACGGATGTGCTGCGCCTGCGCGTGCGATTCCCCAGGGCGCTTCTGGCGTAACTCGGAGTTCTCCGCGCCGAGATGCGGAAGTTCCGCTCCCGGGGCCTTGTTGACCCTAAGCCGAGATAGCTCCTGTGTAAGCCGACGAAAAATGTTCAAAATGTTACAGATCAGGCATATCATTACCAGTGCAAACGAGGTAAGTGAATCTCCGGGATCTCGCCCAACGACCGCGGTTGGTCCAATGCCACCACATCTTCTCCGAGATTGACTAACTCCTTTACATCATCTTCTCCGACATTGACTATCTCCTTTACATCATCTTCTGCTCCGAGCTTGACCATCTCCTTTACATCATCTTCTCCTGCGAGCTTGATCATCTGCCTCACATCATCTTCTCCGGCGATATCGACCCTCTCCTGCGGAAGATAACAGATATAAGTCCGAGTATTACCAGCAAAACGAAGGTAATTAAAAGAGGCGTAGTAACCCTTGTGTCCTGGCTAATCAACGGCGGGGACGCTGAGCCCGCATCGTCTCCTCCGAGATCTCCCTTCGCAGGCAGGATTGTTAGAGACAGTGTACTTCTGGTAGTAGTATTTATGCGTGGGGCGCCAGGGGGTCGGGAAGCTAGGAAGGTATGATGCTATAGAGCAAGTTTCCCTCGGTATGAAACCAAGGTTTAATCGAACCAGTAGGAGCCAAGAAGCACGTTGAAGGTTGATGGTGGCGAAATGTGATGCGGCGCAACAACGGGATTCCGGCGCCAACGTGGAACCTGCACAACACAATCCAAGTACTTTGCCCCAACGAAACAGTGAGGTTGTCAATCTCACCGGCTTGTTGTAACAAAGGATTAACCGTATTGTGTGGAAGATGATTGTTTGCAAGAAAACAGTAAAACAAGTATTGCAGTAGATTGTATGCGATGTAAAGAATAGGACCGGGGTCCACAGTTCACTAGAGATGTCTCTCCCATAAGATAAAAGCATGTTGGGTGAACAAATTACAGTCGGGCAATTGACAAATAGAGAAGGGCATAACAATGCATATACATGATATGATAAATATAGTGAGATTTAATCCGGGCATTACGACAAAGTACATAGACCGCCATCCAACTGCATCTATGCCTAAAAATTCCACCTTCAGGTTATCATCCGAACCCCATTCAGTATTAAGTTGCAAAGCAACAGACAATTGCATTAAGTATGGTGCGTAATGTAATCGACAACTACATCCTTAAACATAGAATCAATGTTTTATCCCTAGTGGCAACAGCACATCACAACCTTAGAACTTTCTGTCACTGTCCCAGGTGTCAATGAAGGCATGAACCCACTATCGAGCATAAATACTCCCTCTTGGAGTTAAGAGTAAAAACTTGGCCAGAGCCTCTACTAATAACGGAGAGCATGCAAGATCATAAACAACACATAAACAATAGATTGATAATCACCATAACATAGTATTCTCTATCCATCGGATCCCGACAAACACAACATATAGTATTACAGATAGATGATCTTGATCATGTTAGGCAGCTCACAAGATCCAACAATGAAGCACAATTAGGAGAAGACGACCATCTAGCTACTGCTATGGACCCATAGTCCAGGGGTGAACTACTCACTCATCACTCCGGAGGCGATCATGGCGATGAAGAGTCCTCCGGGAGATGAATCCCCTCTTCGGCAGGTGCCGGAGGCGATCTCCTGAATCCCCGAGATGGGATCGCGGCGGCGTCTCGGAAGGTTTTCCGTATCGTGGCTCTCGGTACGGGGGTTTGCGACGGAGGCTATAAGTAGGCGAAAGGGTAGGTCAAGAGGCGGCACGAGGGCGGGGGACAGGCCGGCGCGGCCGGGGCCTGGCGCGCCGCCCTGTCATCTGGCCACCTCGTGGCCCCACTCGACTCCCCTCCGGTCTTCGGAAGCTTCGTGCAAAAATAGGACCCTGGCGGTGATTTCGTCCAATTCCGAGAATATTTCCTTACTAGGATTTCTGAAACCAAAAACAGCACAGCAACTGGCTCTTCGGCATCTTGTTAATAGGTTAGTTCCAGAAAAAATGCGTATACGACATATAATGTGCATAAAACATGTAGGTATCATCAATAAAGTAGCATGGAACATAAGAAATTATCGATACGTTGGAGACGTATCAATCCCCAAGCTTAGTTCTGCTCGTCCCGAGCAGGTAAAACGATAACAAAGATAATTTCTGAAGTGACATGCCATCATAATCTTGATCATACTATTTGTAAACATATGTAATGAATGCAGCGATCAAAACAATGGTAATGACATGAGTAAACAAGTGAATCATAAAGCAAAGACTTTTCATGAATAGTACTTCAAGACAAGCATCAATAAGTCTTGCATAAGAGTTAACTCATAAAGCAATAAATCAAAGTAAAGGTGTTGAAGCAACACAAAGGAAGATTAAGTTTCAGCGGTTGCTTTCAACTTATAACATGTATATCTCATGGATATTTTCAACATAAAGTAATATAACAAGTGCAATATGAAAGTATGTAGGAATCAATGCACAGTTCACACAAGTGTTTGCTTCTTAAGGTGGAGGGAGATAGGTAAACTGACTCAACAATAAAAGTAAAAGAAAGGTCCTTCAAAGAGGAAAGCATCGATTGCTGTATTTGTGCTAGAGCTTTTATTTTGAAAACATGAAACAATTTTGTCAACGGTAGTAATAAAGCATATGAGTTATGTAAATTATATCTTACAAGTTGCAAGCCTCATGCATAGTATACTAATAGTGCCCGCACCTTGTCCTACTTAGCTTGGACTACCGGATCTTTGCATGCCATGTTTCAACCAAGTGTCACAAAGGGGTACCTCCATGCCGCATGTACAAAGGTCTAAGGAGAAAGCTCGCATTTTGGATTTCTCGCTTTTGATTATTCTCAACTTAGACATCCATACCGGGACAACATGGACAACAGATAATGGACTCCTCTTAAATGCATAAGCATGTAGCAACAATTATTATTCTCATATGAGATTGAGGATATATGTCCAAAACTGAAACTTCAACCATGATTCATGGCTTTAGTTAGCGGCCCAATGTTCTTCTCTAACAATTTGCATGCTCCAATCATTAAGGTGATAGATCCTTCAGACAAGACGAACATGCATAGCAACTCACATGATATTCAACAATAGTTGATGGCGTTCCCCAGAAGCATGGTTATCGCACAACAAGCAACTTAATAAAAGATAAAGTGCATAAGTACATATTCAATACTACGATAGTTTTTAAGGCTATTTTGTCCCATGAGCTATATATTGCAAAGGTGAATGATGGAATTTTAAAGGTAGCACTCAAGCAATTTACTTTGGAATGGCGGAGAAATACCATGTAGTAGGTAGGTATGGTGGACACAAATGGCATAGTGGTTGGCTCAAGGATTTTGGATGCATGAGAAGTATTCCCTCTCGATACAAGGTTTAGGCTAGCAAGGTTATTTGAAGCAAACTCAAGGATGAACCGGTGCAGCAAAACTCACATAAAAGACATATTGTAAACATTATAAGACTCTACACCGTCTTCCTTGTTGTTCAAAACTCAATACTAGATATTATCTAGACCTTAGAGAGACCAAATATGCAAATCAAATTTTAGCAAGCTCTATGTATTTCTTCATTAATGGGTGCAAAGCATATGATGCAAGAGCTTAAACATGAGCACAACAATTGCCAAGTATCATATTATCCAAGACATTTTAGAATTACTACATGTAGCATTTTCCAATTCCAACCATATAACAATTTAACGAAGAAGAAACTTCGCCTTGAACATTATGAGTAAAGCCTAAGGACATATTTGTCCATATGCAACAGCGGAGCGTGTCTCTCTCCCACAAAGTGAATGCTAGGATCCATTTTATTCAAACAAAAACAAAAACAAAACAAACCGACGCTCCAAGTAAAGAACACAAGATGTGATTGAATAAAAATATAGTTTCAGGGGAGGAACCTGATGATGTTGTCGATGAAGAAGGGGATGCCTTGGGCATCCCCAAGCTTAGACGCTTGAGTCTTCTTAGAATATGCAGGGGTGAACCACGGGGGCATCCCCAAGCTTAGAGCTTTCACTCCTCTTGATCATAGTATATCATACTCCTCTCTTGACCCTTGAAAACTTCCTTCACACCAAACTTCAAGCAAACTCATTAGAGGGTTAGTGCACAATTAATAATTCACACATTCAGAGGTGACACAATCATTATTTACACTTCTGGACATTGCATAAAGCTACTGGACATTAATGGATCAAAGAAATTCATCCAACATAGCAAAAGAGGCAATGCGAAATAAAAGGCAGAATCTGTCAAAAACAGAACAGTCCGTAAAGACGAATTTTAAAATGGCACCAGACTTGCTCAAATGGAAAAACTCAAAACTAATGAAAGTTGCGTACATATCTGAGGATCACGCTCGTAAATTGGCAGATTTTTTCGAATTTTCTACAGAGACTTGTGCCCAGATTCGTGACAGACAGCAATGCTGTTTCTGCGCAGCGATCCCAAATATAACATCAACTTTGACATAAAAACTTTACTTGGCACAAAAACATGATAAGGAGAGGTTGCTACAGTAGTAAAAAACTTCCAAGACTCAACAAAACAAAAAATTGCTGTAGTAAAAACATGGGTTGTCTCCCATAAGCGCTTTTCTTTAACGCCTTTCAGCTAGGCGCAGAAAGTGCAAATCAAGTAACATCGAGAGTAGAAGCATCAACATCATAACTTGTTCTAATAATAGAATCAAAAGGCAACTTCATTCTCTTTCTAGGGAAGTGTTCCATACCTTTCTTGAGAGGAAATTGATATTTAATATTACCTTCCCTCATATCAATAACAGCACCAACGGTTCGAAGAAAAGGTCTTCCCAACACAATAGGACAAGATGCATTGCATTCGATATCCAAGACAACAAAATCAACGGGGACAAGGTTATTGTTAACCGTAATGCGCACATTATCAATCCTCCCCAAAGGTTTCTTTTTAACATTATCGGCAAGATTAACATCCAAATAACAATTCTTCAATGGTGGCAAGTCAAGCATATCATAAATCTTTTTAGGCATAACAGAAATACTTGCACCAAGATCACATAAGGCATTACATTCAAAGTCATTGAATTTCATTTTAATGATGGGCTCCCAACCATCTTCTAACTTTCTAGGAATAGAAGTTTCAAGTTTTAGTTTCTCTTCTCTAGCTTTTATGAGAGCATTTGTAATATGTTTTGTAAAGGCTAAATTTATAGCACTAGCATTAGGACTTTTAGCAAGTTTTTGTAAGAACTTTATAACTTCAGAGATGTGGCAATCATCAAAATCTAAATCATTATGAGCTACAGCAATGGGATCATTGTTCCCAAGGTTGGAAAAAATTTCAGCAGTTTTATCACAAGCAGTTTCAGCAGTTTTAGCAATTTCAGGCAGTTTTGTACGCTTTGCACTAGGAGTAGAAACATTGCCAACACCAATTATTTTACCATTGATAGTAGGAGGTGCAGCAACATGTGAATCATTATCATTACTAATGGTGGTAATAGTCCAAACTTTAGCTACATTATTCTCTTTAGCTAGTTTTTCATTTTCTTCTCTATCCCACCTAGCACGCAATTCAGCCATTAATCTTATATTCTCATTAATTCTAACTTGGATGGAATTTGCTGTAGTAGTAATCTTATTATCAATATCATTATTAGGCATAACTTTCAATTTTAAAAGATTAACATCAGAGGCAAGTCTATCAACTCTAGAAGCAATAATATCAATTTTATCAAGCTTTTCCTCAACAGATTTGTTAAAAGCAGTTTGTGTACTAATAAATTCTTTAAGCATAGCTTCAAGACCAGAGGGTACACTCCTATTATTGTTGTAAGAATTCCCATAAGAATTACCATAACCATTACCATTAGCAGAAGGATATGGCCTATAGTTATTACCAGAGTTGTTCCTATAAGCATTGTTGTTGAAATTATTATTTTTAATGAAATTTACATCAACATTTTCTTCTTGAGCAACCAATGAAGCTAAAGGAACATTATTTGGATCAACATTAGATCTACCATTCACAAGCATAGACATAATCACATCAATCTTATCACTCAAGGAAGAGGTTTCTTCAACAGAATTTACCTTCTTACCTTGTGGAGCTCTTTCCGTGTGCCATTCAGAGTAATTTATCATCATATCATCAAGAAGTTTTGTAGCCGCCCCCAAAGTGATGGACATAAAGGTACCTCCAGCAGCTGAATCCAATAAATTCCGCGAAGAAAAATTTAGTCCTGCATAGAAGGTTTGGATGATCATCCAAGTAGTCAGTCCATGGGTTGGGCAATTCTTTACCAAAGTTTTCATTCTCTCCCATGCTTGAGCAACATGTTCAGTATCTAATTGCTTAAAATTCATTATGCTACTTCTCAAAGATATAATTTTAGCGGGAGGATAATATCTACCAATAAAAGCATCCTTACATTTAGTCCATGAATCAATACTATTCTTAGGCAAAGATAGCAACCAATCTTTAGCTCTTCCTCTTAATGAGAAAGGAAACACTTTCAATTTAATAATATCACCATCTACATCCTTATACTTTTGCATTTCACAAAGTTCAACAAAATTATTGAGATGGGCAGCAGCATCATCAGAACTAACACCAGAAAATTGATCTCTCATAACAAGATTTAGTAAAGCAGGTTTAATTTCAAAGAATTCTGCTGTAGTAGCAGGTGGAGCAATAGGTGTGCATAGGAAATCATTATTATTTGCATTTGTGAAGTCACACAACTTAGTATTTTCAGGGGTATTCATTTTAGCAACGGTAAATAAAACAAACTAGATAAAGTAAATGCAAGTAACTAATTTTTTTGTGTTTTTGATATAGAGAGCAAGACAGTAAATAAAGTAAAACTAGCAACTAATTTTTTTGTGTTTTGTTTAGGTGCAGCAAACAAAGTAGTAAATAAAATAAAGCAAGACAAAAACAAAGTAAAGAGATTGAGAAGTGGAGACTCCCCTTGCAGCGTGTCTTGATCTCCCCGGCAACGGCGCCAGAAATTTAGCTTGATACGCGTAGATGCACACGTCCGTTGGGAACCCCAAGTGGAAGGTATGATGCGTATAGAAGCAAGTTTCCCTCAGTATGAAACCAAGGTTTAATCGAACCAGTAGGAGCCAAGAAGCACGTTGAAGGTTGATGGTGGCGAAATGTGATGCGGCGCAACAACAGGGATTCCGGCGCCAACGTGGAACCTGCACAACACAATCCAAGTACTTTGCCCCAACGAAAGTGAGGTTGTCAATCTCACCGGCTTGCTGTAACAAAGGATTAACCGTATTGTGTGGAAGATGATTGTTTGCAAGAAAACAGTAAAACAAGTATTGCAGTAGATTGTATGCGATGTAAAGAATAGGACCGGGGTCCACAGTTCACTAGAGGTGTCTCTCCCATAAGATAAAAGCATGTTGGGTGAACAAATTACAGTCGGGCAATTGACAAATAGAGAAGGGCATAACAATGCATATACATGATATGATAAATATAGTGAGATTTAATCCGGGCATTACGACAAAGTACATAGACCGCCATCCAACTGCATCTATGCCTAAAAAGTCCACCTTCAGGTTATCATCCGAACCCCATTCAGTATTAAGTTGCAAAGCAACAGACAATTGCATTAAGTATGGTGCGTAATGTAATCGACAACTACATCCTTAGACATAGAATCAATGTTTTATCCCTAGTGGCAACAACACATCACAACCTTAGAACTTTCTGTCACTGTCCCAGGTGTCAATGAAGGCATGAACCCACTATCGAGCATAAATACTCCCTCTTGGAGTTAAGAGTAAAAACTTGGCCAGAGCCTCTACTAATAACGGAGAGCATGCAAGATCATAAACAACACATAAACAATAGATTGATAATCACCATAACATAGTATTCTCTATCCATCGGATCCCGACAAACACAACATATAGTATTACAGATAGATGATCTTGATCATGTTAGGCAGCTCACAAGATCCAACAATGAAGCACAATTAGGAGAAGACGACCATCTAGCTACTGCTATGGACCCATAGTCCAGGGGTGAACTACTCACTCATCACTCCGGAGGCGATCATGGCGATGAAGAGTCCTCCGGAGATGAATCCCCTCTCCGCAGGGGCCGGAGGCGATCTCCTGAATCCCCGAGAGATGGGATTCGCGGCGGCGGCGTCTCGGAAGGTTTTCCGTATCGTGGCTCTCGGTACTAGGGTTTTCGCGACGGAGGCTATAAGTAGGCGAAAGGGTAGGTCAAGAGGCGGCACGAGGGCCCGGGGGACAGGCCGGCACGGCCGGGGCCGGCCGCGCCGCCTGTCATCGCCACCTCGTGGCCCCACTTCGACTCCCCTGGGTCTTCGAAGCTTCGTGCAAAAATAGGACCCCGGTGATTTCGTCCAATTCGAGAATATTTCCTTACTAGGATTTCTGAAACCAAAAACAGCAAAATGGCTCTTCGGCATCTTGTTAATAGGTTAGTTCCAAAATGCGTAAATACGACATATAATGTGCATAAAACATGTAGGTATCATCAATAAAGTAGCATGGAACATAAGAAATTATCGATACGTTGGAGACGTATCAGGGGGTCGAGAAGCTAGGACTGCATCTTCTCCTCCGAGCTCTTCCTTGGTAGACATGACAAATGAAACGAGGTGTGGGGGGCGTAAAAGGTATAAAATGGCGGACGGCCGCCCCGCCTCGGCCCTCCAAGGCTTAATTTTTTTGCCTTACTAAACTAAAAACCCTATTTTGCGTCTCACACGGACTGCCCTCAGAGGGCTGCAGGGTCCCATATGCGTGCAGGTCCCACACTTTAGTGAGCACAAATCATATGCGGTAGGTAGGCAAACTTCCAACAATCTTCTTTGTCAAGTGAAGACACGTCGTCAAGACTCTCTCTCTCTCTCCCCCCTTTTGTCATTGAAAAAAAAAGAATATTAGACGGGCGCGTAGCCTGCACTGCAGGGGGGCGATTTTGACAAAAGTAATCCTTTTGGCGAAGAAAAACACAGAAAGCCACACAAAAAGGTTAGTCCAGTGAAATAGATTGCTCAGAGGGTCAGTCCGTGCTTTTCTTTGCCAAAAGGGTTATTTCTGTCAAAATCGCCGCACTGCAGGTTTGCAGCACTGAAAAACCTTGCGTGCCAGTCAACATCACTTCCCGGATAGGTTGAAGCATTTCGAGGCCGTGACTGCTCTCCCTTCCTCTTCTCCTTCCGTGTGATGCCGCTTCCACCTTTTATCCTTTGCAACATTTGCAAAAAATTGTCCGTGACTTGTGCTCACTGAAGTGTGGGACCTCACGCATGGGAACCACACGTAAGTGACAGACATGTTGGTGTAATAATTCGGGTGATCATTATACTGTATTAGAACTCCGTACAAAGTTTCGTATGGATTCAAGGGTAGGAAAGCCAAGTTAACTTATTTACATGACATTATTTTTTCCATGAAGCCAAGTTAACTCATCTAACACTTGGTACATTTTGGTTATATATTCGAAATTTTACTTGAAACTTGTTGGTCATGCCATTTTACTACTCGCCTAACACTTTTTCCGCGCGTGAAGGGATGGGGTGGGCGTGATGCTACCCTAAATTTGTGGGACCCCAAAAAACTTGCAAATCAAGCCAAAGAAACACACTCTTGTCCCCTACCCCCCCCCATGATTTTGACCTAAATTTGAAATCAAGCCAAAGGTGGTTCAAAAACGGCAATCGGAAATCATGGATTGTTCATCATTTTTCTATATAGCTAGGGAAAATAGCAGACATGCCATACCAATGTTTTAGAAAAGAGCCCTTCAAAAAAGTGTGGCAACATGTTGGAATTCGACCATCTTAATTTCTTCCCACGTGTGAGCTTTGGTACTACTACTACACAAGAACCATGTCAAACTTTTGAATCATGGCCCATTTTATGTATATATTTGCAACTTTTCATGCACGCATGAAAACTTTGCAAAATATGTGCATTTTGGGTTGTCGCACATAAATGTGTGTTTACTTGTCTGCCACCAATTAATCCAATTCTCATTTGTGGGGAAACATGACACGAGATGGCCATTTCCAAAGTTTCATGAATTATCTCAATGTGAATCCATATATGTACAATTTTTGGGGGCTAAATTTCATGTTTTAAACCTAGCTAGTATTTGACCAAGATTCAAATGGGCATAAAATTCAAAAAAAAACAGAAAAATGAAAAACCAAAGCACATAGCCTTCTTATGTCATATAGTAAGAATTCAAGTTGATAAACAAGGTCTAGACATATTCAAACTAGAAAAATCATGTATCTACCCCTAACACTCTAAACTCTGTCTTATGAAGTCAAGCATGAAGAGAAGTGGTTTTGGGTTTCAAACATGGAAATTTCAAAAACCTCCCAAAAGCTTCATTTTAGAGTGACTAAGAAGGATCCATGCTTACCTTTTAATTTTTAGATTTTAAACTTGTTTAAATCTTTGTGAAACCTAGGATTTGACCAAGATTCAAATGGGCATAAAAATTCAGGAAAAAGCCAAAAGAATGATAAACCAAAGCACATAGCATTCTTATGTCATACAGTAAGCATTCAAGTTGATTAACAAGGTCTAGACATATTCAAACTAGAAAATCATGTATATATATGTCCCTAACCTTAAACTCTGTCTTATATATGAAGTCAATCATGAAGAGAAGTGGTTTTGGGTTTCAAACATGAAAATTTCAAGAACATCCCAAAAGTCGCTTCATTTTAGAGTGACTAAGAAGGATCCAGGCTTACCTTTTCGTTTTCATATTATATACTTGTTTAAATCCAGGTCAAACATAGGATTTGACCAAGATTCAAATGGGCATAAAATAAAATAAAATAGAAGAATGAAAAACAAAAGCACATAGTCTTCGTATGTCATATAATAAGCTATCAAGTTGATAAACAAGGTTTAGACATGTTCAAACCAGACAAATCATGTATCTAGCCCCTAACCATAAACTCGGTCGATCTTATGAAGTCTAGCATGAAGAGAAGTCGTATTGGTTTCAAACATGAAAATTTCAAGAACCACCCAAAATCTTCAAATGGGCATAAAATTCAAAAAAACCAGAAAAATGAAAAACCAAAGCACATAGCCTTCTTATGTCATATAGTAAGAATTCAAGTTGATAAACAAGGTCTAGACATATTCAAACTAGACAAATCATGTATCTACCCCTAACACTCTAAACTCTGTCTTATGAAGTCAAGCATGAAGAGAAGTGGGTTTTGGGTTTCAAACATGGAAATTTCAAAAACCTCCCAAAAGCTTCATTTTAGAGTGACTAAGAAGGATCCATGCTTACCTTTTAATTTTCAGATTTTAAACTTGTTTAAATCTTTGTGAAACCTAGGATTTGACCAAGATTCAAATGGGCATAAAAATTCAGGAAAAAACCAAAAGAATGATAAACCAAAGCACATAGCATTCTTATGTCATAGAGTAAGCATTCAAGTTGATTAACAAGGTCTAGACATATTCAAACTAGAAAATCATGTATATATCTATTCCTAACCTTAAACTCTGTCTTATGAAGCAATCATGAAGAGAAGTGGTTTTGGGTTTCAAACATGAAAATTTCAAGAACATCCCAAAAGTCGCTTCATTTTAGAGTGACTAAGAAGGATCCAGGCTTACCTTTTCGTTTTCATATTTTATACTTGTTTAAATCCAGGTCAAACATAGGATTTGACCAAGATTCAAATGGGCATAAAATAAAAAAATAGAAGAATGAAAAACAAAAGCACATAGTCTTCTTATGTCATATAGTAAGCTTTCAAGTTGATAAACAAGGTTTAGACATGTTCAAACCAGACAAATCATGTATCTAGCCCCTAACCATAAACTCGGTCGATCTTATGAAGTCTAGCATGAAGAGAAGTCGTATTGGTTTCAAACATGAAAATTTCAAGAACCACCCAAAATCTTCAAATGGGCATAACATTCAAAAAACCAGAAAAATGAAAAACCAAAGCACATATATAGCCTTCTTATGTCATATAGTAAGCATTCAAGTTGATAAACAAGCATGTCTAGACATATTCAAACCCGACAAATCATGTATCTACCCCTAACCCTAAACTCTGTCTTATGAAGTCAACCATGAAGAGAAGTGGTTTTGGGTTTCAAACATTGAGATTTCAAGAACCCCCCAAAAGCTTCATTTTAGAATGACTAGCTAGGAAGGATCCATGCTTACCTTTTCATTTTCATGTTATAGACTTGTTTAAATCTTGGTCAAACCTAGGATTTGACCAAGATTCAAATGGGCATAAACATTCAAAAAAATCAAAAAATCAAAAACCAAAGCACATATAGTCTTCTTATGTCATATAGTAAGAATTGAAGTTGATAAACAAGGTCTAGACATATTCAAACTAGACAAATCATGTATCTACCCCCTAAAGCCCTAAACTAGCTTTGTCTTATGAAGTCAAGCATGAAGAGAAATGGTTTTGGGTTTCAAATTAAACATGGAAATTTCAAGAACCCACCCCCCAAAGCTTCATTTTGGAGTGACTAAGAAGGATCCAGGTTTACCTTTTCATTTTCATGTTTTAAACTGCTTTAGATCTTGGTCAAACCTATGATTTCACCACGACTCAAATGGGCATAAAAATAAAAAAAAATAAAAAAATGAAAAACCAAAGCACATAGCCTTCTTATGTCATATATAGTAAGCATTCAACTTGATGAACATGGCTGGTCTAGACATATTCATAATAGAAAAAACGTGTATCTACCCCCTAACGATTAACTCTGTCTTAATTATGAAGTCAAGCATGAAGAGAAGTGTTTTTGGGTTTCAGACATGGAAATTTTGAAAACCTCCCAAAAACTTCATCTTAGAGTGACAAAGAAGGATCCAAGCTTACCTTTTCATTTTCATGTTTTAAGCTTGTTTAAATATTGGTCAAGCCTAGGATTTGACCAAGATTCAAATGGGCATAAAAATTATGGAAAAATAAAAAAAATAAAAACCAAAGCACATAGTCTTCTTACGTCATATATATCTATAGTAAGCATATTCAAGTAGATAAACAAGGTATAGACATATTCAAAACAGACAAATCCTGTATCTACCCCCTAACCCTAAACTCGGTCTTATGATGCCTAGCATGAAGAGAAGTCGTTTTGGGTTTCAAACGTTTAAGCCAAAAGCCCCATTTCATATATTTCAAACTTATTCAAATTTGGTTCAAATTTGAAAGACATACAAGTTATAGCACACATAGTGCATACATGTTCACACATATTGCACTAGATGCTAATTAACCCTATAGTTTGAGGCCATTTGGATGAGGTCGAAAAAATTCTTGGATTAGAAATGGGGTTGTTCGAACCCCGTAGTTGGATTTTTTATGAACTTGATCTGTAGTACTGGGAAAAACCCTAGTTTAACGTATTTAATTATAGATTCGTAGGTTGATTTTTCTACCTTTTTATTATTATTACTATGCAGCACATGTGTGTTTGCCCGTCGAGTGAAACTCGGAGGAAGAGGGATCACTCGGAAGGAGAGAAGAAGGGAGAGCATTATGGTGTCTCCCCTTTTTCGGGTGATGATGTTGACTTTTGTGCAGGGTTTGTCAGTGAGCAGGAGGTGCGAGCGAGCGAGCGAGGCCGAGAATGAGAGAGATTTGTTTTTTTTGTGAGAGGGACAACCGAAGGATCCAGAAGGACCCACAGACTTCCAAAACGCATCCTGATGCGTCTTCTCTTGACAAAGAAGATGGCTTGGAGTTTGCGTACCTACTGCACTTGACTTGTGCTCACTGAAGTGTGGGACCTCACGCATGGGCACCACACGTAAGTGACAGACCTGTTGGTGTAAAAACTCGGTTGATTATTATAGTGCATTAGAACAAAGTTTCCTATGGATTCAACGGTAGGAAATCCAAGTTAACTCATTTACATGACATTAATTTTTCCATGAAGCAAAGTTAACACATCTATCAATTGGTACATTTTGGAGTGACTAAGAAGGATCCATGCTTATTCGTTTTCACGTGTTAAATTTGTTTAAATCTTGCTCAAACCTAGGATTTCACCAAGATTGAAATGGGCATGAAAATTCAAAAAAAAATGAAATACCAATGCACATAGTCTTCTTCTGTCATATAGTAAGCATTCAAGATGATAAACAAGGTCTAGACATATTCAAACCAGGCAAATCATGTATCTACTCCCTAACGACCCTAAACTCCGTCTTATGAAGTAAGGCATGAAGAGAAGTGGTTTTGGGTTTCAAACATGCAAATTTCAAAAACCTCCCAAAAGCTTCATTTTAGAGTGACTAAGAAGGATCGAGGCTTACCTTTTCATTTTCATGTTTTAAACTTGTTTAAATCTTGGTCAAACCTAGCTAGTATTTGACCAATATTCAAATGGGCATAAAATTCAAAAAAATCAGAAAAATGAAAAACCAAAGCACATAGCCTTCTTATGTCATATAGTAAGAATTCAAGTTGATAAACAAGGTCTAGACATATTCAAACTAGACAAATCATGTATCTACCCCTTACACTCTAAACTCTGTCTTATGAAGTCAATTAAGCATGAAGAGAAGTGGTTTTATAAACAGCTTTGTTGTTTATAAACAGCTTTGTTGCTACATTGTAATCCTCATAGATAGACCCCTTTCCCCACTATGGCAAAGTCCATAGATCTGTAAATAACCTGTACAGATGACCATCCACAGGTCACTTTTATAACTGATTAATATATAAAGCAGTAGGAGCCTTTCCTACTGTTAGAGATTTCAAAAAAAAAGAGAAGTGGTTTTGGGTTTCAAACATGGAAATTTCAAAAACCTCCCAAAAGCTTCATTTTAGAGTGACTAAGAAGGATCCATGCTTACCTTTTAATTTTCAGATTTTAAACTTGTTTAAATCTTTGTGAAACCTAGGATTTGACCAAGATTCAAATGGGCATAAAAATTCAGGAAAAAACCAAAAGATTGATAAACCAAAGCACATAGCATTCTTATGTCATATAGTAAGCATTCAAGTTGATAAATAAGGTCTAGACATATTCAAACTAGAAAATCATGTATATATCTGCCCCTAACCTTAAACTCTGTCTTATGAAGTCAATCATGAAGAGAAGTGGTTTTGGGTTTCAAACATGAAAATTTCAAGAACATCCCAAAAGCCGCTTCATTTTAGAGTGACTAAGAAGGATCCAGGCTTACCTTTTCGTTTTCATATTTTATACTTGTTTAAATCCAGGTCAAACATAGGATTTGACCAAGATTCAAATGGGCATAAAATAAAAAAATAGAAGAATGAAAAACAAAAGCACATAGTCTTCTTATGTCATATAGTAAGCTTTCAAGTTGATAAACAAGGTTTAGACATGTTCAAACCAGACAAATCATGTATCTACCCCTAACCATAAACTCGGTCGATCTTATGAAGTCTAGCATGAAGAGAAGTCGTATTGGTTTCAAACATGAAAATTTCAAGAACCTCCCAAAATCTTCAAATGGGCATAAAATTCAAAAAACCGGAAAAATGAAAAACCAAAGTACATAGCCTTCTTATGTCATATAGTAAGCATTCAAGTTGATAAACAAGCATGTCTAGACATATTCAAACCCGAAAAATCATGTATCTACCCTAACCCTAAACTCTGCATGTCTTATGAAGTCAACCATGAAGAGAAGTGGTTTTGGGTTTCAAACATTGAGATTTCAAGAACCCCCAAAAGCTTCATTTTAGAATGACTAAGAAGGATCCAGGCTTACCTTTTCATTTTCATGTTATAGACTTGTTTAAATCTTGGTCAAACCTAGGATTTGACCAAGATTCAAATGGGCATAAACATTCAGAAAAATCAAAAAATAAAAAACCAAAGCACATATAGTCTTCTTATGTCATATAGTAAGAATTGAAGTTGATAAACAAGGTCTAGACATATTCAAACCAGACAAATCATGTATCTACACCTAACCCTAAACTATATCTAATGAAGTCAAGCATGATGAGAAATGGTTTTGGGTTTCAAACATTGAGATTTCAAGAACCCCCCAAAAGCTTCATTTTAGAATGACTAAGAAGGATCCAGGCTTACCTTTTCATTTTCATGTTATAGACTTGTTTAAATCTTGGTCAAACCTAGGATTTGACCAAGATTCAAATGGGCATAAACATTCAGAAAAAATCAAAAAATCAAAAACCAAAGCACATATAGTCTTCTTATGTCATATAGTAAGAATTGAAGTTGATAAACAAGGTCTAGACATATTCAAACCAGACAAATCGTGTATCTACACCTAACCCTAAACTATATCTAATGAAGTCAAGCATGATGAGAAATGGTTTTGGGTTTCAAACATGGAAATTTCAAAAACCTCCCAAAAGCTTCATTTTAGAGTGACTAAGAAGGATCCAGGCTTACCTTTTCATTTTCATGTTTTAAAATTATTTAAATCCTGGTCAAAACTAGGATTTGATCAAGATTCAAATGGGTATAAAATAAAATAAAAAACGCACCTAGCCTTTTTCTGTCATATAATGATCATTCAAGTTGATAAACATGGTCTAGACATATTCAAACTAGAAAATCGTGTATCTACCCTGTCCCTGGCTAACCCTAAACTCTGTCTTATGAAGTCAAGCATGAAGAGAAGTGGTTTTGGGTTTCAGACATGGAAATTTTGAAAACCTCCCAAAAACTTCATCTTAGAGTGACAAAGAAGGATCCAAGCTTACCTTTTCATTTTCATGTTTTAAGCTTGTTTAAATATTGGTCAAGCCTAGGATTTGACCAAGATTCAAATGGGCATAAAAATTCTGGAAAAATAAAAAAAAACCAAAGCACATAGTCTTCTTACGTCATATATATCTATAGTAAGCATATTCAAGTAGATAAACAAGGTATAGACATATTCAAAACAGACAAATCCTGTATCTACCCCCTAACCCTAAACTCGGTCTTATGATGCCTAGCATGAAGAGAAGTCGTTTTGGGTTTCAAACGTTTAAGCCAAAAGCCCCATTTCATATATTTCAAATTTGGTTCAAATTTGAAAGACATACAAGTTATAGCACACATAGTGCATACATGTTCACACATACTGCACTAGATGCTAATTAACCCTATAGTTTGAGGCCATTTGGATGAGGTCGAAAAAATCTTGGATTAGAAATGGGGTTGTTCGAACCCCGTAGTTGGATTTTTTATGAACTTGATCTGTAGTACTGGGCAAAACCCTAGTTTAACGTATTTAATTATAGATTCATAGGTTGATTTTTCTACCTTTTTATTATTATTACTATGCAGCACATGTGTGTTTGCCCGTCGAGTGAAACTCGGAGGAAGAGGGATCACTCGGAAGGAGAGAAGAAGGGAGAGCATTATGGTGTCTCCCCTTTTTCGGGTGATGATGTTGACTTTTGTGCAGGGTTTGTCAGTGAGCAGGAGGTGCGAGCGAGTCGAGCGAGGCCGAGAATGAGAGAGATTTGTTTTTTTTGTGAGAGGGACAACGAAGGATCCAGAAGGACCCACAGACTTCCAATACGCATCTGATGCGTCTTCTCTTGACAAAGAAGATGGCTTGGAGTTTGCGTACCTACTGCACTTGACTTGTGCTCACTGAAGTGTGGGATCTCACGCATGGGCACCACACGTAAGTGACAAACCTGTTGGTGTAAAAACTCGGTTGATTATTATAGTGCATTAGAAAAAAGTTTCCTATGGATTCAACGGTAGGAAATCCAAGTTAACTCATTTACATGACATTAATTTTTCCATGAAGCAAAGTTAACACATCTATCAATTGGTACATTTTGGAGTGACTAAGAAGGATCCATGCTTATTCGTTTTCACGTGTTAAATTTGTTTAAATCTTGCTCAAACCTAGGATTTCACCAAGATTGAAATGGGCATGAAAATTCAAAAAAAAATGAAATACCAATGCACATAGTCTTCTTCTGTCATATAGTAAGCATTCAAGATGATAAACAAGGTCTAGACATATTCAAACCAGGCAAATCATGTATCTACTCCCTAACGACCCTAAACTCCGTCTTATGAAGTAAGGCATGAAGAGAAGTGGTTTTGGGTTTCAAACATGCAAATTTCAAAAACCTCCCAAAAGCTTCATTTTAGAGTGACTAAGAAGGATCGAGGCTTACCTTTTCATTTTCATGTTTTAAACTTGTTTAAATCATGGTCAAACCTAGCTAGTATTTGACCAATATTCAAATGGGCATAAAATTCAAAAAAAAAACAGAAAAATGAAAAACCAAAGCACATAGCCTTCTTATGTCATATAGTAAGAATTCAAGTTGATAAACAAGGTCTAGACATATTCAAACTAGACAAATCATGTATCTACCCCTAACACTCTAAACTCTGTCTTATGAAGTCAATTAAGCATGAAGAGAAGTGGTTTTGGGTTTCAAACATGGAAATTTCAAAAACCTCCCAAAAGCTTCATTTTAGAGTGACTAAGAAGGATCCATGCTTACCTTTTAATTTTCAGATTTTAAACTTGTTTAAATCTTTGTGAAACCTAGGATTTGACCAAGATTCAAATGGGCATAAAAATTCAGGAAAAAACCAAAAGATTGATAAACCAAAGCACATAGCATTCTTATGTCATATAGTAAGCATTCAAGTTGATAAATAAGGTCTAGACATATTCAAACTAGAAAATCATGTATATATCTGCCCCTAACCTTAAACTCTGTCTTATGAAGTCAATCATGAAGAGAAGTGGTTTTGGGTTTCAAACATGAAAATTTCAAGAACATCCCAAAAGCCGCTTCATTTTAGAGTGACTAAGAAGGATCCAGGCTTACCTTTTCGTTTTCATATTTTATACTTGTTTAAATCCAGGTCAAACATAGGATTTGACCAAGATTCAAATGGGCATAAAATAAAAAAATAGAAGAATGAAAAACAAAAGCACATAGTCTTCTTATGTCATATAGTAAGCTTTCAAGTTGATAAACAAGGTTTAGACATGTTCAAACCAGACAAATCATGTATCTACCCCCTAACCATAAACTCGGTCGATCTTATGAAGTCTAGCATGAAGAGAAGTCGTATTGGTTTCAAACATGAAAATTTCAAGAACCTCCCAAAATCTTCAAATGGGCATAAAATTCAAAAAACCGGAGAAATGAAAAACCAAAGTACATAGCCTTCTTATGTCATATAGTAAGCATTCAAGTTGATAAACAAGCATGTCTAGACATATTCAAACCCGACAAATCATGTATCTACCCCTAACCCTAAACTCTGCATGTCTTATGAAGTCAACCATGAAGAGAAGTGGTTTTGGGTTTCAAACATTGAGATTTCAAGAACCCCCCAAAAGCTTCATTTTAGAATGACTAAGAAGGATCCAGGCTTACCTTTTCATTTTCATGTTATAGACTTGTTTAAATCTTGGTCAAACCTAGGATTTGACCAAGATTCAAATGGGCATAAACATTCAGAAAAAATCAAAAAATCAAAAACCAAAGCACATATAGTCTTCTTATGTCATATAGTAAGAATTGAAGTTGATAAACAAGGTCTAGACATATTCAAACTAGACAAATCGTGTATCTACACCTAACCCTAAACTATATCTAATGAAGTCAAGCATGATGAGAAATGGTTTTGGGTTTCAAACATTGAGATTTCAAGAACCCCCCAAAAGCTTCATTTTAGAATGACTAAGAAGGATCCAGGCTTACCTTTTCATTTTCATGTTATAGACTTGTTTAAATCTTGGTCAAACCTAGGATTTGACCAAGATTCAAATGGGCATAAATTCAGAAAAAGAAACCAGAACTCCTTATGCATACAATTTCACGATCCCAAGATCATTCCATCGTGAATACATAACCGAACTGATACCAGATTACATCATCCATTACAGTACCGAATAATATTAATACGGAAGTCTTACATCATAGGCCATCAAGGCCGAAGTTCAACAAACAGCAGCGGAATTTATTTGACTTCAAACAGCGGTGGAACCCAAGTCAGGCCTTTACCCTACAGGCGGCTGACTGGGAGAGCGTCCTAGTTCGCGTCTTCGGCGTCGTAGTCTTCTTCTTCGTAGTACTCCTCTTCAAAGTCTGGCCAAGTAAATAGCCAGGACAACAATGCCAATGAGTACGTTTGAATGTACTCGCAAACCACCTTAGAGAGAAATAAAGGATATGCAATATGGCAGTAGCAAGGAACAGGCACTAACTAAGGCGACAAAGAGCGAGAGAGAGTTTCTCTCGAGAATAAGATATCTTTATAACTTTGTTGAAAACCTTTTTGAAAACAATTGTCATTTGAAGACTAATAGGTGAGGGTGACCCAATTTATTTTCCCGGCCCTCGAAATGGCCAAAACAACTGTACCACTTTCCACCGTACCTCTCAGGTACATTTCCTCCATCCCACTGGCATTTTCCTGTACCTTCCCGGTACTTTTCAAAATCTTTTCTTTGAAATCATTTGTAAAACAAAAACTCTTCAGCGTAGGTATCATGCCTTCCCAACCGTCCATGACCGTGGACGCGGCTATTCGAATAGTTTTCACTCTGCAGAGGTTGTACACTTTCACCATAAGATCCGATAAATCCGCCGGGATCATCCCTGGTTCACCAAGCGTCAAAACGCGAGGCTCGGATAACCGATCGCAGTTTTTCGCTTGCTCGCCTTAGCCTAAGACATGCCGAATGAGATGTACCTCCCAACACCAGAGTCCGGGATGCCGTTTACCCAGGAGTTGCAAAGTCCCCGACACCCGACCCTCCGGAATGCCATTCAACCACTAGGCATCTTTCAATGGGAGCTCATAAGTTGTACCCCGCGTACCTAAACAGGCAAATGGGTTGCGTCCCTTCTCATGGGAAGAACCCCGGTCGAAGCGTCCATGGTCGGACTGCCACTACACTTGCAGGACTCAAACTAAGGCGAGACAAACTACTACACTACGCCCCGTGCCCACTTTGGGGTAATATGGTTGCACTGTCTAATTGGTCAGGTTAAGTACCCAAGGCACCGAAGTTTTCGAAAACCTTTTTATCTCCACTTTATTCCAGCAAAACTCACTTTTGCAAATCAGCTCTTCATTTTCAAACTCCCACTTGGGCAGGGCTACCCCATTCCAAGGTTTTCGAAAAACATCTTTCTAGGAAAACATTTTCCCAAAACTTTTTCACAAGGGCTCCCAACCTATAGTCCACCTTTTCTTGAAAATCGGCGACAAGGATGATAAGGTGATAAGCACCATATCACTATTAAGATGGGGATCAGTAGGTTCCAATGAGGTCTGCACCCTAAGGGTGGATTAATTAAAACTCCGGTGGCGCTAACCACCGACAATAATAAATGAAAAACATGCACTTTGCAAAACCTGGAATAATGCAAGAACAAGGTATATGTAGGATCAGAGATGCATCAAAAGGTGGCTTGCCTTGATCAGCAAAGTGCCCCTGGTCTTCCTCTTCAATCCCTCCAAAGTCTCCTCCTCCTTCGTTGCCGGCGGTGTTCGAATCTAGCGTCGCAAAAAGAAAACAACAAGCCATACCCAATCAACAAACCACACCAGAATAATTCACATAAAAATTTGGTAAAATCACAGTATGTAAAGGTTTACTAATGCAAGCTACTGAAAGTGGTTTCACCCATTTATGATTTTTAAAACAAAAGATATGATTTTTGCAATTCCAGAAATGACTTAGGAACCATTTAAATGGTCTAAATCTTTCTGTATGTCATAAAAATGCATGCAGCATACCTACTGAAAGCTAATAACATGTAGAGTACACATGCACAAGAATAACATGCAAATAATCTTTTAAATGACCTAGGTAAATCAACTAAGGTAGAAACCAGAGCACACAAATAGCTAGACAAACCAGTATCAGAGAATCATCAATTAACACCAAACATACCCCTGGATAGGTGAGACTAAATGTGAACTAACCCCACTGGTTTGGTATTTTTCTGATTTGTAAATGATTTTATAAAAATCAAATACTGAAAATATATACTGTTTCAGTAATTAATTTCTTGGAATTGAACTATAACTCTTATAAATATTTCCCTTGGCACAAAATTACACTATAGATATATCTACCAGTAGCACTTGGGTTTGTTTCAAAATAAGTATTATTTTTCAAATTAAAAATCATTTACTGGCTCTCTGGACAGATCTTGTTTTCTAAAACAATTAAAATCCAGGAAGCTCCTGCATGTGGGACTAGTGCCAAAATGAAGCTATCTACATACACTTCACAACCAAATTGACCTCATGCAGAAAGGTTGCATAAATATCACACACTAAATAAATTACACAATCAGATACTTTTTAGGTTTGTATTTTTCAGCACATATTCACAGCACAAAATGACATGCATGTAATTATTTGTGGTAGAGATTTCATTTGTGAGCATTTAGAACCTTGAATCAATAAATTTGGTCAATCTGTGAATTTTTGGTGATTTAAAAACTAAGCAGAAGTTAACTGACAGATTTATAAACGAAAAAGAAATAAAGGGGATCGGGCCGGGATGACTGCCTGGCATCCGGCCCAGATCGGCTGAGATGCGCTTCGGCCCGACTCATCCGCGACGCGCGGGGCGTGCGTTTGAACGCGGGGCGGTTCTGCCTCGTCGGCACGCGGGCCGGTGGGAGAATGGCATGCAGTTGTTGGATTCAATCCAACGGTGCATGCACCGTCTTCCCGCGCCGCGACGCGGAAACCAGCGAGGGAGCAAACCCTAGCTACGGGTTTGAGCAGCAGCTCACCTAGGGTAGCTCGGGGATGGCCTGGAGGGGTCGAGGAGGATGCGGTGGGTCGGGGCAGTGCGGCGAAGGCGGAACTTGCATGCGCGTCCCCGACCGGCGGACAGCGGGGAAATCCCGAGCTCCGTCTGAGCGGTTGCCTGCTCACCGTGGGTCGCAGAAAGTGTCGGGAGCGGGTGCGTTGGACGCAGGGGAGGGTGCTCTCTCGAATGATGGTGGCGGCGACGAAAACAGCAGGGGTCCAAGCGGCGGTCGACGGTGATGGACTCCGCCGTTGTTCACGAGCGCGCCGCCCACGGGACAACCTGAGACACGGGAGTGGCCGAGTTAGATGGAGGGGACAGCGTTGCATCGAGTGCGACAGAGAGAAGGGAGAAACGGCGAAGATCATTGTGGCAACCTTCACCGCCGACGGGTCGAGCGTGAGCACGGGCTGCGCAGAGGAGTGGAGCTCCTCCCGGGATGTGGGGTTGTGGTGGTGTGTGAGTGTGAAGGGAGGGTTGTGGCGAGCGGGACGAGCGGGGGGGGTGCGGCACCGTTTTATACCGCGTCGGGCGGTGCACGGTGGACACGGTGTGGCGAGGCGGTTCACGGTGGGCGGCAGCAGAGGATTGGCGGAGAGGGGCGGCGTGCTACCTGTCTGAGGCACGGTGCCACGCCATGGACGCACGCGCCCGTCGTCTGCAGCGAGAGCGACGGCGACGGCGCGACGGCCGTCACGTGTTCGACGAATGACGGGACCGGCGTCGGGGTTGGCGTGCACGGGAAGGAAGAGGGCGGCGAGGCGCTTGTCTACGAGGCGCGGGAGCACGCGTGCTCGCCTCGTCGTCCAAGTCCACCGGAGCGCGGTGTGGGTCGGCCAGCGTGGACGTGTCCGGGGTGACGCGCACGCCGGCGGTTGGGGGTCGATCATGCTGCAGAAAGAGGAGGGGTGCACAGGAGGGTGATCTAGGAGGAGTAGGGAGGTGCAGAGGCATCGAGGCTTCCTGGTTCCGCCAGCGCATGCGACGAAAGAGAGAAGGCTGAGACACCGTGCGGGCCTTGCCAAAGAAATGATGCGACGGGAGAGCCTCTAGGTTTGAGTAGGGGAGGGGCAGGAGGGAAGGAGTAGGGCATGCAGCTCTCCAGGCTTGTCCGTTCTGGGTGGAAGCATGCAGGTGGCAGCATGCTCACCATGTCCCCGGCCATCCTCTTTTCTTTTCTCTTTTCCTCACTAGCCCGTGGTATGCAAGAGCACATGTGTGTGCATGGTGTGGAGAGTGAGTGAGTGGGGAGAAAGAGAAATGGTCGGGCTGAAAAAGAAAAGGGAAGAAAAAGATGGAGGGAAAAATTAATTATCTCATGGTCTACGTGACTATTTCTCCAATTGGGCACAATTTCAATATTTTGGTATGACTAACCTCTTTTGATTTTTGTGAATTCAAGGGTAGTAATGAGTTGAGAGTAATATTACTAGACTAAAGAATTTTTCGAAACAATTTTTGGTTAGGTAGAGAGAAAGAAAAGATGGAAGCAAATAAAAATAAAAAGATGATCTTGTAAGATCCACCTATGTAATAGGGGAAGTCTCAATGTCCTATGGTTTTAGTGAGAAAGGAAATTTTTATTTCACAAGCCAAAATAGAAAGAAGAGTGACCATACTTCAAGGGTTTTTAGCATGGATTAATTCAAATAAAACTAGAAATAAAAGAAACGGTGGTCACAAAGATGAAGGTTTTAGGGGTTGACACTAAATTGTAAATTCTATAAGTGACAAACACACACATCCAACAAGCAAATGCAAGTTCAACTATATGCATGCAAATTTTTAAGATAGAAAAAGTTTTTGTTGGCCCAAAAATTTGTATTCCAAATTTTTTAATCAAGTCACAAAAGTTGGGTTGTTACAAACCTTCCCCCCTTAAAATGAATCTCGTCCTCGAGATTCGGTGGCTAAGAACTGAAGAGTGCTGGAAAGTCCTTCCGAAGTTGATCCTCTCGTTCCCAAGTGGCTTCCTCCTCGGAGTGATTAGTCCACTGAACCTTACAGAATTTAATCTTCCTTCTTCGGGTGAGACGGATAGCTTCTTCCAAAATCCGAAGGGGTACCTCACGGTAGGTTAAGTCGGTGTTGAGGTCGAGGGTGCGATAATCGATGTTCTTGAATGTCTCAGGCTTGTCAGGCACTTGGAGGCATCGTCGAAGGAGAGAGATATGGAAGACATCGTGGAAATCTGCTAGCTCGGCAGGCAGTTCCAACTTGTAAGAAACTTCTCCTCGTCGATCGAGGATCTTGAAGGGTCCAATATATCTTGGTGCCAACTTACCCTTAACATGAAACCGTTGCATTCCTTTGAGTGGGGTGACTCGAAGATAGACATAATCTCCAATATTAAAGGTCAATCCGCGACGCTTGGAATCGGCATAACTCTTCTGACGGGATTGAGCGGCCTTGAGGCGGTCACGAATCAGTTGAACTTGTTCTTCGGCTTCACGGAGGTGGTCAGGTCCAAAAACTTTACTATCTCCAGTCTCGGACCAGTTGAGAGGGGTCGACAACGGCGACCATATAAGGCTTCGAAGGGGGCCATCTGCAGGCTGGCTTGGTAACTATTGTTGTAGGAGAATTCTGCGAAGGGTAGACAGTCTTCCCATTTTGCTCCATAGGCGAGGACACAAGCACGAAGCATATCTTCAAGGATCTGATTCACTCTTTCAGTTTGACCTCCGGTCTGTGGATGGTAAGCGGTACTGAAAGACAGGTTTGTTCCAAGGGCTTCATGTAAGCTCTTCCAGAATCTGGAGGTGAATTGGGTGCCACGATCCGATACTATCCTTTTTGGTACTCCGTGGAGACTCACAATCCTGGATATGTATAGGTCGGCTAGTTGGGTTCCATGATAAGTGGTCTTGACGGGAATAAAGTGAGCTACTTTGGTAAGTCGATCGATGATGACCCAGATGGAGTCATGACCACGTTGAGACTTAGGAAGTCCCGTGATGAAATCCATTCCAACCTCTTCCCATTTCCACTCGGGGACTTGGAGGGGTTGGAGCAGTCCAGCAGGTCGTTGATGTTCAGCCTTCACTTTCTGGCACACGTCGCATCGAGCGATGAAAAAGGCTATCTCTCGCTTCATACCGTGCCACCAGAATTGTTTCTTCAAGTCTTGATACATCTTGGTTCCTCCGGGGTGGATTGAGTATGGGGTGTCGTGGGCTTCCTTCATGATGATTTGCTTCAGGTCTTCAACATTTGGCACGCATAGGCGTCCCTTGTACCATAAAACTCCTTCGGCATCAATCGAGAAACCAGGAACTTCTTCCCTATCCATCCTACGCTTAATTCCTTCAATGCTCTCATGACCCACTTGAGCTTCCTTGATCTGATCAAATAAAGTAGGCTTCAACTCAAGATTTGCCAGAAAACCATGGCTGACCAACTCGAGGCCGAACTCCTCAAGTTCTTTATATAGCTTGGGTTGAGCAACCTTGATGAGAGCGTTCAACGAACATGGCTCTCGACTAAGGGCATCAGCTACGACATTGGCTTTACCGGGGTGATAATGAATGCCGAGGTCGTAATCCTTGATGAGCTCCATCCATCTGCTTTGCCTCATGTTCAGCTCCCGCTGAGTGAAAATATACTTCAGGCTCTTGTGATCTGTGTAGATCTCGCAGCGATTCCCAACTAAATAATGACGCCAGGTCTTCAGGGCGTGAACTACCGCAGCAAGCTCTAAGTCATGCGTGGGGTAATTCATCTCGTGCGGTCGAAGTTGTCTTGACAAATAAGCTATCACCTTGCCTTCTTGCATCAGCACACTTCCAAGACCAAGTTTCGATGCATCACAGTACACATCAAAATCCTTGGTGATATCAGGCATGGTCAAGACGGGGGCTGTAACTAATCTCTTCTTGAGTTCCTGAAAGCTGGCCTCACATTTGTCGGTCCATTCGAACTTCTTATCCTTCTTCAAAAGCTGCGTTAAGGGCCTCGCAATGCTGGAGAATCCCTCAACGAACTTGCGGTAATAACCCGCCAATCCTAAAAAGGCGCGGACTTCGGTCTGGTTTGTTGGGGCTTTCTTCTCCATGATGGATTGAATTTTGGATGGGTCGACTGACACTCCTCCGGCAGAAATGACATGACCAAGGAATCCTACTTCTTTCAGCCAAAATTCACATTTACTAAACTTGGCGTAGAGCTGATGGTCTCGGAGAGTTCCCAAAACAATCCGCAGATGTTCAGCATGCTCTTCTTCATTCTTGGAGTAGATCAGAATATCGTCGATGAAAACCACGACGAACTTGTCGAGGTACTTCATGAACACCTTGTTCATGAGATTCATGAAATAGGCAGGGGCATTGGTTAGTCCGAAGGACATCACGGTATATTCAAAAAGTCCATACCGTGTGGTGAAGGCAGTCTTGGGAATGTCCGATTCTCGGACTTTGAGTTGATGATAACCAGTTCGGAGATCAATCTTGGAGAAAACTCGGGCTCCATTCATCTGGTCAAACAGATCTTCAATCTTCGGGAGGGGGTATTTGATCTTGATGGTGACATCATTCAGCTTCCGGTAATCCACGCACAGGCGGATGGTACCGTCCCGCTTATCGACAAAGATAACGGGAGATCCCCAGGGTGATGCGCTCGGGCGAATCAACCCTTTCCTCAACATGTCATCCAACTGCTTCTTCAACTCAACTAATTCTTGGGGGTTCATCCGGTAAGGTCGCTGAGCGATGGGGGCAGTTCCGGGAACTAGCTCGATGATAAACTCGATATCCCGATCAGGGGGCATACCGGGTAACTCATCGGGAAAAACCTCAGGATACTCACAAGCTATGGGTACTTCATGCAGGGCTGGACTGGCGACACTCTTCTTGCATAAGGCCTTCGATGATGGCCTGGTCGCCACATGCTCAACTACTTCACCGTCCTCAGCAGTCAGGGTTATGGCTCGGCGAACACAATCTATGTGACCCTTATACTTCACCATCCAATCCATACCTAAAATAACTTCCAGACCTTGCTCACCCAACACTATCAGATTGGCGTGGAAACGCTTCCCCTGATATCTATGGGAACTTCTTTGCAAGAACTCTGGGTTTTGCTAGTGGCTCCAGGGATTTGTACGAGCATAGGTCGCTTCAAGGGGGTGGGGGTTAAACCTCCTTTTCTCACAAAAGGCTTGGTAACGAAAGAATGCGATGCTCCGGAATCAAACAAAACAGTCGAGGACACTGAGTTGACGGGGAACGTACCCAGAACGATATCCGGAGCTTCCTGAGCTTCTTTAGCGTTGACGTGGTTGAGGTGTCCCCTAGCTGGTCCAGCTGGCTTCTTCAGGTTCTGGTTCCTTCCGGTAGCAACGCGGCTTGTCCCTGATTTGGCTTGGGCGCATTGGGGCGCTGTGTTCACCCTGTTGGGACACTCCTTGGAGAAATGACCCGGCTGTCCGCAGGTGTAGGATCCGTTGGTGGGGATGCGGAATGTGTTGTTCTGGCGGTTGTAATTGGGATTGAGTTTGCTTGCGTTGGAACGCTGAGGGTTGTAGTCGCGATTGGGGTTGTTGGGGCGAGGTGCAGGGGGTGGTGTCCTCTGTTGTTGGGGCGCCGGTTTTGGTGGAGGGAAACTGCGGGGTCGCTGAGTGCTGGAGCTGCCTTGCTGCAGCATCGCCTTGCGCTTGCGGTTCTCAAACGCATTCTTGCGCTTGCTCTCAACCATGATAGAGGCATCTACTAGCGACTCAAGGTCAGGGTAGGGAACAGCCACCAGGATACTCTGCATCTCATCATGCAGACCATTCAGAAAGCGGTCTTTCTTCTTCTTCGGTGTCGGTGTCTTCTGGAGCATACCTGGACAGAGTGGTTAACTTGTCCATGTACTCCACCACCGACATGCTTCCTTGCCTCAGATTCATGAACTTGTCCTTCATGAGCTTGATCAGTCCAGAGGGAATGTGGGTCTTGCGGAACTTGGCCTTGAATTCTTCCCAGTTGATGACGTGTCCTTCAGCTTGAATAGCCTTGACATTCTCCCACCAAGCGCGTGCAGGTCCAGAAAGAAAGTGAGTGGCGAATAACACCTTCTCATTATCGCCGACTCCGGCGACCTCCAGGTTGTTCTCTATGGTGCGAAGCCAATCATCGGCGTCAAGGGGTTCAGTGCACTTGGCGAAAACGGGAGGGTTGGTGCTCTGGAAATCCTTCAGCTTAGAGCGGGGGTCTCCATTTCCATCCCCGCCATTATTGTTGTTGGCGTTTCCGGTAGCAAGCTGAGCGAGGTGCTGAAGGGTCGCGAGGTTAGCTTGGCGCTCCGCACGGGCTGCCTCACGGTCTTCCATCATAAGGCGCAGAAGTTGCGCCATGGTTGGGTCCGGAGGTGGAGGGGGGTTTTGGTCTGACCCGCTGGCGTTTCCACTACGGGTTTCAACCATCCTGGAGAGGTGTGGATTCAGATATTAATGGAAAAACAAGGAGATGGGCAGCCACTTAAAAGGGGAGGGCTTGTTAAAAAAAATGCAGCACTTTGAAAACGGGGAATGCAAATGCAAAGTAGGAAAATTAAAGCATAACATAGCAGGGGTGCCAAAGACACAAAATAGCATCACACAACAATCATATCCAAAAATCAAGCTCACACTTCGGAAATTACAACAACTACATGAATCGCGCATAGAACTAGTTTTGAGGGACAACTAATATTTGGGGTATCCTATTCGAATCAACTGAGCTTGTCAGGTCTTCAATACCTCGAGTCCGGTGAGTCTGAGTTGGGGAACATTGCCAAATATACATGTTTGGAAGAGGATGAGATAGTAGAATAAGAGCTTTCAAAGTCGCTAGAAATCAGTGGGGTGAGAATTAGAAGTTTTTGAAAGGGTAAGTAAGATAGAAGCTAAACTTCTAGTATTGAGGAAAATAAATTTATTAAATAATTTTACCAAAGTAATATTTTCCTAACTAACGCCCATGCTAACTAAGGTCTCCTACAGTCAGGATGGCTCTGATACCAGCTCTGTGGGGCCCCGGACTTACCAGTCCAGAACTCCTGTTATGCATACAATTTCACGATCCCAAGATCATTCCATCGTGAATACATAACCGAACTGATACCAGATTACATCATCCATTACAGTACCGAAATAATATTAATACGGAAGTCTTACATCATAGGCCATCAAGGCCGAAGTTCAACAAACAGCAGCGGAATTTATTTGACTTCAAACAGCGGTGGAACCCAAGTCAGGCCTTTACCCTACAGGCGGCTGACTGGGAGAGCGTCCTAGTTCGCGTCTTCGGCGTCGTAGTCTTCTTCTTCGTAGTACTCCTCTTCAAAGTCTGGCCAAGTAAATAGCCAGGACAACAATGCCAATGAGTACGTTTGAATGTACTCGCAAACCACCTTAGAGAGAAATAAAGGATATGCAATATGGCAGTAGCAAGGAACAGGCACTAACTAAGGCGACAAAGAGCGAGAGAGAGTTTCTCTCGAGAATAAGATATCTTTATAACTTTGTTGAAAACCTTTTTGAAAACAATTGTCATTTGAAGACTAATAGGTAAGGGTGACCCAATTTATTTTCCCGGCCCTCGAAATGGCCAAAACAACTGTACCACTTTCCACCGTACCTCTCAGGTACATTTCCTCCAGTCCCACTGGCATTTTCCTGTACCTTCCCGGTACTTTTCAAAATCTTTTCTTTGAAATCATTTGTAAAACAAAAACTCTTCAGCGTAGGTATCATGCCTTCCCAACCGTCCATGACCGTGGACGCGGCTATTCGAATAGTTTTCACTCTGCAGAGGTTGTACACTTTCACCATAAGATCCGATAAATCCGCCGGGATCATCCCTGGTTCACCAAGCGTCAAAACGCGAGGCTCGGATAACCGATCGCAGTTTTTCGCTTGCTCGCCTTAGCCTAAGACATGCCGAATGAGATGTACCTCCCAACACCAGAGTCCGGGATGCCGTTTACCCAGGAGTTGCAAAGTCCCCGACACACCCACCCTCCGGAATGCCATCCAACCACTTAGGCATCTTTCAATGGGAGCTCATAAGTTGTACCCCGCGTACCTAAACAGGCAAATGGGTTGCGTCCCTTCTCATGGGAAGAACCCCGGTCGAAGCGTCCATGGTCGGACTGCCACTACACTTGCAGGACTCAAACTAAGGCGAGACAAACTACTACACTACGCCCCGTGCCCACTTTGGGGTAATATGGTTGCACTGTCTAATTGGTCAGGTTAAGTACCCAAGGCACCGAAGTTTTCGAAAACCTTTTTATCTCCACTTTATTCCAGCAAAACTCACTTTTGCAAATCAGCTCTTCATTTTCAAACTCCCACTTGGGCAGGGCTACCCCATTCCAAGGTTTTCGAAAAACATCTTTCTAGGAAAACATTTTCCAAAACTTTTTCACAAGGGCTCCCAACCTATAGTCCACCTTTTCTTGAAAATCGGCGACAAGGATGATAAGGTGATAAGCACCATATCACTATTAAGATGGGGATCAGTAGGTTCCAATGAGGTCTGCACCCTAAGGGTGGATTAATTAAAACTCCGGTGGCGCTAACCACCGACAATAATAAATGAAAAACATGCACTTTGCAAAACCTGGAATAATGCAAGAACAAGGTATATGTAGGATCAGAGATGCATCAAAAGGTGGCTTGCCTTGATCAGCAAAGTGCCCCTGGTCTTCCTCTTCAATCCCTCCAAAGTCTCCTCCTCCTTCGTTTCCGGCGGTGTTCGAATCTAGCGTCGCAAAAAGAAAACAACAAGCCATACCCAATCAACAAACCACACCAGAATAATTCACATAAAAATTTGGTAAAATCACAGTATGTAAAGGTTTACTAATGCAAGCTACTGAAAGTGGTTTCACCCATTTATGATTTTTAAAACAAAAGATATGATTTTTGCAATTCCAGAAATGACTTAGGAACCATTTAAATGGTCTAAATCTTTCTGTATGTCATAAAAATGCATGCAGCATACCTACTGAAAGCTAATAACATGTAGAGTACACATGCACAAGAATAACATGCAAATAATCTTTTAAATGACCTAGGTAAATCAACTAAGGTAGAAACCAGAGCACACAAATAGCTAGACAAACCAGTATCAGAGAATCATCAATTAACACCAAACATACCCCTGGATAGGTGAGACTAAATGTGAACTAACCCCACTGGTTTGGTATTTTTCTGATTTGTAAATGATTTTATAAAAATCAAATACTGAAAAGATATACTGTTTCAGTAATTAATTTCTTGGAATTAAACTATAACTCTTATAAATATTTCCTTTGGCACAAAATTACCCTATAGATATATCTACCAGTAGCACTTGGGTTTGTTTCAAAATAATTATTATTTTTCAAATTAAAAATCATTTACTGGCTCTCTGGACAGATCTTGTTTTCTAAAACAATTAAAATCCAGGAAGCTCCTGCATGTGGGACTAGTGCCAAAATGAAGCTATCTACATACACTTCACAACCAAATTGACCTCATGCAGAAAGGTTGCATAAATATCACACACTAAATAAATTACACAATCAGATACTTTTTAGGTTTGTATTTTTCAGCACATATTCACAGCACAAAATGACATGCATGTAATTATTTGTGGTAGAGATTTCATTTGTGAGCATTTAGAACCTTGAATCAATAAATTTGGTCAATTGAATTTTTGGTGATTTAAAAACTAAGCAGAAGTTAACTGACAGATTTATAAACGAAAAAGAAATAAAGGGGATCGGGCCGGGATGACTGGGCCTGGCCAGATCCGGCACGGATCGGCTGAGATCTGGCGCTGGGCGGCCCAGCTCCATCCGCGACGTGCGGGAGGCGTGCGTTTGAACGCAGGGCGGTTCCTGCCTCGTCAGCACGCAGGGCCGGTGGGAGAACGGCATGCGGCCGTTGGATTCAATCCAACGGTGCATGCACCGTCTTCCCGCCGCGGCCAGCGAGGAGCAAACCCTAGCTACGGGTTTGAGCAGCAGCTCACCTAGGGTAGCTCGGGGATGGCCTGGAGGGTCGAGGAGGATGCGGTGGGTCGGCGGTGCGGCGAAGGCCCGACTTGCATGCAGCGTCCCGGCCCGGCCGGACACGGCTGAAATCCGAGCTCCGTCTGAGCGGTCGCCTGCTCACCGTGGGTCGCAGAAAGTGTCGGGAGCGGGTGCGTTGGACGCAGGGGAGGGTGCTCTCTCGAATGATGGTGGCGGCGACGAAAACAGTAGGGGTCCAAGCGGCGGTCGACGGTGATGGACTCCGCCGCTGTTCACGAGCGCGCCGCCCACGGGACAACCTGAGACACGGGAGTGGCCGAGTTAGATGGAGGGGACAGCGTTGCATCGAGTGCGACAGAGAGAAGGGAGAAACGGCGACGATCATTGACAGCAACCTTCACCGACACTCGCCGACGGTCGAGCGTGAGCACGGGCTGCAGAGAGGAGTGGAGCTCCTCTCCGCGGGGGGTGTGGGGTTGTGGTGGTGTGTGAGTGTGAAGGGAGGGTTGTGGCGAGCGGGACGAGCGGGAGGGGTGCGGCACCGTTTTATACCGCGCCGGGCAGTGCACGGTGGACACGGTGCGGCGAGGCGGTTCACGGTGGGCGGCAGATTGGCGGAGAGGGGCGGCGTGCTACGTGTCTGAGGCACGGTGCCACGCCGTGGACGCACGCGCCCGTCGTCTGCAGCGAGACAGCATGGCGACGACGCGACCGTCACGTGTTCGACAGAATGACAGGACTGGGCGTCGGGGTTGGCGTGCACGGGGAAGGAAGAGGCTGGCGAGGTGCTTGTCTACGAGGCGCGGGAGCACGCTGCTGTGCTCGCCTCGTCGTCCAAGTCCACCGGAGCGCGGTGTGGGTCGGCCAGCGTGGACGTGTCCGGGGTGACGCGCACGCCGGCGGTTGGGGGTCGATCATGCTGCAGAAAGAGGAGGGGTGCACAGGAGGGTGATCTAGGAGGAGTAGGGAGGTGCAGAGGCGTCGAGGCTTCCTGGTTCCGCCAGCGCATGCAGCAGAAAAGAGAGAAGGCTGAGACACCGTGCGGGCCTTGCCAAAGAAATGATGCGACGGGAGAGCCTCTAGGTTTGAGTAGGGGAGGGGCAGGAGGGAAGGAGTAGGGCATGCAGCTCTCCAGGCTTGTCCGTTCTGGGTGGAAGCATGCAGGTGGCAGCATGCTCACCATGTCCCCCCCGGCCATCCTCTTTTCTTTTCTCTTTTCCTCACTAGCCCGTGGCATGCAAGAGCACATGTGTGTGCATGGTGTGGAGAGTGAGTGAGTGGGGAGAAAGAGAAATGGTCAGGCTGAAAAAGAAAAGGGAAGAAAAAGATGGAGGGCAAAATTAATTATCTCATGGTCTATGTGACTATTTCTCCAATTGGGCACAATTTCAATATTTTGGTATGACTAACCTCTTTTGATTTTTGTGAATTCAAGGGTAGTAATGAGTTGAGAGTAATATTACTAGACTAAAGAATTTTTCGAAACAATTTTTGGTTAGGTAGAGAGAAAGAAAAGATGGAAGCAAATAAAAATAAAAAGATGATCTTGTAAGATCCACCTATGTAATAGGGGAAGTCTCAATGTCCTATGGTTTTAGTGAGAAAGGAAATTTTTATTTCACAAGCCAAAATAGAAAGAAGAGTGACCATACTTCAAGGGTTTTTAGCATGGATTAATTCAAATAAAACTAGAAATAAAAGAAAAGGTGGTCACAAAGATGAAGGGTTTTAGGGTTGACACTAAATTGTAAATTCTATAAGTGACAAACACACACATCCAACAAGCAAATGCAAGTTCAACTATATGCATGCAAATTTTTAAGATAGAAAAAGTTTTTGTTGGCCCAAAAATTTGTATTCCAAATTTTTTTAATCAAGTCACAAAAGTTGGGTTGTTACATAAACATTCAGAAAAAATCAAAAAATCAAAAACCAAAGCACATATAGTCTTCTTATGTCATATAGTAAGAATTGAAGCTGATAAACAAGGTCTAGACATATTCAAACCAGACAAATCGTGTATCTACACCTAACCCTAAACTATATCTAATGAAGTCAAGCATGATGAGAAATGGTTTTGGGTTTCAAACATGGAAATTTCAAAAACCTCCCAAAAGCTTCATTTTAGAGTGACTAAGAAGGATCCAGGCTTACCTTTTCATTTTCATGTTTTAAAATTATTTAAATCCTGGTCAAAACTAGGATTTGATCAAGATTCAAATGGGTATAAAATAAAATAAAAAACGCACCTAGCCTTTTTCTGTCATATAATGATCATTCAAGTTGATAAACATGGTCTAGACATATTCAAACTAGAAAATCGTGTATCTACCCTGTCCCTGGCTAACCCTAAACTCTGTCTTATGAAGTCAAGCATGAAGAGAAGTGGTTTTGGGTTTCAGACATGGAAATTTTGAAAACCTCCCAAAAACTTCATCTTAGAGTGACAAAGAAGGATCCAAGCTTACCTTTTCATTTTCATGTTTTAAGCTTGTTTAAATATTGGTCAAGCCTAGGATTTGACCAAGATTCAAATGGGCATAAAAATTCTGGAAAAAAAAAAAAAACCAAAGCACATAGTCTTCTTACGTCATATATATCTATAGTAAGCATATTCAAGTAGATAAACAAGGTATAGACATATTCAAAACAGACAAATCCTGTATCTACCCCCTAACCCTAAACTCGGTCTTATGATGCCTAGCATGAAGAGAAGTCGTTTTGGGTTTCAAACGTTTAAGACAAAAGCCCCATTTCATATATTTCAAATTTGGTTCAAATTTGAAAGACATACAAGTTATAGCACACATAGTGCATACATGTTCACACATACTGCACTAGATGCTAATTAACCCTATAGTTTGAGGCCATTTGGATGAGGTCGAAAAAAATCTTGGATTAGAAATGGGGTTGTTCGAACCCCGTAGTTGGATTTTTTATGAACTTGATCTGTAGTACTGGGCAAAACCCTAGTTTAACGTATTTAATTATAGATTCGTAGGTTGATTTTTCTACCTTTTTATTATTATTACTATGCAGCACATGTGTGTTTGCCCGTCGAGTGAAACTCGGAGGAAGAGGGATCACTCGGAAGGAGAGAAGAAGGGAGAGCATTATGGTGTCTCCCCTTTTTCGGGTGATGATGTTGACTTTTGTGCAGGGTTTGTCAGTGAGCAGGAGGTGCGAGCGAGCGAGTCGAGCGAGAAGAATGAGAGAGATTTGTTTTTGTGAGAGGGAGAACCGAAGGATCCAGAAGGACCCACAGACTTCCAAAACGCATCCTGATGCGTCTTCTCTTGACAAAGAAGATGGCTTGGAGTTTGCGTACCTACTGCACTTGACTTGTGCTCACTGAAGTGTGGGATCTCACGCATGGGCACCACACGTAAGTGACAAACCTGTTGGTGTAAAAACTCGGTTGATTATTATAGTGCATTAGAACAAAGTTTCCTATGGATTCAACGGTAGGAAATCCAAGTTAACTCATTTACATGACATTAATTTTTCCATGAAGCAAAGTTAACACATCTATCAATTGGTACATTTTGGAGTGACTAAGAAGGATCCATGCTTATTCGTTTTCACGTGTTAAATTTGTTTAAATCTTGCTCAAACCTAGGATTTCACCAAGATTGAAATGGGCATGAAAATTCAAAAAAAAATGAAATACCAATGCACATAGTCTTCTTCTGTCATATAGTAAGCATTCAAGATGATAAACAAGGTCTAGACATATTCAAACCAGGCAAATCATGTATCTACTCCCTAACGACCCTAAACTCCGTCTTATGAAGTAAGGCATGAAGAGAAGTGGTTTTGGGTTTCAAACATGCAAATTTCAAAAACCTCCCAAAAGCTTCATTTTAGAGTGACTAAGAAGGATCGAGGCTTAACTTTTCATTTTCATGTTTTAAACTTGTTTAAATCTTGGTCAAACCTAGCTAGTATTTGACCAATATTCAAATGGGCATAAAATTCAAAAAAATCAGAAAAATGAAAAACCAAAGCACATAGCCTTCTTATGTCATATAGTAAGAATTCAAGTTGATAAACAAGGTCTAGACATATTCAAACTAGACAAATCATGTATCTACCCCTTACACTCTAAACTCTGTCTTATGAAGTCAATTAAGCATGAAGAGAAGTGGTTTTGGGTTTCAAACATGGAAATTTCAAAAACCTCCCAAAAGCTTCATTTTAGAGTGACTAAGAAGGATCCATGCTTACCTTTTAATTTTCAGATTTTAAACTTGTTTAAATCTTTGTGAAACCTAGGATTTGACCAAGATTCAAATGGGCATAAAAATTCAGGAAAAAACCAAAAGATTGATAAACCAAAGCACATAGCATTCTTATGTCATATAGTAAGCATTCAAGTTGATAAATAAGGTCTAGACATATTCAAACTAGAAAATCATGTATATATCTGCCCTAACCTTAAACTCTGTCTTATGAAGTCAATCATGAAGAGAAGTGGTTTGGGTTTCAAACATGAAAATTTCAAGAACATCCCAAAAGCCGCTTCATTTTAGAGTGACTAAGAAGGATCCAGGCTTACCTTTTCGTTTTCATATTTTATACTTGTTTAAATCCAGGTCAAACATAGGATTTGACCAAGATTCAAATGGGCATAAAATAAAAAAATAGAAGAATGAAAAACAAAAGCACATAGTCTTCTTATGTCATATAGTAAGCTTTCAAGTTGATAAACAAGGTTTAGACATGTTCAAACCAGACAAATCATGTATCTACCCCCTAACCATAAACTCGGTCGATCTTATGAAGTCTAGCATGAAGAGAAGTCGTATTGGTTTCAAACATGAAAATTTCAAGAACCTCCCAAAATCTTCAAATGGGCATAAAATTCAAAAAACCGGAAAAATGAAAAACCAAAGCACATAGCCTTCTTATGTCATATAGTAAGCATTCAAGTTGATAAACAAGCATGTCTAGACATATTCAAACCCGACAAATCATGTATCTACCCCTAACCCTAAACTCTGCATGTCTTATGAAGTCAACCATGAAGAGAAGTGGTTTTGAGTTTCAAACATTGAGATTTCAAGAACCCCCCAAAAGCTTCATTTTAGAATGACTAAGAAGGATCCAGGCTTACCTTTTCATTTTCATGTTATAGACTTGTTTAAATCTTGGTCAAACCTAGGATTTGACCAAGATTCAAATGGGCATAAACATTCAGAAAAATCAAAAAATCAAAAACCAAAGCACATATAGTCTTCTTATGTCATATAGTAAGAATTGAAGTTGATAAACAAGGTCTAGACATATTCAAACCAAACAAATCGTGTATCTACACCTAACCCTAAACTATATCTAATGAAGTCAAGCATGATGAGAAATGGTTTTGGGTTTCAAACATTGAGATTTCAAGAACCCCCAAAAGCTTCATTTTAGAATGACTAAGAAGGATCCAGGCTTACCTTTTCATTTTCATGTTATAGACTTGTTTAAATCTTGGTCAAACTTAGGATTTGACCAAGATTCAAATGGGCATAAACATTCAGAAAAAATCAAAAAATCAAAAACCAAAGCACATATAGTCTTCTTATGTCATATAGTAAGAATTGAAGTTGATAAACAAGGTCTAGACATATTCAAACCAGACAAATCGTGTATCTACACCTAACCCTAAACTATATCTAATGAAGTCAAGCATGATGAGAAATGGTTTTGGGTTTCAAACATGGAAATTTCAAAAACCTCCCAAAAGCTTCATTTTAGAGTGACTAAGAAGGATCCAGGCTTACCTTTTCATTTTCATGTTTTAAAATTATTTAAATCCTGGTCAAAACTAGGATTTGATCAAGATTCAAATGGGTATAAAATAAAATAAAAAACGCACCTAGCCTTTTTCTGTCATATAATGATCATTCAAGTTGATAAACATGGTCTAGACATATTCAAACTAGAAAATCGTGTATCTACCCTGTCCCTGGCTAACCCTAAACTCTGTCTTATGAAGTCAAGCATGAAGAGAAGTGGTTTTGGGTTTCAGACATGGAAATTTTGAAAACCTCCCAAAAACTTCATCTTAGAGTGACAAAGAAGGATCCAAGCTTACCTTTTCATTTTCAAGTTTTAAGCTTGTTTAAATATTGGTCAAGCCTAGGATTTGACCAAGATTCAAATGGGCATAAAAATTCTGGAAAAAAAAACCAAAGCACATAGTCTTCTTACGTCATATATATCTATAGTAAGCATATTCAAGTAGATAAACAAGGTATAGACATATTCAAAACAGACAAATCATGTATCTACCCCCTAACCCTAAACTCGGTCTTATGATGCCTAGCATGAAGAGAAGTCGTTTTGGGTTTCAAACGTTTAAGCCAAAAGCCCCATTTCATATATTTCAAATTTGGTTCAAATTTGAAAGACATACAAGTTATAGCACACATAGTGCATACATGTTCACACATACTGCACTAGATGCTAATTAACCCTATAGTTTGAGGCCATTTGGATGAGGTCGAAAAAATCTTGGATTAGAAATGGGGTTGTTCGAACCCCGTAGTTGGATTTTTTATGAACTTGATCTGTAGTACTGGGCAAAACCCTAGTTTAACGTATTTAATTATAGATTCGTAGGTTGATTTTTCTACCTTTTTATTATTATTACTATGCAGCACATGTGTGTTTGCCCGTCGAGTGAAACTCGGAGGTAGAGGGATCACTCGGAAGGAGAGAAGAAGGGAGAGCATTATGGTGTCTCCCTTTTTCGGGTGATGATGTTGACTTTTGCAGGGTTTGTCAGTGAGCAGGAGGTGCGAGCGAGCGAGCGAGTCGAGCGAGGCCGAGAATGAGAGAGATTTGTTTTTTTTGTGAGAGGGAGAACCGAAGGATCCAGAAGGACCCACAGACTTCCAAAACGCATCCTGATGCGTCTTCTCTTGACAAAGAAGATGGCTTGGAGTTTGCGTACCTACTGCACTTGACTTGTGCTCACTGAAGTGTGGGACCTCACGCATGGGCACCACACGTAAGTGACAAACCTGTTGGTGTAAAAACTCGGTTGATTATTATAGTGCATTAGAACAAAGTTTCCTATGGATTCAACGGTAGGAAATCCAAGTTAACTCATTTACATGACATTAATTTTTCCATGAAGCAAAGTTAACACATCTATCAATTGGTACATTTTGGAGTGACTAAGAAGGATCCATGCTTATTCGTTTTCACGTGTTAAATTTGTTTAAATCTTGCTCAAACCTAGGATTTCACCAAGATTGAAATGGGCATGAAAATTCAAAAAAAAATGAAATACCAATGCACATAGTCTTCTTCTGTCATATAGTAAGCATTCAAGATGATAAACAAGGTCTAGACATATTCAAACCAGGCAAATCATGTATCTACTCCCTAATGACCCTAAACTCCGTCTTATGAAGTAAGGCATGAAGAGAAGTGGTTTTGGGTTTCAAACATGCAAATTTCAAAAACCTCCCAAAAGCTTCATTTTAGAGTGACTAAGAAGGATCGAGGCTTAACTTTTCATTTTCATGTTTTAAACTTGTTTAAATCTTGGTCAAACCTAGCTAGTATTTGACCAATATTCAAATGGGCATAAAATTCAAAAAAATCAGAAAAATGAAAAACCAAAGCACATAGCCTTCTTATGTCATATAGTAAGAATTCAAGTTGATAAACAAGGTCTAGACATATTCAAACTAGACAAATCATGTATCTACCCCTAACACTCTAAACTCTGTCTTATGAAGTCAATTAAGCATGAAGAGAAGTGGTTTTGGGTTTCAAACATGGAAATTTCAAAAACCTCCCAAAAGCTTCATTTTAGAGTGACTAAGAAGGATCCATGCTTACCTTTTAATTTTCAGATTTTAAACTTGTTTAAATCTTTGTGAAACCTAGGATTTGACCAAGATTCAAATGGGCATAAAAATTCAGGAAAAAACCAAAAGATTGATAAACCAAAGCACATAGCATTCTTATGTCATATAGTAAGCATTCAAGTTGATAAATAAGGTCTAGACATATTCAAACTAGAAAATCATGTATATATCTGCCCCTAACCTTAAACTCTGTCTTATGAAGTCAATCATGAAGAGAAGTGGTTTTGGGTTTCAAACATGAAAATTTCAAGAACATCCCAAAAGCCGCTTCATTTTAGAGTGACTAAGAAGGATCCAGGCTTACCTTTTCGTTTTCATATTTTATACTTGTTTAAATCCAGGTCAAACATAGGATTTGACCAAGATTCAAATGGGCATAAAATAAAAAAATAGAAGAATGAAAAACAAAAGCACATAGTCTTCTTATGTCATATAGTAAGCTTTCAAGTTGATAAACAAGGTTTAGACATGTTCAAACCAGACAAATCATGTATCTACCCCCTAACCATAAACTCGGTCGATCTTATGAAGTCTAGCATGAAGAGAAGTCGTATTGGTTTCAAACATGAAAATTTCAAGAACCTCCCAAAATCTTCAAATGGGCATAAAATTCAAAAAACCGGAAAAATGAAAAACCAAAGCACATAGCCTTCTTATGTCATATAGTAAGCATTCAAGTTGATAAACAAGCATGTCTAGACATATTCAAACCCGAAAAATCATGTATCTACCCCTAACCCTAAACTCTGCATGTCTTATGAAGTCAACCATGAAGAGAAGTGGTTTTGAGTTTCAAACATTGAGATTTCAAGAACCCCCCAAAAGCTTCATTTTAGAATGACTAAGAAGGATCCAGGCTTACCTTTTCATTTTCATGTTATAGACTTGTTTAAATCTTGGTCAAACCTAGGATTTGACCAAGATTCAAATGGGCATAAACATTCAGAAAAAATCAAAAAATCAAAAACCAAAGCACATATAGTCTTCTTATGTCATATAGTAAGAATTGAAGTTGATAAACAAGGTCTAGACATATTCAAACCAAACAAATCGTGTATCTACACCTAACCCTAAACTATATCTAATGAAGTCAAGCATGATGAGAAATGGTTTTGGGTTTCAAACATTGAGATTTCAAGAACCCCCCAAAAGCTTCATTTTAGAATGACTAAGAAGGATCCAGGCTTACCTTTTCATTTTCATGTTATAGACTTGTTTAAATCTTGGTCAAACTTAGGATTTGACCAAGATTCAAATGGGCATAAACATTCAGAAAAAATCAAAAAATCAAAAACCAAAGCACATATAGTCTTCTTATGTCATATAGTAAGAATTGAAGTTGATAAACAAGGTCTAGACATATTCAAACCAGACAAATCTTGTATCTACACCTAACCCTAAACTATATCTAATGAAGTCAAGCATGATGAGAAATGGTTTTGGGTTTCAAACATGGAAATTTCAAAAACCTCCCAAAAGCTTCATTTTAGAGTGACTAAGAAGGATCCAGGCTTACCTTTTCATTTTCATGTTTTAAAATTATTTAAATCCTGGTCAAAACTAGGATTTGATCAAGATTCAAATGGGTATAAAATAAAATAAAAAATGCACCTAGCCTTTTTCTGTCATATAATGATCATTCAAGTTGATAAACATGGTCTAGACATATTCAAACTAGAAAATCGTGTATCTACCCTGGCTAACCCTAAACTCTGTCTTATGAAGTCAAGCATGAAGAGAAGTGGTTTTGGGTTTCAGACATGGAAATTTTGAAAACCTCCCAAAAACTTCATCTTAGAGTGACAAAGAAGGATCCAAGCTTACCTTTTCATTTTCATGTTTTAAGCTTGTTTAAATATTGGTCAAGCCTAGGATTTGACCAAGATTCAAATGGGCATAAAAATTCTGGAAAAATAAATAAAAAAAAAGCACATAGTCTTCTTACGTCATATATATCTATAGTAAGCATATTCAAGTAGATAAACAAGGTATAGACATATTCAAAACAGACAAATCCTGTATCTACCCCCTAACCCTAAACTCGGTCTTATGATGCCTAGCATGAAGAGAAGTCGTTTTGGGTTTCAAACGTTTAAGCCAAAAGCCCCATTTCATATATTTCAAATTTGGTTCAAATTTGAAAGACATACAAGTTATAGCACACATAGTGCATACATGTTCACACATACTGCACTAGATGCTAATTAACCCTATAGTTTGAGGCCATTTGGATGAGGTCGAAAAAATCTTGGATTAGAAATGGGGTTGTTCGAACCCCGTAGTTGGATTTTTTATGAACTTGATCTGTAGTACTGGGCAAAACCCTAGTTTAACGTATTTAATTATAGATTCGTAGGTTGATTTTTCTACCTTTTTATTATTATTACTATGCAGCACATGTGTGTTTGCCCGTCGAGTGAAACTCGGAGGAAGAGGGATCACTCGGAAGGAGAGAAGAAGGGAGAGCATTATGGTGTCTCCCCTTTTTCGGGTGATGATGTTGACTTTTGTGCAGGGTTTGTCAGTGAGCAGGAGGTGCGAGCGAGCGAGCGAGAGTCGAGCGAGTCGAGCGAGGCCGAGAATGAGAGAGATTTGTTTTTTTTGTGAGAGGGACAACCGAAGGATCCAGAAGGACCCACAGACTTCCAAAACGCATCCTGATGCGTCTTCTCTTGACAAAGAAGATGGCTTGGAGTTTGCGTACCTACTGCACTTGACTTGTGCTCACTGAAGTGTGGGACCTCACGCATGGGCACCACACGTAAGTGACAGACCTGTTGGTGTAAAAACTCGGTTGATTATTATAGTGCATTAGAACAAAGTTTCCTATGGATTCAACGGTAGGAAATCCAAGTTAACTCATTTACATGACATTAATTTTTCCATGAAGCAAAGTTAACACATCTATCAATTGGTACATTTTTGAGTGACTAAGAAGGATCCATGCTTATTCATTTTCACGTGTTAAATTTGTTTAAATCTTGCTCAAACCTAGGATTTCACCAAGATTGAAATGGGCATGAAAATTCAAAAAAAAATGAAATACCAATGCACATAGTCTTCTTCTGTCATATAGTAAGCATTCAAGATGATAAACAAGGTCTAGACATATTCAAACCAGGCAAATCATGTATCTACTCCCTAACGACCCTAAACTCCGTCTTATGAAGTAAGGCATGAAGAGAAGTGGTTTTGGGTTTCAAACATGCAAATTTCAAAAACCTCCCAAAAGCTTCATTTTAGAGTGACTAAGAAGGATCGAGGCTTACCTTTTCGTTTTCATATTTTATACTTGTTTAAATCCAGGTCAAACATAGGATTTGACCAAGATTCAAATGGGCATAAAATAAAAAAAATAGAAGAATGAAAAACAAAAGCACATAGTCTTCTTATGTCATATAGTAAGCTTTCAAGTTGATAAACAAGGTTTAGACATGTTCAAACCAGACAAATCATGTATCTACCCCTAACCATAAACTCGGTCGATCTTATGAAGCATGAAGAGAAGTCGTATTGGTTTCAAACATGAAAATTTCAAGAACCTCCCAAAATCTTCAAATGGGCATAAAATTAAAAAAACCGGAAAAATGAAAAACCAAAGCACATAGCCTTCTTATGTCATATAGTAAGCATTCAAGTTGATAAACAAGCATGTCTAGACATATTCAAACCCGACAAATCATGTATCTACCCCTAACCCTAAACTCTGCATGTCTTATGAAGTCAACCATGAGGAGAAGTGGTTTTGGGTTTCAAACATTGAGATTTCAAGAACCCCCAAAAGCTTCATTTTAGAATGACTAAGAAGGATCCAGGCTTACCTTTTCATTTTCATGTTATAGACTTGTTTAAATCTTGGTCAAACCTAGGATTTGACCAAGATTCAAATGGGCATAAACATTCAGAAAAAATCAAAAAATCAAAAACCAAAGCACATATAGTCTTCTTATGTCATATAGTAAGAATTGAAGTTGATAAACAAGGTCTAGACATATTCAAACCAGACAAATCGTGTATCTACACCTAACCCTAAACTATATCTAATGAAGTCAAGCATGATGAGAAATGGTTTTGGGTTTCAAACATTGAGATTTCAAGAACCCCCCAAAAGCTTCATTTTAGAATGACTAAGAAGGATCCAGGCTTACCTTTTCATTTTCATGTTATAGACTTGTTTAAATCTTGGTCAAACCTAGGATTTGACCAAGATTCAAATGGGCATAAACATTCAGAAAAAATCAAAAAATCAAAAACCAAAGCACATATAGTCTTCTTATGTCATATATATAGTAAGAATTGAAGCTGATAAACAAGGTCTAGACATATTCAAACCAGACAAATCGTATATCTACACCTAACCCTAAACTATATCTAATGAAGTCAAGCATGATGAGAAATGGTTTTGGGTTTCAAACATGGAAATTTCAAAAACCTCCCAAAAGCTTCATTTTAGAGTGACTAAGAAGGATCCAGGCTTACCTTTTCATTTTCATGTTTTAAACTTGTTTAAATCTTGGTCAAACCAAGGATTTGGCCAAGATTCAAGTTGATAAACATGGTCTAGACATATTCAAACTAGAAAATCATGTATCTACCTCTGGCCCTAACCCTAAACTCTCTCTTATGAAGTCAAACATGAAGAGAAGTGGTTTTGGGTTTCAAACATGGAAATTTCGAAACCTCCCAAAAACTTCATCTTAGAGTGACTAAGAAGGATCCATGATTACCTTTTCATTTTCATGTTTTAAACTTGTTTAAATCTTGGTCAAACCCTAGGATTTGGCCAAGATTCAAATGGGCATAAACATTCAGAAAGAACAAAAAATGAAAAACCAATGCACATGCATAGTCTTCTTAGGTCATATAGTAAGCATTCAAGTTGATAAACAAGCATGCCTAGACATATTCAAACCCGACAAATCATGTATCTACCCCATAACCCTAAACTCATCTGTCTTATGAAGTCAACCATGAAGAGAAGTGGTTTTGGGTTTCAAACATTGAGATTTCAAGAACCCCCCAAAAGCTTCATTTTAGAATGACTAAGAAGGATCCATGCTTACCTTTTCACTTTCATGTTTTAAACTTGTTTAAATCTTGGTCAAACCTAGGATTTGACCAAGATTCAAATGGGCATATATAAACATTCAGAAAAAACAAAAACCAAAAACCAAAGCACATATATATATAGCCTTCTTATGTCATATATATATATATATATAGTAAGCATTCAAGTTGATGAACAAGGTCTAGACATATTCAAAACAGAAAAGGCATGTATCTACCCCTAACCCTTAACTTTGTCTTATGAAGTCAAGCATGAAGAGAAGTGGTTTCGGGTTTCAAACATGGAAATTTCTAAAACTTCCCAAAAGCTTAATTTTAGAGTGACTAGGAAGGATCCAGGCTTACCTTTTCATTTTCATGTTTTAAGTTTGTTTAAATCCTAGTCAAACCTAGGATTTGACCAAGATTCAAATGAGCATAAAAATTCAGAAAAAATCAAAAAAAATGAAAACCCAAAGCACATAGCCTTCTTACGTCATATATATAGTAATTAAGCATTCAAGTTGATAAACAAGGTCTAGACATATTCAAAACATACAAATCATGTACTCCGTATCTACCCCCAACCCTAAACTATGTTTTTGGGGGATTTCTTTGACGAAGTTATAACACCCCCACATTTCACATTGGAATTACTTTCAGTAAATCAGCATAAAGTCGTTTAAATGTGCGAAACTATCTTGAAAGTACTAAAACCGTAAAAGTTGGGAATTGGCACTAAAATATGGCGTAATTTATCTAAAAAATGTAGAGTTGCCAGTTTGACCCGTATCTTATGTACACCATTCACAAAATAAACATATTTTGTCATCTAGAAAATGAAAAAAATATTTTTTATACCGAAAAGTTGAAAAGTCTAGTCATTAACATTGTTGGGAATGGCAAGATGCACCACCATGCCCAATTTGGGCACATTGTAACAAACTGTGCCACAAATATGGCCATAACTATATCATTTGGCTTGCAAACCATGAATCTTCATACACGATAGTCCGCTTTGTGAAGACATTTTGTTTTTCACTACCCTATCACATGTTTCTTATTTTCCCTGTCAACTAACACATACAAGCACACTCCATGCAGAAGGGTTTCATTTTTCAGGTTTTCTTCAGTTTCATTTATTTATTTCAAAACCAGGTCAAAATGTTTTACATGATTATCCTGCAAAGGGGTTGAATATTTCAGTACTATCACTGGTTTCTATATATAGTAAGTAATATGTATATAAAAATTATTTATGGGGACTTGTAGGACCAAGTTATAACATATCTACAATTCAAATTTGAATTACTTTCAATAAATCAGCATAAAGTCATTTAAATGTGCGAAACTAGCTAGAAAGCACTAAAAACCGTAAATTTGGGAATTGTCATTAAAATATGGCGTAATTTATTTAAAAAATGTAGATGCGCCATTTTGACCCATATCTTTTCTACCCCATGCACAAAAAAACATATTTTATCATCTAGAAAATGAAAAACGATTTTTTATACCGAAAACTTGAAAAGTCTAGTCATCAACATTGTTAGAAATGGCAAGATGCACCACCATGCCCAATTAGGGAACACTATAACAAACAATGTTGTCCAGGGATAATCAAACTTGGTAATATGAACTATGAGATTGAACAAAACGTTATATTTGGTTTACCCTTTGAACCTCCTAACTTACCACAACATTGACTTCTTATTTTTATTTACAAATAGATATTTTAATATCCCATTGTTGTGCAATAATATATGTTTTTTTATTATCTCAAATCAATTAGCATTTGATTTTAAAAAACTACCATAATAATTCATGAGAAAGCGTTGAACAAGTTTCAGAATGTAATTTTAGACTTGATAGTTGATATGACCAATAATAGACTTAAATTAAATTGGATTTCAAAGTTCAGATTTTATAAGCGAATATAGTTTCATGTTGCAGACTATGTATTAGCTTGAGGGGCACCCCTAGAATAAAGTAGGTCGGTCACTTACGTGTGGTCCCATGCGTGTAGGTCCCACACATCAGTGAGCACAAGTCACGTGCGGTAGGTAGGCAAACTCCCAGCAATCTTCTTTGTTAAGTAAAGACGCATCGTCAAGACTCTCTCTCTCTCTCTCTCCTTTTTTCGCTGAAAAAAATGAATATTAGACGGGCGCGTAGCCTGCACTGCAGGTCTACATAACTGAAACCCTGTGTGCCAGTCAACATCACTCACCGAAAAAAGTGAAGCATTTCTTTTCACCATAAATAACAGCGGCCCCGTGAGGCACTGCTCTCCCTTTCTCTTTCTCCTTCCGTGTGATCCCTCTTCCACCTTTTATCCTTTGCACGATCGAAACTCCACTTATTGTTGTCATTGTTGCACAAAACACTCACTTAACCTGTTCTTTTGCACATATCACCAACTCATGTATTTGTTGCACAAAGGTCTAAATCTGTCGCTAAGCTACTTTACTCTAAATCTGATGACCGGGACCTAGAAGGTAGTGATATCCATTGTCATTGTGTAGTGTGTTTTTAGAACTCTAAAAGAATATGAAAATATTTTAGCAATTGAAATAATATAAATTAACTAATATGGGATCGATAGTCATGAAATATATTTTCTACTATCCGGCCAATATCAAGTGTCATGAAATATATTCATTGTAAACTTAGTGATAATCACTCGAGTTTGATATGAATGGCCTAGCTAGCTATGGGCATCTCCCACTATATATGTTGTCCACACGACCAAGCAACAAGCATCCATGAGGAAAGTTTCTTATGGGTGACTTTCATCTCTGCCGCAAAACACGCGCCGAAATTGTTGGCGCGTCCCATTTTCAAGCTACCCCAAAACCTGCGGTTTGCCCGTCGGCCTATAAACATCGGTCCACAGAGGATATTTCCCTGTAGAGCACAATTCGAACACCACATCTTTCTCATGCTTCTACCAGGCACACTCCCACGACGACGGCCGTGCCCCACCGCCCCTCCTCACCATCACTGCCTTCTCACCGGCCACCGTAGTGACCGACCACGTTTTACCGGCTCCCTTGCTGCCTAGCAAGCCGGATTAGCTTCCTCGACGCCGACGTTCACCGCGCCATATCTCCTCCGGATCTGCTTCCCCGACTCTGTAGTCCACCTCACCGGAGATCGAGATGGGCAAAAAACGCGGCCCCAAAGTCGACCACCCCCAACCAAAGAGTAAATCCGCCCGGGCCTCAGACGAAGGTTGATGAATACTTTACATGTCCGCTTTTGTTATATGCATTTGATTTCTTACACTAGTTTTCGTTGCTTTCTTGCAATGCATTCTTGCTGATATTAGATCAGTGTAGATAGTTGTTTGCCGCGTAGCTATATGAGATCTTAACCTTACATCTGCTGATCGAGAGGAAGATCGAGGTTATGTCCGCTTTCGTTATGCATTTCTTTTCCGAGAATCACTTCTGTGTGATATGTTTTGGGGGTTTGAAGTATGCATTTTACAAAGGTTATGATAGCAGTCAAGCTAGCAGAGCAATTTGTTGATAGTATTAAACTGCCTGTATTTTTTTTATCTCGGAACTCTGCTGATCGTAACCTTACATCTGCTGATGGAGAGGCAGAGCTTATGTCCGCTTTCGTTACGCATTTCTTTTCCAAATATCACTTCTGTGCGGTACTTTTTTGGGGTTTGAAGTATACTACATTACTACCTCCACCCCAAACCTGAAGGCTTATTTATAAAAGTCAAACCAAGTAAAGTTTGACCAAACTTTCAGAACAATCTATCAAGAAATATAATATTTTGTAGATACCGTACGAAAATATATTCGTTATCTATTTAATGATATTAAATTTGTATTTTGCATGTTAATGATTTTTGATAAAAACTTCGGGATGGTGGTAGTACGTATTACAAAGGTTATGATAGCAGTCAAGCTAGGAGAGCAATTTATTGATAGTATTAAACTGCCTGTATTTTTTTCTATTTGCAACTCTGTGTGCGCCATGTGGAATTGCATGCTCTAGCCAGTTCATCCAATGAGGTTTTATCACTTAACACCAGAAGTTCAGGATTTTTTTATCACAGAACCACAACCCTAGAAATTTGTATCACAAAACACTAACATTTGGGGTAATTGTTTCGCAGAATACATGATCTCTGTTTGATAGCCCATTAGTGACCTCCGGCCACCGTCAGTTTAAGAGTGACCGCAGGAGAAAGACAATTAGACTTTATTTTGTGGTATTTGCTGTTAAACGCAAATACAAAGCTGTTTGTCAACACTAGTTGTTAAATCTTATGTCCAGACAGTTCAAAATAAAATCTTATGTCCAGGGTAGTTGTATTGGTAAACATTATCAAAACCTTATGCTGGTACAGAATATATTACCCAAATCTCATGTTCTTGTGTGGTTATAATTTCTTGTGGATATTTGTCATATGGTAATTCATTTGTGTGTAGCATATGTAACAAGTGTGACTCATATTCTCATTTCCACAGAGTGTCTACAAAATTTCACACCAAAATTCATTTGTTTGTAGCAAACATGCTCACGTACTGTAAATTGGTGTCACGCTGTAGGGTCATGCTCTTGTCAAGCCGACTAATGACAAATAATGTGTTATGTGAAATAATTTCCCCAAATGTTGGTGTTTTGTGATTAAAAATCCCCAACTTGTGGTGCTAAGTGATAAAACCACTCATTCAATAGACCGAGCCTTAGGCATGTATCATTAGATATTTTTTTAGGAAGGCTGCAAATATTTATTTTGAATACTGCGTTGCTACTTGCTAGGATTTGAACTCAGGACCTTGTAGGTCTGATACCATTTCGAATTGCATGCTCTAGCAAGTTCATCCAATAGATCGATCTGTTGGAACTTGGAAGACCCTAGGCAATTATATTAAGCACACGCCATTCCATATGGTTAACCATTGGCATGAAAATGACACTTATATGTGTTTGAGTCTATATGTGGATTGCTTAGCCCTTTCCATCAGTTCGGACTTTTGGTTGCGTTGGCTACTGCATGAAGCTTGACATCATACTTATCCTAAAAATTGTTGCTGCTGCCCTTTGTTGCCCAACATAAATTATTTTTGAGCCATAATTTGTTTGCCCTTTCCATCAGTCCGGACTTCCGGTTGCGTTGGCTAGTGCATGAAGCTTGACAATATGAACATCAATTATTTTTGAGCCATAGTTTGTTTGTCATTACACCTTTTGAGCAGTCTCACTGCTACTATTAATTTGTTCTTATATGCACAGTTCCATGATAAATCTCATCTGCATTTCTCGCCAATGCATGTTAGGTCTTCCACTCGAGAATGAGTACGAAGAGCAACGGAGGCAAACTATTCTGCATAATAGCCGAGTTGCAGCCTCGTTGGGCCTAACACTACATCCTTCTACAAGGTCTAGTGCAAAAACGCCACCCACCTCCCTCACAAAGGATACGGAACATTCCTCTGATTCAGAATTTGATCCTGCTGATTGTGATGGCGAGCTGACTCAGGAAGATGCCCTGGTCGACTATCGTCTGCAACACAACAAGGTGAGTTTTCTCTGTCCTGTCATCGAATTATTTGTCCCAACTTCCATTTGTTGTATCCCAGTCCTACCAAATATGTTACCCATGCCATGTTCAATCTCATTACTACAATTTTTCCTGCTTAGTTAACGCCTCATATATGTTTTGGCATATGTTGCCTTACTGTTTTTCCATTCCATCTGCATATCATCATCATATAATATTGTACATTGAAATATCATTTATGTGTGACAGGCATCTGCAGATTCGGGCAAGAACTTTTCAAGAACGAATAGGAGGAAGAACACTCAACAGGAACCTCAGGCTGATACCGGAGGATGGGTGACAGTGCGTAATAAAAAAAGAGTTAAGCCTGATGCTCGTGCTGCTCCTCCTATTACAAGGTCTAACAAGAGACTGACACGAGGTGGCGAACAGGCCAAGAATGATAACAGTAAAAGGTCTCGTAAAAACCACAAACCATCGAATCAGACAGAAGTAGCCCCAGCATGTACCAGCCCACACATTCCACAACCACCAGTTGCCAATACTGTTTCTCAGCAACAATTGCCAACAGAACCAGTTTCCACAGCAAATTCTAGCCAAGAATTGGCACCATCAGGAGTGGTGGTAGGTAATAATGGCCAAGGACACATGATGCTAGTCCCAGATGATACAGCCTCAAATGTCCAAACAGTGCTGCCACAACACCAGCAAACTGGTGATGATCTCCCTCCGACCCTTAGTCCTGCGAAAGACAACTCCTCTCCCGATGATGAGACCCACGCCAAAAAAGGTAATACTTTTTTCAAGACTTGTAGTTTAATGCTCCCTTATGTATCTATATACCATGATAGCTTGATGTAATGCTTAACTTGGTAGGTTCGCCACGATCAATAAAAACGAGGGGGCCAACGGTAGGAAAAAAACTTGCAGCTAAGATTTCCGGAATGGGTTCAAGATTTCGCATCACATCTATTGTAGGTGGCAGAAGGCCACTTCATCCGCATGAATCTTCATATCTTGTATCACATATTGGCCATTTTATCAGGAATGAACTTCCTACCTTCCCATTGTGGAAGCAGCACGTTGACACCCCTTCACAGTTCGAGAGTTTAGTGCATAATTTACACGTAAGTCATGCTTCTCCTGGTAATGATAAATTATTCCACATTGATCTGTCCCATTTCTTGTAGCTTACTGTTGTTTCTATGCTATATAACTCACCAATCATTCCACCGTTGTGAGCAGTTAAGGTTTGAATTCGATGAGGATAATGAGGATGTAAAGTTTGTCATCGCTTCCATATTCAAAGAATTGTTGCGCCAGCACCGCTATAAGCTTAAGGCGACATACTTCACTGGCCAGATTACTGCCAATGTTCGAACAAAGTCTCCTGCACCCTGTATGACTGACGAGCAGTGGGGAGATCTTGTCAAGCATTGGTCTGATCCAAAGAATGTGGTATGGCTTATGAGGACCGTGAAACCAGATTAAATTCCGAATACTTATTTTGCGCCAGTGTCTCACTAGTCTCCTTTTGCAGACGTTGTCTAAAAGGAACCAGGCTAACCGCTTGAAACAACGTTTACCAAGCCGTACAGGATCTCGTCACTTGGTTGGGCATCTCTGGCAAAAAGTAATGCCCCGCTGGTCTGTACTGCTACATATGTTACTCGTAAATTGTGTAGAACTCCGTGTGCATGTTATATTTCCATCCTCCATTTCAACCACGTTATTTGATCTCCATATGATTGTACAAAAATGCAGAAAGTAGATCATGCAAACAACATGCAACCAGACAAAGAGATGACTCTGGCAGAGCAGTTCGAGGCATGCCAGAAGAACAAACATAATGTGATAGGAGAACTTGCAGAAAGTGTTATTGTAAGTCTTCTTTATGATTTAAATTTTTTAACTACACACTTGCCAATTTGTAGGAGCAATAATGGGCATGTCAATATGATCTTGTAGGCGTTTTTGTGAAAATGCATTTGATGTGTAATCAGGCATACCAACTTGTAGGATTAGAAGTAGTTCATACACATTAAATCTACCGTCTGCATGTTTCTCTGTAATAACTTTTATTTTTACACGACTCAAAACTTTTCAGGCAAATATGAAATTGGAGATGGCAAAACCCGGGAAAGATGGTATGGAAAAAACTCTAGAAGAATGTATGGAGACATTTACCATGGTACTTAAAAATAAAGATATCACCAAAAACACTTTCCTGCGAAATGCTGGGTTTTTGCAGTCCAAGTCCAAGTCCAAGTCTTTCTCTGCACAAGTTCTGGAGGAACAAATCCAAATAGAACGAGCTGCAGCAGATGTGTTAAGAAACCAAGTTGACATGTTGAGATCGAGATCAGAAGCATGTGATGCCCTACTGCAGGAGGCCAATCAAGTTTGTTATAATCTCTCAAAAGACTAATAAAATGCCATAGATAATTGGAGATGAAAACACTGACATTGACATGTGAGTACCTTGGTATTGTGAAATGTTTACTGAGACTGAGGCACTGTTCCTATTTTGTTGGTGGATGCATTTATCTACGGCTGGGATCAACTTGGTAGTTGTTCCTGTGGATGTTTTAGAAATTGGTTGCCTAGCCTTTTCAATCCGTTCGAACTTAAATGGTATTAGAGCCAAGGTCTCGAGTTTGAATTGTTGACGGTGTGGTTCAATTCATCCTTAAATTGTTGGTGCCCCATTGGCCCTTGTAAAGCTTCATGTGCCTACCTCCGAATCCAGTGTTGAATTTCTCTTGTCACACACGAGGATGGCTGTTAATGTGTGTATAAGTGGGTTGCATAGCCCCTTTTATATAAGGTTGCAAGTTTCCTTATTGTGTTGTGCCTTTGGGATTCAGCCTGCACTTCTGACTTTTGGTTGCGTTGGCTACTGCATAAGTTTAATATAGTTCCATGTGGTTTTTGTTGAGTTCTATAATAAGTGGATTGCCTAGCCCTTTCCATCATTTCGGACCTGTGGTGTGCTATTCTGTTTTCCACGTATTAGACCTCCTCTTCTTAACAAGACTCCATGAGTAGGAGGCACTATGATTTTTTTTGCGCATGAAATTACTCAATTAGATAGCTTAATCCCATTTGTTGACTCTCTGTTGATCAGCCACTTGAGGGTAAAACTGAGTATATTGCACTAGCCAGTATTAGTACTCGAGGGGAAAACTGAGTGCAGATATTTTTCCAGTGTAAGGCTAACTGAGTACACGTAACGGTGCAGACGTGCAGTACCACGGACGCGTGTCGCGGTGCACAGCGGTTAGGCGGTGCGCGTGTTGAGACCAAACGTCTAGCTTTTTTGAGAAACTGCCGAGACCAACCGTCACGTTGCCAGAGCCCCCTCTCTCCCTCCCTCTGCACACAGTCTCATTCTCACTCACGCACGCAACCACGCCTCTCACGTCCCATCAACTTCTCCAAATCGAAGGAAAAAACACCAACCGCCCACGCGCGCTCCCTGCCGGCGATGGACAAGAAGAATGCGCCGGCGGCCGTCGCCTCCGTGAACTGGGCCTCTCTCTCGGCTGATGGACCACTTCACAAGATCGGCGAATGCTTACTGGCGAACGAGCAGTACGCTGACACCTACTCTGCTATGAGGCAAGTCTGTAGAAATTGGCGCTCAGGTTTACCTGAGCCCGACGTGCACCTGCACGAATGGATCATGCTAGACCACGGCCTTCCACGCGCTGCTGATTTCACCTTCCTCCACCTCCGCACATCCCGCTACGTCACCATCGATCTAACGGAAGTTCATGCAAGGTTCAAATTCCTCCATATCTATAGAGTTAATCTATTTTTATTTTCAATCGTAAACATCTTAGTGCTGAATGTTATCTTCATCAATATATTTTAGATACTACTTTGTCGGCTTTTGCCGTGGCGTCATCGTGCTTGCCCAGAAGAACCAGCCGCACAAGATACGGCTTCTGAACCCACTCACAAAGACATTGAATACTATGTTTGAGGCGCATATGCCAAACGTTATTCTGAAGTCAGTCGCTGTGATGAAGTCCCCGACTATGGTCTTCGTTTCCAAAGATTACCCGGCGGAAATTGCTTGGGTCGATGAGAGCACTCCAACTAAGGGTATAGATGAAGATTGGGGAGAAGGAAGATTTTCGATCGAGCACCATTGTCTGCGTTGCATTACCCCGTTCAATGGTGAATTGTATGCAATAGCTGTGAACAATTTTGAGTTCGGAAAATTAGTGTGCACCAACAATGTCCAGTTGGAGCAGCGTGCGAGCACTGTCAAAATGGATACACTATTTTCATTTCCAGAACTTGGAAATAACAAGTTCTACCTTGTGAAGTCGGATGGTGCTCTGCTGCTTGTGTTGTTGGACAACAAGCATTTGGAGGAAGGTCAACCATTGGTGTACCGTGTGGACACTGAGAGCCGCTCTCTCCATGCCGTCAATAACATTGGCAGTCGTGCCTTCTTCGTCCATTATATCCGGTGTATCTCCGTCGACACCAGAGTGCACCCGACACTTCGACCTGGCTGCATCTACTACACAGATTTTGGTTATATCAGAGAGTACTTTGATGATATAAAGGCCTGGGATGAGTGGCCAATACATGTGAATAGATTAGGAAACTACGGTATGAGAAATGAACAAAGGCCATACCGTTTGGAGGATGTATTGGCTGCACACTGCAGACGGAAGGAGTTCAATGAAAATTTCCTTCAATGGAGTGACGAAGAAATATATGCTGAATGAAGAACATATTCGTTCATCCTGGGGTATCCTAATCTTCATGTTGGCCATACATTGTGTCTTGTATTATTTTCAGATTAGTTTGTCGTGAACATTAACATTGTTATTGGCTGCTTTTGGCTCTTGTATGCAGTTTATGTAGTATTATACTTAGTTTTCTGGATTTATTATGCTGCTGTGAATTTATCCTATACTAGCTTCTAGATTTGACTGATTTTGTTTGTAATGATGATGGCTTGATGTGGCTGCTGGCCTTAACTGCCGGAGCAGAGCAATTAGTACTTAACCAGGTGTACCGTCTTTATATTAGTATTATATTATATTACTTGACCATAGCCATATTCAAAATCAAATCTCAGTCGGGCGGCAAAATCTCCCGCCAATCTAGAAATATTTCAGACGTGTTTTTGAATGGGATAAGAAGATAGAACACGATGATAGTAACCGATATTCAAGGTGATGATGATTTGATTTTGCACTCGGCCTTGAACAGAGGTACTAGTACGGTCTCACAATTTTTTATCATTATACTTGGACCTTAGCCAAATTCAAAATCTCATAGCGGCAAAACTTCCCGCCCACAAAATACAAAAAATTCACACGCTTTCAAATTCCCATTCTACCCTTGTGGAGATGACAGAAAGTCGGTTGGTGGGGGGGTCTGCCCGTCATTTTTTGGATCACCACCTCCCTAGCCCCGGAAACCCTCCCAAAAAAATTCATTTCCCTCAGACCACCCACCGGAACTTCCCAAGTCCCTCTCTCTACCACCTCCACGACCACCGCACCGGAACATCCCCGCCGGACTTCCCTGGCCTACCCGAGCCCTCGCGATCCTCGTCATCCGTGCCTGCCGGGCCGCTTCATCGACGCCGTCATCAACCGGACCGGATCATCCCCGCCGAACCTCGAAACCATATGCTCATCCAGCAGCCTACCGCATCGCTTCAGCTGCGGCATCGTCCACCGCATCGGATCTTGCTCACCGACACCGATGTGCATGAACCGAATCTGCTTCACCGGCGCCGTGCATGATCTAAACTCTTCTACTGTCGCTTTTCTATTGCTTGCCTGCAAGTTCTTGTTTAATCTTGGGGGAACCTGTTTGTGCTAACGACGCGCCGTTACGTCTTTGCAGATTAGATGAGTAACCATGAAGTTTAATGGCCGTCTCTCCAACCCCAAGGAGCACATGTAGTGTACTTCATCACCGGATCTATCAACCCCAGGAAGATCTGCTGTGATTCCCACAGAGTGCTTCTCCTAATGTAAGTCCCTTGTTTTAGCGCCATGTTCTGGGTTCAGATGCTTGTTTGTCTGAAGCTCTTTTAGTTCATTCCTAGTTATGACCGTAACACCTTGCTATTTTCTAGTTCATTGCTAACTTCAAGCGATTGAACATTTTGGTTTGCATTCCCTGCTCTGTAGATGTAGCCATCATAACTTCTATCTTGCTCATTCGTTGTTCATGCCAATCTTGTTCTCCCTGAACATGTTGGTTTGCATTCCCTGTACTACGGTGATGCCATTGTTATTTCTATCTACTTCGTCGTAAGCTAACTGCCTGCTATTAGTTCCTGCATGCTATCGCTCTGCCATCCTGCAGTACAAATTTATTTGAACTCGTCACAGCAGCAACTTCCATCATAATTTTGTCTGCCATCTGATTCTTCAAAAGCTGCAATATTAACTTGTTTCTCTTAATTGGCATGGCGCTCACATATAGAATTGTGAACATATTGGTGTGCATTCCCTTTTCTACAAGTTCAGATCCCACTATATTCCGTTTCTGGTCCATCCTAAGCCGTAGCATTAACTATCCTCTATGTGTTGCTCATTACAACTTTATATCCCGAAACAAATTGATTTGTTTCCCTTATCTACAAGTTTATCAGTGATGCCATTATAACTCCTATCTGTTTTATTCCTAGCTATTATAGTAACATCCTGCTATTATTTAGTTCATGGCCAATTTTAAGTAATTGCACATGTTGGTTCGCATTCCCTGCTCTATAGCTTTTGGCATCGTAACTTCTATATTTGGTTTACATTCCCTGCTCTGTAGATCTAGCCATCATAACTTTATCTTGCTCAGTTGTTGTTACAAAAATTATGGCCTGCTACTATGTTGTTTGTGCCAATTTTTTACTCCATGAACATGTTGGCTTGCATTCCCTGTACTACAGGTGATGCCATTGTTTTGTATCTAGTTCATTGTAAGCTAACAAAGTAAGGACTTAGTTTGGCATGCTATCACTCTGCTATCTAGCATGTAGTACAAATAAACTTGTCATATTACTAGATAATAATTTTGTGTGCCATCTTGTTCTTCAAAAGCTGCATTATCGACTTGTTTCTCTGACTTGGCATGACGCTCACATATGGAATGCTGAACATATTGGTTTGCATTCCCTCTTATACAAGTTCACAGGTGATCCCACTATATTCTGTATCTTGCTCAGTCGTCGTTACAAAATTTATAGCCTGCTACTATGTTGTTCATGCCAATTTTGTACTCCCTGAACATGTTGGTTTGCATGGGACTCGACAGTAGTAAGTCTGCTGTTTCATTCTAACATGCTCTGTTATATTGGCTATTGGTATGCGGCATGCACTCTTTGTTTGCTTATTGTGCGCATTACAATGATCTTGTTATAACGACGAAATGATGAGTTCCAAATTCTTTGGCAAACAATATTGTAGTGTCTTTGCCTTTCCATTGTTGATGTCTTAACTTGTAATGTCTTTGTTTCAGATATAGGTGCTGCATGGACAACTTAAAAGATTGCCGGATCGCTTCATTGTATTGCTAGGTTTAATTACCATTCAATTTCTCTGGGTTCTGTAATATTTTTTCAATGCCTTGCAGCTGATGTAATATTTAGTTAGTTTTTATAGTTCTTTCGCGCATTTTTTCTTTGGTGCTTGTGGTAAGTGAGGCTATCCGACAGAAATCAATGCTGCGTAAATATTCTCAGTATCTAAATCACGAATTCCCATCCCTTAAACGGCCCAATTAAGCAAAAGCACATATGTGCCCCCGCAAAATCCTAAAGCGCATATTATGCCGCATATAAACAGCAACTAAACGGGCTGGCCCACTTACTTCTTGGGCCAGCCCATTTGATTTACCGTGGACCCCACACTCTAATTGGGTGGCCCACTTGCTTTAAGGTGGACCCCACCCACTACTGGGCCGGCCCACTAATTAGTTGGGCCAGCCCATTTGCTTTTGGTGGACCCCACATACTAAATGGGCCGGCCCTTTAAGAGGAAAGTGGGACCCACTTTGTGTTTTGGCCCCCGCTATCTTGTTGGTCCGGCCCACCTATATGGTGGACCCCACATACTAATTGGGCGGCCCTTTAACAGGAAAGTGGGGCCCAACGTGCTTTGGCCCGGTCCCTATCTTGTTGGGCCACCCACTTGCTATATGGTGGTCCCACATGGTAAATGGGCCCTTTAATAGGAAGGTGGGACCCACCTGTGTTTTGGCCCGGCCCACTATCTTGTTGGGCCGGCCCACTTTCTATATGGTGGACCCCACATGTTAAATGGGCCGGCCCATTAACAGGAATGTGGGACCCACCTGTTTGGCCCGCCCACTTGCTATATGGTGGACCCCACATACTAAATGGGCCGGCCTTTAAAGTGGGACCCACCGTGTTTTGGCCCGCCACTATTTTGTTGGGCGGCCCACTTGCTATATGGTGGACCCCACATACTAAATGGGCCGACCCTTTAACGGAAAGTGGGACCCACTGTGTTTTGGCCCGGCCCACTAGCTTGTTGGGCCGGCCCACTTGCTATATGGTGGACCCCACACACTAAATGGGCGGCCTTTAACGGAAAGTGGGACCCACTGTGTTTTTGCCGGCCCACTTGCTTCTTGGGGCCCGTTTTGTAAGGTGGACCCCACATGTTAAATGGGTCGGCCCATTTAAGTTTTGACCATCAACATTAGAGGTTAGGCCCGGCCCACGTAACTAATGGACCAGCCCAGCTATATAGTTGACCGGTCAAACTATGTCATCGGCCCGGCCCGCTTAAGACGTGGCAGGCCTCGTGTGGGCCTACCATCTACCACGGGGTTTCAGCCGGTTAACGCCGTTAACTGCCTTAACGGCGTCGCACGTGTCAGTTTGCATGACGTCGCAGTCAACGGGCTCCCGGAAACACTTGGGCAACGGTCCGATTTTCCGTGGCGGAAGGGCGCCCAAGCGCGACGGACCGAAAAATCGTCGTTGCACTTTGCCTGACGCAGTTTCGACAACAGAACCCATATCGTCGGGTTAGGCCCATAGGCGACGAAAAATGCCCCTTAGTTGACGATTTTGGGACGTTGTCTATCAGAACTTTTCTTGTAGTGAAATAAAGAGGGATTCCGCAGCTGGTATTCTGCAGCTGGTATTCCGTAGCTGGTAAACATTTAGTCGAAGGATTCACATCGGATACCCACAACTGTGTGGATACACCGCAAAGAATTCTTCGTGAGACTCTAGAAAAGTACAAACAAAAAGCCAGACCAAGACCAATCTTCTAACCTTGGAGTTTAGTGATTAGAAGAAAAGGAGTTTAAAGATCATTAGTAAACTCCAAGGGGGAGAGGAAGATTGAAGGAGAAGTATTAAGATATGATTTGGAGTATGAAAGAAAGAAGAAGGTCTGAACTGAGAGGAAGTTCAATCTTATTTTTATAAGGTTGTTGGAAAGTACCCATATAATAGTACTCTCAGGAGGATGTCAGATCAGAAGCCGAGGTTCATATCTCGAAGAAGTAAGGGTTAGACCCTAACTTGAGTGGGTAATGAATAATTACTCAGAAGTAGAAGAACTCAAGTAAGTCTAAGATAATGAAGTTGGATGAAGAAGATATCGGAGGACAATCAAAGCTTGAGAAGCTTAAAGACCGAAGGGTTTGACCAAACCAAAACTAATGTTTATTAGAATGATTCCTTTCATGGAACGTAAAGAAACCAAAAGGAGGATAACTAGCATAAACTAGAAGCCATGATTGGATGGACTAAATGAGTCTAATCCATTCTAAGGAATAAACCATCAAGACCATGCCTATTGTATATACCTTACTTAGTACCATTACTATAGTTATGGTAGTAAGGGCAAAATAATACCTTATCTTAGACAATTCTTTTAGAATTAAGGTTTGGCCACCGCAGCTGGTACACCATAGTGCCATATTACACCGTAGCTGGTAGAACCAAGCTTTAAGTACTCAGATAGGAAGCTATCACCACAACCATTAGTAAAGTCCATTAGCATAAGAAAATGTCCTAATCCAAGAACCTTTGGGAGAGTAAGACTATAAGCTTAGAGTGTTGGAAGAGATCATGGAATTGAAGAAAGTATCAGTGCCAGACACCAGGAGACTTCATTAAGGATCTAGACAAGGGATATATCCAATTATATCTAATGAGATCACCATGGAGTTTGAAGGATTGTGATCTGTTCAAATCAGTTCAAGATTCCGAAACATGAGAGCGTTCGAACTTTGGGACGAAGTTCAGTTTAAGGGGGAGAGGCTGTAATATCCCAGGTTTAGAGGCTATAAAATGATAGAACACCAAAGTGTGCATTGCATTCATGCATAGAAAATCCGGGGAATTTTTGCGCTTTCAAATAAAACTTACCACAGTAACTGAAGTTTCACTTGACTTGCTGGAATTGAAGTAGATCATCAAGTCAAGCGCTATAAACTTCACTGTGATCCTTGCTAAAACATTGTTTTGGGTAGAGATGATTTGATCTATGGGCTAGATCAAATAGAATTAGTTTTACAACAAATAACATCTTAAGTAAGGGTCAATTACTAGATCTTATAAAAGATCTCAACATGGTATTCCTTACAACAACACATTCTTTAAGAATCAAACCCTAACTTATTAACACTTAAAAGTTAGCAACTACCTTTGTGTGTAATTTAATTCACTTCTAAACTTATTAATAAATAAGGTAAATCACAGGGTCTAAAGTGCATAAAGGCCACACATTCTTATTTAAATCATAACTTATTAAATATATGGAATATCATAAAACTAAATCCATTTACATTACGAATTATAGTTCAAACTATTTGAATAAAACTAACCATGAGTATTTTGAAACTCATATGATCATGCCTTGGTGAAATCAAACACCAACTATCCAAACTTTAGGAATAACCTTCAACCTTGACCTTTTGACCAATATTATAATATTAATCCAATCAAATATGATATAGTGACTCATCCACAAAAATAAAACCATCCACAAGATATTTAGTAACAAATGCCACTTGGCTATCCAAAGATAAATCATGTGAGAGGATAAGGATCATGCCACATGGGATGAAAATATCTACATGACTTGCACTCCAAGCTATGCCACCTCATGCTCCAAGGATTGCTATGGATGAGGGCATGACAACCAAGCACCTTACTCATCAAACCAAAACAAGAGTCACCCACCTATGTGTCATGATACTAGAGCTTGCCCAAGCCTATAAAAGGAGCCACACCCTTCATCCATTTGGTCATCTTGTAGCATGATACAAGAAAACAAACACATAGAGCCACTCCATACATTAGCTAGGATCCATATGAAGAAGCTAGGAGGTGGAGGCATGCCACAAGATGCATGTTTATCAGATTTCCAGAAGAACAAGCTACATAAGATACCAAGGTAGAATTCCTAGGCAAACCATATATTTAGAGGATCATATCATCATCTCTTGAGTAGGACCTTAGGCTATTAGAAGACATTTAGAAGTGAGAGAGAATATAGATGCTAATCATATCCATGTCTATCCTAGAGAATATTAGGGTAGTATTAAATCCTACTTGTTCAAACCAACCTTTAATCTTGGAGGTGAGAGACATGTTCTATTAGTGAAACATAACCAAAGCTTATGCCCATATACTAATCTTAGTTGTGTATCACATTGGTGATCACTACTTAAACCCTAAACTACATTTGAATTCCAACCCAAGGATCACTTTGGATCATAAATAGAACCCTGCCATACCTCATGCCTATTTATACTTCAATTTAGTGAAGCTTATGCAAAACCCTAAACCTTTCAAATAGAATTCACCCCACATAAAATATTATGTCCTAACTTGTGTATCATGGATCACAAGTATAAACCAAGCCATATATACTTAAGGACTAAATACCATTTGGTGAGTAGAGTGAACCCATATCCAATTCTGTTTTGCTTTCCAAAGAGATTGCCTTGTGAACCAATTGAAATAGTATTTTATAAAAAAGAATTACCTTAGCAAGTGAATTGAATTTGATGAGCTTTGGACCTATTTTAAATAATTCAAGATGAGTTTGCTAAGTAAGATTAGTGAATATAGAGTTGATCCAAACCATCTTCTTAAACCCTAAGAACTATCATACACATAAAATCATGAACCCATTTCCATACCCTTTTCCATTTGTTAAACTCAAGCTATAATTAAATTGTATGTGAGTAATCACTATGGTTAAGCACTTGCAAAATAGAATATGTTCACCATACTCATGTTATCAATTTTCAAACCCTTTAAATAGATTTGATTTCTAAATAAAAATAATTGAGACAAACACTGAAACCATATCCATTTTAAATTTAGAATGCACCCCACAAGAAAACAAATTTAATCAAATATTAAATATTTGTTTAAACAACAACACTATGCAGTAAGCAATAGTATCAAGCTATTTTGATACTCCAATAATTTAAAACCTGCAAAGCAAAACAGAATTAAAATTTGAATTCAAAGAGTAAATTCAAAACAGAAAATAAAAACAGAAAATAGAAAAGAAGAGAAGAAGCTTACCTGGTCGTGCAGCCCAGGACCAGCACCACCTACGCGGCCCAGCTTCAGCCCAGCCCACGGCCTCGTACCGATTCGTCGCTGGCATCAAACAAGACGAGTGCGTCGTCTTCCCCGGCGTCGACAGCGCAGATAAGAGCTCGGCCACCTCACCGTTGGCGATAAGGATCACCCCGGACGCGGCAGAAGCTTCCAGAATCCTCTCCTATATCTCTCGCGTCCGAGCTTATCCAGGAGCATCAAGATTAGCGCCCAAGCTCACTTCACCGTCGCCATTGCATCCCGGCGGTCACCGTCGGTGAAGTGACGATTCCGACCTCGTCGTGGTCTATAAAACCACCTACAGAACCTCCGTGTTGTCCTTGTTCATCTCCGCCCCTCCATTCACTCCCTAACCCTCTCTATCTCTCACCACTATCCGCTCACTGTCGTCCGTCGAGGACGAGTTCGACGGAGAGGCCACCCCGAGCTCGATTGAGCGGTCCAGGAGGAGCGCCTGGACCTCAGGAGCACACTGGAGGAGCAGAGCATCAAGGGGAGCAAGGAATCGGCACAATCTCGACGTTCCCTTCCGCAGCAGTTCGCCGGGAAATCATCAATCGCCGTCGTATCCGTCGACTATCGCCGGAGCCGACCACACCTTGAGCTTCACGGTGAGCTTCCGCGTCTGTAGCGCATACTCTCGCATCCTAGCTCCGTCTCTAGCCCGATTTCGATATCTCGCCGGAGTAAACCGCCGTGGGACATGGTCGTCGGCGTAGCTCCGGTGATCCCCTTTCGAAACCAACACCACCATCATGACCAGTGAGTCGAGGGGACTCGTTTAGTGTAAATCGCGCGTCCCGGGAGGCAGTAGATCGGCAGCGCTATTTCCGTCTGGTCGCCGGCGTCAAGCCGCCGGCAAAGCTGACGTGGTCAGTTGGCCCCACGCATGGCTATTGACTAGTCTTCGCCAACATGGCGGTCGACGTGGCTTAGACCCCACCTGTCTGTGACAGTAGCTAGGTATGAATCGGTATCTTTAGCAACTTCGATTTACTTTTAAAAACCAGTAAATATCTGAAATTTTGTTAAATCATATAAAATTCATTTCAACTCAGAAAAATATGAATAATATATCAAAATGCTCACAAAAATAAACTCTATTCAAATAAAATATAAAATAAAAATGTGTGTCAAAATAAAAGTTCACTTATTTTTAGCTTTATTAATTATGCCTTTTCATTTGTTTTAAATACAATTTAAATTCAACAATTAGTAAAGTTTCAAAATTAAATATTATCCATTCAGTAAGTAAATAGAATGTTAAGATTAATTTTCTGTTATCACCAGAATTTGGCCAAGTCAGAGGTAGGCCGCGATCAAGATGGACTTGACGATATATGCCTGGAAGAGATATGTGAATCGGCCTTGTGTATCAAGTTTGGGCTAGTTAGCCCGTGTATCTTTATAGTAGGCTACGTAGTAGTTAGAATTTATCTCGTGCACGGTTTGGTGCACGCCCACATTAGAAAGTCCCCTGGACTATAAGTATGTATCTAGGGTTTATGAAATAAACAACAACCAACGTTCAACACAAACCAATCTCGGCGCATCGCCAACCCCTTCGTCTCAAGGGTTTCTCCGGTAAGCACCATGCTGCCTAGATCGCATCTTGCGATCTAGGCAGCACGAGCCTGCCCACGTTGTTCATGCGTTGCTCGTGCTGAAGCCTTTTTGATGGCGAGCAACGTAGTTATCATAGATGTGTTAGGGTTAGCATTGTTCTTAGTATCATATGCTGTCGTAGTGCAACCCTTGCGCATCTAGCCGTCCTTGTACCTCATCATGGGTGCAGGGGCGGCACCCCGCTTGATCGTTATTTAGTAGATCTGATCCGTTACGATCGCTCCTTGATTCATCAAGGATTAGTTTAACATCTGCAATAGTTAGGCCTTACAAAGGGTTGGAGGATCCAGCGGCGTGTAGGGTGTAGTTTGCTGGCCCTAGACAGGACGTTCCGAGGATCAACCTCGTGTTGGTTTTTTGGCCTTGTCTAGGTTTGGCTCACGATCACCGTACGCGAGCGCGAGGCCCAATCGTGAGTAGGATGATCCGATTATGCGGTGAAAACCCTAGATCGTCGTGGATCTCATATGCTTTATCTTGATCAAGCAGGACCACCATATATTCGGCCACCTTGGACGAATCATGGGTGGATCGGCTCCATGAGCCGATTCACAGGATAACCTGAGAGCCGATCGAGGCTCGTATTTAACGTGTACGTGCCCTGCAGAAACTAAGCGAGGCATCATCCACACCTTCCCGACCAGGTATAGCACGCCCACAATTTGCATCGGCGCGCGACCAGGAGGCTTTGCGGGCCGTCGCTCGAGGGACTGGGGCCAGCCGCAGCCCTAGTTGTTCCCGCCTCTGGTGTTGACAAGTCACTGCCCGCCGGTGGGTTTCTGACGTCAACACATTCTGGCACGCCCGGTGGGACAATCTTCAACATCCACCACATCGCCATCTACACCTGAGATGGCGGAAAGCACTCCGGTCAAGCACGAGGACCTGGCTGACAAGCTCCAGAAGAAGCGTAACGAGATCAAGGCAGCCCTTGAAACCGAACTCGTCGGCTCCTGTGGGGAGACCCGTTTGCGCAGCATCAAGCAACGGAGACACGCGCCCGCAGCCTGGTGTCAACATGGTGGGTCTTAGCCACTGCGGAGGGAAGCTAGAGTTCTCCTTTGGCATCAACACGGCGGGGCTCACATGCCGCCGTGACAAAGACAAAGGCAAGATCTACCCGACGAGCTCGAAAAGGTGGCGTACTAAACAATGATACCAAGAAGGCCGATGCCACAGGCTCCGGCATTATGTATGGGCAAACACAGTTATACCGGTCTGTGGGATCGGCCCCAACGGCCTGTGAAATAGCATCACCAGACTCTCGTGGGCCTACGAACGTAGGAGCCGATTCTAGGAGTCGGCTAAAATCGTCCTCACCAGGTTTCCGGTCCGGGCTCAACATCGATATAATGAGCAATGGGATGCGTCGTCTATTGCGCTGGAGGGAACCCGTGTTGTTCCTAATGAAGCCGACGTTCGCACCACAATACCTTGGCTAAACATAGAGCCGATTTCAGCAGTCACTTGGCAGAATCGACTCGGGGGGCACCTAGTCAGGGAGCGCGCGACGCCGTTGGGCATGTGCGGAGAAATTTTGGTAGCCGAATAATAATAAAAAAAATTCGGATGCAACCGGAGCCGATGCGTGGCAGCCGACTCTGACAAGAACAGAAAGCGAGTTTACAAGTATCAGTTCACACGCAGAAGCAAAGAGGCCCTACTGAAGGAATGCATTAAGAGCGTGAAGAGCATCGGCACGGATTCGATCCACCTCAGCGATCTCGACCTCATCATCCTCGTCTCTCCCCATCACCAGCTGGCTGCTTAGGGCACGAATTTCAGCTAGGTCGGTCTTCAGATCAGCAGTGAGACCTTGTGCTTCCTCTTGGGAGCGAGCAATGAGGGATTCCTCGTCTTGGATGAGTTGTTTGGTCTCCCTGGCCCTTCTTTCGAGGTCCTCCAGCTCCTTGCGTAAGGACTCAAGTCTGGCACTATGAGTGGAAGTGGCGGTCTTCGCATCTAAAGCAGCCTTCTTCTCGTTGAGCCGTTGGCATTTTTCTGCAATATCGGCTCTCAGCGGGAGTTGGGCGCGGCGGAGAGTAATCCTTTGACGAGCCGACTGCACCCTTGACTTGAAAACTGACAAAGTCACTGTCGGCCAGAGTTTAGCTACCAGCGCCACTGGGAGACGAGACTGGATGTCCATGAGGATGCCCCTGATCGTCTCAGGGTCCTCAACCAGAGCGTCAACTGGGGAGGAGAGCAGGACTTTGAGACGTTGGAGCGGACCGTCGACTGCACCAAGGTTTGGCTCTTCGCCTATTTTGGGAGCGGCTGGCTCGATGGAATCGGGGTCGAATGACAGCAAGCTTGAAGGATCACACCCCTGACAAAAGAACAAGAACGGTATGGGCATGCGGCAGGTGAAAAAAGTAGACTCGAGAGAGAAAAGAGAGTGTACCTCTCCCAAGAAAGGAAGGGAAGCCGAGGTGGTAACAATCGGCTTTGCAGTATGCTGGTCAGACGATTGGTCCGTCACGCGTGGCGAGTTGGAGGGACCAGGGGCAGTAGATGGCATCGGCACCTCTTCAACGACCCCGCTAGAAGTCTCATTAATCTGCAAGGGGAATGGTAAAGCAATCCAGTTAGTGACAAGACAACAGGGAACACGAGCTGTCAAGAGGGTTACCTTTGAAACTTCCTGGCTAGGAGAAGAGGTTTGTGGGCCCGTGCGAGCCCTTTGGACACATCGGCGCTTTATGCGCGACCTCGTTTGGACTGAAGACTGAAGAGCGGCAGGCTCGGGAATCGACCTTTTTCTAGAAGCCAAGGTCGGCGAGTCCGTCTGGCTCTGTGTGGTGGATCTTTCCGTACCGCGTGGGTAGGAGTCCCTGGGACTGGATTGTTCTCCCTCACTGGAGTTCTCTTCGGTGGAAGTCTGAAAGAAGGGGTACGACGATCTTACGAAGGTTGGGAAGGCAAGTGCGATCGATCGAAATATGGTACAACTTACCTGCGAACTCGCTTGGGCAGGAGTTCTGCGCGTCAGGGTTTTCCTGACAGCCACCTTCCTCACCGCCGTCCTCGCCCGGGTCGAGGCTCGGGGGGCAACCGGCCCCAAGGATGCTTTGCTCTTGGGAGCCGATTTCGGTGAAATCGGTTGGCCTTCCATTATAACTTTCTTCAGAGGTGGCGAACTCTGACAGAAGAGGACCACTGGGGCCGGAGGAAGGAATACGAAGGGAGAACCATCAGCTTGCATGGGAGCTGGGCCGTCTTGTTGCTGCAAAGAGGTGGAGTCAGTTCACAGGCAAATCACCATTAAGTGGTTACGGGAAATATTTTGAGGAATGGTACCTGGTCGGCGGAGATGTCATGCGCGGCGTCGAGTTGTTTCAATAGCGGTCCTAATGCCCTCCTAAAAACATGGGTCTTCCACATGGGCCACCAGGTCTCGAAGCCGTCAGTAGTGAAGGAAAAACGGAGGTTGTGAGGGATTGGAAGGGCCAAAGCATCAAAGAAGGTGTAGCACCTATGGCTAGTAAGGATGTCAGGCAGTTCGGCTCTGCTTGCGGTCAGATGGTGCAAGAATAAGTGCGGAGGCACTTGCCCGAGACCGAGCTGACGAGCTACCACTACCGGTTGATAACACTCATAACCAGGCTTGATGATCCGGTTTGAGGTACTCATGCCAACAGGGAGAAAGCAAGGACGAATCATGATGGAATACAGATGCCGGGTGCTATCGTCATCGGCAAAGCTACCCAATCGGAAGGAGACTGGATTTTCAAAATCCTCCGTTTCAGTATAAGGAAAGAACAGGGGGTTGTCCAAGCCTTGAAAGAAGATCCTGAACCACCTTGCTGCTTCCTTAGGGATCAGCCTGCTGCCTGGGAGACCATACAGGGCTTGACCATAACTGGTACATCGAATAGCCTTCCCGTTAACATCTGGGAAGGTGCAGGAGGTCAAAGGTGGGAAGTCTAGGATTTGATCCCGAAAGTATAACTGCGCCCATAGCTGAATAAACCACCAGGGACCCCCTGTCTTTTGAGAGAACAGCTTGACAGACATCAGTTGAAGAGATCGATATACCTCTCCAAGGAACAGTTTGCCGATGCCGAGATGGGTGCCTTTGGCCAGTTCATAGGCTAGGGAGAGGTAATTCTTGGTAGGGGCAAGTGATGGGCCGCAGAATATGAAGTGTTCCAACCAAAAGTTCAGGAAGGCTGTGTGTTCTCGCTCTGTCACAGGGCCTTTGGTCTTCATGTAACGATCGAGGTAGGCGCCCCAGCTGGTACACTCTTTCTTAGAAGAAAGGGTGAAAGGGACTTTCGGCAGTTTGAAAGCAGAAGGGCTTGGAGATGCAATGTCCAGGCCTGTAATCATGGCTACGTCCAGCAGGGTTGGTGTCATTGGGCCATGGCCGAACATGAAGCAGTTCAGCGCGTCAGACCAGAAGTAGCCGATGGTTTTTAGAATATTTTCATTCTTCTCAAGAGGAGACAATGATAATGATAAGGCATCGGCTATCCCTATAGATTCCCAGGTGGCGTAATGGGTTTTGGATACTCTGTTGTACCATGGTACCCAACCTTCAGGGGGATTAGGCCAGGCTCGCAGGCAGTCGGCCCAGGAGGTCAGATCTAAGTTCTGATTCACGAAGGGGATTCTGTTAGCTTCACAGGAGATTAAATGAGCAGGACTCTCGGAAGAGCGGGGGCCAAGACACATGGAATTTGGGAGAGAAGGATGCGGCAATAGGATGTCGGAGACCTAAAATCAATGACGGAGTAGAACATTAAGTCAGGTGTTCTTCTGTTCAATCCTGATATTGGCCCTAATGGCGGAGAAGCGGTGGAGTATTACCTTCAAGCCGGAGACCATGGTGTCGGCGTTGGACGGTTCCGCCATTTGATGCGCTGCGAGGTTGGGGCAGTGCGGTTGAGATCTGAAGCTCGCGAGATCGCGTAGGTGGCGGATTTTGGGGATCTGAGTTTGCTTTCTCAGACGAAGGTTGCAGGTGACCGTTTGGAGGGGTAACCAGGTTCGCCCTTGCTTGTTATATGGTAGGGACCGGTGCGACGCCATCGGCTTTTTTGGGGTTGTTTGACTTTGACTATCGGCCAAGTTAACTAGAAGCCGATCACGTGGAAGAAAAGGGCCGATGGCTCAAAGACCGCTGGAGTTGTCAGGTCACGCAGAGGAAGTGGTAATAAACAGTACTGCGGCGGTTCTGTGCTGCCACGACATGACCCTTCGAAGAATGCATATGGTTTTGCAATTATCATTATCAAAACCAGGGGGGCATGTGTTATCACCAGAATTTGGCCAAGTCAGAGGTAGGCCGCGATCAAGATGGACTTGACGATATATGCCTGGAAGAGATATGTGAATCGGCCTTGTGTATCAAGTTTGGGCTAGTTAGCCCGTGTATCTTTATAGTAGGCTACGTAGTAGTTAGAATTTATCTCGTGCACGGTTTGGTGCACGCCCACATTAGAAAGTCCCTGGACTATAAGTATGTATCTAGGGTTTATGAAATAAACAACAACCAACGTTCAACACAAACCAATCTCGGCGCATCGCCAACCCCTTCGTCTCAAGGGTTTCTCCGGTAAGCACCATGCTGCCTAGATCGCATCTTGCGATCTAGGCAGCAGCCTGCCACGTTGTTCATGCGTTGCTCGTGCTGAAGCCTTTTGATGGCGAGCAACGTAGTTATCATAGATGTGTTAGGGTTAGCATTGTTCTTAGTATCATATGCTGTCGTAGTGCAACCCTTGCGCATCTAGCCGTCCTTGTACCTCATCATGGGTGCAGGGGCGGCACCCGCTTGATCGTTATTTAGTAGATCTGATCCGTTACGATCGCTCCTTGATTCATCAAGGATTAGTTTAACATCTGCAATAGTTAGGCCTTACAAAGGGTTGGAGGATCCAGCGGCGTGTAGGGTGTAGTTTGCTGGCCCTAGACAGGACGTCCGAGGATCAACCTCGTGTTGGTTTTTGGCCTTGTCTAGGTTTGGCTCACGATCACCGTGCGCGAGGCCCAATCGTGAGTAGGATGATCCGATTATGCGGTGAAAACCCTATCGTCGTGGATCTCATATGCTTTATCTTGATCAAGCAGGACCACCATATATTCGGCCACCTTGGACGAATCATGGGTGGATCGGCTCCATGAGCCGATTCACAGGATAACCTGAGAGCCGATCGAGGCTCGTATTTAACGTGTACGTGTGTGCCCTGGAAACTAAGCGAGGCATCATCCACACCTTCGACCGGTATAGGTGGTGGCACGCCTGCAATTTGCATCGGCGCGCGACCAGGAGGCTTTGCGGGCCGTCGCTCTGAGGGACTGGGGCCAGCCGCAGCCCTAGTTGTTCCCGGCTCTACGGTGTTGACCAGTCACTGCCCGCCGGTGGGTTTCTGATGTCAACATTTTCTTGATCATATTTTTCATCAATTAAAATATTAGTGGTAATTCATAAACCCTAATTTGCAAATTACCATTTACTAGTTCTTTAAATAATAATAAAATCAAGAAAATGTTAAAAGCCAATATTAATTTGGAACTTAAATATTGTGAACCCAAACATTTTTAATTAGCAAGTTATTATTTTAAAACCTAACAATAATTAGGAAACCCTGATTTCTAATTAAACCCTAACTATTATTTGTCTTCATTCTTAAACCTTTTAAATAATTAAATGTTAAGGCTATTGTTAATTTTGTTCAAAGTACTTAATCACATTAATTATAGTACCAACTATTATTTTTAGAATAATTTCACAATTTTGGAACCTAGTTCTAAAATAAATACAAACCCAACCTCATTATTTTATGTGATCATCCCAAATTGTTTTAACCCTAAAACCCTAGTTGTATATCACATGTGATCATGTGAATTTCACTTTACATTTAGAAAATTAATTAGCAACAAATACATGCATGCTTATGATCCACTAAAATAAAACCAATTCACTTAAGAGTGTCATCTCATGTATTTATTTTTAGTTAAACCTATATGATCCACTAGTGTTCCATAAGAGCAAACCCTAGCTTGTTACTATCTATATCACCATTAACCATCATTCTTAGTATCACACCATTGAATCAATCTCAACCATAAAACTCTAGTAGAACCATAATGATGAACCTTAGTACCAACCCTGGGTAGCAATTCACATAACATGCTCCTATCCAACTAAACCCTATTCATGAAATAATAAACCATCTAGTTTAAAAGCCATTAGTGATTACTTAGTGAAGCAAATATGAAGCCATAGTAAACCTTAATACCTAATTCATAGAATTACCTTGAATCATCCTTTGATATGATGCTTAGAAGAAACCATAATAATAAACCTGCCAATACTTGTTGTTGTAGATCCATCCAACTTAAGAACCTAACTAGTCCCTAATAATGAACTAAATGAAACCAATAGTAAACCCTAGAAGCATATAGCTCCTATATATATAGTAGTTCTTTTTCTTATATAGCCTGTTCTTCAAAAGTTATTCTTTTTGAAGTACAAATATCAATCAAACCATAGAAGCCCATCGTTCTTATGTGAAATACTTACTATTTCTCAATTAACATGTTCTTCAAAAGTTATTCTTTTGAAGCATAGTATAAGTGATCATCAACTATGTACAGTAGAACTTAAAACTGACAACTACTCTTGACTTGTTAAGCAACCACCATTCCTTATTGTGTATGTTTGTTATGATGCATAATATCACTTGTTTATGCTATTAATATCACCAACCCTAATAAGAACCTTGTTTGAGAACCATCCTAAAAGTGCAACACACACTAAAGAAATCTTTACAACTCATCCATCCTAAATCATCGAGGTTAGGTTACGCTCGGACGATTGCATCTCATACTATGCATTATAGCATCTTTGTCAGTTCTTTAAACATTGTCCTTACCGGACGATGATGGTATTTCAGAATTTGGAGTTCTCACGTATCGAAGCTTTTGCCTGCATAATCTTGCAGCCAAGAAAGGCAAGTTCATCGCTTGCTCATGTCATTTGATTATGTTTATCAAATTATATGCAAAGTACTATACTTATCACTCTTGCATTGAAAAGCAAATATTATTTTACAATTATGAATATGACTATGTGGTGGGCAATGGAACCATGGTATGTGTTGATATGGTGGAGGTTCCATTGCAAGGGTACTACTCATCTAGGACTAAGTACCAATGTCGTCCAGTGATTCTAGCGCCGTACAAATCGCGTTAACCATAAGATCTATAATGGCTCTGGGAAGTCAGCTATCTTTTCCCTCCTGCACGCCAACGAACTTGATAGACTGCGGGTGTTGGAGATAACACTGCCGTAGGTTGGGAAATCCTTTAAAATCCCCATCCGGACGTTTGGATGAGAGGCTCTACTGTCTATGAGGGATTGTCCATAGTACACCGGGGTAAGCCGTATGATCGGGAGATGTCTACCGGGGGTGTACGGATGGACAAAAGGGTGGGTTTGCAGGGTCGCGGAGAAGGCAGTGATTGGCTTGGATCTTACACCTGGCCCCACACCAAGGAAGTGTGGACGAGAACGCGTCTCGGTAAGGTATCAAGGATAAGTTCTCTTATGGGAAAAGTAACGCACCTCTGCAGAGGATACTGAATTGTGACTGTCACTCCCTGTTCCGGGGAGCTAACGCGGCAGGAAAGGAACTCCGTGAAGTTCGAGTCAACCTGTGAAGACTGACGGGCATAGTTTTCAGAATAAAATAAACCTTTTGAAGAAATGTTTATGAAAACTTGCATTCGCCTATGACTTTCTGGTCTGTGGCTGTAGCTAGTGCATGATACACCTATTTCCTTATATGAACTTGCTGAGTACGCTCGTACTCATCCCACTCTTAAATCCCCTGCTTAGCTATGCAGGCACCGAAGGAGAATCTACCGTGGAACTCGAAGACAAAGGAGACAACTGCAACAAGACGAAGAATCCAAACAAACAAGTCAATGAAGTCAACTTTTGCAGCAACTATAGTGGAAACTTAGACTAGTAATAGAAGGGATCATTTCCCTAATCCTAGCACCTAAGTAGCTAGATTTCTATAGCAAGCCTAGTAGCTCTTAAGCTTGAGTTAGCAATAAGTTAGGCTACGAGTCGTTCTTCTGGAGTTTTATTTGAAGTTTTACCTCACTGTAAAGTAGGAGGCTGTGTTGATCTTCTGTAAACAATTTATGTATCCTTCTATAGACATGCCTTGGACTCGCATATGTTTCTGTTGTACCACTCTAAGGGATGTAATATGGGTGGAACGGTGTTTCAATTGTGTTATGTCAACGACTTGTGTACTACACCATGCAGTGGTACGCTGGGTCACCACACTCACTCGAGAGCGAGCCATTTTCACGCGCGCCTCAACAGAACTCCTCCGTCGTAGAGACGCCACCGGAAGCCGACCACCACCGGGGGCCGACCCATGTTGCTCACAAACCGAAGAGCAGCGCCAAGGAAGCTCGACAAGGGAAGGGCACGGAGCAAGCCTTGCCGAAGATTGCCAAACGAAGAGTCGGCGCCATGAGGGAGCCTCGCACCTCCGCTGACCAACCGACGGGGAGCCGCACACCGTGAGCTCCAAGGTGGTGTCTTCAAGAAGAGAACGACGCAAGAGCGCCGCCACCACCCGATCCGAAAATCTTGGGCTTTCGCCCGAAGCACCTAGGAGAGCCGAGAAGAGCCGCATCGACGCCTTCAAGAAGGGGACGGCGTCCGTAGACGTCGCCGTCGCGTCTCAGGAAGACCCGAGGAAGGGTTTCCCCTCGGCAATACTTCTCCACCTCCAGCACAGGGTAGGGGCACCGCCAAAACGGCGACCACACCGCTGCCACGGAGCGCCGCTCGCCGAGGCCACGTCGCCCACATGACCATGGCCACCGACCAGCACCTGAACCTCTGGCTCGCCCGTCAGCCAAAAGGTTCCCACCAACTGAGGCCGCCACCTCAGAAACCGATCTCCTCGCGCCGCAGCACCGAGGACTTCGCTGACACCGGGCTCCCGCACACCATCAGACAACCACCGGCCTCACTGGCATCTACCCCGCGCAGATCCCAGGGAGGAAGCTCCTCCACCATCGCAGGGCGACCCACAACCACCACGGTTGGTGCCGCCACCAGATCTGGAGGTCAGGCAAAGGGGAAACTCCAGCGGCCAGATCGACGACCAGCAGCCACCCCGGCTGCCGGAATCGACAGATCAGGCGGAGGAGTGTCGCAGGGCACGGGAAATGGGCAGGGGCCCCTGCCCCTGACCCAAACTCGCAGCGACCGGGGCGCCGAGGCCGGCGGCCGCGCAACCCTAGCTCCTCCCGGAGTTTCCCTTGCCCCAGCACGCAGCCGACCCGAGCGCCGCCACCCGCTGCGCCCGCCGCTGCCCGCTGAGCTCGCCGCCGACGGCCGCGCCGCCGCCAGCCGAAGCCGTCTTCAAGGGCGCGAGAAGCGCCAACTGCCGCGAGGGCCTGAGCCTCCGCCAGCCAGCCGCAAGGAGGGGGGCCTCGCCGCCGCCGTCGACCGCACGGGCAAGGCCCGGCGGCGACCACCGGCGGCGGCGGGGCGGGGGGAGGGAGAAGTCGCGGGGCTAGGGTTCCGCTCGGGGGAGCGGGGAGCGACTCGCTGTTTCGGCGTTTTACATTTCCTCATGTCTGATATGTAAGTCGCCTTTTTTACTCTCCAGAATATTGAGACTCTTTAAACGGCTGTGTACATCTTAGCTATGCAGAGATCGGGTGTAATTGCTTTCTATGAGTAATAAATCGCACATTATCTAAAAAAAAGCTTGCTGGCAATCTTATAAGTGAAAACCTGACATTCAACCTTCATATATTTTCTGTAGCTTAGAGGAAGACCAAGATACGACCAAGTGGCTGCTGTCAACTAGGTGTTCTCCAAGCAGGTAAGAAACTGGAAGCTGCTCACAGAGCCTGCATTACCCTCATTCCAAATCATCCCATCAGTTTGATGCACAACTTCGCTAAAAAAATTGTCAAATTTTAGCATTTCCAATATTTAGTGAATACACCGTGAAAATTTACGTTGTAGTGGATCTATTGATATTGATTTGGTATTACATGTATTCCTATTTTTGTCTAAACAGTAAAAAACATGTTCAAACTTAGACAATTTTGAGTTTTTGTATGTCTGGCTTGTTTTATGAAACAAGAGGTGGAGTATATTGCCGCCGCCCGAAAGCCGTCACATTGGACTTCAGCGTTTGACACTTGACATTTGAACAGAAATACAACCTGGCCTAAGTACAACCAAAACATTCAGTGGCCACGACACACATAAAAACGAAAACAAGCAAACACTCATTCTTAGAGGTGAGAACCCTATTTCACTAGTGATATCTTAGGAAGCCAATATTTTGATCATCACAATTTAAAAATTATCATAAACCCTAAGTACTTGAAATGGAAGTTATTGAGAAATAATTGATCATGTCTAATGCATAATCATGCTTTGGAGAGATAGAAGTATAAGCTAAAACCTAATGTGATAAGCGGACTGCCATGCCACAATCTATGCCTTGCAAAGCTTGGCCACCTCCGCCGCGAACCGCTCCATGGCCGGCCGCGGTAGCACGATCGGCACCACGACCGCATCCTTCCCGTCCCTGTCCTTCGCGGCGACAAAGAAGCCCACGCCGAAGATAGTATCGGCAGGGCCACCGTACACCGGCTTGCCCCACCCGAAGTCCACGCGGCTAAACCCGGCGTGCCGGTTGTCTGACACGGCAAACACGTTGTGCACAGCCAAGCACGGCCGTCCCCGCAGCACCAGCACGTCGAGAGTGGAACGCACGTACTCGGCCGTCACCGTGGCCTTGGCCTGCCGCACTAGCGCCACCGCGTCGCCGATCGAGCCGTGGCGCAGCGTGGCGGCATCTGTCAGCGCAGTCGGGGGCACGCACGCGTTGCCATAGTACCCTGCCGGCAGGCTCAGCTCGGGGAAGGCCCTGAAGTTGGCGATGAAGACCAGCCACGCGTCCTGGCCCGGCGGGATCTCGAGCGCCTCGGTGCGGGCACGCCAGAGGGACGCCGTGAGCACCTCGAAGCTGGTGGCCGTGTCGCGGAGGAGAGGAGGGAGGCGTTTCTTGATCGCGGCAATGTCAGCGGAAGTAAAAGTGAAAGAACGCATGACCATGTCGTCGTCCGCCGCCGCTGACGGCGGAGGCTGTGGGAGCGGAACATGATTGTATTCGCTGTGCGGGAAGGACGGCGAAGGCGGGCTGCGCGCCTCGAGGAGATCGCGGGACCAAGCGGGCGCCACGGTCGGCACCGGGAGGCCGCGGGCGAACTCCGCGACGGCGTTCAGGAACTGGGCGATACCGATGGCGTCGCAGATGGTGTGGTTGAGCCGGAGTGTGAGGACGAGGCCACCGCAGAGCAGCCGAGTCACCTGGTGACCATGACAGAACAGTGCATATGTTCAGCAGTTCAGCATATGCATGCAAAAAATTACTTACAGCACCCCGCTACCGCGCTACGTACACCTGAATTAGCAGCAACGGGCAGCCGAGCACGCCGCTGGAGCCCTCCACATCGAAGAGCAGCTGGTCCATGCACGGGAACGGCGGCCTGAGCCCGGCGCCGAGCTCCAGCTCCGCAAGCCTCACGTCGGCGTCGGCCTCCACGAACAGCACCCCCTCACCGGTGCATTCCACCACCAGCTTCCGCCCCTCCACCTCCCTCAGCCGCCCGGCCAGCGGGTAGTAATGCACCAGTGCCTCGCCGAGCGCGCGTCGGATGACGCTCACCGGGTCGCCCTGCGCGAAGTCGCTGTCCTCCGGCACGCGGCAGCGGTAGACGAGAGCGAACGAAACGTGACCCCGCAGCGTACCCTGGTCGTCGATGTCAGAGAGACGCTTGGTTTCACCGGGCGTTGGCGCGGCCGGGCCAACGAGCTCCGGGTCGCACCGCCGCACCGCGAACGCCAGCGGCGGTGTCGCAATGATCGCGTGGGCGCCTCCCTTCGGCTGCGGCGCACGATGATCCTGAAACAAGTCGGAAGCGAGAAACTGGGGGTGTCCATCAGGAATACGAGCCTGGAGTAAGAATGGCTCGTGGCCGGAAAGCTCAGCACCCGAGAAGTCCGAGCATGTCATGCTTGACATTTTGGAGAATGTTCGCAAATGTGAAGCCTAAGTGCTTGGTTACGCTTAACTGTAAAATGTGGAGTGCTTGGCTACAGCTTAAATGGGGAAGGAAGGAGATGCCTGGCCGAGAGCTTTTCGTTTCTAACGGGATGCTGCATTTGTCTGACTAATATGGAGCAGCTTGGACGATATCAAGATAGAATGGTTAAGTGTTCGCCGATCGCTATCGACTATCTAAGATCTGTGCACCTGTTTCCAAGCCCTTCGTCCATATCTACGAATTTGTAGCCTAGCTGCAAGGAGATATTGGAACTCCAAGGGGATTTATCCGCGCAATTTGTTGACCGTTTCACCATGTTCAGAGGACGTCAAAGGGATTCTCGTAAACGACAAACGCATGTAAACATCCGGAGAGCAAAAAAAATAGTTCCGACAGAAGCAGCACTCTTCTTCACAACATAAGGATTTATACAGAAATTGTATAGGATTTAGATTCTATAGAAAAAATTCCTATACAATCTATCGTTGTTGCCGGCCGCCAGGAGCGCTCCAATCCAACAGGGAATCGACCAAGATTCACAAGCTGACCTGTTGCTATGCCACTGCTAGCATGAGCGACCACAGAAGGAAGAAAGATTTTTCTGAACTTCTTTTTGATCATGTATTCATTTTTTTTTTTGAACAAATCATGTATTCATTTCCTAGACTCTAAACAGTCAACACTAGTCATTAGATTAGTTTGTCTAATAATAACTTATCCGAGACATGGTAATTTAGAAAATGTCAAGGATATGCACTTCAGTGGACAAAATCCATTCTGCTGATTTTTTTATTCAAGACTCAATAGAGAGATAGGTCGGAGTGTGTTTTTTTTTCGATAAAGGGAATATATTAATATCAAAGATACCAATTACACCCAGCCAATCACTTGCTACGGATGCACACAAAAAAAGGAAAAGAAACTAAGTCAAAGTCTCAGCCTAACAACAGCAATACATCCACCGACAACACCAAATACACTCTCCAAAAACAACGCCTCCAAGAAGGAAATGCTCTAACACCATCGTCGCCGATCAACGATCTTTGGTTTTCACCGAAGATAGTCCCGCTCTCAAAACAATGCCTCTAACAAGGTCATTGCCAGCACAGTTTAAGGCCGACCTTGGGTTTTCACCCTGAAAGGTAGGACTCTGAACTTCACCTGTGTTGTCGCCCCCACTTTCATACCGCTGCTGTGAAGCCCGGAACACCAAGCAAGTCCCTCAACAACACGGAGACTTGAACCTCCCTTAGCTAGTCCTCCCCTCCGGCTTTCATGAACTTCTCTTCTTCCGACTTTCATCATGGATCCATAGTCACTTGATGTCAACACAGAAAAAGAGCTTCGCGCCGCTCCCTCCAGAACCAATCGGTCGGAATAAAAGCATGGGTGCGCACGACCGAATACCACCGATCCAGCAAACTCCAGGCAAAAGCACTGTTACATTCTGGCGGAGCCTTCCGGAACTCAACACTCCGGCTAGATCACGAGGCCTCCGGTAGTTCTTCCTCTTCACGCAAGAGAGACCCTAGGACCACCGCCTTTTCAGGTCGGACCCCCACGTCGGTGACCATCCCGGGCTGGCCACTCCAACCCTCCACCGGCGACTCCGTCGCCGGCTTCCATGCATCTCCATCTCGCCGTCGGAACGCGGTGATAGATCGATAGATCCACCACCACCAACCGCAGGCCGACCCTCTCCGGCGAAGAAGAGGGCCACCTCCACCATCGTACCCAAGGCTGCTGCCCCGGGCGACCTCGTGTCGCGGGTGAATCCCGAGATCGCCTCCACTCACCGATGAGAGGCGGGGGGTGGCGCAGGCCATGGGCCTGGCCGCCGCCCACCACCAGCCCCTGCCGGAGTGCTGCGGAGACGACGGGAGGAGACCGCAGCGCTGGCCGCCGCCGCCATCCCAATCGGCCGATCCACCAGGGGAGAGCCGATGGGGAGAAGGGGGCGCAGCGCAGACCGCCGCCGCCCATCCAATCCGCGCGTCCGCCATGCGTCGAGGAGGGGAGATCCGGCCGCCGTCCACCACACGTCGACGAGGAAGGGCCCCCGCCGCCGCCACGCCCCGTGGGTCTTTGCCCCGGCGGCGCTACCGGCGGCGGCGGCGGTTAGGGCTGGGAGGCTGGGCCGCTGGGGGAGTTTCCATGTGTAGGTCGGAGTGTGTGCTACCACATTTCCAACTTGATACGTCCAACCAGCAAATCACTTGCTAAATTGACCAAATGAATAATTAAGACTGGCAAATCATCTGGTTACCCAATGGTTGAGAGGTTGCTAAGGCTAGTGATAACTCTGTTAGTGTCAATTGCAACAATAGAGCGGGCCTTTTCTCGTATGAAACTGTTCAAGACATGCCTTCACACTAAATTGGGAGATGATGTTTTTCGCGATTAAGTGTAGAGAAGTTTAAGTGTTGAATTTTTTTTATTGAGCCCTTTGACCCCCGTGCTCGTAAAGCTGAGTTTAAATTATAGATATGTATTTCATTCATATTGCACTAAAACGGGCATATTTTGTAAATAATTTGTTTTCAAGGGCAAGGGTGGTTACCGTATGTGGAACACGACAAACATGAGGAGGAACACGGTGAAGGTCAGTGCATCATAACATATGCGCGCATCGCGGTTTGATACGGCAAACGCGCGCTACTCCATGTTGTTGCCCCTTTCCCCCTGCTTTGTCGCGACGGTGATGCCACCACCTCCTCGTGCCACACAAGCCTAATGAGCTCTCCATGGACACCATGGTAGAGCTTACCATGAACACTATGGATGGTGAGCTCGCAAGCGACTGGTAGGGGTGGCTGGCGAGGTCGAATCGGCCATGACGGTGCTTCCACAGTCTAAAGATGAGGTCATTATTTTTTTGGTAATTTCAAATGTTGCATAGGGTGTTTTGAAATACTACAAATGGATATATTTTATTTTAACTGTGTACCCACGGTTATATTTTTAGAATAATGTCTTGGTCTGTGATACAAAAAAATTTCAAAGCTACAAAACATGTTTATGTGATGTTGGATGCTTAGGGTACATCATCTGTTGGAGGAGTTGGTTTCTTATGTTATAAATTGTGACACGTTTTTCTATGTTTTGCCGCAACTGAATTAGGATTTGTTGCATATGTTGTCTTTTGTACTTACAAGGATTCACGAAAAGAATTGCAAAACGATATTGCATTTCTGCAAGGACGCAGCTAATTCCCGGTCAACCTAGTTTCATGTGTAATTCACGTGCAATTGAGACAAAATGATATGCAATTGCACATGCATATGCAATTACACATCCATGTGTAATTCTCATATGCATTGAATCACGATGCAAATCTAACGGTCGTCGAGTTGATCGGGCTCTAACTTCGTTCCCGGCTAACCGGAAGTTTAGCAATCCGGTTTGTGCAAAGTGTTGCACAAAATGTTGCATTGATTGGACGAGCCTGAGATTTCTTCCCATAATAGACTGCTTTTTATTTTTTTTCTTGAATCTACCAGAGCAACAAATGAGTAAGATAGGATAGATAGCTACACGTTAGACCAGAATCGATCATCTAGGCAGCTACTTCAAAATCCATCGGCCGGCAGCTAAGTACACGATATGGATTCATTTGTTGCTCTTGGACATGCTCAAACCGAAATCTACATGAATAAGTCACTGAGTAATACATGATTACATCACTCAGTAATGCTCAGATTTCCAACACATTAAATCCTCAATACGCGAGCTGAGTATGACGTGTGTGGGCACCTGACAGCCAACAAAGTCTAGTCGCTGCCGATTCAGACCAGATGGGGAAATAAACGAATTGATCACGTTTGAGCCAGCTTGGTTTGCTAGTTTTGTACTTGAGCAGTTTCACGTTTGGTGATCATTCCAGAACCGTCGGCCGACAAAGAACTGCTCCCTGGGTTTGTTTTCGATGGTGCCGGAGTCTCGGAGTGTAGAGTCTGTGAAGACAATACTAATCAGGGTGACTCCATGACCATCGTCGACCTCCTCCGTCAGTCGCCAGCGAGTGGTTTGAAGGCGGAGCGGCACGCCTCTGGAAGGGCGACTGTGCAGGAGAGATTAGGAGACGGCTGCGAGCTTCGTCAAAGAAATTAATTATATCTCTTTGAGGGCGGTGGTTGGCGAGGTCGGGAGCAACCGCTTCTAGCGGCAGTGAGGGCGGTGGCAGCCGGACCAGCCAAGCAGCGATACTTCCAGCACTGCGGGAGGGAGACCATGACACGAATGAGGCAAGCAGCATCTCTCACCCGGCGGCGCTGCTGCTGGCCGCTGTTGTCTATGTGATACAACAATGTTCCCCCCAAGCTGTTTTACTATGCATTCAGTAGCTAGCAGTTGAACTGCACCTTGAGCATTCTTGTAACACCTAGCTTTGTAATTAATAGGGTGGTAGTTCCTTGCCACATTTGTTTTTTGTCCTTGTGGTGAGCTGTATGTTCAAAAGTGGATAGGTGGAGCTGGGCATGCAGTTTGTATATATTGTTTGTTCATTCATTGTCTGATCTGCAAATTCAGGAAAGAGTAGAATTCATGACAAAATATTGAATTGTTAACTGCGTAGTAGTTGATGAGCCACTTCATGATTCCTTTTTCTTTTCTTTTTCAAGTGAACTATGAAAAATACTCTATGCATTTTGCTAATTAAACTTGGAATTAGTAACTAATGACTCTTGTTTTTATCTTGAATCTACCGAAACAGAAAACAACACCAGTTTTGTGACTCAGCAGTTTCACTTGTAGTGTGTGTGTGCTAGATTGAACCGTGTGCTGATTCATTGATTCCAAAATCATTGGTCTTCATCCGGTAACAAAGATCAGCAGTTCGCCCACGAAGAACTGCTCCATGGGTTGTCTTTCCACGGCACCAGAGGCTGAAAGTCTGCGGCGCGCGCGCGAGAGAGAGAGAAAGAGAGAGACTCAACGCCCAAGGATCAGGCCGGAGAAGAGTACGCCGCCGTCAAGCCGCGCGACGACAAGAACAAAGGAGCACACCTCGCCATCACAATGGCGAAACAGTGACCGGCTGTGCAACACTACACTACACTACACTACACTACACCTCACCCCACGCCTCGCCAAAGTCCAAAGTCACAAGTCACACGCGCAGCTCGCACGCGGCTTTATCATCGTGGACTCAAATATATAGAGGGAGAGGTTGTGGGGAAGAAGATCTGCTCTCCCGGATGTCTGTTTGGAGCAGTGGAATGGACGGCCAAGATGCTTGAGGCCACGGATCAGTCAATTTCCAGGGTTCACATGGGCTTCTAGGTAGTGATCCGTGGGAGGCTATTTCCTCCAATCTGATTGGCCGGGGGATCTAATGGCTCAGACCTTCGAAGCGCTTTTCCCCAGTCTGCACAGAGGGACCGATTGCAGTCTTCAAAATGGCATGGCTAACTCACATATTCGAACTTTATATGGCCCAGCGCCGCGCTCCAGCTCCGCAAGCCTCACGTCGGTGTCGGCCTCCACGAACAGCACCCCCTCACCGGTGCAATCCACCACCAGCTTCCGCCCCTCCACCTCCCTCAGCCGCCCGGCCAGCGGGTAGTAGTGTACCAGTGCCTCGCCGAGCGCGCGTCGGATGACCACCACCGGGGGCCGACCCATGTTGCTCACAAACCGAAGAGCAGCGCCAAGGAAGCTCGACAAGGGAAGGGCACGGAGCAAGCCTTGCCGAAGATTGCCAAACGAAGAGTCGGCGCCATGAGGGAGCCTCGCACCTCCGCTGACCAACCGACGGGGAGCCGCACACCGTGAGCTCCAAGGTGGTGTCTTCAAGAAGAGAACGACGCAAGAGCGCCGCCACCACCCGATCCGAAAATCTTGGGCTTTCGCCCGAAGCACCTAGGAGAGCCGAGAAGAGCCGCATCGACGCCTTCAAGAAGGGGACGGCGTCCGTAGACGTCGCCGTCGCGTCTCAGGAAGACCCGAGGAAGGGTTTCCCCTCGGCAATACTTCTCCACCTCCAGCACAGGGTAGGGGCACCGCCAAAACGGCGACCACACCTGCCACGGAGCGCCGCTCGCCGAGGCCACGTCGCCCACATGACCATGGCCACCGACCAGCACCTGAACCTCTGGCTCGCCCGTCAGCCAAAAGGTTCCCACCAACTGAGGCCGCCACCTCAGAAACCGATCTCCTCGCGCCGCAGCACCGAGGACTTCGCTGACACCGGGCTCCCGCACACCATCAGACAACCACCGGCCTCACTGGCATCTACCCCGCGCAGATCCCAGGGAGGAAGCTCCTCCACCATCGTAGGGCGACCCACAACCACCACGTGGCGTCGATGGCTAGGACCTACTGCTCGGGGTCCGTGGATTGAAGGTTCTGCTTGGTCTCCACCAACTCCCGCACACGCAATGGTCTGGAAAAGATTATTAGCTCTCACCCCTCGGGGTGGGCATTCCTGCGGTGTTCAAAGCCCAATGTGGCGAAGGTGGCGGCGGTGACTCGATGGTGTCTGAAGACGGGCGGCTTCCGGATTCGGTCTCTGTACTTGGGTGGTGACGATGAGGACGATGGGCTTGATGGCGATTTGGGAGTACGGTGTGTGGTCTTGTGGGTCCATATTGTATTTTCCTTTTTGTGTGGAGTCGTTTGTAATCGGTTTGCCATTGTTGAATTCCATCAGTTGTTATCTTTAAAAAAATTGCAACAATAGAGCGGGCCTTTTCTCGTATGAAACTGTTCAAGACATGCCTTCACACTAAATTGGGAGATGACGTTTTTCGCGATTAAGTGCAGAGAAGTTGAAGTGTTGACATTTTTTATTGAGCCCTTTGACCCCGTGCTCGTAAAGCTGAGTTTAAATTATAGATATGTATTTCATTCATATTGCACTAAAATGGGCATATTTTGTAAATAATTTGTTTTCAAGGGCAAGGGTGGTTACCGTATGCATGTGGAACACGACAGACATGAGGAGGAACACGGTGAAGGTCAGTGCATCATAACATATGCGCACATCGCGGTTTGATACGGCCTACGCGCGCTACTCCACGATGATGCCCCTTTTCCCCCTGCTTTGTGGCGACGGTGATGCCACCACCTCCTCGTGCCACACAAGCCTAATGAGGTCTCCATGGACACCATGGTAGAGCTTACCATGGACACTATGGACGGTGAGCTCTCAAGCGATTGGTAGGGGTAGCTGGCGAGGTCGAATCAGCCATGACGGTGCTTCCACAGTCTAAAGATGAGGTCATTATGTTTTTGGTAATTTCAAATGTTGCATAGGGTGTTTTCAAATACTGCAAATAGATTTTTTTTTGTGTGTGCTCACGGTTATATTCTTAGAATAATGTCTTGGTCTATGATACAAAAGATTTTTTTTCAAAGCTACAAAACATGTTTATGTGATGCTGGATGCTTAGGGTACATCTGTTGGAGGAGTTGGTTTCTTTTGTTATAAATTGTGACACGTTTTTCTATGTTTTGCCGCAACTGAATTAGGATTTGTTGCATATGTTGTCTTTTCTACTTACAAGGATTCACGAAAAGAATTGCAAAACGATATTGCATTTCTGCAAAGTGTTGCACAAAATGTTGCATTGATTGGACGAGCGTGAGATTTCTCGCGAAAATGACCCGATGGCTGAGGAGCGGACACACATGAAAAGGAAAACCATAAACTGCCACACCACGATCTATGCCTTGCAAAGCTTGCCCACCTCCGCCGCAAACCGCTCCATGGCCGGCCGCGGTAGCACTATCGGCACCACCGCCGCATCCTTCCCGTACCGGTCCTTTCCGGCGACTAAGAATCCCAGGGCGAAGATGGTGTCGGCAGGGCCGCCGTACACCGGCTCGCCCCACCCGAAGTCCACGTGGATGAACCCCGCGTGCCGGTTGTCCGACACGACAAACATGTTGTTCTGCACAGCCAGGCACGGCCGTCCACGCAGCACCAGCAAGTCGAGCGTGGAACGCACGTACTCGGCCGTCACGGCGGCCTTGGCCTGCCGCACCAGCGCCACCGCGTCGCCGATCGAGCCATCGAGCAGCGCCGCGGCGGTGGCCCGCGCATTCGCGGGCACACACGCGTTGCCGTAATACCCATCCGGCAGGCTCAGCTCGGGGAAGCCCCTGAAGTTGGCGATGATGACCAGCTGCACGTCCTCGCCTGGCGCTATCTCAAGCGCGGTGACGCGGGCGCGCCAGAGGAAGGCTGTGAGCGCCTCGTAGCTGGTGGCCGTGTCGCGGAGGAGTGGAGGGAGGTGTTTCTTGATCGCGGCGACGTGGGCGGCGCTGAAGGTGAAGGATCGCATGACCATGTCGTCGGCCGGCGGCGGCGGTGGCGGGCCATCACCATTTGGCGGAAGTACGTCGAACTCGCGGTGCGGGAAGGACGGAATAGGCGGACTGCGCGCCTCGAGGAGCTCGCGGGACCAAGCGGGCGCCACGGTCGGCGCCGGGAGGCCGCGGGCGAGCTCCGCGACGGCGTTCATGAACTGGGCGATGCCGATGGCGTCGCAGATGGTGTGGTTGAGCCGGAGCGTGAGGACGAGCCCACCGCAGAGCAGCCGAGTCACCTGGGTGACCATGATAGAACAGTACATATGTTTACCACGTGCATGCAAAAAGAGATCATAAGTTACTCCGTACGAGTAAACACCAGTATACCTGGATTAGCACCAATGGGCAGTCGAGTATGCCGCTAGAGCCCTCCACATCGAAGAGCAGCTGGTCCATGCACGGAAACGGCGGCCTGAGCCCAGCGCCGCGCTCAGGGGCGGAGGGAGGGGGGGGCGAGCAGGGGCTAGACCCCCCCCAATGGTTCGTCCCCCCCAAGGATTTACAGCAGGCCTTGGTAGTAGGATACGCCTATACATGCACTAATGATCATGGGTAATTAGTTGATTAGCCCAGTTTATTGTTTTAGGCACGCGTGCAGCGAACTATGAAGCCCAGAAGTCCATCTAAAAACGATTAGGCCATCGTGGCCTGGCCTCTAGTCTTGTTTCAGCCAGACAAATCGTTCCTATCCCCGATCATTAGATTTATCGATTGATCCAAGCCCACACCTGCGGCTCCCACGCTGCTAGCTAGGTCACCTGTGGCTGCCGCTGCCGCCGCCCCCGATGGACAGACCGACCGTAGACGACGAGGATCCATGAGACCATGAGTCTACAATCGGGGATATGGACATGGTCGCCGCCTCGCCAGTGCTAAGCCGTTTCCGTGCTCCGCCGTGCCGTCTGCCGCCTGCTACGAGACTATATCCGTAAGTACTTGATGTATACGCTATACATAAGCTAGCTACTGCTGAGTCTTTCTCATAAATTAAACATACTAGTTTGATGAATTAGTGCATTTGCATATGAAACTACAATTTTATTAGTTGCAGGTGTCTTTATTTCAGTTTAATTCTGTGAGGACATTTCAATTTTCTTATGCCTCAAAGATGAATTCAAAGATACTTGCTTGCAGATAAGCATTGCATTCCTAATTCAGTAACCTGATCACAACCGTGGTGGTGGTGCACTATAAATTTAAGCTAATAGAAATGCAGATTTCTTGTGTCGCCATACATATATTGTTATACTTTGATATGAATACAATATTACAATCTTGGGAATGGCTTGTTCTTCTACCCTTGTGCAACATTGGGCGCGAAGGAAACTCAGGGGTTCTTTCATAGTGAGGTCAAATTTCTCAATATAGCGCAATAGATTTTTAGAAATATATAGAATTGTGGAAGGCGGGCATAGTCTTTCGCCTACATGAAAGACAAGTTCCCAAAAAAAATCGCCTTGTGAGACTATTATTTTTCTCGCCCCCCCTATGTTAAAATCCTGGCTCCGCCCCTGGCCGCGCTCCAGCTCCGCAAGCCTCACGTCGGCGTCAGCCTCCACGAACAGCAGCCCCTCGCCGGTGCAGTCCACCACCAGCTTCCGCCCCTCGACCTCCCTCAGCCGCCCGGCCAACGGGTAGTAGTGCACCAGCGCCTCGCCGAGCGCGCGTCGGATGACGCTCACCGGGTCGCCCTGCGCGACGTCGCCGTCCTCCGGCACGCGGCCGCGGTAGACGAGGGCGAACGAAACGTGCCCGCGCAGCGTGCCCTGGTCGTCGATGTCGGACAGACGCTTGGTGTCTTGTGGCGTGGGCGTCGCCGGGCCGACGAGCTCCGGGTCGCGCCGCCGCACAGCGAACGCCAACAACGGGGATGTCGCCGTGCCCATGGTCCCGTGGGCGCGCTCCTTTGACTCCGGCGCAGGAGGATCCTGATACAAGTCGGAAGCGAGTAACCGGGGGTCGCTCCCATCAGGAATACTAGCGTGGAGTGCGAATGGTTCGCGGCCGGAGACTTCAGCACCTGACAAGTCCGAACATGTCATGCTTGACATTTTGGACAATGCTTCACGAATGTTAGTGCTCGGTTACAGCTTAAATGGGGAAGGAACGAGATGCGTGGCTGAGAGTGTTTCGTTTCTAACGTGATGCGTGGCTGACTAATAACCTAGCACAAAATATATGGAGCAGCTTGGACTAGAATGGTTCAAGTGTTCGCCTATCGCCATCGACTCTCAGAAGATCGGCACCAGTTTCCAAGCCCTGCGTCCATCTGCGACTTTGTAGCCTAGCTGAGAGCACATATCGGAACACCAAGGGGAGTTCTTGACCTTTTCGTCGTGTTCAAACTTCAAAGGACGGCAAAGGGATTCTCCGAGAAAGGAATATAAACATCCGGAGATTAACAAAAAAAAGGAAAACGTTTGCTATCACTGGCTGGCTGACTCCAACTTGCACCAGATGTCCGCGCGCTACTATAAGAGCTACTGTAGCATGCATGTTGGATTCGCATAGCTAGCTTGCTCTTCCTCACAGAAAATTGCAGGCTCGGGTACTAGCTAGCTTTTCTCTTTTTTTTTACCTACCTTTGATCTTTTTTTTACTACCTTTGGTCGTGTTTTTGGAGGCTGGCCTTAGTATTAGTTAGTTCGCCACTTGTCGTTTGTTACTTATTCTACCTCTTCATGTCTGCATCCGCGATGCCATCTAATTAGTAAGAGTAATGGCATGCACTTTTCAGCTAGCGGGACAATCAAAAACAAGTCTGGACGATACATCATCTATCACGGGAGTGGGCGCAAAGACCAGCTAAAGACTCGCTTATTTATGCACCGGTTTTTTGTTGTAATCGTTTGTGACTTTTTGTAAAGTTAGTTGGTGATTTTTGTTGTAATTTAATTCATAGAAAATTAATTATTTCTTGACCACTTTGTATTGTTTACAAATATATGGATTTTTTGTTGTAATCGTTTGTGACTTTTTGTAAAAAAATAGTTGGTGATATTTATTGTAATTTAATTCGTACAAATTATTTACGAATAACCTAACACAAAAATTATTGTTTACGAATGTTGGTGCTCGGTTACAGCTTAAATGGGGAAGGAACGAGATGGGTGGCTCAGAGCGTTTCGTTTCTAACGTGATGCTGCATTTGTCTGACTAATAACCTAACACAAAATATATGGAGCAGCTTCGACGACATCAAGATGGAATGGTTCAAGTGTTCGTCGATCGCCATCGACTCTCTAATGATCGGCACCTGTTTCCAAGCCCTGCGTCCATATCTGCGACTTTGTAGCCTAGCTGAGAGCACATACTGGAACTCCAAGGGGAATTCTTGACCTTTTCGTCGTGTTCAAAGGACGGCAAAGGGATTCTATACTAGTAAACGACCAAGGAATATAAACATCCGGAGAGTACAAAAAAAGGAGTAGCTCGGACAGAAGCAACACTGTTCTTCGCAGCGTAAAGCCTCCTGAAAAATTTGCTATATTGATTTATAAGAACTTATCTTACAGAAACTAATCTACAGAGATCTTGTAGTACATATCTTATAAAAAAACATTAGGTCATATCTGATAGAAAATTCTTTTGCTACAATCAAACACACTTCATCTTTCCATAGGATTGAAATAGGCATGACATTTTAATCCTACCCTTTTTCTATTTCAATAATTTTACTATCATATGAATCAAAGGAGCCCATCTGATATCATGTCACACAAACCTTCATAGCAAAAATAGTGGAAATCCAGAACTGATCCCATGGATCACATGCTCCTGCATAATAAAAAAGGAATATTTCAAATGTTAAAAATCTACAAAAAATAATGCATCCACATATCCTTCTTTGGCATGGCGGAATAATATCAACGTGCTGCAGTGATCTCCGGTGTTTTTGAAACTTGTGGACGGTCATGATCCGCCATGCAACTATGAAATCAATAACCACTCATATACCAAAGGGTAAATACTATCTAGCTGATGGCATCTATCTAAAATGGGTGACATTTGTCAAAATAATCCTTGTGCCTCTAGGTTAGAAGAATTTTCCCACTTTGTTGAGCGTCAGGAGAGTTGCAAGAAGGGTGTCGATCGGGCATTTGGTGTGCTCCAATCTTGATTTGCTATTGTTCGGTACACTGCTTTTACCTGGTCTCAATACCAAATGTGAGAGGTGATGCATGGTTATGTGATCATGCAACATGGTCATCGAGAGTGACTGTAAGACTCGTGCCAACCATGCTGGTCCATATGACTGGGAGGGCCCTCTTGCGGATGTTGATAACCACCTGCCCCTGGATTTTGATTTCATAGCCATGCATGCGGAAATCCATAACTCGAACACTCATCAGCAACTGCAAGATCGTCTCATAGAGCATCTGTGGAGGCTCAAAGGAGAGTCAGCAAATGTTTCAGTGATACCTTCGATTTGAAATACCAGATGTAGTATAGTTACTTTTCCCTAAAAGATCTAGGTTTATATCGATCACTGGGAAGCGATTGTTGTGGTGTTTTACTCAAGCAAGACCTTACTAACTTGTAGAATCTTGTTCTTTCCAGACCTTCGAGTTTACTTTGGGTTTGTAAATCAATGGATGGAGATAGCCAGGGCTAAGGTTTCACATGTGCATACATGAATGGGGTAAAAGATAATAATAAGCATGGTTGTGCATGATCAATTCAGATTAGATTCTTGTAGGCGATGTGTCCTTATATACTATAGGCTCAGCCAGCCACATCAACTATAGACTATTGTCCAATCCTGTTTCTCCAGTCGAGATGGTTATGTAGGATTATTAAGTGCTACAAACAAAAGCATTAAGATCAATGACATCACCGTTATTCCCTAATGGATCTCAATTACTACCGTACTCCCTCTACCGTCACTGGGTTCCGCGTGAAACAGCAGATCACCACTAATCTCAGCTCATTACCATTACCAATCATCGGGGTCTTGGGTACCTCAAAAGTCCTAGATTGAGGTAGGAGATAGAGATGCAATCATACTAATCTTTAATTGAAAATTACGCATAACACCCATGTAAACTTAGATGCACATGATGATGCGAGGCTAGGCCTCAGCCCTTGAAGACTACTCACACATGATAAGATCAACAATCATAAATATTATAAAAGAATTCTCAAGATCAATATAAAATAGTCTTATAATGCCACCAATTGTGATGAGATCAAGAGTACATGTAGAATCTATGGCTAAGGAGAGGAGGGAGGATGGAGATGGTGATGGACCAGTGATTTCCCTCTCCTCATATGTGATCTGGTGAAATGGATCTCAGGTGGCTTCTCTCTTCTTTGAGTCATCTATTGCACTCTCTCTGGTTCTGCTTTGTTATATATAGGCTCCTTCACGAAAGTTGTTCCTTTTGACAAGGGAAAGAAGGTGGCACATGGTACAGGCGCGTCCTACAGGCGGGTTGCGGTTGTACTAGTGCTCGCCCAACTCTCTGATGCTTCTCTTCATGGCCTCTTTGACTTGGTAATTTAGGCAACTTAGAAATCTTCATTAATTGCTCTTGATTATGTCTAGAAAATGTCCATATCAGCACACAGAGAAACAAAAAGAAAGTATTTGCACATCTTTACAGTAATTAGACACTAATGGCAAGGTCGAAGAGATATTTCATCAATCACTTGACTAATATCAGATTTAAACATCGATAAAGATGGTTGTTTTTCACAACCATCAGTCGATAGCTTGATCAAGTTGAACTTCAAATAACTTCTGCGGTGGACGGCGGCCGGAGTCGCGGCGATGGCGGGCGCAGTGGGGAGTTTGGGCCTATCTGGATCCACTCGGTCCTAGAGGTCTTCGAACTCCTTCACCTTGTTCCTGTACGTGGCATCGATGCCTGCTGCTCTGCCCGCATCACCAGGGAGCCGGGGCGACGGCCCCGGGCATAGCGACGGCGGCCTCCTCCTTCCGCCGGAGGTGGCCAGCGAGACATGGTGGATCACGGGATCCCATGCCTTGCACTTCTCTAAATAAAGGTGGATGTCCTAGGGTTCTTCTTTTGCGAAGATGGTGACGTTCCTGAGGCCGGTCCTTCTTCATAAGTTCTGAAAGGCTCCGCCAGCGAATGTAACAGTGCACCTTATGCCTGGAGTTTGATGTTCGGTTGTGCGCACACATGCTTTTATTTCGACCGTTTGGTTCTGGAGGAAACGATGCGAAACTCTGCTCTGTGTTACCATCAGATGACATTTCGATCTATGATGAAATTAGAGGCGGAGAATATCATGAAGGCTGGACTGGAGGACTAGCAATTGAGGTTCGAGTCTCTGTGATGTTGAGGGATTTGTGATGTTGAGGGACTTGCTCGGTGTTCTGGTTTTCGCAGCAGCAATATGCAAGTGGGGACGGCAACACAAGTGAAGTTCAGAGTCTTACCTTTCAGGGTGAAAATCTAAGGTCTGGTCTTAATTGGTTCTGTCTAGCAATAACCTTGTTGAAGGCATTGTTTTGAAAGCGGTGACTATCTTCATGGTGAAAACCTAAGATCTTTTGATCGGACAACATCGACCCTTGTGCACTCTTTTCTTTTTGGAGACGTCGCTTTTGGAGAGCTGGAGTTCAGGTGTTGTCTTGGTGGGTAAATGTATTGTTGCTGTTAGGACTTTTTGTTCTTAGTTTTCTTTTTATTGTGTGAATGTTGTTGCGCTAGATGTAATTGGTACATCTTTGATACTAATATATTCCCTTTATCAAAAAAAAAATAGTCTTTTCTTGGAGACTGGAACAACTATTGTACACACAACTTGTACGCTTCGTACTAGCGCGGAGTAAGTCACAACTACTCCGCTTTGAACAACTGCTACCACATACTAGCCGTCAAAATCCTGAAAAGTCCAGACATACGAAAAAAAAAAATCATATCAGGTGATGCAGCCCGATGCTAAGAGAACCAGACTCCTCCGAGTACAAAAAAATAAGTAATTTGGATCCAAGCAATACATGTTCAGAACAGAAAACTGGTGCCATATGTTACACACAATTTCATAGCAAAACATTGAGCTATACTTTTAAAGCTAGTTTTAAGGAACAATTCTTGTAATCATCATCCTGACTTCACAAATCAACAATGAAGGCATTGATTGCTATCTGCTCCTTGCCACTGAAGAAAAAGTATCCAGGCCCCAGAGGTGAGAAATTGTGTTGTTGTGACCTTACCTTATCAGCCCGTCATCATCCTGGGGCTTATCTAGAGACGGAGGTCAAATAAGGTACTCTAGTCAGTAAACATCGTGTCTAGACCATTTGATTCTTGTGTGTGGCTACTTCCATTCTCCTCAAATATATCACAGGCATTTTCTCTTCGAATCTTGCGCTCTTCAATCACGTCTTCAATTGAGTCTGAGCAGTAGAGCCCCCTCGACTGCCCCTGTGGTTTGTCAGCTACGACGAATTTGTTGCCTTCTCGGCCTCGTTCAGGAAAGCCAGACCAGACTGCAGAAATCCACACAAAAATAATAATCAGGCAACTATAAGTCTATACCACCAGTGTAGAACGGCCGCACTCCTGCACACGACTGACTAGTATTCAATCAAAGTCCTCAGTGGAGATATTCTCAACTAAAATTCATAGTAAATAATGGCAGGTGTTTGTGTTAGTATTACAACCACTAAAAAAATCCAGAATATGGCATATACTCCCTATGTTACGTGGGGCCAAGCGTATAATCATCCATGGTCACCGCTCCCACAACCACAGCAAGTCCAGAAGCTGCGACAGTATGTGAGCGAGTCACAGCTTTCTATAAGAGCTCCAGATTAGGAATGAGTCTTAGCTTGAGTAGTGTTCCGATTGATGGACAAACCACTACTGTCCAGTTTGTTCTAAGAGATTAAGAATCCTACAAAGTGTAAGGCAAACCCTCCATATAATTTGGTAGCAACATGATGAAAAAATCAAGCAAGGAAAATTGAAGTACTTATCCTTCTTTTCCCTCATGCACCATCCCTCCCCAGAGCCAATGCTTCCTGCCCTAGCCACACCAACTCCTGAAGACGCTCCACAATCTAATTCTTCCACATGGTTTTCGTTCCCAGAATCAAAGTTCCAACACCTACTCCTTCCATTTCAAAATCTAAGGCCATTCGACTGTCTTAACTCAAACTTTGACCAAGTTTATTGAAAAAGGTTAACTTATAAAATACCAAATCAGCAATATTAGTAGATCCATCAAGGATATATTTTCATGTTGAATTTACACTGTGTCATGGATGTTAACATTTTTTTATAAACCTGGTCAAACTGAAGAACTTTGACTAAGTACAAACTCTATAGGCCTTAGATCTTGAAATGGGTAAGTACAACAACGACAACGACCTCGCTGACGTCGTCCTCATGGCCGCCGACGCCGAGTGCGTCGTCACATTCCTGCGCACGCAGGACGATGTCGACGCAGTGTGCAAGAAATGCGGCGTCTCCAAGGATCGGTACACCGCGTGCCCCGCCGGCAAACTACGCGAGCTCGCCTCCACCGTCGGGCTTCGTCTGCATGTACGCGCACGCGCTAGAGTCAGGGATGCGCGTTCCTGGGCACGGCTTCTTCTCGGAGGCACTCGCCCAATTCGGCATCGCGCCGACCCAGGTCATACCCAACGGGTGGCGCATCATGGCTGGATTCGTCGTGCTCTGCCACTTCGCCGGCTTGCCGCCGTCGCTAGCTGTGTTCCGACACTTCTTCGGACTCCTCCCACTGCGACCCATCACCAACAAGCAGAAAGCATGTTTTTTTTTCCGATCCAAGGGCCCATCCGGTCTGTGCCTCGCCGGTTTGCCACACAAGAACAATGATTGTGAGCACGAGTTTTTCTTCCTCTCGATGCCGGAGACGTGGACTTGTCCCGTGGAGTGGGGGAGCCGCCCAAGAGCTTGTTGGAGGAGCCGGCGCTCAACAGGGAGGATGAAGAAATTGCGGCAAAGCTGCTGCAGGCTCACGACGCCGCTCCCGTTGATCTCAGGACTTACCTTTGCAACAACAACCTTGCCGCGACCACTCGTCCTCCATGGGATCTCTGAGGACGATGACTCGAGATACCGGATGTGCCCTTGACACCCCGCAGAGGGCACCGGCGATACGAGGCCCGCCTGGCCGGAGAAGGAGAACGACGGCGCGTGAGGGAGCAGTGTACCTTGCTTCTTGTCCGTTGGGATATTGTTTAAAAATATTTCAACAAAATGTGCAGACATCCGAGGTGATAATCGGGGAGATCATTGTCCTGATCAAGCGCTCCCAGATACGAGGGTAACGGAGTGTTAATCTTTTCCATTCCCCTCGTGTGGGTCCCAGAAAATAGGGTAATGGACTTTTCAACCAATCCATTTCCCTGAGGCGGGTCCCAGGGAGGAAGGTAATGGAGATTTGATTTTTGTTCCATTTCACTCGAGTTGGTACCATCGACAAGGATAACGGAGGCTCGATAGTCTTCCGTATCCTTCCATTCGGTCCCAGACACGAGGGTAACGGAGTTTAGTTCTATTCCATTTCCCTCGAGTTGGTCCCTGTCCAAGGCAATTTTGCTAGGTTATTAATAAAGAAAAGAGGACACAGGCATTGTGCTTCTTCTCCGAGGTCCGCAAACCCTCGGATTTCCTCAATCTCTACATCAACGTGATTCCACTCCGTCCGGATTTTCACATTTACAGAAGCTCCATCTAGATCATGCAACTCATCTAGGAGTAGCAGTTGTAATTTTGAGAGTAAAACTAGCAGACGCAAGTGCAATAAGAAGGGTTTCTCTGTCAGCCTTCATTGTGTTCGGCAGCAGCAAATAACTCTGTATACTTCTTCAGCAGAGCAGCATGCTTTTTGACACCACACTCCTGCATCCGACACCCCCCTGTGGTTCATTGTACCGGAGCTTATTCATCTTCATCAATTCCACTATATATTGTCTCAGTGCAGAAGCATCTTTGGGTTCATACCATTGAGTACCAAGCTGCAAACAGCGGAGCAAATAAATCATCCAGGAGCATATGCACTGTAGGATCTTTCATCGAGAAAAAAACAGAACATATTTCTATGAGCCAGAAACCGGTCTAAAAGACAAAACCTGAACGATATCTTCCAATGAAAGTTTGTCTTTTGTAAGGATTTTCTGAATATTATACAGTGCAAATAAAGCGCAGTCGGGAGCGGCTCCCTGCTTTGGAACCTGGCAGTAAAGAACAACAAACCATCAAGCATATAATTTTGAATTTTCAAATGCAAGGCAGTTGAATGAAAGTATTTACCTCAACTACTTTACTTGTGACTTCGTGGATATCCAGCACATTCTTTACGAAACTGTCAATAATATTACTAGGTTTTAGAGGAAGTGACTTAGCCTACAAAACATGAGCAGATGCTAAATGTTCCATAGAAATATCTACCTTTCAATCTGATCAGAATATTTCTTTGTTAGGTGAGTGCCAATGTTTTTTTAAAAGTGAATGCCAACTGAATCCATGAAGTATATGGTCGCCGTTTCACTTTCTGCACATGTCTGCCTGTGAATGGTGGCCAGGCTCCAGTGTTGACTGATCAATTGGAACATAAGAAAGAGAGGAACTTGATAAGCAGGATAGTATTCTCAAAATGCTAACCAACTAAATTTTATCTTTCTACCTCTCATTGTTATCAAAATTAGATTCTTAACAAAATAGAGAACAAAATTTCTCACATGTCCTTCACATTCACAAATAGAAATAAGTACTTGAGTTCAGCAATTGTTAGACTTTTGCGGGCAAGTGCAGCCGACAACCCTGTTTTCTGCTTACGAAGAAACCAAGATATATGAGAGGGGTAGTGTCAAACGAAACAGCTTGGAAAATTAAGAATGCTACAACAACAACAACAACCAAGCCTTTTGTCCCAAGCAAGTTGGGGTAGGCTAGATATGAAACCCAAATTGAAACTAGTGGAAATTTAAGAATGTTACCAAATCTGGAAAATTTTCTTTTACTTGTAAAAGAAAGTAAAAGAAAATTTTCCAGATTTGGTAACATTCTTAAATTTCCACTAGTTTCAATTTGGGCTTACGAAGAAACCAAGATATATGCGGACAAAAGGCTTGGTTGTTGTTGTTGTAGCATTCTTAATTTTCCAAGCTGTTTCGTTTGACACTACCCCCTCATATATCTTGGTTTCTTCGTAAGCAGAAACAGGGTTGTGGGCTGCACTTGCCCGCAAAAGTCTAGTTGTCGGCTGCACTTGCCCGCAAAAGTCTAACAATCGCTGAACTCAAGTACTTATTTCTCTTTGTGAATGTGAAGGACAGGTGAGAAATTTTGTTCTGTATTTTGTTAAGAATCTAATTTTGATACCAATGAGAGGTACAAAGATAAAATTTAGTTGGTTAGCATTTTGAGAATATTATCCTGCTTATCAAGTTCCTCTCTTTCTTATGTTCCAATTGATCAGTCAAACTGGAGCCTGACCACCATTCACAGGCAGACATGTGCAGAAAGTGAAACAACGACCATATACTTCATTGATTCAGTTGGCATTCACTTTTCAAAAAACCTTGGCACTCACCTAACAAAGAAATATTCTGACCAGACTGAAAGGTAGATATTCATTATGGAACATTTAGCATCTGCTCATGTTTTGTAGGCTAAGTCACTTCCTCTAAAACCTAGTAATATTATTGACAGTTTCGTAAAGAATGTGCTGGATATCCACGAAGTCACAAGTAAAGTAGTTGAGGTAAATACTTTCATTCAACTGTCTTGCATTTGAAAATTCAAAATTATATGCTTGATGGTTTGTTGTTCTTTACTGCCAGGTTCCAAAGCAGGGAGCAGCTCCCGACTACGCTTTCTTTGCACTGTATAATATTCAGAAAATCCTTACAAAAGGCAACCTTTCATTGGAAGATATCGTTCAGGTTTTGTCTGCTAGACCGTTTTCTGGCCCATAGAAATATGTTCTGGTTTTTTTCTTGATGAAAGATCCTACAATGCATATGCTCCTGGCTGATTTATTTGCTCCGCTGTTTGCAGAAGATGAATAAGCTCCGGTACAATGAACCACAGGGGGTGTCGGATGCAAAGAGTGTGGTGTCAAAAAGCATGCTGCTCTGCTGAAGAAGTATACAGAGTTATTTGCTGATGCCGAACTCAATGAAGGCTGACAGAGAAACCCTTCTTATTCCACTTGCGTCTGCTAATTTTACTCTCAAAATTACAACTGCTACTCCTAGATGAGTTGCATGATCTAGATGGAGCTTCTGTAAATGTGAAAATCCGGACGGAGTGGAATCACGCTGATGTAGAGATTGAGGAAATCCGAGGGTTTACGGACCTCGAAGAAGAAGCACAATGCCTGTGTCCTCTTTCCTTTATTAATAACCTAGCAAAATTGCCTTGGACAAGGACCAACTCGAGGGAAATGGAATAGAACTAAACTCCGTTACCCTCGTGTCTGGGACCGAATGGAAGGATACGGAAGACTATCGAGCCTCCGTTATCCTCGTCGATGGTACCAACTCGAGTGAAATGGAACAAAAATCAAATCTCCATTACCTTCCTCCCTGGGACCCGCCTCAGGGAAATGGATTGGTTGAAAAGTCCATTACCCTATTTTCTGAGACCCACACGAGGGGAATGGAAAAGATCAACACTCTGTTACCCTCGTATCTGGGAGCGCTTGATCAGGACAATGATCTCCCTGATTATCACCTCGGATGTCTGCACATTTTGTTGAAATATTTTTAAACATTATCCCAACGGACAAGAAGCAAGGTAGGTAGGTAGGGCTCCGCGCCGCTCCCTCACGCGCCGCCGTTCTCCTTCTCCGGCCAGGCAGGCCTCGCATCGCCGGTGCCCTCTGCGGGGTGTCGGTGGTCTCTGCCCCTCGCCCTACTTGCTTCTCATGGAGGGCCGCAGCGGTTCGGTCGGGGGTGCGGGCGGTGGCTGGGACCAAAGTCCCAGATCTGCCACGTCGGTACTACGGCAGGAGCAACCCATCGTCTCCGGCCTCGGGCTCTCTCCCTCTCCTTCGCGTTCCCCGACGCCTGAGTTCCCTGGCGCCCGGCCTGGTGAGGTGGCGGCAGAGGCCGCTACCACAGGTCCGGCGCGGGTCCAAGACAGGTTGGGGGTCTGGATTAATCCCCGGCCCTCGCGGAAGACGGAGTGGAGGCGCCGCAAGGCTGCCCAGCGAGATCACCTCAAATTTCCTGCACATGATCTTGTGCACAAACTAATAGGGAATGTTCATAATGCTTTTATACCTTTCCAAAATCAATTTCAAAGCTTCCTTAGAATTGAATGTGCGCTTGTGCTAAAAGTTTAGACGTGTCTCTAACAACAATTAGTGCATTTATTATTTATACACTGCTGAGGCAAATAAATCAAAATTCTCCTGGGAAACCTACCAAACATTGACGTCTAATTTTCTTGTGAGGTCACTGATACATCTCATGAAAGCTCAGTTTATGAGAATTCGTAGTAGTTAGACTCCATGCCCAGGTTTAACTTTGATTATACTATAAAAGAAATTATATCTCTGTCTTCCATAAGAATAACTTTTTACACTAGCCTCCTGTTTTCTCCGAAATTATGAACAACTTGGAGACAAAGACAGAAGTGTCATCTGCCAAATAATTGCATGAACCAGCTGAAACCAAGTACTCCATCCGATCCATATTAGTTGCCACTAATATAGATGTATCTAGATATATTTTAGTTCTAGGTACATCCATACTAGTGGCAAGTAATATGAATCAGAGGGAGTAATAGAATTAAAACAATGGTTCCGCCACAAATTCTAGAACAAAGACTGCTTATACAGCATCCAACCAGTACAAACTAAACAAGGACTACAAATACTGACAGAAATTAAAGTGCTGCTTTTAGTTATCAAATGGAAAACTTCCAGAAATGAACAACATTATATCAAGTTTTCCTCTGTGTGCCTATCTGAATATGAAAATACAAGCACAAATTCAGTGATTCCTTTCCATTGCGAGTGCAATGATCAATTTTTTAGTATCAAATTCAAAGTAGAACTTTTTTAGTATCATTATTATGAAGTTATTCCAAATGTTGAGCAGTACAGCTAATAATTTGGAGAAATAATGCAGCAACCCAAATTATTGATGTAGGAAACGTATTATTTCAAGAATATTTTGGTCAAATGGAGCAACATATATTAATATAACATCCTAAAGTCTGCATAAGAAGTTCTGCTACTATTTCTGTGAATCCAAATGATTGAAGTATTAATGGAAAGTTCCGGTGCATAAGGCAACAGAAGATAGGAGATATTTGTGTTGCAAACAAGCAAACCACGCTGATTTTGGCACCAAGTAAACACGAAAAACTAATAGAAAAATCAAGCTAAACATTTAGTATGTACCTTTTCTGGACGTCAACACTTTTTTTTTCTGTATATCTCAACTTATCACCTAGAGGAATATCAAGCCAACAAGAACTATATAAGGAAGACCTGATTATTTAGGTTACGTTTGGCATCATCATTGCCTTTCAATATCATTTATCAGTTTCTTTTCTTCACAGAAAAAGAAAAAATCTTACTGGGATTAGTAAGGACTACCTAACTAACTAGATTCCGTAGCACAGCAGGACACATCCCATACAACTGCAAACTGGCTCTCAGAGAGATTCCATGATTTACTCCATAAAACAGTGAATGTCACAGAGAGCAAAGGGTTTGTGAATTCCTAGCTCTTATTCAGATAACTGCATTGCTACAAAAAATTCATGTCACATCAAGCGAAGGAAGGGAACGTACCACCAAAGTGGTGGAGAACAATCGATGCTGCAACTGTAACATTCAGTGATGCAGTTCCGCCACCGTACTGAGGGATATAGACGAAGAAGTCACAGACCTCACACTCCTTCTGTGAGAGTCCTGTACCCTACTGGATGCAACAAACATTAGAAGGATTTAATCAAAGTAGAGGGCTCGTAACAAATCACTAGCTGTATTTTCAATGAACAGCACTCACTCCAGTTTTAACTTGACCAGTAAAATTTAGAAACGATTTAAAAGGAAATTTCTAGCAACTACATAATGGAAATGAACAGTAGAACATGATAATTGAAAACCATGAAGGATAGTGATACTAAGCATGTTTAACATGATATAAAGCCTTGAGATAATGTTTTACTTGCAACTAATGAAACAATTGAAATTTTCTTAAAGTCTCCTAGATGCCCACACTGGTTTCTAAATCCATCTGCTATGAGACATAGGCGTAACTCCCTATTTCCTGCCATAGGTGGCTCCACTGCTACACCAACAGCTACAGCTGGAATAATTAGGAAACAGTATCGGTCATAAATTTGATCGATCAAATACCCATTGGGGATGAAAGTTGCAACAGATATGAAAATCCATTATTTGAGAGGGGGAAATGAAGATAGCATCTTGACAGAACTTAGTATAAGTTAGGTTGTATAACCAGAAATCAAACAGCATCTGTGGTTAACATAGTCATGTTTGTCTAACTAATTCTTTTTGTTGCAAATGTCCAATTAACTTTCCCATCAATATGGACGCCTAATGTGAGGAAGGTGTTTTTCTTCCAAATTGTACTTCAGTGAAGCTAACTACAACACGAAGTTCCCATCAGAAGATACAGTCGTGGTGCTTGCCTAACTTATAAAGTACAGAGTGTTCGAATGCAGATTGATAACATGATGTTGATATTCCAAATTTGAGATTCCATATGTTGACTACTTGAGTTGAGTAATACCCATCCCGGTCCCCCTCTTAGAAATTGCATACCAGCCAAGTTAATTTCACAAATTAACAATTCAGCCGTCGTTACTGGTGCTGAGTCATGAGAATCCGACCAACCTCATTGCCAAAGAGGAACGCGGTGCTCCTGCGGAACGGGTGGGCCGTCACCGGCAGCGCGTCGTCGGTGATCTCCACGCCGCAAATGTCACATCCCCTCTCATCCTGCAGGAAACAGCAGAAATACACATCACGCGCCAGGAAGAGGCGAGATGTAGATGCGGAGAAGGATTTGGGGCTAGGGTTTAGGGTTTAAGGATGGGGCGTGCAGATTCGGGGATTTGTTGAGCCAGGGAGGAAATCACCTTGAGGTAGGCGCAGGCTGTGGCGAGGGTGGTGAAGTGGCGGAAGCGGAGGTGGGAGGTGGACCCGTGGCTGCCGAAGGCGCTGACGTCGCGGCGGCCGACCACCACCACCTCCGCCACGCCGAACGCCGTCGCGCTCCTCGCCAGCGTCCCCACGTTGTGCCTCTTCGCCACGTTGTGCACCACCACGATGCTCTCCGCCGCCGCCGCCATAGCCGCCGTTCACTGGTTGCTATTCTCGCTAGGAAAAAGAAAGAAGAGACGGGGAATGTGAGCTAGGGGAAGTTCCCCTGAGCCGTTCCGCCGACACGCGGGACCCACTAACCGGGACGAGTCTCCGACTCTCCGTACTACTCTAGGTCAGAGATCTACTTGTGGGCCCGTGCTCGCAGGATTTAACCCATTCCATCAGATCGCTTGGGCAGCTGTGCTTGCTAGCGAAAAATCAAAGAGATGGAGATACTTGTTGAAGGATAGAGAGGGATATGCGGAATATGTTGGATGTATTATTGAGCCTCATGGGCGAGTATATATAGGCGTACAGGGATCATCTTGGAGTGCGAGACAAGACACAAGATCTATCTCTATCTAGACTACCTAAACCGTACATATACCAAATATATCTCTAACACTCCCCGGTCGTAGCGGTAGTGACGTGAACAACGGTAGCGTCGCGGACGGTCGGACGGAGATAAGCCGAAGTGGACCCCGAAGGCGGCACTCCCCCGATCAGCGGGAGCGTCGTGGACGGGTTGCGTCGCGGATGCTTGGTGTAGAGGCTGGTGAGCGCGGGCGAGGTGGTAGCCCTTTGTGCCGATGTCGAGGTAGCCGAGAGCGTGGGTGCTGCAACCTTGGTCGAGGAAGCCGCGCGGATGCCGTGGTCGATGTCGTGGTCGGGTGCGGTGTCGAGGTAGCCGCACATGAAGCAAGCGCATAGTGCGCGAGGAGAGTGACGGAGACGCGTCGAGCGAGTCGTGGAGGTTGTCGATGCCGAAGTCGATGCAGTCCGAGCCGTCGAGGACGAGGTGCTGCCCTAGTTTTGCCAGAACTAGGCGCACGTCGGGGACGACATACTCGGTTTGCAGGCCGAGTACGCAAAGACGAAGTCGGCGACGCGGTCGAGGCGTCGAAGAAGAGTCGATGCCGATAAAGACGTTGTCGAAGCCGTGAAGACGAGGCGTTGGCCGAGCTTGCCAGGCTCAGGGACGCGTCGGGGACGAAGGCACGCGTCGGTGTTGCCAATACGGGCGTGCGGGGAAGGGGCCATCATGGACCACGCGCTGTCGGGAGGACCAGCAGAGGAGGCCTCCAGAGCGGTGGCGAGACGCAGAGCGGCGAAGAGGGAGAGGTGCCGATGCAGTCCGCGGTTGTCGATGACGCTGGCGACGAGGTCGTGGTGGACGGAGACGTAGAAGGCGGCGGTCGCAGGCGGCCTGGAGTGGTCATGCTTGACGCCTAGATGGGCGCGGAGGTGGTCGGCGGGACCCGCAACGGCCAGCAGTGGCCATGCAGTTACTGTGGAGCGCGGCAGCGGTACTCGAAGTAGGCGAGGAAGAACCCGGCGGTGTGACGAAGACCATGCGCGGACAGAGGCGACCCGTGATACGTCTCCAACGTATCGATAATTTCTTATGTTCCATGCTACTTTATTGATGATACCTACATGTTTTATGCACATTATATGTCATATTTATGCATTTTCGGAACTAACCTATTAACAAGATGCGAAGAGCCGATTCTTGTTTCTGCTGTTTTGGTTTAGAAATCCTAGTAAAGAAATATTCTCGGAATTGACGAAACTTTCGCCGGGGTCCTATTTTGCACGAAGCTTCCAGAAGACCGAAGACCTAACGAAGTGGGGCCACGAGGCAGCCGGGGGTGGCCGGCGCGGCCTAGGGCTTGGCCGCGGCCCTGGGGCTCGTGTGGCCCCCGCGTTGACCTTCCGCCTACTTAAAGCCTCCGTCGCGAAACCCCGATCGGAGAGCCACGATACGGAAAACCTTACGAGACGCGCCGCCATCCCATCGGGGATTACGGAGATCGCCTCCGCACCTGGGAGGGGATTCATCTCCGGAGGACTCTTCATCGCCATGATCGCCTCAGGAGTGATGAGTGAGTAGTTCACCCTGGACCATGGGTCCATAGCGGTAGCTAGATGGTCGTCTTCTCCTTGTTGTGCTTCATTGTTAGATCTTGTGAGGTGCTAACATGATCAAGATCATCTATATGTAATTCTATATGTTGTGTTTGTCGGGATCGATGGATAGAGTACTATGATTATGGTGATTATCAATCTATTGTTCATGTGTTGTTTATGATCTTGCATGCTCTCCGTTATTAGTAGAGGCTCTGGCCAAGTTTTTACTCTTAACTCCAAGAGGGAGTAATTATGCTCGATAGTGGGTTCATGCCTCCATTGAATCTGGGACAGTGACAAAGTTCTAAGGTTGTGGATGTCTTGTTGCCACTAGGGATAAAACATTGATGCTATGTCTAAGGATGTAGTTATTGATTACATTACGCACCATACTTAATGCAATTATCTGTTGCTTTGCAACTTAATCTGGAGGGGTTCGGACGATAACCTTGAAGGTGGACTTTTTAGGCATAGATGCAGTTGGATGGCGGTCTATGTACTTTGTCGTAATGCCCAATTAAATCTCACTATATTTACCATGTCATGTATATGCATTGTCATGCCTTTTTCTATTTGTCAATTGCCCGACTGTAATTTGTTCACCCAACATGCTTTTATCTTATGGGAGAGACACCTCTAGTGAACTGTGGACCCCGGTCCTATTTCTTTCCATAGCATACATTCTACTTGTTTCTTGTTTTCTTTGCAAACATCTTCCACTCGATACGTTTAATCCTTTGTTACGGCAAGCCGGTGAGATTGACAACCTCAACTTTTTCGTTGGGGCAAAGTACTTTGGTTGTGTTGTGCAGGTTCCTAGTTGGCGCCGGAATCCCTGGTGTTGCGCCGCATCACATTTCGCGACCATCAACCTTCAACGTGCTTCTTGGCTCCTCTTTGGTTCGATTAAACCTTGGTTTCATGCTGAGGGAAAACTTGCCTTTGTGCGCATCATACCTTCCTCTTGGGGTTCCCAACGGACGTGTACATCTACGCGCATCAAGCACTTTTCGCCGTTGCAGGGACTGAAGAAAAGTTACACCCGAGAGATTTCTAACTCCCACGTCAACTACACGCCAGCACTTTTCTGGCGCCGTTGCGGGGAGATCAAGACACGCTGCAAGGACTAAATTTTTCTTCGCGGAATTTATTGGATTCAGCTGCTGGAGTACCTTTATGTCCATCACATTGGGGCGGCTACAAAACTTCTTGATGATATGATGGTGAATTACTCTGAATGGCACACGGAAAGAGCTCCACAAGGTAAGAAGGTAAATTCTGTTGAAGAAACCTCTTCCTTGAGTGATAAGATTGATGTGATTATGTCTATGCTTGTGAATGGTAGATCTAATGTTGATCCAAATAATGTTCCTTTAGCTTCATTGGTTGCTCAAGAAGAAAATGTTGATGTGAATTTCATTAAAAATAATAATTTCAACAACAATGCTTATAGGAACAACTGTGTAATAACTATAGGCCATATCCTTCTGCTAATGGTAATGGTTATGGTAATTCTTATGGGAATTCTTACAATAATAATAGGAGTGTACCCTCTGGTCTTGAAGCCATGCTTAAAGAATTTATTAGTACACAAAGCTTTTAACAAATCTGTTGAGGAAAAGCTTGATAAAATTGATACTATCGCTTCTAGAGTTGATAGGCTTGCCTCTGATGTTAATCTTTTAAAGTTGAAAGTTATGCCTAATAATGATCTTGATAATAAGATTACTACTACAGCAAATGCCATCCAAGTTAGAATTAATGAGAATATAAGATTAATGGGTGAGTTGCGTGCTAGGTGGGATAGAGAAGAAAATGAAAAACTAGCTAAAGAGAATAATGTAGCTAAAGTTTGGACTATTACCACCACTAGTAATGCTAATTCTTCACATGTTGCTGCACCTCCTACTATCAATGGTAAAATAATTGGTGTTGGCAATGTTTCTACTCCTAGTGCAAAGCGTACAAAACTGCCTGAAATTGCTAAAACTGCTTGTGTGATAAAACTGCTGAAATTTTTTCCAACCTTGGGAATAATGATCCCATTGCTGTAGCTCATAATGATTTAGATTTTGATGATTGCCACATCTCTGAAGTTATAAAGTTCTTACAAAAACTTGCTAAAAGTCCCAATGCTAGTGCTATAAATTTAGCCTTTACAAAACATATTACAAATGCTCTCATAAAAGCTAGAGAAGAGAAACTAAAACTTGAAACTTCTATTCCTAGAAAGTTAGAAGATGGTTGGGAACCCATCATTAAAATGAAATTCAATGACTTTGAATGTAATGCCTTATGTGATCTTGGTGCAAGTATTGTTATGCCTAAAAAGATTTATGATATGCTTGACTTGCCACCATTAAAGAATTGTTATTTGGATGTTAATCTGCCGATAATGTTAAAAAGAAACCTTTGGGGAGGATTGATAATGTGCATATACGGTTAACAATAACCTTGTCCCCGTTGATTTTGTTGTCTTGGATATGAATGCAATGCATCTTGTCCAATTGTGTTGGAAGACCTTTTCTTGAGCTGTTGGTGCTGTTATTGATATGAGGGAGGTAATATTAAATATCAATTTCCTCTCAAGAAGGTATGGAACACTTCCCTAGAAAGAGAATGAAGTTGCCTTTTGATTCTATTATTAGAACAAGCTATGATGTTGATGCTTCTACTCTCGATGTTACTTGATTTGCACCTAGCTGAAAGGCGTTAAAGAAAAGCGCTTATGGGAGACAACCCATGTTTTTACCTACAGCAATTTTTTGTTTTATTGAGTCTTGGAAGTTGTTTACTACTGTAGCAACCTCTCCTTATCAAGTTTTTGTGCCAAGTAAAGTTTCTATGTCAAAGTTGATGTTATATTTGGGATTGCTGCGCAGAAACAGCATTGCTGTCTGTCACGAATCTGGGCATAATTCTCTGTAGAAAATTCGAAAAAATCTGCCAATTTACGAGCGTGATCCTCAGATATGTACGCAACTTTCATTAGTTTTGAGTTTTTCCATTTGAGCAAGTCTGGTGCCATTTATAAATTCGTCTTTACGGACTGTTCTGTTTTTGACAGATTCTGCCTTTTATTTAGCATTGCCTCTTTTGCTATGTTGGATTTATTTCTTTGATCCATTAATGTCCAGTAGCATTATGCAATGTCCAGAAGTGAAAATAATGATTGTGTCACCTCTGAATGTGTGAATTATTAATGATGCACTAACCCTCTAATGAGTTTGCTTGAAGTTTGGTGTGAAGGAAGTTTTCAAGGGTCAAGAGGAGAATGATATACTAAGATCAAGAGGAGTGAAAGCTCTAAGCTTGGGGATGCCCCCGTGGTTCATCATATTTTAAGAAGACTCAAGCGTCTAAGCTTGGGGATGCCAAGCATCCCCTTCTTCATCGACAACATCATCAGGTTCCTCTTGAAACTATATTTTTATTCGGTCACATCTATGTCTTTACTTGGAGCGTCGGTTTGTTTTTGTTTTTGTTTTTGTTTGAATAAGATGGATCCTAGCATTCACTTTGTGGGAGAGAGACACGCTCGCTGTTGCATATGGACACATGTGTCCTTAGGCTTTACTCATAATGTTCGGCGAAGTTTCTTCTTCGTTAATTTGTTATATGGTTGGAATTGGAAAATGCTACATGTAGTAATTCTAAAAAAATGTCTTGGATAATGTGATACTTGGTAATTGTTGTGCTCATGATTAAGCTCTTGCATCATATGCTTTGCACCCATTAATGAAGAAATACATAGAGCTTGCTAAAATTTGATTTGCATATTTGGTTTCTCTAAGGTCTAAATAATTTCTAGTATTGAGTTTTGAACAACAAGGAAGATAGTGTAGAGTCTTATAATGTTTACAATATGTCTTTTATGTGAGTCTTGCTGCACTTGTTCATCCTTGAGTTGCTTCAAAATAACCTTGCTAGCCTAAACCTTGTATCGAGAGGAATACTTCTCATGCATCCAAAACCCTTGAGCCAACTACTATGCCATTTGTGTCCACCATACCTACCTACTACATGGTATTTAGCCATTCCAAAGTAAATTGCTTGAGTGCTACCTTTAAAATTCCATCATTCACCTTTGCAATATATAGCTCATGGGACAAAATAGCCTTAAAAACTATCGTAGTATTGAATATGTACTTATGCACTTTATATTTTATTAAGTTGCTTGTTGTGCGATAACCATGTTTCTGGGGAACGCCATCAACTATTGTTGAATATCATGTGAGTTGCTATGCATGTCCGTCTTGTCTGAAGGTCTATCATTTTAGTGGTTGGAGCATGCAAAATTGTTAGAGAAGAACATTGGGCCGCTAACTAAAGCCATGAACCATGGTGGAAGTTCAGTTTTGGACATATATCCTCAATCTCATATGAGAATAATAACTTTGCTACATGCTTATGCATTTAAGAGGAGTCCATTATCGGTTGTCCATGTTGTCCCGGTATGGATGTCTAAGTTGAGAATAATCAAAAGCGAGAAATCCGAAATGCGAGCATTCTCCTTGGACCTTGGTACAGGCGGCATGGAGGTACCTTTGTGACACTTGGTTGAAACATGGCATGCAAAGATCCGGTAGTCCAAGTTAAGTAGGACGAAGTGCGGGCACTATTAGTATACTATGCGTGAGGCTTGCAACTTGTAAGATATAATTTACATAACTCATATGCTTTATTACTACCGTTGACAAAATTGTTTCATGTTTTCAAAATAAAAGCTCTAGCACAAATACAGCAATGATGCTTTCCTCTGCGAAGGACCATTCTTTTACTTTTATTGTTGAGTCGGTTTACCTATCTCCTTCCACCTTAAGAAGCAAACACTTGTGTGAACTGTGCATTGATTCCTACATACTTGCATATTGCACTTGTTATATTACTTTATGTTGACAATATCCATGGGATATACATGTTATAAGTTGAAACAAAACTTAATCTTCTTATGTGTTGTTTCAACACCTTTACTTTGATTTATTGCTTTATGAGTTAACTCTTATGCAAGACTTATTGATGCTTGTCTTGAAGTACTATTCATGAAAGTCTTTGCTATATGATTCACTTGTTTACTCATGTCATTACCTTTGCTTTGATCGCTGCATTCATTACATATGTTTACAAATAGTATGATCAAGATTATGATGGCATGTCACTTCAGAAATTATCTTTGTTATCGTTTTACCTGCTCGGGAAAAGCTCCAGGCATTGGTGATACGTCTCCAACGTATCGATAATTTCTTATGTTCCATGCTACTTTATTGATGATACCTAAATGTTTTATGCACATTATATGTCATATTTATGCATTTTCTGGAACTAACCTATTAACAAGATGCCGAAGAGCGATTCTTTGATTTCACTGTTTTTGGTTTCAGAAATCCTAGTAAAGAAATATTCTCGGAATTGGACGAAACTTTCGCCGAGGGTCCTATTTTTGCCGCGAAGCTTCCGGAAGACCGAAGACCTAACGAAGTGGGGCCACGCAGGCCGCCAGTGGCAGGCGGCCTGGAGCTTGGCCGCGCGGCCCACCCCTGGGCCCTCGTGTGGCCCCCGCGTGACCTTCCGCCTACTTAAAGCCTCGTCGCGAAACCCCGAGTGCCGAGGCACGATACGGAAAACCTTACAGACGCGCCGCGCCAGTCCCATCTCGGGGGATTCTGGAGATCGCCTCCGGCACCCTACCGGAGAGGATTCATCTCCGGGAGGACTCTTCATCGCCATGATCGCCTCGGGAGTGATGAGTGAGTAGTTCACCTGGACCATGGGTCCATAGCAGTAGCTAGATGGTCGTCTTCTCCTTGTTGTGCTTCATTGTTAGATCTTGTGAGCTGCTAACATGATCAGATCATCTATATGTAATTCTATATGTTGTGTTTGTCGGATCCGATGGATAGAAAGTACTATGATTATGGTGATTATCAATCTATTGTTCATGTGTTGTTTATGATCTTGCATGCTCTCGGTTATTAGTAGAGGCTCTGGCCAAGTTTTACTCTTAACTCCAAGAGGGAGTAATTATGCTCGATAGTGGGTTCATGCCTCCATTGAATCTGGGACAGTGACAGAAAGTTCTAAGGTTGTGGATGTGTTGTTGTAACTAGGGATAAAACATTGATGCTATGTCTAAGGATGTAGTTATTGATTACATTACGCACAATACTTAATGCAATTGTCTGTTGCTTTGCAACTTAATCTGGAGGGTTCGGACGATAACTTTGAAGGTGGACTTTTTAGGCATAGATGCGATTGGATGGCGGTCTATGTGCTTTGTCGTAATGCCCAATTAAATCTCACTATATTTACCATGTCATGTATATGCATTGTCATGCCTTTTTCTATTTGTCATTGCCCGATTGTAATTTGTTCACCCAACATGCTTTATCTTATGGGAGAGACACCTCTAGTGAGTGGACCCCGGTCCTATTTCTTTCCATAGCATACATTCTACTTGTTTCTGTTTTTGCAAACATCTTCCACTCGATGCATTTAATCCTTTGTTACAGCAAGCGGTGAGATTGACAACCTCATGTTTCGTTGGGGCAAAGTACTTTGGTGTGTTGTGCGAGGTTCCTAGTTGCCGGAATCCCAGGTGTTGCGCCGCATCACATTTCGCGACCATCAACCTTCAACGTGCTTCTTGGCCCCCCTGGTTCGATTAAACCTTGGTTTCATGCTGAGGGAAAACTTGCCCTGTCGCATCATACCTTCCTCTTGGGGTTCCCAACGGACGTGTACATCTACGCGCATCAACCCGCGCCGAAGGGGTGGCGCCGTGGTGGCCTCGGACGTCGGTGCGCGGGGGACGGCGAAGGTGACTGCGTCTGACGACGCCACGGCTCAGGGGCGCGTAGCTGTAGAGCGCGAGTCGGTGCAGCGGCGGGACGCCACTAGCGACGTACACGCCTCGGAAGGCGCGTCGTTGGCTAGCGGCATGGACCAAAGGCGGCGGCGCTGCGGCCCGAAGGGGCGACGCAGCGGCAATCCGATGCTCGATCGGTGGTAGGCGCGTGCTCGGGACGTGCTTGGCGGAGACGTGCGCGCGGTCGGTTGATCGGACCGACGGCGGCGCTGTACGCGCCATGGCGTGGACGACGTGCCGCAGATCAGACTCGTTGGCGATGTTGTCGGTGATATCCCGGGCGATGACGGCGAAGACGGACCAGCGATGGAGACCGCGCGGGCAAGACAGCCTGCTGCGTCGCACGTAGGCGTCCCGTGTGTGACGCGTGCGGCCGTGCCGCGCGGTTGATGAAGATGGCCGGTGTAGTCGACGTCGGGGATTTGGAGTAGAGCGCGGTGGACGGCGATGGGCGACTCAATCCGATCTATGATCGGTAAAACCAAAAGAAAACCGCCGGTCGAGCGACGGGAGGGTAAGAAAACCAATCTACTGATTGGAAAAAAGGACTCAAGGGCAGCGGATCAACGGATCGCGCGACGAACCCTCATACGGATTGCGCGGCCCGGGAGTAGATCATGGAGATCGACCTCCCCGGGGGCGGCGCGGCGGCGGCTAGGTTGGATCGGCGCCGCTCTGATACCATGTTGAAGGATAGAGAGGGATATGCGGAATATGTTGGATGTATTATTGAGCCTCATGGGCGAGTATATATAGGCGTACAGGGATCATCTTGGAGTGCAAGACAAGACACAAGATCTATCTCTATCCTAGACTACCTAAACCGTACATATACCAAATATATCTCTAACAATACTCTTCCAAAATTACATGGCTGCCAAGATCCAAAGCTCGAACTCGTTGTTGTTAGAGCATCTCCACTCGCGTTCCCAAAGCGTCCCCCAAAATAATTTGGGGCGCGCCGGATCAAAAATACATTCCAGCCGTGTCCCCCAAAGCCCATTTTTATCCAGCGCGGCTCGATACGGTGTCCGGCGCCTCGAGCCCGTCCCCGTCCCACAGGGGACGGTCCGGGCACGCCGGACACAACGAAAGCGAGGCGACCGGCGGGCGATGTGCCACCGGCTCGGAAGGCTAAAACTCCGTCGCCTACCTTTGGTCAAGCGACGTTAATGGCGTCCCTGTTTTCCCAGGCGACGCAGAGACACGTCTCGTCGTGCATGGACGCGTGGCCGTCCGCGCCGGTGTTATTGCGTGCAACCACACCGCTGCCGCCGATGTACATTAAGACGCCCTACAGTTCGTCCCAATTTCTCACCGCTCCCAAACCTTCTTGCCCGCCTTCTCCCTACAGATCTTCTCCTCGCCGCTCCAAACAATGTCGACCTCGTCCTCCCGCAAGATGGCCGCGACAAGCAGCCGGCCGCGGCAGCTGACCGTTCCGGAGGGCGTGGGCGCCGTACCTGCCGGCTATCTGTCCCCGCCGGACATGCGGCTGCCAAGCAGCGGCGGCTGGAAGATGGCCGTGAACGGCATTGGCGTCCCGCCGCCGCCGAAGCCGGGCACGGAGCAATGGAGGGACGGCATCAGGGCCCGGCGGGCTCAACTCACCGCCGCCGAGCGGCAGGATCCGACGTGGGCCGCCAACAACAACGATGAGTGGTGGAAGACGTACTTCAAGGTGAAAGTATAGAGATGGTGAACCTAGAGGGGGGGTGAATAGGTTTCTACAGATTTTAATTCTTTCTTTGCAATATTAGGCTTTGCGGAATATAAAGGTGAGCCTAATGCAAACTAGGTGAAGCAACCTATATGAGGATACAACTAACTCGAGCACGAAGGCTCTCACGGGCAGTTAAATCACAAGTAAGGAGTTCGGTTAGAGATAACCGATAGCACGGGAGACGAGGATGTATTCCGTGTTCCCTTGCTTTGCAACAAGGTACGTCACGTTTGGAGGAGTGGAGGTCCCACGAAGGATTTCCGCGCCACGAAGGCTCACCCTATTCTTCGGAGCCTATCCCACGAAGGAATAGCTCTCTCACTTGTGGTAGACTTTGAGGTAGCCTCCAAACCTTCACAATCTTGCCCGGAGCAGATCCACGCCCGGATGCTTCCGGACTCCTCTTGCCCACCTAGGGTTTCCAAGGAACCCTAGGAAGCAAGCTTCTTGATGAATACAAGGGGAATAAGATTTGGCTTGGTAGAACGGTAGATCGGGTCCTCCTCTATCGTTTCCCGGAGGAATTTGAGTTTGGGTGGAGGAGGAGGGAGATCTGGGCTTTGGTGTTTCTAACAATGGAGCATGGAAGAAGGAGCTCAAGAACAGCTTGTAGTGTAGTGCCTAACCCTTCCAAGGTAGAAGAAGGGTATTTATAGTGGTCTTCAAAATCTGGCCGTTGGACAACTTGCCACATCAGATTTTCTTCGAGGAAGCCGGTTGACCGGGTTTGGCGCCAAGACGTCCGGTGCGCACCGTCCCAGTCGGACGGGTCACGCCGCGGCGTTTCAACGGGAAGCGACGACAGGAGCTTGGCCTAGGAGGAGCTTCTTGGCTTCGGAATGCGCCGGATGGCACAAGCGGAATCCGGTTGGTCTTAGGGCAGCGGTCGAAGCTGGTCCGGGACCGTGACCGAGATCGGCGGTCAAAGCCGGGCACCGAGCGACGCCCGGAGGGCTTCCCTCCTTTCTGGATCTGCCGGATGGCACAGCGCCGGAGCGGTTCGGCCGGGCTGGCGGTGCCGGGGGCGATCAACCGGGCCGATGGCCGGCGGACACGGAAAATCCTGTTGATTCTTTCGTCGAATGGGGGGGTCTCCATTGCCTTCTTCTTCCATTGATACACCTTTATACCTCTTTGGCTAATACATGGGAATAATCTACAGTCATGTATTAGTCCAAATACACTAGCACGGTGTCATTGTTACCAAAATAATGGATAAGGGTAAAATACCCTTACACAAGGCGAAGTACGACGTCGAGATGCACAGCACCCAGGGGTTCGTCGGCGGGCCCAACAACTGGAACAAGGACGGCCGCGCCCTCTTGGGGTGTTCCGGGGCGAACCCTCGAGAACGGCATCCGCAACGGCGCTCCAAGGTTGGAGACGTCGTCGTCGCCGCCACCGTCTCCTCGAGGACCACCGCAATGGCAGCCGAGGAGGACGACGTACTTGTCCTCCTCGCACTCTTCTTCCGCAGGACCGGCGCGATCGACGCCGTCCTCGTCGTATCGCTCGGCGCCCTACACCGTCCCCAAACGGGAGGTGAAGGAAGAGCCGGCGACGCCCGTCAACATGAGGCGTGGCGACAGCGGCAGCCGGCGGCAGCAAGGGAGGTGCGGCGGCGCCCTCCTCATCCCGAAGCCGGAGGTGAAGGAGAGGGCGGAAGGAAGCGCGGGCGGCGGCTGGCGGCGAATCTGGCGGCAGCAACGGCTCCTCGCCAGCCAGCGACGACCCGGGCCCCGGGGGTTGGGCGCGTGCCAGCGTCCATGAACGACGAGGGACGCCTGGAGGCGACGTCGACATGGCGATCGCCATGTCCATCCGCGACTCCGGCAAGCCGCTCGTGGACCTCACCGACGACGGCGAGGGACCAAGCGGCTTGGTGAAGGACGAGCCCGTCGGCAGGCTCGTCGACGGCGTCAAGCAGGAGGTCGTCTCCGAGCAGAGATGTACAACTTCCGCCAGTACTACGACGACTCCGGCCGCCGCAAGTACTTCTAGATTAGGTTTAGTTTAAATTTAGTCAAATTTTGTTCGAATCTATGTAAGTTTGGACGAATCTAATCGAATCTCGTTAAGTTTAAAATTTCCGAAATTTTGTTTGGGGACGCGACTGGAGCGACGTCCCCCAAACGCGGCACGAACGAAACACGTCCCCCGAACGCTCAATCCGGCGCGTTTTGGGGGACGGTTTGGGAGACGCGGCTGGAGATGCTCTTAATCCCGAGGAGAAATGTAGGAGGGCAGAATTATTTTGGAAGACTTGCGTTTCTCTCGTTCCATATAGTCTAACTAGTGAGCATGGTGCTAGAGCCCATAGCTTTACGGTCGGAAGGGGTATTGCAAGTCATTAATGACCACCATTCGTCAATGTTAGACCACTCATGAGTGCGGATGCAAGGGATGCCAAGCCAAGCCTTGACCATATCCCAAAGCCTTTTGGTAAAGCGACAATAGGAGAAGAGGTGAGCCGTTGTCACTCGAATTTGCTTGCAAAGTGGACAAACATCACAATTTGTCTAACCTCTCTTCTCGAGGTGGTCCACCATCCAAAACCTATTATGGACGGTTATCCACTGCGCCACTATCTAGTGGGCCCGTGCTCGCAGGATTAACCCATTCCATCAAATCGCGTATATGGGCATCCAGGGATGACGCATTTTATAAGTTCAAAATGGTCGCGTCGTGTCTACATGCGTTGGATCATGGACATGAAAATGGTCATTTCTTACCGTGTGTCCGTTTGCGTTTGAGTGTGGGGCCACCCATATTGTTTTTCCAACAAATTTTTCATTGAACAAAATTGCATAATGTACATGCAAAATAAAGGAAAAAACAAGAAGGGACAAGGCCCTAGACTACTCGTTGCCCCTCGGGGCGGTTGATGACCCGGCCCCATCGTTGCCTCCCTCCCTCCTCATCAGCTTCTCCGTCGGTGGGCCGCCGCGTCCTCCAGTAGCCGCTGCCGCCGCGCCTCATTGGTGACATCCTCGACCTTCTTTAGTGTCTCGAAGGACTCAAGTAAGGTCCTCTGCTCCGTTGCCTTCTCCTCCAGGCCAGGCCCATCCATTCGAAGTTGTCTTCATCGTCGGACTCCTCCTCTACGGCCGCCGCCTCCCTGCGGCGTTGCTGCTCCACGTCGAACGCCGCGTGGGCCGCCCGCTCCTCCTTTGTCTCCTGCTCTGCGTAAGCCATGAACTTCACGTCCATGGCCGCGTTGATGACATTGTCCGCGCTATCTTCACTCTCGTCGTCGGAGCTGTCGGTCGAGGGAGGTGGAGTCGAAGGTGGAGGCGGAGTAACCTGGCCACAACCGGCGCTACTCATCATGGCAAATGTGGAGTACAGATGCGAGGCGGCGCTACGGTGGAGGTTGTGGCGGCTAGGGTTTGTGTGGAGGATATGATGAGGCAGCCGATCGCACGCCCCTCTTTATATACGCCGGAGGCAGCCGAGGGGCGCAACACACGTGGCATCGCCATTAACTTCATTGGCAGAGGTAGGCGGCAGCCGCTCGACACGCGAGGCATCGCCAATAACGTGGCGCAGACTGCCGAAGCGACGCCTCATCGCCAGTACTAGCATATTTGGGTCGTGTTTGCATCTCCACGGACAAGCCGGTCCTGTTTTCGTTGCTCTGTTAGAGATGCCCTAAATGGCTTGTGCATTTTTTAGGGGAAACTGCACCTTATTGATCAGATTAAATCATTACAAAGTGTTTCCCGGATGCAATCCGAGGTAACAAAATGAAACCAAACTAAACCAGGAGCTTCAAAACGTCGAGCTAGTACATGTGTTGCCTCATTACGCCCTTACGAGGAACATGGAAGAAGTATAGGATAAAAATTTTGCAGCTCCTTCTTGATGTCCTGAATGATCATTCCTAAGAATGAGCGATCCAGGGTGGAGTTGTTGGTGCGATTCACCACTGAAAGACAGTCCGAAGCCCCTCTTCCCGAGTGAGAACCAATGCACGCCAAATGGCCAGTGCTTTTGCTAGTACGAGCGACATGACCTCACTGATTTTTTAAAGAGTAGGCGGTAGCCCTGCCTTAAATTAATAAGGCCGTTGCCGGTAAGTGTTACAGGATGTTGAAGAACATCTTACAAACATCGATGAACAAGCAAACGAAAGATTACAAAGAAAACAACTTGTCATCAAGGCCATCATCTCAAGGGAGAACCAGAGCGGAGGAGAAACAACGCCATGAAGCTCGCCACCGAGAATCCTGCCACCGTCAAGTCCTGTCGCATCGCAGCCGGAATGCCATCCGCCTCCACCTCCGAAGAAGGTCCCAACCTTCTCGCCCTGGATTGTAGGGCGCCGGACCGTCGGCAAGCGGAGCAGCTCTCCCTAGAGCACGAATGAGCACCAGGGGCATCAAACCAAAGACAAGAACCAGACACGACCACCGCACGCGAAAGACCACAGGCCTCGCCGCCGGCCAACACACCGGCCACCCAAAAGACTTCAGCATCAGGACGGAGATCACCAGAGAAGACACGGCAAGCGCCGCAACCGCAAACCAGGACACCCACGCAGCACGGACACCTTCCGCCGACCCAAGGCGGCGTCTTCAAGAAGAAACACGACGCCAGAGCGCCGTCGCCGCCCAATCCAGAGATTTGGGTTTTCACCCGGGCGCCAAAGGAAGGAGGGAGGGGGATATACCTCAGCATCGCCTCCAAGGAGGAAGACGGCGTCCAGGACATCGCCGACGGTGCGACCGCCGCCACCCCGGCCATAGCCCCCTGCCCTGCCACCCCAACCACACCCAACACCAACGAGAACGCCGGATGTCATGGCCTTGGGGTGGGTACCACATGGAATCCGGCCTCCATCTTCAGATCTGCCACGAGATCGACGGGGAAACCACCGCGGCCCGAGCACCCTCCACCGCCTCCACGCCACCCACGCGACCGAGGAGACGGTCCTCAGCACCAGCAAGCGCTCCCCGCCGCCAGGGACCGCGCCGCCCTCACCTCGCAGAGGCGGCCGCCTCCGGTGCCCAAGCCCCCACCGGGAGGAGCGCTGCTCGACCACGCCCTGACCCACGGCTGCTCCAGCAGGAGCAAGACGCAGCAAGGTCGCCGACGGCGCGCCCGCTCCGGCACCAGCAGATCCCGCGCGGCGTTCCTCCTCCTATCGACGCGCGCGGAGCCGGGAGCCCGAATCCCTGTCGCCCCCTTCCCGGGCGTCGCGGCCTTCGACCGGTAGCGCCTCCGGGGGCGACGAGGAGGGGAGATCGAGGCGGGAGGAGCTGGCGGCGGCGGCCTAGGGTTTCGTCCCCCGGTCGCCAGGAGGAGGCGACGCGGGGGAGCGAACCGGTTTTCCCTGGATCCTTTTCACTCGGGTTGAGAGTTATCAATTGACCTCACTGATTAGATCGCTGCACGTAGTTAAGCATTCACCAGTGTTGCTTATGATCACGAACGCCGAATCCCATTCTCTTAGAGGATTTAAACAAGGCTGCACCGACATTAATCCAAACCGTACAGCGGTGGAGTGCATTTTGAGCTTCTTTGGATCGTAAATACTACCTATGTTTATAAATAGATGTCTAAGATTTATCTAGTATTTTTTGTGTTAAAGATAAGAACATTATTACAGCTCCTCCGTACTATGTTGGAAATAGGAAAAGGTTCTTAAAAGGCAGCTGAGAAATCGCAAATCGAAGCCACAGACGCCAAGCTTTTTTTTAAAACGTAGATGCATAAGTTTTGTCTCCATTGATTAAGGGGAAGATTTGACATGACAAGGTATCAAAACAAAGTTACACCACAGACTACTCTTCCAAAATTACATGACTCAAATTTTTAGCATCCGCCAAGATCCAAAGCTTGAACTCGTTGTTGACGGTCTCAAGGAGAAATGTAGGTGGGGTGGAATTATTTTGGAAGACTCTTGAGTTTCGCTCGTTTCATATCATCTAACTAGTGAGCATGGTGATGGAGGTCATAGCTTTACGGGGTGTAAGGGTTTTGCAAGTCATTAATGACCACCTATCGTCAATGTTAGACCACTCATGAGTGCGGACACAAGGGATGCCAAGCCAAGTCTTGATCATATCCCAAAGCCTTTTGGTAAAGCGATAATAGGAGAAGAGGTGAGCCGTTGTCACCTGAATTTGCTTGCAAAGTGAACAAACATCATAATTTGTCTAACCTCTTTTCTCGATACGGTCCACCATCCAAAGACTATTATGTACGGCTAGTCAAGCCAAAAAGAAAAGATCTTTGGGGGCGTCCAAGCTGTCCAACGCCAACAATAGTGATCTTTGAAGCTGATCATTGTCCCGAAGAAGAAAGCGAACAACATGGCTGGACGACCACACCCAATTCAACCTGACAAATCTTGTGAGACCCGGCCTCGCCATCTCCACGATGAAGCCAAACCTGGTTGAACCTCACCAGTCGGAATACAACCGAGACACAAAGATCACCTACAAAACATGAAGATAGAAGATCCTCGCCCTCCTCAACACCTGCAAAGGGACCACCATCTACGAGGTGGCGAGGTGTGGAGAGCTCCGCCTCATGTTGACCAAAACCTAACTCAGGGCTCCTAACTATAGCACATCAACAAGGATCCGAAGTCCCCCACTCCCACCAGCCACTGGTAGAGGGGAACCGTCGTTTTGCCGGCTGGGAGCAGATTTGGAAGGAACGTGAATATGTATGTATTTTGACGTTCATGACAACATCAAATTTCTTCCTGTCAAACTTCCCTCCTAGCCTGAAGTATTTTTCCCAAAAAGACGGAAATTTTTCAGAAGACGTTAAGCTTCGCGAAGAAAAAAAGTTGACCAACTGTAGGCAAGAGTGGAGTAGTCATGGATCCCAATGTTCCGACAAGCTAGATCCAGGTCCAGACCAGCACTTGTTGCCGTAAAGCTGTCAGCTCTGATTCCCATTCCCTACCAACCACGCCCACGAATCAGAAATGGCCACGCTACAGGGAACATCCACTCCAGTTAGTGCTACCAGCCTACCAGAAATGGTTCACACGATATTTTTGGCTTCACAACAACAGTTAAGCCTGCACAAAAAAAGGGTTAGCACTTAGCAGTATGCAACAAGAAGGAGCGGGATATATCCATATAACCATCCATTATCCATTATCCATAATCTTGTAGGGGGTATACGATGTACGACGACCAAAGTATTATTGTTCAACCGATCACCGGCTCAAGCATTATTCTCTCTAATAATCTCCCATCAAATCCAAGCTGGGCAATCAAAAAGAAAGGAGAACAAATGGTATAATGAAGCAAAAATCTTCTCAACGGCCGATGGGGCGGGCACAAACCCTGCGCTGGATGTGGGCCCGGCATGACGGGCACTCCTTCATCCCTTGCTTGGCGTGGAGGTCGTTGCACTTGGCGCAGACCACCTGGTGGGCGCAGGGGAGGAAGACGACTGACATCTCCTCGCTAAGGCACATCACGCACTCCCGGTCACGCTGCAAGTCATCGAGATCAATGTCCAGGGCAGGCGATGCAGCAACCCTGGCCAGAACCTGTGTGTTCCCGCTCTTTCTCCCCTCGGAGAGACGAGAGGGACGGGTCTTGTCGTCTGTATTCCACTTGGGAGCAGCGGCTGCTGAGGTGTTGAGGGACACCTTCAGCTGCGAGATCTGCTGCTCGAGAGCACGGATCTCGCTCTTGTATCTTTGCATGTCATTCTCAGCTTTAAGGTGCAGGAAGTTCTCTTCCGACCTCAGTGATGTCTCAATCTGACCCCTCTCTTTCCTCTCTGAGGTCACATGGGCAATTGCTTCAGTCTTCCCAGCCTCTTCCTGTCTCCACCTTACCTGCAAGCATTAAGAATGGTTTGACCAATGCAGTAAGTATAGCATAAAATAATCCGCATTATTATACTGCATACTCCAAAGCAACCTTAAAGTTCTACAATAACTTCCTAACAGGTACAACCAGCATTACATGATATGACCAATCAACTTGACATATATTTGATGACTATGAATGAAAAATTAGTTGCAAACAAGCTATTTTGTGTGTTTAAGCGTATAGTAGGAAGAACGAAAGCTAATGCGTTTTTACTCCCTAAGAGGAACATGATTTTAAATCCTCCATCTGAAAGACAATGAACACAGGAAGAACCTCAATAACATGATATGAGTCGACGTATCAAAGGTTGGAGACGCTGCAGAGGTACTAGTGAAGAAATGACACTACCATTTTTATCTGTTTGGAGTATAGACTAGAACTTACCGACAATGAACAAACATGTAAGTAGACTCTTTAGTTTATTTAACAAACCAAATGATTAACAGGCTAGAGTTTAATGAAGCACACACATGTACGTGTAAGGCTCAAGAAGCTTCTTTCCTGAAATTTGGCATGTAAGGACTTGCCAAATGCGAGCTATATGTGAAATACTAATTGTTATCACGGCATTGACAGCATGACAACCAGTTTAGCTATCATTTATTATGTACTATTTCTTATCCAGTTTGTATGCATGGAAAGGTGGAAGAAATGCAAGCAAATAAGAGAACATGGAGGGAAATGAAATGACTAGCATAACCATGAGCATACTATTAAACTGACCCAAAAAACAACATGCATTAAAGGTATACTGGAGAGTTCAATATGAAGCGGAAACACAACACACAAGAGAAGACGTCCATCCTAACATTTAGAAGTTCTGATGTGAGCTAACATCAGATTTTATGCAAAGCTTAACCTTTTCCTGCTTAATTTAATTCTTTTTGCAGTCAACAAATCAAAACATCAATCTCTCAAAAACAATCTAAACAGCGCTAAGCATTTCTGATAAAATTGTGGAGTATATATCAACTGAACCACATCAATTAAAGATTCATCATCAAATTATGTGACTTGCATGTGTCTCATAGATACTATTCACTCAGATTTAGAAGATTACGAAGAGGTAAAGAAGTAAGTACCTTCAGTTGTTCTTTCTTCTCTTTAGCATGCTGAAGTTGTTGCTGAACCCGGGATAGTTTGCTTTTTTCTGCTACAAGCTGCTCTTGCAACAGGGATCTTTCAGATTCCCAATACTGGGACCTTTTAAGACTGCTCTCATCCTTCTTTGAAAGCTCCACAAAATTTGCTGCGGACTCAGCCGCATGCCGCTTTGCAGCTTCCATCTGTACCCTAAGTTGTGCATTTTCAGCCTCGCGCCTACGAGCGGAAGCATCTGCTTTATCCAGCTGAGCGCTTAACCTGGAAATTGCAGACTCCATCTCTAAAAGCTTCTTCCGAGCGCTCTCTACCAGACAGTGCCTTTCCTCATGAAGTCGGTCCACCTCTTCCTTCTCTCTCCGGAGTGACTGAAGCTCCTCCTTCTCCTTGGCAAGTCGTCGCGTGACCTGCATCACCTTCTCCATAGCCCAGTCCCTCCAATCCCGCATATGTGCTTGCAACTCTTTCTGCCTCTGGACAAGAATCAAAACCATTTCATCCTTCTTATCTTGTGGAACCCAGACCTTCTGATCCTCATCATATGCAAAGTTAATTTTGCTGCTAGGGTCTACAGCTTCAGTATTAGAATCTTGACTCAAAGGTGGAGCAGAACCATCACCTGAGGATGGTGAAGGCAAAGGCAATGGCAATGACAATGATAATTCTGTGCTAGCAGCTGATGCTGGGTCAGCATTATTGGTTGTCTTGGCATCAAATGATGGAATAGAGGCAATGGTACCAGTGGCAGTAAAAGAAAGGTCAACTGCATATTCTGAGCCTTTCATGCTTGCAGCAAAGCCTTTTACAATTTTTGATTGGCACTTCAAGCTACAGGTAGCAGAATCTGGAAGCGGCCTGCACTTCCTCTCTAGTGCTGCAATCGCAGAAGAGCTATGCTTGCCAGACCTAAGAGATCCTTTAGAGCCCAATGCTCTGGAATTTTTATCAAAGCTCATCAACTTCTGGCGGTGCAAGGAATCCCTCTTAGAGCTCCCCCTCTTGCTAGGGAATGGCTTATCATCCTTGACAGATTGCGTCGCAGCAGCAACAAATGGTTGATCCTCTGAATGATCAGGCATAGCAGCGGGGTGTTCTTTTGGCTTAACATTTGGTACCACAGGATGCATCTTGCCAGAGGTAGATGGCTTGCCATTTGGGGCATTCAGGCTCACTGATGTTGTGGATGAATCAGGTTTCACACCATTGTAAGAGCCAGGTGGCACTGGGGTAAGTTTTCCGCGGAAAGTAATGCCAGTCTGTGGGTGGGTGATAGAAACAGAAAGGTCGGGACTTGGGCCAGGTTCACCGTTCCCGGCAACTGGCTGTGCAATCACTTGAGCACCCAGCGCCGGAAGAGAAGCAGTGCTGTAGTCCATGGCACAGGCATGGGCAACATTCATATCTGACATGAGCAGGCAAAACATGACATCGCCGGTGGTGTAGAATGGCTGCGCCTCGTTGACCACCCCAATCAAGCTGCCGAGCACAGCCCGTTCAATCTTCCTCATGTCCTCAAGGGAGGAGCCATCCCTAGGTAGCAAGTCCCCCTCGGTCTTGAGCACCTCGACGGCTGCCTCGCCGAACCCAGCAAGGCTCTCCCTCCAGCTGTACCCTCCAGCCGCCCGCACGACCGCAGCCCGGGCAGCAGCCTCTGAGTAGCCCATTGTGGTGATCACACCGACGGCATTGTCGAAGGTGGTATCCAGGCTCTTGAGAAGGATCTCCTCCAGCTGCGCCTCATTGGGGTCACTCCAATTCACATACCGTTGACACTCTAATAGCTCCTCAGCCGTGGCGTGGATGCCTTTGCAGGCATCGCACGCGCTGGGGATGAGGTCCAGATTGGCACCCTCGGCGGCGGCCGCCGCGGCCTTCTCAGGTGACATGAACTCGAACCCCACGCAGTCCGTCGTGAGTGGGTACTCGAGGCCGAAGGGGCCCAGCTCACCGGAGGGCGGCTCGGCGCGAAACTTGCGCTTGTTCCTGCTGGCCGCCGACCCTGAACCCGACGTCGCCTCCTGGGTCGCGACACTAGACATCAGGCAAAGCCGCTTCTTCTGTTGAAAAATCAAGTAATTCACAAACAGAAACGGCGGCAGAAAATCTAGCAGACATAAAAATGGAAGGAAATTTGTCCAGGGACGGGACGGGACGGGACGGATTTGACTGACCTTGTTTCCTGGGCACCGAATCCAGGAAAAAACCTGGAAAAATTGGGAGAAAAATAGAGTGAGATTCTGGAAGCTTGAACGAATCAAGAACCCAAGAAAATAGTCCTATGAGGTTAGTTGTAGAGCATGAGATGGGATGGAGCGAGGTCCTGATCCGATCAGGCGCGGGCGGAGGCGAGATTGGGCGGACGGATCGAGGCACGTACCGGGTTGGATCGGCGGGGATCGAAGAGCGGGGCGGCTGGTGATCAGAGGAGTGGAGAAGAGAGACTACGGCGTATGTATGGTGTGGTATATAGAGGAGGAGGAGGAGCGGGGAGGGGATGGGAGATTAGAAGAAGAGAGGGGGGAGGAGGCGTCTCAACCTCTGTGTGGGGTAGAACCGTAGAACGCCTGATGAGGACTCACACCATTCACCCTTCTTCCAACGTTTTCCCCTTCATTTCTTTTGGCTGGATGCAAATACTGCCAGCTATTGTTGACCACCTACCTAGGTGTGCCCCCCTCATGGAACCACCATGGCGCGAGGGCTGATGTGTCTGGCCATGTCACCGCCGCGGCGGATGATGTGGCGGACGATAGGTGAGAATTTGAGCATTTGAGGCGAAGAGTCTACGGGTGTTCAATATGACTTCATTTGAGGCGAAGATGCTATATATGGTTGGTTAATATGACTTTGGTCGCCAGTGGTATCTAGGGTTTGCTAAGTGCATGGTTTGGCGGGAGAATTAGTATGGTCGGGTTTGACGACGTTGTGTAGGGGGGTTTCCTATGTCGGTTGCATTTTGGCGGGAGAATAAGGGTCTCTGCATGGCGTAAATCATTGTCTGTCGTTAGCTAGGTGCAAATGACCGATGCGCGGAGGTGGGGCACGGGATAAGGCCATCGTGTTTGGGTGGTGGTGGGAGATTGTTGACTATGCAACTTTAGATTTGCACATCTATGTGTAAGTGTAACTGTTGCATGGCATGATGCGAGAATGGTAAAATTGGTTGGTTTCTTTCTCAATAGTATTCGACGTTATTATAAACCCTCGTACACCAAAGTGGAACATGTCGGAGTGCATTTTTTGGGTTTTATCATTATAATTTGATTTTGTAAGTAGTACTAGACGTCACGCCAGCAACATGGACAGAGACAAGGGGGCAAGCAGGGGCTACGCCCCCGTATGCTCATGATTTCCCTTTGAGCATTAGCTATGAGAGCTTCTTATTTGTATGATTTTAGCAAGTTATTTCTCCCATTATACTTCATTCCTGTCTCCGTCCTTGGCCAACAATGAGTGTTTAACCTAATTCCTCACTACAGGACTTGTGTAAGTCTAATTTTTCATATTGTCGGGATCCTCCGATAGAAATAACATGATATTTCATTAGCTAACAACAGCATCAAAATTGCCTAATCATTTTCGATAACCCATATGTTGTTGACTGGTGTTTTATTACCGGATGAATACCCCATGTTGGTTGTCCACGTCGGCCGACACCTTGGCGATTTAGTTGGCCACAATTGTCCTTCTATCGTTGTTCACTGCACGTCAGCGTGCCTAACTGGTTTTTATTAAGTTGGCATATATAAAAGGAGAGAAATAAATGAGCATACTTTTCGCATATCTTGAGCACAATTATATGGAAATACTAAGTAATTTCCTTTTATTGCTCTAGGTATGCAATAAATAGCTGCTAGTATAGTATCTTTACTAGATATTTTTAATTTATTGCTTCAGATATGCTAAGATCTTGTTAGGTCCTGAAAAAGTTTCCATTTTCTTTATATCATTCACCTGCTATATAAAAAAGATTTTTCTGAATTGGTTTGATTTTATTAATCTATATTTTTCACATTTATTACAGGATGGCCTGCATTTCACCAATAAAATGTTCATTTGAGTCCTCTTCTATATGATATTAACAATGAAGGTATGCGGGAGATAGTTACTTTGGGGTGGGACGCTAGTACTTAAACTAGGGTTGCTTCTTAGCACTAATCTTGCAGGTTTCAGCAGTTAGTTGTAGCGCGCCTTCCCTCCTTCTCTCATTTCGAAAATATTTGGTAGTAGTCTTGGACTCATAGTATGTAAAAGGGCTTCTTTCGGTTTTAGAGCGTTTTAATATAGTGGAAATTCCATTTTCACTTTTTCTAAGATTTGTTTTTCTGCTTAATTTTCTTGTTTGGGTTCAAGTCTAGGAATGCCCAACTTGATGCTGATTCGGTATCTTGGAGAACCTCGCGGTTTGAGCAAGATGCGTTTGGTTCGCGCCATTGACTGCATCATATTCATATAGAAGGAGTCAAGAAAGAATCAATCACAAGCCGTGTTTACTGAACGAAACTCCCAATCTGTGGAATTCGACTCGAATAGTTCGATCGATCATTGGGCTCAAATAGGGGTAAAGAGGGGGGAACGGGGACATGGTTGATAATTGTACGGTTTCCCACTGAGCGCAAGCATAAAACTTTATCCTTCCTCGCCATAACCATGGTGTCAAGTTGATTTGAGTACTTATAGCCGAACGGAGTTCTCTCTCATATTGTTATGTTCACCTGGAATGCCATAAGCCTGCTCTCAAGGAACAACTCGAATCACTCCTGACGCGGGACATGCTTTCGCATGGGGAGTTGGATAAATTACCCTCTTGAGCTCGCCTCCTTCTTTTTTGTAATCACCGAAATTGTACGATGACCCTTCTTGCTCCAGGCATATGACCCTGAGACGTGACAGTGTCACTTTTCCGGCTCGGTAAAGTGAAAGATATAAAGTACGGTCGTCATCACTAGTTGCTGCTTCCCTTACTAGTTTAGTTGCTATTACCCCCATGTTGGGCGCTATTGGTCCATGCGAAACAAAATGGATTACGATGGATTATGGAAGAACCAAATTCTCTCAAACAAAATGGATTAAGATGGATTACGAGTGACAGAATTTGCTGCCTCTTCCAGCCATGTATCAACATGTTGGGTTCCGAAGTAGAAAACAAAAAATTTCCTACGACAGAATTACATAGCCAAGATCTATTCTATGGAGATGCAAAGTAGCGGAGGAATTCGGTGTTCATACCCTTGAAGACTGAAATGCTTAACATTAACAATGAAGTTGTACATCGACACCGACCTCAAAGTCGTGAAGAAGTCCAACGATGACCGCTCCAAGTGTCGCTCCTGTGCGGTTCTACACACGTACGATGTATAGACGTCCCCCGTGTCGGTTCATCGAAGAAGCGGAAGTAGAAGATTCAGACCGGTGTTCCAGCCACATGACAACATGCAGGTGGTGGACAATACCCCAACCTACGCACGTTCCAAACTTCGGGAACACAAGTGAGGGAGAGGAGAGGGAGAGAGAACTCAATGGAATGAATGAGGGGAACCCCTTGGTGCTCTTACATGGAAGGTGACCTTGCTTTCAGTGCGATTTATAACAGCCCATGCAGTATTTAGAAAAGGTCTAGCAAGAATAATAGATAAATTATCATCTCCAGTCATTTCTAATATTACAATGTTCGTAGGAATTTTCACATTAGCAATCATAATAGGAACATCTTGACGTATACCAATAGAAATAGCAGTAGATTTATCAGCCATTTGAAGTGAAACCTCAGTGGGAACTAACTTATTTAAGTTGAGCTTCTTATAAAGAGAGATTGGCATGACATTTACCCCTGCTCCAAGATCACATAGATCATATTTCACATAAGTATTCTTAATAGTACAAGAAATAGTAGGAATACCTAGATCTCCATGTTTTCTGGTAACTTTCCCTTAAAATAACAATCAGCAAGCATGGCGGTAATAGCTTCAATAGGTATCTTCCTCTTGTTATTAGCAATGTCTTTCATATATTCTGAATATGGAGGAATTTTAATAGCATCAACAAGATGAATTTTCAAGTATAATTTTTTTTTATCAATTCAATAAACTTCTCAAATCTTTCATTATCTAAAGTTTTCATTACCTCTTGGGGATATGGTATGGATCTATGAACCCATGGATCCCTTTCTTTACCTTTTGGTTGAGGTGGAGCCTTCTTCTTCTTACTTTTCTCCTTGGAGGATTGAGGATCTTCATTTATTGTAGGCTTAGGTTCTTTATTAGCATCCTCTTCAGGTGGTTCCTCATGTGGTTGAGACATTTCCACATCATCTTCATTATTATCATCTTCAATTTCAGCATCACAAATAGATATATCATTATCTTGATCTTGAGAGTTCTCATTTTCTTCACTTTCATTGGGGGATTCACTTGCAAAATATTTCTTCTTACGAGCTTCTTGCTGTTTCTCTTTGGATGTCCTTCAGGATAATCAGGGTCCTCGGTACTTGAGCCTCCTCTAGTATTAACTCCACATACATGTATTTTCTCAGCAAGTAGCTTCACATGTAATTTATTTTGAAGAGAAATCATCTGCTCTTGATCATTCATCGTATGGTAATGTTTGATACTCATTTTAAGAGAATCTAAACAAAAACTCAATTCCTTATGTAACATCCCTATTTAATAAAATCCTAATCAGGATTTTTTTGTGCATTCATGGGCATCATGTAAAATCCACTAAAAATCGCATTTAAAATTAAAGTGGAAACCCTAACAATATGCAAATCTTCCTTTATTTTAAAATGGATTAAAATGCTTTGAAAACTTTAAAACTAATATGGGGACATTCCAAAACGGTTTAGGAAAGACCCTAAATACTTTCCATAAAGTGTTGCTTTATTTTGAATCTCCAAAAGGTTGCAAAACTATTAAAAAGGTTTAGAAATGGTGTTGTTTTTATTATTTTCTGTAATTCCCCAAAAACTAGGGGGTTTCCTGAAAAAATCCCCTTGTCATCTTCCTCCTCACACGCAGGCACCTGCGTGGCCGTGCCCTGCACCTCCACCTCCTGCTGCCGCCGTCGGATGAGAGGACACCCTGGAGCTTCTCACGTGCGCCACGCCGATGCCTCTCCCTCTCCTACCCTCTCTCTCCCTCGCGCTGGCTCTCTCTCTCACCTCGCCCGACCCCACCCTAACCTCCCAGACGTCGCCGCCAGCCTCCGCGCCGCTAGGCCACCCGACACGACCACCATTAGCTCTGCATCGTCGCCCTCTACATCCCTGTAAAAGGAATTGGCTCGAGTCACCGTTAATCAACGCCATCGACCTCTTCTTCCCCGCGGCCGGCAAAGATGCCGACGACCGCCGCGTCGCCATGAGGCCTCCTCTGCCCTCGCCGCCAACCTCCTCGCGCTTCTGGTGAGCTGGAGCTCCTCCTGGACCCCTCCGTCTGCTCCCTCTCGCTCTGCACTGCCCCCGCTTCGCGCTACTGCTCGCGCCGCCGTCGGGCATGGCCGCCGACGCGTCTCCAGCGACCATTGGCGGGCGGCGCCACCGCCGATCAGTCTGCCCTCGATGGTGCATCAACGCCCTCTGTACGATCGTCGCCTACTGGCGCCGCCTCTACTCGTTGCCGGCGCCGGGCCGCCGTGGTTGACCCGGTAGGCCCCAGTGGCATGTCTTATCCCTTTTCTTTTTATTTTTGAGAAATCTCTGACATGCGGGTCCCAGTAGTCAGGATTTTAATCATTTCCGAAAATCCACTTTAATTATTAAAACCCTGACAGTGGGCCCTCCCTGTCAAATATTTAACAATTTCTAGAAAAGGCAGAAAATGAATAAAACTTGGAAATTCAATTACTAATTCATTTTAAATCAGAAAAATATGTATAATATATCAAAATGATCAGAAAAATGAAACTTGTCTATCTAAGCTATCATCATGCATATTTCAACAACTTCAATTAACATTTATGTTAGACCAACGAAATACCACTTGATGGAAATCATCGAAATGCAATGTTTTATGCATTCGAATTCCACTTAAAATTAATGATGTATTAGGGTTAGTTTCAATACCCTTCGAATATGTCATATCATCATTCTTGCATGCACATTGCATCGATGCCATGTGTTGATTGTTCCTTTTCTTTCCGGTGTGTTTCTGCTTCCTCACGGTAGGACTCAGAGTTGATGTGTGCAACGAGACGATGATCAAGATCAACGACCCCGGAAGATCAATACATGTTCATCGACGAAAAATCCAAGTACAAGATCTATGAAGATCCATATTATTTGTCAGGGACAAAGGCAAGCCCTAGCCTGGTTCATATATGTTTTACAAATGCTTTCATTCTGGTTACTTCATATTGCATGCGATTCCAATATCTTTTATTGATAGGTAGAATTATCCTATCAAATGCATGTTCTATCCTTGTAGCCAAAATACCCCGATCCACTGCTCCTAGCATAACTAGGTTTGGCTTATGTGCTTTGTTAGAGCCTTTATATCTTTATGCTTAGTCATGCTTAGTTCGTTACGCTATTTGCTCCGGTTACTGGAGCCTCCAAATGAAATGAATCAAGCATGATAGGTTGTTGTAGTAAGTGTGGAGATGGTTGATGAATATGATTAAAGGCTCCGACGAAAGGCCACATTGGGATGTGGTGGGTTGTTTTGTTTGTGCCGCCCTAGGAACCGAGTTCCTGTCTCTTGTTCCAAGACTGAGAGTACAACCACACGTGGAGGTGTGGGACTCCCGTCGACTCACTAACTTGCTTAGATCTATCCATGAGCTACCTAGTTTGGGCATTCCATTTGCCATACGCATGAGTGTGTGAAAACATTTGCAAAGAGGTGCGTACATACAGGAAATGTGGCCGGGGTTGGCTGGGGGTTAGAGTCCCCTGTGGTTAGAGTCCCCTGGGGTTAAAGTCCCTAGAAAACCAACCTCCGCACACAACGAACGGTTCCGTGTCGGAGACGGCCGACTTACGATGGCGGGTCAAAACCTTTTGGCGTGGCTCATGGAATAGGTCTACGTAAGGTAAATGTTGTAGGCGATCACCCCTCCGCCAGTGCCCAACCTGAAGGGCATCATGTGGCTAATGGAGACGGTCGTCACGTGTGGGCAAAGTTGTACACCCCTGCAGGGTTAAATCTTTTCGAAAAGCCGTGTCCACGGTTATGGACGACTTGGAGCTGGATGACGCGATCATAGATAACATGAACCGAATGGTAAAACTTGGCAACAGTGTGAATAAGGATTCCCTCCTCCGGGGTTTCGAGGGGGTTATCCGAGATTAGTGGTTACAGATGATGATTATTGGTGGATACAATATGATGACCAGTAGATCTAGTCATATCGCTCTCTTATCCCCTTTTAAATGATCTGAGTAGTCGAGTTTCTACTCTTCCTCTCTATTATAAAGGAAAACTGGCTTTACGCAAAAGAAGCTCTACATAAAGCCTCGCATACCCGCTTTGCTAACAGGTTGTACTAAGTCATGCTGAGTCCTTGTACTCAGCCTTGCATGCTTTTGTTTCAGACGAATTCGCTTCGACAGATGATGGTGTCTACGTTGACATCGACGAGTAGCAGGGTTTCCGGACGACTTGGGGGCGCGAATGGGATGTAGCCGTTATGCTCTGGCCTCTTAGGCCTTTTGCTATCTTGCTATGTCTAATAGCATAACATGGATTAATTAAGCGTAATGTTGGGTCGGTGACCTGCGTGTGAGTCGTAGAGTCTTTGTTGTGTTACCAGTTGTGGTTACCCATCTCGTGCATGATGCGTGTATGGATATAAAGTGCACGAGAGGGGTTTAAGGCACTCGAGATCATTGTTATGCAGTTTTGGTTATGATTAGCAGGGCGGTTGAGGTGTCGCTGTGCCAACTGTATGTTTGGCGCCTGTCGATATTCGGCCTGGGATTGGTACCCCAGTAGCCCTCAGACCCAGCCTGGCGGTATGGGGTGGTGTAGTCCCTGTTGGGACTGCCTGCCGATGTGATTCGGCCTGGGAGTGGTAACCCCAGTAAACCTCATATCGCATGACTAATACACATAACATCTCTGTATAATTCTGATCCCGGGGGTCCTACAGCTTTGGTATCAGAGCAGGACTGTCTGTAGGAAACCCTTAGACTTGGTCGAAGTTGAGTCTAGTGTTTGTGAAAACTGTTCAAAAGTTAAAAGTAACTGTGATCCAGCAGGCGGATGACAACGGTGCCCAAAGTAATTTGGACCCCTGAACTTCCAATTAAGTTTGAAACTGCATTTTCTCTAACTTCTAATTTCGTATGATCCATGTCGACAGGCAGGCACAGATGTAAATTTTTTCAGTCGTTGGACAACATTTGGTGCTGGCATCTACTTATGGATTAACTAACTGTATCAAATACATCGAAGACTTGTTTAACCAAAAATATCAAAATGAGTTATTCATAGCCATGTAAGTTTTTTTTGCATTTGCACTAAACCAATATGTGCTAGCTATGCAATTCTGTCTTGTTGCTATTTTTTATTATTATACCTACTGGTTATCCTCACCTTTTTATCAATTCATTTGCAACCTAGGTCTATTTCGGTGACACCGTACGAAATCAGCCAGATAATAGAGGCAACCACAACTGCATACATAGTAGCTGAGGGGTCTGCATAGTCATGTAGTTGCTGTAGCATCCATGATGGGTTTTCACGTTCAAATGACATGCTTATTATATTTAGATAATACTCCAATAGTTTTTACTTACAATTTATGACATATTATTCTTTTTTAAAATAAATTCAGTCTTGAGTTTGTCTCAACTATTCTGCTAATAGGTGATGATACTATCTGGTGAAGGATTCAGCTCTTTCTCAGCTTTTTTTGAACATTAATTTATAATTTGATGACAGTGTGTAGTAGTTGAAGGGATCATATAGCAGGTACATTTTATTTTCTTTATGTATTACGTGCTGCTAGCTTTTTACACTTCACATCCTCTTGTTTTAAAATTTGTTCTTACTGTTTCTCAACTCTTTTTTTTATGTCAAAGATGCTGATACTAGACAAAACTGTTTCAGTGACACTGCACTAAATCTGTGTTGGAGATATGCCCAAGAGGCAATAATAAAGTGGTTATTATATATCTTTATGTTTATGATAAATGTTTGCATACCATGCTATAATTGTATTAACCGAAACATTGATACATGTGTGTTATGTAAACAACAAGGAGTCCCTAGTAAGCCTCTTGTATAACTAGCTTGTTGATTAATAGATGATCATAGTTTCATGATCATGAACATTGGATGTTATTAATAACAAGGTTATGTCATTAGATGAATGATGTAATGGACACACCCAATTAAGCGTAGCATAAGATCACGTCATTAAGTTCTATTTGCTATAAGCTTTCGATACATAGTTACCTAGTCCTTCGACCATGAGATCATGTAAATCACTTATATTGGAAAGGTACTTTGATTACATCAAACGCCACTGCGTAAATGGGTGGTTATAAAGGTGGGATTAAGTATTAGAAAGTATGAGTTGAGGCACATGGATCAAGAGTGGGATATTGTCCATCCCGATGACGGATAGATATACTCGGGCCCTCTCGGTGGAATGTCGTCCGATTAGCTTGCAAGCATGTGAATGGTTCACAAGAGATGATATGCCATGGTACGAGTAAAGAGTACTTGTTGGAGACGAGGTTGAACAAGGTATAGAGATACCGATGATCAAACCTCGGACAAGTAAAATATCGCGTGACAAAGGGAATCGGTATCGTATGTAAATGGTTCAAATCGATCACTAAGTTATCGTTGAATATGTGGGAGCCATTATAGATCTCCAGATCCGCTATTGGTTATTGGTCGGAGAAGTCTCAACCATGTCTGCATAGTTCTGAGTAGGGTGACACACTTAAGGTTTGATGTCGTTTTAAGTAGATATGGAATATGGAATGGAGTTCGAATGTTTGCTCGAGTCTCGGATGGGATCCGGACATCACGAGGATCGGAATGGTCCAGGAGAATAATATTCATATATAGAAAGTCATTTCCTAAGTTTGAAAATGATCCGGTGTATTTATGGAAGGTTCTAGAAGGTTCTAGAAAAGTCCGGAAGAAATCACCATGGAAGGTGGAGTCCTTCTGGGTCTCCACCAAGCTTGGCCGTCCATCCAAAGGGAGGAGGAGTCCCAGGTGGACTCCACCTAAGGGGCCGGCCACCCCATCAAGGAAAGGGAGGAGTCCCACCCCAAGTAGGATTCGTCCATATGGCAGTTTTGAATTGGGGTCTTATTCGAAGACTTTGGGCAAACCCTTGGGGTTCCACCTATATAATGAGGGACAAGGGGAGGGGACGGCCACACCAACCACACCCTTGGCCGCCAAAGCCACCGAGAGGTCGGCGCTGACCTCCTCTCCCCAACCCTAGCCGTCCCTCCTCCTCATACCTCTCTCGCAACGCTTAGGTGAAGCCCTGCCGGAGATCTCCACCACCACCACCACCACGCCGTCGTGCTGTCGGGATTCCGAGGAGGATCTACTATTTCCGCTGCCCGCTGGAACGGGGAGAAGGATGTCGTCATCAACACCGAACGTGTGACCGAGTACGGAGGTGCGCCCGCTGTGGCACCGTCAAGATCTTCTACACGCTTTTGCAAGCGGCAAGTGATCGACTACATCTACCACGAGATCTAATCTCGTTAACGCTTAGCGATCTTTAAGGGTATGTTGATCTCTACCTCGTTGCTACCATCTACTAGATTAGATATTGGCTTGTTGTTCGTTCTTGCGGTAGGAAATTTTTTGTTTTCTATGCTACGAATCCCATCAGATATGTTGTGCTAGCTCTATCAGCTAAGCCTATGCGTCGACTAGCGACGAGGACTTCGCCGGTGATTGGGACGTATGATTCTAAATAAATATGGCCATATCCATTCGAAGTCGTGGATTCTGTTAGTGTCACCTCTTTCTCAGTTCTTGAACATTAATATCTATTTTGGATGACAATGTAGTAGCTGAAGGGTCGTATAGCAGGTACAGTTTATATTGTTTATGTATTACGTGCTTCTAGCTTTACACTTCACGTCCTGTTGTTTTAAAAAAATTATCTTTTCTCTACTTTTTTGTTATGTCTAAGCTGCTGATACTGAAATAGAACTATTTCGGTGACACTGCACAAAATCTGGATATGATGGTCATCCATGATGTCTATGCTATGCTAGCTCTAGCAGTGGTGATGTAATCTTCACGGGAACGGATGATGATGTATGAATTTTGTTCTGTTAACTTTCACTAGACTTCTTTCATTGAGATTCTGTTAATCCAGCTTCCATTTTTTATATTTGTTTATTCATGCATTTTTCTTCTTTAGATTGTTGTATCGTCCAAGCTGTTTGACACGCGTGAAGCACACGTCCGTTGGGAACCCCAAGTGGAAGGTGTGATGCGTATAGAAGCAAGTTTCCCTCAGTATGAAACCAATGTTATCGAACCAGTAGGAGTCAAGGAACACGTGAAGGTTGTTGGTGAAGGAGTGTGTGCGGCGCAACACCAGTGAAACCACCGCGGAACCTGCACAACACAATCAAGATACTTTGCCCCAACGTAACAGTGAGGTTGTCAATCTCACCGGCTTGCTGAAAACAAAGTTAAACGTATAGTGTGGAAGATGATGTTTGTTTGCAAAGAAGCATTAGAGAACAATGATTGCAGATTGTATTCAGATGTAATAGAATGGACCGGGGTCCCAGTTCACTAGTGGTGTGTCTCCAATAAGATAAATAACATCTTGGGTGAACAAATTACAGGCGGGCAATTGACAAATAAAGATTCAATACATATCATGATGATCACTATGAGATTTAATCGGGGCATTACGACAAAGAACATAGCCACCATCAGCATCTATGCCTAAATAGTCCACCTTCAGGTTAGCATCCGCACCCCTTCCAGTATTAAGTTGCAAACAACAGACAATTGCATTAAGTATGGTGCGTAATGTAATCAACACAAATATCCTTAGACAAAGCATTGATGTTTTATCCCTAGTAGCAACATCACATCCACAACCTTAGAACTTTCTGTCAGTGTCCCAGATTCAATGGAGGCATGAACCCACTATCGAGCATAAATACCCCCTCTTGGAGTTACAAGTATCAACTTGGCCAGAGCCTCTACCAGCAACGGAGAGCATGCAAGAACATAAACAACACATATATGATAGATTGATAATCAACTTGACATAATATTCTATATTCATCGGATCCCGCCAAACACAACATGTAGCATTACAAATAGATGATCTTGATCATGGGGATATTTTATAATTTTCCATGCATTACTTAGGACTTTTATAATTTGCCACACATTACTTAGTACTCTATAATTTGCCACACATTTGTTCGGTTCCTTTATAGTTTGCCCTCATTCTCCTTTGTACGTTTCTATTCAGTTTTTTAACTCCAAAATATTTGTGAAATACATAAATACAATACATTGGCTATTCTAGGAAGGGAACAAATCATGAACCAGCTCGTTGATGAACCAGAAAATGAGCACTAGCGATACTGCACTCCCCGCGCGCCTGCGCCCTGCACGGCCGTAGCCGCCGTGGCCTCACGGACAGATGATCTTCTTCGTCCCTTTGCGTCCCGTGCTCTCTACAAGGGGCGAACCTCCCGTGCTCGGTCGATGGCGCGCCGTTGGCGGTCGTGCGTAGCGGTACGGTCCTTTGCCAAGTGGTGGACCTCTTCCGCCGTTCATAGTGCGCGCGCCGTCCGTGGTGGCCGGCGGGCGGCGGCGCTCTCGCTGCGGTTCCGGCTTCTCCTTTTCTGGTCCGTTGGGAAACGATGGATTTGGGGATCCCAGCGATTTTGGGGATCGATCGATCAGGTTCGGTGCAGGTAGGTCTAAATGTACTGTATTTCACAAGTATTTTAGAGTTAAAAAACTGAATAAATCTGTAAAAGGAGAAATATGGCAAATTATAAAAGAACTAGACTAATGTGTGGCAAATTATAAAAGGCTAAGTAATGTGTGGCAAATTATAAAGGTTCTAAGTAATGTGTGGCAAATTATAAAATCTCCCTTGATCATGTTAGGCAGCTCACAAGATCTAAACATGATAGCACAAGAGGAGAAGACAACCATCTAGCTACTGCTATGGACCCATAGTCCAAGGATGAACTACTCACGCATCAATCCGGAGGCGGGCATGATGATGTAGAGCCCTCCCCGGGATGATTCTCTCGACAGGGTGCCGGACGATCTCCTGAATCCCCAGAGATGGGATTGGCGGCGGCGTCTCAGGTATTTCCGTATCGTGGCTCTCGGTAATAGGGTTTTCGCGACGGAGGCTTTAAGTAGGCGAAAGGGGACTCGGGGGGCCAGGGGTGGCCCTAGGCCAGCGCGCCCGAGGCCCCGCGCCGCCTTGTGGAGTGGGGCCCCCGGGGGCTTCTGGTCCCTCTCTGGCTCTCTGGAAGCTTCCGCGAAATATAAGACCCTAGGCGTTGATTTCGTAGAATATTTCCTTTGTAGGATTTCTGAAACCAAAAACACAAGCGGCGCTTCGTCTTGTTAATAGGTTAGTGCGGAAAATGCATAATAATGATGTAAAGTATGTATAAAACATGTGAGTATTGTCATAAAAGTAACATGGAACATAATAAATTATAGATACGTTGGAGACGTATCAAGCATCCCCAAGCTTAGTTCCTACTCGCCCTCGAGTAGGTAAACGATAACAAAATAATTTCTGAAGTGACATGCTACCAACATAATCTTGATCAACATTATTGTAAAGCATATGAGATGAATGGAGTGATTCAAAGCAATAGATTGCTAACAAAGAGATAATGACTAAACAACTGAATCATATAGCAAAACTTTTCATGAATAGTACTTTCAAGACAAGTATCAAAAAGACTTGCATAAGAGCTAACTCATAAAGCAATAGATTCAAAGTAGAAGGCATTGAAGCAACACAAAGGATGATTAAGTTTCAGCAATTGCTTTCAACATGTATATCATGGATATTTGTCAACATAGAGTAATATAACAAGTACAATAAGTAAACATGTAAGAATCAATGCACACAGTTAACACAAGTGTTTGCTTCTAAGGTAGAAAGAAGTAGGTAAACTGACTCAACATAAAGTAAAGAATGGCCCTTCGCAGAGGGAAGCATGGATTACTATTTTTGTGCTAGAGCTTTTATTTTGAAAACATAGAAACAATTTTGTCACCGGTGGTAATAATTCATATGTGTTATGCATAATAATACTTCCTACAAGATGCAAGCCTCATGCATAGAATACCAATAGTGCTCGCACCTTGTCCTAATTAGCTTGGATTTACATGGATTATCATTGCATAACATATGTTAACCAAGTGTCACAAAGGGGTACCTCTATCCTACAAAAAAGTTCTGGAGATAAATCGCATTTGATTTCTTGTTTTTGAATAATCTCAACTTAGGACATCCATACGGGACAACATAGAAAACAGATAATGGACTCCTCTTTAATGCATAAGCATTCAACAGATAATATTCTCATAAGAGATTGAGGATGAATGTCCAAACTGAAAACTTCCACCATGATACATGGCTTTGGTTAGCGGCCCAATGTTCTTCTCTAACATATGCATATATACTCAAACCATTTGATCATGACAAATCACCCTTACTTCAGACAAGACGAACATGCATAGCAACTCACATGATATCCAACAAAGTTGATGGCGTCCCCAGAAACATGGTTACCGCTCAACAAGCAACTTATAAGAACTAAGACACATAGCTACATATTCATCACCACAATAGTTTTTAAGCTATTTTCCCATGAGCTATATATTGCAAAGACAAAGGAATGAAATTTTAAAGGTAGCACTCAAGTAATTTACTTTGGAATGGCAGAAAAATACCACATAGTAGGTAGATATGGTGGACACAAATGGCATGGGTTTTGGCTCAAGGTGTTTGGATGCCCGAGAAGCATTTCCTCTCAGTACAAGGCTTTGGCTAGCAAGGTTGTTTGAAGCAAACACAAGTATGAACAGGTACAACAAAACTTACACAAGAACATATTGCAAGCATTATAAGACTCTACACTGTCTTCCTTGTTGCTCAAACACTTTACCAGAAAATATCTAGACCTTAGAGAGACCAATCATGCAAACCAAATTTCAACAAGCTCTACGGTAGTTCTCCACTAATAGATTAAACTACATGATGCAAGAGCTTAAACATGATCTATGAGAGCTCAAAACAATTGCCAAGTATCAAGTTATTCCAAACCATATGAAGCATTTTCTGATTCCAACCAAATAGCAATCAACGAAGCAATTTTCAGCCTTCGCCATGAACATTAAAGCATAACTAAGAACACAAGTGTTCAAATGAAAAAGCGGAGCGTAATATCTCCAATATAAGGATGGTGGGATCCAACTTTATTCAAACCAAAACAAAAATAAAAGCAAACAGACGCTCCAAGTAAAGAACATAAGATGTGATGGAATAAAAATATAGTTTCACTAGAAGTGAACTGATAAGTTGTCGATGAAGAAGGGATGCCTTGGGCATCCCCAAGCTTAGATGCTTGAGTCTTCTTAAAATATGCAGGGATGAAACACCGGGGCATCCCCAAGCTTAGACTTTTCACTCTTCTTGATCATATTGTATCATCCTCTTCTCTTGACCCTTGAAAACTTCCTCCACACCAAACTTAAAGCAAACTCATTAGAGGGTTAATGCATAATCAAAAATTCATATATTCAGAGGTGACATAATCATTCTTAACACTTCTGGACATTGCACAAAGCTACTAAAAGTTTATGGAACAAAGAAATCCATTCAACATAGCAAAAGAGGCAATGCGAAATAAAAGGCAGAATCTATCAAAACAGAACAGTCCGCAAAGACGAATTTTCCAGAGGCACTTAACTTGCTCAAACGGAAAAACTTAAAACTAATGAAAGTTGCGTACATATCTGAGGATCACGCACGTAAATTGGAAGTTTTTTGATTTTTCTGAGAGATGTATGCAAATTAAATTCAGACGACAAATCTATTTCTACGCATTAATCCAAATCTAGTATCAACTTTACCATAGAGACTTTACTTGGCACAAAAACATGATAATGAGAGGTTGCTACAGTAGTAACAACTTCCAAGACACAATATACAGTAGCAAAATAAAGACATGGGTTATCTCCAAGAAGTGCTTTTCTTTAACGCCTTTCAGCTAGGCGCAAATCAAGTAACATCAAGAGAGGAAGCATCAACATCATAATTTTTCTTACAAACAACTTGTTGCAGAGGGTACCTTAGATGCTCCATTATCTAAATTTCCCATGGTGGTGCTAGGGGTTTTATCAATTTTAGGCCTATAATAATTCTTTGGTTTAGGCACCTTAGAGACATACATGAATTTTTGCTCTTTACCCACATAAGCTTTCTCCTTAAACTTAAGAGAAGAAAAAGTTGAACCCAAGGTTCCCATAGATTTTTCAAGTTCACTAATCCTATTGGTTTGATTATCATGGATAACACAAGTTTCTAGGATAGCAATTCTTTCATCAATTCCTCCTAGGGATTTATCAAGTTTATCAGTATTATCAAGTAGCATTCCCAATTTAGTTTCAACACTTGGAAATTTTTTCTCTATGGCTTCCAACTTTTTCATGACATCCTCAAGAGAGATTTCAATTTTAACTTCATTAACAGGTGGTGTTCAACTAGACTCTCAATGATGCAACTAGCTTCTAAAGCAGAGTACCTAGGAAATTACCTCCCGAAAGAGTATCAAGAACATACCTATTCCAGCTAGATAGGCCAACATAAAAGTTCCTAAGAAGGATAATAGTGGAGTGTTTCTTAATGCACCTATGATGAGCATTACTAATTCTGTACCAAGCATCTTTAAAACTTTCTCCACCTTGTTGCTTAAAAGAACGAACTTCAACTTCAGGATTACTCATTTTAGTAGTAATAAAAGTAAACTAAGAAAATAGAATAAAGTAAAGACAAGTAACTAATTTTTTTTGTGTTTTTGATATAAAGCAAGTAAACAAGACAGAAAGTAAGGCAAATATTATTTTTTTGCATTTTTTATATAAAGCAAACAAGACAGTAAATAAAATAAAGTAAAGCAAGACAAAAACAAAGTAAAGAGATTGGATGTGGAAGACTCCCCTTGCAGCGTGTCTTGATCTCCCGGCAACGGCGCCAGAAATTTAGCTTGACACGCGTGAAGCACACGTCCGTTGGGAACCCCAAGTGGAAGGTGTGATGCGTATAGAAGCAAGTTTCCCTCAGTATGAAACTGATACGTCGCAAACGTATCTACAATTTCTTATGTTCCATGCTACTTTTATTACAATACTTGAGTGTTTTACACATACTTTACAGCGTTATTTTACATTTCCCGGCACTAACCTATTAACAAGATGCCGAAGTGCCGCTGTTTTTACTGTTTTTGGTTTCGAAAATCCTAGTAAGGAAATATTCTCGGAATTGGACGAAATCAACGCCGGTCCTATTTTTGCACGAAGCTTCCAGAAGTCCGAAGAGGAGAAGTGGGGCCACAAGGTGGGGACACACCAGGCGGCGCGGCCCAAGCCTGGCCGCGTCGGCTGGTTTGTGGCCCTCGTGTCTTTGACCTACTCGCCTACTTAAAGCCTCCGTCGCGAAACCCCTTGTACCGAGGCACGATACGGAAAACATTGCGAGAGCCGCCGCCGCCAATCCCATCTCGGGGGATTCAGGAGATCGCCTCCGGCACCCTGCCGGAGAGGGGAATCATCACCGGAGGGGCTCTACATCATCATGCCCGCCTCCGGATTGATGCGTGAGTAGTTCATCCTTGGACTATGGGTCCATAGCAGTAGCTAGATGGTTGTCTTCTCCGCTTGTGCTTTCATTGTTATAGATCTTGTGAGCTGCCTAACATGATCAAGATCATCTATTTGTAATGCTACATGTTGTGTTTGGTGAGATCCGATGAATAGAGAATACTATGTTAAGTTGATTATCAATCTATCATATATGTGTTGTTTATGTTCTTGCATGCTCTCCGTTGCTAGTAGAGCTCTGGCCAAGTTGATACTTGTAACTCCAAGAGGGGTAATTATGCTCGATAGTGGGTTCATGCCTCCATTAAATCTGGGACAGTGACAGAAAGTTCTAAGGTTGTGGATGTGTTGTTGCTACTAGGGATAAAACATTGATGCTTTGTCTAAGGATATTTGTGTTGATTACATTACGCACCATACTTAATGCAATTATCTGTTGTTTACAACTTAATACTGAAGGGGTTCGGATGATAACCTGAAGGTGGATTATTTAGGCATAGATGCATGCTGGATAGCGGTCTATGTACTTTGTCGTAATGCCCTGATTAAATCACATAGTAATCATCGTTGATATGTATTGAATCTTTATTTGTCAATTGCTGATGTCTACGGGTGCTTCTATTCTTGTAGACAGTGTTGGGCCTCCAAGAGCAGAGATTTGTAGAACAGCAGCAAGTTTACCTTAAGTGGATTACCCAAGGTTTATCGAACTCGGGGAGGAAGAGGTCAAAGATATCCCTCTCAAGCAACCACAACCACAAAGCAAGAAGTCTCTTGTGTCCCCAACACACCTAATAGGTGTACTAGTTCGGCGAAGAGATAGTGAAATACAAGTGGTATGAATGAATATGAAGCAGTAGTATGGCGCGAAAAAGTGCTTCGGCGTGCGATTGATGGTAGTAATATTGGGAAGTAAACATGCGAGTAACCAGAGTGTGCAGTAAAACGATAACAAGCACGATAGCATATTTAGGAACAAGGCCTAGGGATTAGACTTTCACTAGTGGACACTCTCAACATTGATCACATAACGAATAGATAAATGCATACTCTACACTCTCTTGTTGGATGATGAACACATTGCGTAGGATTACACGAACCCTCAATGCCGGAGTTAACAAGCTCCACAATTCAATGTTCATATTTAAATAACCTTAGAGTGCATGAAAGATCGAAACGACTAAACCAAGTACTAACATAGCATGCACACTGTCACCTTCACGCTTATGTAGGAGGAATAATACACATCAATACTATCATAGAAATAGTTAACTTCGCAATCTACAAGAGATCATGATCATAGCATAAACCAAGTACTAACACGAGTGCACACACTGTCACCATTACACCGTGCAGGAGGAATAAAACTACTTCAATAACATTGCTAGAGTAGCACATAGATAAATTGTGATACAAAACACATTGCAATCATAAAGAGATATAAATAAGCACTTCACTATGCCATTCATAACAGTGAATAAGTATTCTGTGAAATATAGCCTAAGAGACCACACACACAGTGTCACCTTTACACACGTGGGACAAGGAGTCTCCGGAGATCACATAAGTAAAACTCACTTGACTAGCACAATGACATCTAGATTACAAGCATCATCATATGAATCTCAATCATGTAAGGCAGCTCATGAGATTATTGTATTGAAGTACATAGGAGAGAGATGAACCACATAGCTACCGGTACAGCCCCGAGCCTCGATGGAGAACTACTCCCTCCTCATGGGAGCAGCAGCGGTGATGAAGATTGTCAACACCCGGATTTTTAAGTCCAGATGCCTATTATGCCATTCCTCGCAATCCCAGGAATATTGTTTTTGCGAGACATAATAGATTGATATCACAACACATCATTCATTACATAACATCATTGTCTTACATAGAGGGATCACATGATCCAGTCTTAATACATCATAGTGGATCTAGAGATCCTATTACAAAACACATAGCGGAAGCGAAGTAACGGTTGTGGTCCATCTATTCCACAGGCAACTGTTGACGTCAGGATGGTCCTAGTTGTCGTAGACGTCCTGCTGTCCATCTTCCTCGTCTTGCTGTTCTCCTTCATAGTCTGGCCATTTGAATAGCCAAGTGACAAAGCCATGAGTACTTTAAAGGTACTCGCAAACTAATACTAATGTAAGCACTTTCAACTATAGTAAGGGGTGCTAAGCTCTAAGTTTATTTGCATAAAGCCAGTTTTATTTCATAAGCATTTAGTAAAGGACTCTTCATTTGCTAACTAACTCAAGTGGGAACATTAGTGTCATTCCCACAACTCTGTTGTGATTCAAATCAAATTCACCATTCACCTTTCAATTCACAAGTCACCCTTCACATGTCATATTTTTGAAAAGGCCTGATGACGGAGCAGTATGGCCTTTCCAACCGTCCATAACCGTGGACGCGGCTATTCGAATAGTTCTACACTCTGCAGAGGTCGTACACTTGTGCCACAACATTTGCAATAATCCGTCGAGGTTAACGGCCCTGATTTATCACACTACAAGAAAAGTTGCCATGGCCGACGAAGTTGAAGTCGCGCCGTGGTTCTGGTGTACCATGGCCGACGATTTTGGTCCCTCCGTGGTGCATGTCAAAACTTTTTTTTCTCGTTTTTGAGGCCACCTAGCCCGACGAAAGCGGCCAAAACGTGGCGTATGGTGGCCCGGGACGTGGTGCATCTCGAAATCTCGGGTTCGCCGGCCGAGTCAACGCAAATCCGCACCGCCGAGGGATGTAGGGCCCAGATGGCAGCCTCTCTGGCATTGTTTTTTTCTACATCGCGCCATCTCGTTCAACGTTCTCCGATCGAGCCGTTTACGATGCAGGATCATGGGTCCCGCATGTCATCCTCTATGAACCAAAATTCTTTCTATTCTTGGATTTTTTTGACCCATTTCCGGCTACTTCCTTTTTCTTTTGATCCCTTGCCGCCTTGGAACGTTGAGACCGCTGCTGCTAAATGGGACCCGCATGTCATCCTCTATGTGCAATCAACTTTCTTTTCTTGGAGTTTTGGCACCTCAAATTTGGTCACTTGCCTTTTCTTTCGATCCTGCCGCCTCTCAAATGGTGATACACTGCTTATTGGGACCCGCATGTCATCCTCTATGTACTATAAAACTTTCTTTTCTTGAATTATTTTTGGCACCTCATATTTGGTCACTTGCCTTTTTCTTTCGATCCCGCCTCTCAAACGGTGATACCGCTGCTGCTAAATGGGACCCGCATGTCATCCTCTATGTACTATAAAACTTTCTTTTCTTGGATTTTTTGGCACCTCATATTTGGTCACTTGCCTTTTTCTTTTGATCCCTGCCGCCTCTCAAACGTTGATACAGCTGCCGCTAAATGGGACCCGCATGTCATCCTCTATGTACTATAAACTTTCTTTTCTTGGATTTTTTGGCACCTCATATTTGGTCACTTGACTTTTTCTTTCGATCCTATTTGCCTCTCAAACAGTGATACCGCTCTTTAAAAATGGGACCCGCATGTCATCCTCTATGTACTATAAAACTTTCTTTTCTTGAATTATTTTGGCTCCTCATATTTTTCACTTGCCTTTTCTTTCGATCCCTGCCGCCTCTCAAACGGTGATACCGCTTGCTAAATGGGACCCGCATGTCATCCTCTATGTACTATAAAACTTTCTTTTCTTGAATTATTTTGGCTCCTGATATTTTTTCACTTGCCTTTTTCTTTCGATCTCATGCCACGTTTGAAACGTTGAGGAACCTGCTGCTCATGGGTTGCATGTCATCCTCTATGTACTATAAAAGTTCATTTTCTTGGTTTTTTTTCACCATCTGATTTTTGGCAATTTCTTTTTTCTTTTGATCCCCTGCCGCCTCTCAAACGCTGATACCGCTGCTGCTAAATGGGACCCGCATGTCATCCTCTATGTACTATAAAACTTTCTTTTCTTGAATTATTTTTGGCTCCTCATATTTGGTCACTTGCCTTTTCTTTCGATCTCATGCCAAGTTTGAAACGTTGAGGAACCTGCTGGCTCATGGGACATGTCATCCTCTATGTACTATAAAAGTTTATTTTCTTTATTTTTTTCACCTCTGATTTTTGGCTATTTCCTTTTTCTTTTGATCCCTGCCGCCTTGGAAACGTATGTGGTGATGACTCATGGGACCCGCATGTCATCCTCTATGTACAATCAACTTTCTTTTTCTTTTGATCTCAAGCCGCATTTGAAACGCTGAGACCGCTCTGCTAAATGGGACCCGCATGTCATCCTCTACGTACAATAAAGTTTCTTTTCTTGGATTATCTTTGGCTCCTGATATTTTGTCACTTGCCTTTTTCTTTCGATCTCATGCCGCCTTTGAAACGTTGACTAAGCTGCTGGCTCATGGGTCCCGCATGTCATCCTCTACGAACAATAAAAGTTTCCTTTCTTGGAGTTATTTTTACCCTAATTTCTGCTATTTGCCTTTTCTTTTGATCTCCTGCCCCCTACGAAACGATGAGGACGCTGTTGGCAGGTCGGTCCCACATGTCATCCTCTATGAACAATAAAAGTTTCCTTTGATGGATTTATTTTGAACCCCTCATTAATTTCTGGATATTTCCGCCTTGGAATCGTTGAGGATGCTGCTGCCTCATGGGTCCCGCATGTCATCCTCTCGGACGGTAAATGTTTATTTTCTTGGATTTTGTTGACCAAACGATTTTTGGCTTATTTTTCTTTCGATCACCTGCAGCCTTTAAAACGTTGAGGACTCCGCTGGCTCACGGGTCCCACATGTCAGCCTCTATGAACAATAAACGCTGAGGATGCTGCTGCCTCATGGGTCCCGCATGTCATCCTCTCAGAGAAAATGTTTCTTTTCTTGGATTTTTTACCAACAGATTTTTGGTTTATTTTTCTTTCCATCCCCTGCCGCCTTTAAAACGTTGACGTTTGTTGGCTCATGGGTCCCCGATGTCAGCCTCCCCGTACAGAAACATATGATATCTTGATTATTTTGCAGACAATAAACAATGTATTGCGTTCTGAGCTATTTCAAACGGATAATTAAATCTTTATTTTTACATAAACAAACTTATATGTTGAATCTCCTTGTTTTTGTCTTTGCGAAGCATAGGACTTTCCTGTTTTTTAGAAAATTCGGAACTTTCCTGTTTTGGAGTGGGCTGAAATTGTACGAGTCAAAAGGCCAAGCGGGATAGTTCGACCAGATGTCGAGATGCAGCCCAATTGAAATCTTTCTTCTTGGATTTTTTTCCCCGATTTCTGGCTACTTCATTTTTCTTTTGGTCCTGTGCCGCCTTGGAAACGTTGAGACCGCTGCTGCAAAATGGGACCCGCATGTCATCCTCTACGTACAATAAAATTTCTTTTCTTGGATTATTTTTGGCTCGATATTTGGTCACTTGCCTTTTTCTTTCGATCCGTGCAGCCTCTCAAACGGTGATACCGCTGCTGCAAATGGGACCCGCATGTCATCCTCTACGTACAATAAACTTTCTTTTCTTGGATTATTTTTGGCTCCTGATATTTGGTCACTTGCCTTTTTTTCTTCGATCTCATGCCACGTTTGAAACTTTGAGGAACCTGCTGGCTCGTGGGACCCGCATGTCATCCTCTATGTGCTATAAAAGTTTATTTTCTATGGTTTTTTTCACTCTCTGATTTTTGTCTATTTCCTTTTTTCTTTTGATGCCCTGCCGCCTTGGAAACGTTGAGTAAGCTGCTTACACATGGGACCCGCATGTCATCCTCTATGTACAATCAAGTTTCTTTTCTTGAATTATTTTTGGCTCCTGATATTTCGTCACTTGCCTTTTTCTTTCGATCTCATGCCACGTTTGAAACGTTGAGGAACCTGCTGGCTCATGGGACCCGCATGTCATCCTCTATGTGCTATAAAAGTTTGTTTTCTTGGATTTTTTTCACCCTCTGATTTTTGGCTCCTGATATTTCGTCACTTGCCTTTTACTTTTGATCCCCTGGCCCCTTTGAAACGTTGAGTAAGCTGCTGGCACATGGGACCCGCATGTCAACCTCTATGTCCATCAACTTTCTTTTCTTGGATTTTTTTTTGACCCCTTTCTAGCTACTTTCTTTTCTTTTGATCTCAAGCCGCATTTCAAACATTGAGACCGCTGCTGCAAAATGGGACCCGCATGTCATCCTCTATGTACAATAAATCTTTGATTATTTTTGGCACCTCATATTTGGTCACTTGCGTTTTTTTCTTTCGATCTCATGCCACCTTTGAAACGTTGAGTAAGCTGCTGGCTCATGGGTCCCCCATGTCATCCTCTACGAACAATAAAAGTTTCCTTTCTTGGAGTTATTTTTGCCCCCTAATTTCTGGCTACTTCCTTTTTCTTTTGATCCCCTGCCGCCTTTGAAACGTTGAAAACTTTCTTTTCTTTGATTATTTTTGGCTCCTGATATTTGGTCACTTGCCTTTTTCTTTTGATCCCTGCCCCCTTTGAAACGTTGAGTAAGCTGCTGGCTCAAGGGACCCGCATGTCATCCACTATGTACTATAAAACTTTCTTTTCTTGGATTTTTTTGGCACCTCATATTTGGTCACTTGCCTTTTTCTTTCGATCGCCTGCCGCCTCTCAAACGTTGATACAGCTGCTGCTATATGGGACCCGCATGTCATCCTCTATGTACATTCAAGTTTCTTTTCTTGGACTATTTTTGGCTCTTGATATTTGGTCACTTGCCTTTTTCTTTCGATCTCATGCCACGTTTGAAACGTTGAGGAACCTGCTGCTAAATGGGACCCTCATGTCATCCTCTATGTCCATCAACTTTCTTTTCTTGGATTATTTTGAGCCCCTAATTTCTAGCTACTTTCTTTTTCTTTTGATCTCAAGACGCATTTGAAACATTGAGACCGCTGCTGCAAAATGGGACCCGCATGTCATCCTCTATGTACAATAAATCTTGGATTATTTTTGGCTCCTGATATTTGGTCACTTGCCTTTTTCTTTTGATCACCTGCCGCCTTTGAAACGTTGAGGATTCTGGCTCATGGGTCCCGCATGTCATCCTCTACGAACAATAAAAGTTTCCTTTCTTGGAGTTATTTTTTACCCCTAATTTCTGGATATTTGCCTTTTTCTTTTGATCCCCTGCCCCTTTGAAACGATGAGGACGCTGTTGGCAGGTCGGTCCCACATGTCATCCTCTATGAACAATAAAAGTTTCCTTTGGTGGATTTATTTTTGACCCCTAATTAATTTCTGGTTATTTCCTTTTTTTTTTGATCCCCTGCCGCTTCTCAAACGGTGATACCGCTGATGCTAAATGGGACCCGCATGTCATCCTCTATGTACTATAAAACTTTCTTTTCTTGGATTTTTTTGGCACCTCATATTTGGTCACTTGCCTTTTTCTTTCGATCGCCCGCCTCTCAAACGTTGATACAGCTGCTGCTAAATGGGACCCGCATGTCATCCTCTATGTACAATAAAGTTTCTTTTCTTGGATTATCTTTGGCTCCTGATATTTGGTCACTTGCCTTTTTCTTTCGATCTCATGCCGACTTTGAAACGTTGAGGCTGCTGGCTCATGGGTGCCGCATGTCATCCTCTATGAACAATAAAAGTTGGGGATGTCTATTTGTCAGCTGACTGATTTTCAATTCAGCGTAAGTCAGTTTTTCTTCAAATTATAAGACGGCACATGGCATAGGCAAAAATCAGTCAAGCCCATAAAAAAAGAATTTTACCAAGCCTTGTATGTGGGCTAAATCCCTATAATTAGCAACAGACAAACAAGTTGCAAACAGAAAAAAAATCCATAATACATGATTTAAAGACCTTAAAACGTTGTTTGGCGAAAATTACATGTTTTGTATTATGTAAACATAGTTGTAATGGACTGTAAACTGTGAGATGGGGAAACTGAAAGAAAATCGTCTACATGATTTGAAAGTAAAATTACAGACTTGTTTGCCTAATTTTACATGTTCCAAATCATGTAAATACCAGTGTAATGGACTGTAATTCGTCATATACAAATTTACACAAAAAGTTCAGTAAATATCTATCCGCTGACTTAGTCATGCACGCGTTTTACATCCAAAACCTCCCGACACAAACGTGTGCAGCTATAGCAGATGGCTAAGTACGGTACACAGTGGCTCAGAGAAACACGTGCAAGTCCACAATCGCGATGCCTAATTGGTTGGACAGAAATTCGACTGATGGCCAAAAAAGAATAAGTCGACTGTTTCTTAGCAAATCCTAAAAGTTTCCTTTGTTGGATTTATTTTTTACCCTCTGATTTTCGGCTATTTCCTTTTTCTTTTGATCCCCTGCCGCCTTAGAATAGTTGAGGATGCTGCTGCCTCATGGGTCCCGCATGTCATCCCCTCAGAAAGGTAATTGTTTCTTTTCTTGGTTTTGTTTACCAACTGATTTTTGGCTTATTTTTTCTTTCGATCTCCTGCCGCCTTGAAAACGTTGACGACGCTGCTGGCTCATGGGTCCCCAATGTCAGCCTCCCCGTACTGCAAATCCTCTTTATGCAAAGGTTGAGGATGCTGCTGCCTCAAGGGTCCCGCATGTCATCCTCTTAGAACGATAAATGTTTATTTTCTTGGATTTTTACCAACTGATTTTTGGTTTATTTTTTCTTTCGATCCCCTGCCGCCTTTAAAACGTTGACGACGCCTGGCTCATGGGTCCCCGATGTCAGCCTCCCCGTACAAGAAACATGTGATATCTTGATTATTTTGCAGACAATAAACAGTGTATTTCGCTCTGAGCTATTTCAAAGGGATAAATTAAATCTTTGTTTTTACATAAACAAACTTATATGTTGAATCTCCTTGTTTTTTGTTTTTGCCAAGCATAGGACTTTCCTGTTTTGGAGTGGGCTTAAATTGTACGAGTCAAAAGGCTTCCAGCACGATAGTTCGAAGGCCCAGATGTCCAGATGCAGCCCAATTGAAATCTTTCTTTTCATGGATTTTTTGACACCCTGATTTCTGGCTACTTCCTTTTTCTTTTGATCCTGTGCCGCCTGGAAACTATGAGACCGCTATTGCAAAATGGGACCCACATGTCATCCTCTATGTACAATAAAAGTTTCTTTTCGTGGATTATTTTTGGCTCCTGATATTTGGTCACTTGCCTTTTTTCTTTCGATCCCGTGCAAAATGGGACCCGCATGTCGTCCTCTATTTACAAAAGAAGTTTCCTTTCTTGGAGTTATTTTTTACCCTAATTTGTGGCTACTTCATTTTTTTTTGATTCCCTGCCGCCTTTGAAACGTTGAGGACTCTGCTGGCTCATGGGCCCCACATGTCAGCCTCTGTGAACAATAAACCTTTCCTCTGTGAACACTAGCATTGACGAACTGAATGTGAACATGCGTTACAGGCTTTTTTTAGTAAATTTTGTCAACCAATTGCTAGCTTCTGTAAATATCACTAGTAGTACATACATCGCGAAAGCATTAGAATATTAGACCATGTTCACAAGAATAACATCAAGTCTGAACTACATTAACAGAGTGATAAAATATATTGTTCAGACCAGTACAAAATATAGGGAGTTAAACTAACACTATGCAGAAATTGGCCCTTCTCTTGCATCTATCCCTCTAGCAAAGGGATCAGCCACTGACAAGTCATGTACCAACCAGCTAAGAACACCGTCCGAGCTGAACTTATCTAAGGATGGTAAATATCCAAACTGAAAATCAACATCTCTATAAGCGGTGTTCTTCAGGTCTAGCTGCTTGAACTGGGTATCCCACCAGATCTCCTTGTGATGATATCTTACACCAAAATTCATTACTTTGAGCATTCTAGTGTTCTGTATAAAGAACCTGGAGACAATAACATCATTTCTCCTTCCTCGGTAGTCAGAAATCGAAATTTCTTTGAGGTGGAGATCAAGGCATTCAATGGGACAGGCTGGCTCATTATGCAGCACATGAACCTTATTGCCGGTTCTATAAAACTGCAAAGAAGTCAAATTAAGTAGTCAGTACAATAACAAAGTACTTCATAGCTATCAACTAATGAATATCTCAGGTGAGTTGAATCATGTGTTAATTGAGGACCGTGGAACAACATAATCCCCTGACACGTTCCAATTTGATAGATGCACTTTTTTACATCTGTTATTGTCATTGTAAAGTTGGGGAAAGGTTACCAACATGGGAAACTCCAATCCGCAACTAGTTGCGGGTGCACCCCATTTTTCTTTTGACACTTCCAAGTTTCCAAAAAAAATGTAAACTAAAAGTCTGGACATACATTGTGTTCTATCATGTGCTTCTGTGAAGTTTCATCCAAAAATATGATAATATGTGATCTACACAAAAAAAGAACAAATGATGTGTAAATAGTAAGTCACACTATTTACATATGTCTTCTCTTTTTTACACAGATCACATATTATCATGTGTTTATATGAAACTTCACAGATGCACAAGATACAACACATTGTATGACAAGAAGTTTAGTTTTGAACCAACATAATATAACTCCATTGTGGATGTTCTTCTAGTACAATTGTTCAACTGATCTAGGCTAATAAGTAATAACAGGTTAACTCCATGTAACTCTACAGTTTTTGCTCATAGTGGTAAACAGTTAACAACAACGAATTTACCTGGATATATAGCTTCTCCGTGCAGGGAAAGCATCTAAGAAATGCAAGTAGTTGATCCAGACGAGGGCCGTCAGATTTTAGAACCAAGTTCTTCACTGTGCACAGAGAATTTTCCAAGCTTATGGGCATCATCCTCTACAGGACAATGGTACATATGTCAAAAAAATAACAAAAATGTGAGTTAATTCAACAAGAAGAAGGCTGTTCTACCAAAAAGTTTATGCGTCCAATAACAAGTTGGCAGCCAGGGTACGACGCAAAGCCCAACACCATCAACTTTGGTGCGTTGGCGACCTGGATTAGTAGTGGAACATCATCAACGCATATGACCAATCTCTCGAGGCAAGATGCATCCATAATTTGCACCGTGTCTAACTGAATAAGTTCGGTGGTGTTGCGTTTCCAATAGCTAGCCACACTAATTGTACGAAGATTTGGCATTTGAATGTTGAGTTGGGTGAACCCGTGGACCCCCTCAAGGTGAAGTGCCTCGAGCACAATACAGCGGGTGAACAGGCGGTCGATGTTCGTCGCCTTACAGATGTAGACGTCATAGAGCAAGAGCCTTTTGAGTTGGGGGAAAAGAAGCATGGAGTTGGCATGAATCTCGGGCAAATAGCAAGTAGAAATGCTGACAATGCGCAGCGTGGGCGCGCAGCGGAACGCGGACAGCGGGAAGGAGCGCATCACAGTTCCAGCATCGAATCTGAGGTTCTCGACGCAAGATAGGGTGCTGGACCGGAACCAGCTGTCGAGCGTGGTGTCGACCTTGCAAGTGGTTCTGAAGGGGTCGATTGACACGCTTCTGGCGGGGCCAGGGTGAGCGGCGAGGATACTGGAGACCGCGGCGATGCGTTTGTGGTTTTGCTTGGCGAGTTCGTCGTCGATCTCGAGGTTAAGTGGGACGGAGTGCCAGAGGTGGCGCCACCGTTTGGAGACCAAGGTTGTGCTTACAGCGGATACAGTGGGCAGGTGGGAGATGATGATGTGGAGAATCTGGTCCGGTAGGCGGCTGATGAGGTCGTTGTCGCCGACGAGGAGGTTAAGTGGGACGGAGCGCCAGAGGTGGCGCCACCGTTTGGAGAGCAATGTTGTCCTTACAGCGGATATCATGGGCAGGAGGGAGATGATGATGTGCAGCATCTCGTCGGGGAGGCGGCTGATGAGGTCGAGGCTCGACGGAGGCTCTTCCCGATCTGGCTCGACCCGCCTTCGGGAGTTGAGCGGCTCCGCCTCCATCTGACACGGCGGCGACACACGCAACGCCGCAGTCGTCTGCTGGACAGGGGAATAGGCGCAGCGGCGGTGGTGAGGACAGAAAGGTACTCGGCGGTGGATTTAGGTGGATGGCGGATGCAAGTGCGCTGGGGGTTTTTGGAGGAGACGGCAAGCGCTATGCAAGGAACTATTGCGGCGGGCGGCCAGCCGGGGTGCCTGAGGAGAGAAAGGTAGTATACTATGCGGTGCGGCGTTTGCGTCTCCCTTCCCCACGCGTGCAGCCTTCACATTTCACAAGACGTGCGAGTTTTTCAACAGAGATTATCAAGTGGAGAGACTTTCCCAATGCAATTGTCTCTCCACTTGATAATCACTCTTGAAAACACCGAGAAGATGGCGGTGAAGAAGACGGAGAGGCAAGGAAAAAAACAATATGAATTGAAATCAAATATAATACGGGCGTTCCTTCTCTCTCTGGTCTCTGCTGCACTTACTGCACCTGTGGTGCAGGCGTGTGACCCGAGAAGAAGCTAATGTACTGTATAGCCGTCCCTTGCACGCCGTGTAGCTGTATTTTGTCTCGTCAAATCAGCTCGGGACAGTTTCAGCAGAGAAAACATCATTTTTTCTTGCCATCATCATAATAGGCGAACATTACCACGGGCACACGGTAGTGCACATCCAACTTGTACTACTCAATCCTCCATATGCTGCACAAACCACCACTTTAACTTTTTCTTCGCAGTTTTCATGATTTTTAGCAGTTTCCACCATGTGGTGGTCTAATCTGTTGCAATTTTTACCACTTGGTCATCTGATCAGTTATTTTGTCATGTCGATGGCAAAATCAACAAGTGGATGCCAACTTTTTTGAAGGGCTACTCTCTAAAACACAGTTTGCATTATGGCATGTTTGGTATTTTCCCTAGGTAGTACTACATCCTAAAAAAAATTGACTACATGCTTTTATTTGCCTATTTTAAGCACCTTTTACCATGATTTCAAATTTAGGTCAAACTCACGGGGGCCATAGGATGCACGGCATTTATTTGGCAATTGTTTCAGTATGGCCAACTAGTTAGGCCTCCTTTGGTTCATAGGAAATGGAAAGTATAGGAAAAGGAAAATCATAGAATTGGGATGTCATGTCTACTTCAATCCTATGGGAATCGTGCTCCTTTGATTCATATGATTGTCATAGGAATTATGTTGGATTCGGTTCTTATGGGAAAAATTCCTATACAAGTCATTTGATTCATAGGAACTATTCATATAGGAATCTTGTAGTGCAAATCTTATAGGAAAAAAACCATTAGCTAATACCTCATGGAAAAGTTCCTTTGCCACAATCAAAGACACATCATGTTCCTATAGGATTCAACTTGGCATAACATTCCAATCATGCACCTTTCATATTCCTACGCCCTCCATATTCCTTTGAATAAAAGGAGCCCGAAGTTTATTTGATTGTAGCAAAGGAATTTTCCATGTATCGACAGTTTGACATGGTATTTTAATAACCAATCAAGAAGGCATGCAAACGTACTTAAAAACACACATGGTGCCAAAATCGGTGAAAGGGAATATTCTCAAGAACATAGGTAGGTCATGTTTGGCATTGTTCCTAGGTATTTCATCACAAATGATGAATCCATGATAAATTACTAACATTCGGAAGTTTGCCATGGTTCTAGCATTAACCAACTCACCTCTCACTTCGGAAGAGAGCCATGCGAACTCCAAGATGGATTCTGTCAAAAAAAAACTCCAACATGCATGGTGCCAAAATCTGGTAAGTTCTTCTAAAAAATATTTTGGTGTGCCATGTTTGGTATTTTGATATATATGTAGATTACTTACATCACAAACAACTACTCAATGCTTTCGTTTGCCATATGGGTGTTACGTACTTGGATGCAACGCATATGTTTGGTCATTTTTTGGGGGGTACCACACATTTAGTGCACATCACGTATATATAGTTTCCCCTTTTTTAATTGTACTTCGTGTACTTCGCGTTGAAATTTCAAATTATATGGAAATGAGCCCAGAACTAATTTAATATATGGTCACAAACCGAAATAATTCGTGAAATTTTGAAATGTCCATCCTACCATATCAACCACATGAAAAAATTGCATTGGCGGCAATCTGCCACTACAAATTTTAACCATTTCACGCAAAACACTCATGTAGTAATTTGTTCCCTTCTAGCACTTCATAAATCTCCCCGGTCTTGTTTGAAAAGGAGCCCCCGTCCGAAGAGTCCCTGTTTATAACTAAAACTAATTATTTCAGTACCGCATAAATTGCAATTACCATTAGATAAACAAGACTAAGATAGAGCATGTACCACCTGTCAATTACCGGTTCGCAATCTCCATATGCTCGCAATGATCGGTTCCACATTATACTTGGTCGAATTCAATTAAACATACAAGTACATCATGCCGAAGTTTTGTTCTAGGACATGGACACGTTCAAACTAATCACGGTAATAGATGATACAACATCGCACACATAAATAGACGACATGTCTAAAATCATACATTTTTTGAACACAGAAATGTCCCGAAGGACCTCGCGACACTGCTTTTATATTATGATGACGGTGGGATTACAGACTGCAAGCTAGGAGGACCCTCCAAGTAAAAGGAAACTACAGACAAGACATCCAAAAGTACAAAAAGAACTCTAGTTCTAGAAAAGGAAACTCCATCCGGTCCTTCTCCACCGAGCTCAGATTAGCCTCAAAGCGCGATCATCTTCTCCATCGAGACCGGCAAGATCAACCACCTACCGTCTCGTTGGCGCATGCGGGCACGTCGCCTCATGTTGAAAGTATTCGAGCAAGTCGCCGCTCATGTCGCAACCATCGTTGCTGCAATCCACCTTCAACAAGGAGGCAAATCTACTTAAATCCTCATCCTCTTCGTAGATGCCGTCGCAGTTCGGGCACACGAGACTGGGTAGGTTTCTTAAGCAGCTTCCGCATGCAATGTGATGTCCCTCCCCCATGCGAATGCACTGCTTAATACAAGGAAATTTACATGACTGTTGGCCCAAAGAAAAATATAGTTGGGTGGAACCTAGTGAAGAAAGTACTAACCCGTTATAGTGGACGTCGTGCGATTTGAGAGCACAAACCGCAGATGAACGTTCTTCTCACCACATTCTTTTCCATAACACATTCACGGGAAAAGTACATGCTTTCAGATGGAGGACTTTCACCTTGGAAGACGCCCTGGCATCCCGGGCACGCGCCACCGGGCAGGTTCCTAGCGCAGCTGTCGCATGCAACCTTCTTGCACGAACAGCACTGCTTAATACAAGGAAATTAACACGACTGTTAGCCCAAATTAAAATACATCTTGATGAACCTAGTGAAGAAAGTACTAACCCGCCAAAATGGAGGTTGTGCGGATTGAGAGCACAAACCGTAGGTGAGCAGTCTTCTCAAATTAGCATCGTCGACAAAAGCTCGATCTAAAGCTACCAGGGGGGACCTCCATGCCCAACGATTCTAAATGGGAATATGAATTTAGAGGATGTGAAGGAGATAGGGATAGAGGGTCGTAGTCTTCGACTTGTATAGTATATATAGGGGAGGGAATTGCAGATTCCACCAAGGAACGAGATCCAGTAACTTCACTGGCGACTTGTACGTGAGTCATTCGATCAAGATCCAACGCACATGGTTGATCCAAATTTTAAACTTAAAATTAAACTCAATTTTCAAATGAAGTAAAACTTTACCAGAATACTTAAGAAAGATATATATCTTACTGTAATGTTTTCGATTTTTTTCGAGCAACTTAAAATGTGACTACAAATTCTGGATCAACTGTGTCCGTTGGATCTTGATCCGATGGCTCATGTACGTAAAGTTGCATTTTGGAGTAAGTAAAGTCACTGGCCTCAAGTTCCACCACCTCATACTTCGTATGTTGCACAAAAACACCATTTGGAAGGATATTTTGCGGTTTCCACCATGTACTGCTCCAATCTGTTGTGATTTCACCACTTAATCTTCTAATCAACCAATTATACTGGTAAATATTCTCTTACTTTGCATCTCAAACATTTCCCTGACTTTGAGTCCCTGCGCGCTAGTACACTCAATAAAGACAGAGAGAGAGGAGAGACGCTGAGGAGGACTTTGAGTTCTAGTACCTCACCTGGCCGGAATAAGTACGCTGGCAGCCTGACCTGCCCTAAGTACGTCCGGTCAAATCGATGCCTTGCCTTGCACGCCGTCTGCGCGCATCCATGTCTTCCCGATGAAATTGTCAGTCCAAAAAAATCGGAAATTTAATTCGGCTATTGGGCGGATATGCTACCTCGACCCAAAAAAACATATTTTTAATTTTCAAAAAATTCTAACAAAAAAATCCGCATGTACTTCTCGATAATCTATGTGTGTTCGTGTAGTTTCGTGAAAAGCCGATATTTTTTGTGGTTGATGTAAACAGCTTTATTTTTAGCAATAAATTTTATCTTTTTTACATAGCCCAAACGACAATTTAGTTTTTTATGGAAAGACTTTATGCGCTCTTAGCATGTGAAGATGAAAAGATTAATTTTTTGTTTGGATTTTTTTTACATTTCAAAATATATAGATGTTGCAGTTCAAACTAAAGGGAGCATACGCAACCAGGAGCCAAAACATCCTCCCCCAAAAAATATGATTTGTTTTCTATTTGCGACGCTTCCGCGATGCCTATCACATGTCTGTATAGCCGCAGCTAGCACCATCGAGCACGCCCCAATGCTCTGTGTGTTGTCTTGTCAATTCAATGGTCAAGGTAATCTGACCAAAAGATACGTCTTGGAGTACGCGTGCGCCTTATTCCTTGAAATGGAGGTAGTACTTTATATTTGGCCCAAATGCGAAAAGTGTTACTCCTCCTATTCTAGTACTATACCATACTACGTATTACTCAAAACAAGTTCGAAGTTATGTCAAGTATGACTAGTGCAAATAAACCCTCTGGCATTAAGAGTATGAGAAGTTCGGATCATGATGAACAAGTTAATCTTCAAAACGTACAGCTATGTCAAGTATGACTAGTGCAAATAAACCCTCTGGCATTAAGAGAAACATCAAATAGTACAAAACACCTGAAAAAAAACGAAATTACAACAAAATCCTTGAGATGCCCTTCGTCTTCAACCTCCAGACCATGTCGACGACACCATGGCCGACACTAATCCAACCCAGGAAGCCAGAATCCTAGGATAAGCAAGCTCGGAAGGTAGGTGGCCACGGAAGCTCTAGCACGTACCAATTCAGCACGCGCGAGGGCCCGCCCAGCATCTCAATCGGCACGGTGTGAAGCCAGTCCTCGTCTCGAGCTCTCTCGAAGCGTGAGAGCTCGCCGGATTCTCTGTCGAGAGCAAGAATGAAGTTTCCGAGCCCACCGAACACGTACCACTGGAAGAAACGGGCGTTGCACCCCACAAAGAGGATATCCGACCGGCCTGTGTGCGTGGCGTGGAGAGGCACGATGGCGCCGGAGGAGGTCCAAGCGTGGCCACCAGGGCCAGGCGAGAACACGCAGGTCTTGCAGATGCCGTCATGATAGATCAGGCACGTCACCCTGTAATTTGACAGACTGATGCGCGCCGCAGCGTCCTCGCCATGGAGGGCGGCGCCCAGGAACAAGCTTACGAATGTTGTGTGCGAAACAGCAGGGGGTGGAGGGACCGTCACGTACTGACCTGCCAGGGGATCGCAGACGACGAGACGTGAAGGCTGCTCGAAAGGCTTTCCGTGTTCGGTGTGGTCGAAGTCCGCAAGGAGTAGGAGGCCGCCCCGAGAGTCGGCGAGCTCCTGAGGTCGCCGTTTGGCGCCCGTGGGAGGAAGTCGAGCGCGAGATTATTTGCGGCGACCCGGCCCAACATGACGAGGAAGAGGGAACGAAGTGGGGCAGCAAGCCAGACGGCCGATAGTGACAATGGGAGAAGCTGATGTGGTAGTGGCCGGCGACTATGGAGGATGGCGCGCCGTGGCGAGCGGAGAGGACACGGAAGTCCTCCGCCGCGATGACCTTGCGCCAGCTCCTGCAGGCGAACGCGGCGCGGACGAGATCCAGAGGCGAGGTGAGGCGCAGGAACACCAGCCCGAGAAGTTCATCCGGGATGGCGTCACCCTTGTCCTCCTGCCCGGACTTCCTCTGAGCATTCTTGCGGGGGCGGCTGTGCCCCATCTCCGGCTGGACCTAGCTCGCGTACGGGGGCGAGGTGTGCTGTAGGGAGGAAGCTAGGGAAGTAGCGAGGCGGCCGGCTTGGTAGAGACTAGAGGAGTTAAGGAGGAGACTTATGTACTGAAAAAGTTCCGTGGAATCAAATTCCTATATTGGTTAATTACATGCAAGGATGAGCAGAGTAGTTGGTTGTGTAATTGAAACGAGATTACGAGCTTGATCCCCACACACGAACCACATCGTAAAGCTTCATGAAAGAAAAATAGGAAAACAACAAAATTGTGTGGCACAACAGTTGCTTTCTCCAAGTTCCTATAGAGGGAGTACTATGTACATATTCAAACTAGACAAATCATGTATCTACCTCACCCCTAAAACTCGGTCTTATGAAATCTAGCATAAAGAGATCGAAGCGTTTTGGGTTTCAAACATGGAAATTTCAAGAACATCCCAAAAGCTTCATTTTAGAGTGACTAAGAAGGATCCACTTACCTTTTCATTTTCATGTTTTAAACTTGTTTAAATCATTAACAAACTAGGATTTGACCAAGGTCAAATGGGCATAAAAATCAGAAAAAATCAAAAGAATGAACAACCAAAGCACATATATAGCATTCTTATGTCATATATATAGTAAGCATTCAAGTTGATAAACAAGGTCTAGACATATATATTCAAACGGAAAAATCATGTATATATCTACCCTAAAACCCTATTCTGTCTTATGAAGTCAATCATGAAAAGAAGTGGTTGGTTCAAGCAAATTTCAAGAACCTCCCGAAAGCTTCATTTTAGAGTGACTAAGAAGGATCCAGGCTTATCTTTTCATTTCATGTTTTAAACTTGTTTAAATCCTAGTCAAACCTAGGATTTGATGAAGATACAAATGGGTGGGCACGTACAATATTCAAAAAACGAGAAAAATGAAAAACCAAATCCCATAGTCTATGTCATATATATCGTAACATTCGTTGATAAATTAACAAGTTAGATATGTCAAAACATTACAAATCATGTATACACACTGTCGATCTTATGAAGTCTAGCAAGAAGTCGTTTTCGGTTTCAAACATGGTAATTTCAAGAACATCCAAAAACTTCCATTTTAGAGTGACTAAGAAGGATACAACTTCCTTTTTCATTTTTTAGCTTGTTATAAATCTTGGTGAAACAAAGGATTTGACCAAGATTCAAATGGGCCTAAAAATTTAGAAAAAATCAAAGAGAATGAAAAACCAAAGCACCTAGTCTTATGTCATATGTATAGGCATTGAAGTTGATAAACAGGGCCTGACATATTCAAACCAGAAAAATCATGTATATATCTACCCCTAAAACCTAAACTCTGTCTTATGAAGTCAATCATGAAGAGAAGTGGTTTTGGGTTGAAACATGGAAATTTCAACTCCAAAAAGATTTATGTTAGAGTGACTAATAAGGATCCATGCTTACCTTCATTTTCATAATTTAAACTTGCTTAAATCTTGGTCAAACCTGATTTGACCAAGATTCAAATGGGCATAAAATTAAAATAAAACAGAAAAATGAAAAGCAAAGCACATAGTCTCTTATGTCATATAGTAAACATTAAAATTGAAAACAAGGTCTCTAGCTAGACATATTCAAACTATGCAAATCATGTCTATATACACCTAACCCCAAACTATGTCTTATGTCAAGCACGAAGAGATGTGGTTTTGGAGTTTCAAACATGGTAATTTCAAAAACCCGAGCTTCCATTTAATTAGAGTGACAAAGAGATACAGTCCCTTCATTTTTCATGTTTTAAACTTGTTTAAATCTTGGTCAAACCTAGGATTTACCAAGATTTAAATGGGCATAAACAGAAAAAATCAAAGAATGAAAAACCAAAGCACATAGCATTCTTATGTCATATAGTAGCATCAAGTTGATAAAAAGAAGTCTAGACATATTCAAACCGGAAAAATCATGTATATATCTACCCCTATCCCTAAACTGTCTTATGAAGTCAAGCAGAAGAAGTGAAGTTTGGGTTACCTGGAAATTTAAAAAAAAAACCAAAAGCTTCATTTAGGGAGACTAAATGGATCCATGACCATTATTTGCACGAAACTTGTAAATCTTGGTCAACTAGGTTGACCATACAATGTGAAAAAGTTTAAAAATCAAAAAAAAATAAAACCAAAGTACATAGTCTTCTTATGGCATATAGTAAGCATTCTGCTGTTAAACAAGGTCTAGAATATCCAAACCAACAAATCATGTATCTACCCTAACCCCTACTAAACTCATATCTATGAAGTCAAGCATGAAGAGACGTGGCTTAAGGAAGCTAGGGAAGTAGCGAGGCGGCCGGCTTGGTAGAACTAGAGGAGTTAAGGAGGAGACTTATGTACTGAAAGTTCCGTGGAATCAAATTCCTATATTGGTTATTACATGCAAGGATGAGCAGAGTAGTTGGTTGTGTAATTGAAACGAGATTACGAGCTTGATCCCCACACACGAACCACATCGTAAAGCTTCATGAAAGAAAAATAGGAAAACCACAAAATTGTGTGGCACAACAGTTGCTTTCTCCAAGTTCCTATAGAGGGAGTACTATGTACATATTCAAACTAGACAAATCATGTGTCTACCCCCTAACCCCTAAAACTCAGTCTTATGAAATCTAGCATAAATAGATCGAAGTCGTTTTGGGTTTCAAACATGGAAATTTCAAGAACATCCCAAAAGCTTCATTTTAGAGTGACTAAGAAGGATCCATGCTTACCTTTTCTATTTCATGTTTTAAACTTGTTTAAATCATGGTCAAACCTAGGATTTGACCAAGATTCAAATGGGCTCAAAAATCAGAAAAAATCAAAAGAATGAATAAAAAATCAAAGCACATATATAGCATTCTTAGTGTTTGTCATATAGTAGCATTCAAGTTGATAAACAAGGTCTAGACATATATATTCAAACCGTAAAAATCATGTATATATCTACCCCTAAAACCCTAAACTCGCTCTTATGAAGGTCAATCATGAAGAGAGTGAGCGGTTTTCTTAAACATGGAAATTTCAAGAACCTCCCGAAAGCTTCATTTTAGAGTGACTAAGAAGGATCCAGCTTATCTTTTTCATTTCATGTTTAAAACTTGTTTAAATCCTGACAAACCTAGGATTTGATGAAGATACAAATGGGCGGGCACGTACAATATTCAAAAAAATCAGAAAAATGAAAACCAAATCACATTGTCTTCTTATGCCATATCTCGTAAACATTCAAGTTGATAAATTAACAAGGTCTAGATATATCCAAACCAGACAAATCATGTATTCACCGTCGATCTTATGAAGTCTAGCATGAAGGGAAGTCGTTTTTGTGTTTCAAACATGGTAATTTCAAGAACATCCCAAAAGCTTCCATTTTAGAGTGACTAAGAAGGATATAGACTTCCTTTTTTATTTTCATGTTTTAAACTTGTTTAAATCTTGGTCAAACCAAGGATTTGACCAAGATTCAAATGGCCCTAAAAATTCAGAAAAAAATCAAAAGAATGAAAAACCAAAACACATATATAGCATTCTTATGTCATATGTATAGTAAGCATTCAAGTTGATAAACATGGTCTAGACATATTGAAACCAGAAAAATCATGTATATATCTACCCCTAAAACCCTAAACTCTGTCTCCTATGAAGTCAATCATGAAGAGGGTGTTTTGGTTTGAAACATGGAAATTTCAAGAACCTCCAAAAGATTTATGTTAGAGTGACTAATAAGGATCCATGCTTACCTTCATTTTCATAATTTAAACTTGTTTAAATTTCAAGTCAAAACCTAGGATTTGACCAAGATTCAAATGGGCATAAAATTAAATAAAAACGTAAAAATGAAAAACCAAAGCACATAGTCTTTTCTATGTCATATAGTAAGTATTAAAATTGAGAAACAAGGTCTCTAGCTAGACATATTCAAACTATGCAAATCATGTATCTATGTACCCCTAACCCTAAACTCTGTCTTAAGAAGTCAAGCACGAAGAGATGTGGTTTTGGGTTTCAAACATGGTAATTTTAAACCACCCAAAAGCTTCATTTTAATTAGAGGACAAAGAAGGATACAAAAAAGCTCCCCTTCTCATTTTCTATGAAAGCCTTAAATTACTTAAATCTAACAAACCTAGGATTCTACCAAGATTCAAATGGGCATAAAAATTCAGAAAAAATCAAAAGAACAGAAAACCAAAGCACATAGCATTCTTATGTTTATATAGTAAGCATTCAAGTTGATAAACAAGGGTCTACACATAAACCAGAAAATCATGTATATATATATCTACCCCTATCCCTAAACTCGTCTTATGAAGTCAAGCATGAAGAGAAGTGAAGTTTTGGTTTCAAACCTGGAAATTTAAAAAAACAAAAACCAAAGCTAGCACATATAAGACTAAGAATGATCCATGCTTACCATTTTATTTTCACGCCTTAAACTTGTTTAAATCTTGGTCAAACCCAGTAGGATTTGACCAAGATACAAATTGGCATAAAAGTTTAAAAAATCAAAAAAATAAAAACCAAAGTACATAGTCTTCTTAAGGCATATAGTAAGTATTCAAGTTGTTAAACAAGGTCTAGACATATTCAAACCAAACAAATCACGGTGTATCTATACCCCTAACCCCTAATTAAACTCTATATATCTTATGTCAAGCATGAAGAGACGTGGCTTTTGGTTTCAAACATGGAAATTTCAAAACCTCCCAAATCTTTCTTATTTAGACTAAGAAGGATATATGCTTCCCTTCTCATTTTCATGTTAAATTGTTTAAATCTTGGTCAAACCTAGGATCTTGACCAAGATTCAAATGGGCATAAAATTCGAAAAATCAAAAGAATGAAAACCAAAGCACATAGCATTCTTATGTCATATATATAGTATATCTCAAGCTGATAAACAAGGTCTAGACATATATTCAAACCCGTAAAAATCATGTATATATCTACCCCTAAAACCCTACTTAAACTCAGTCAATCATGAAGAGAAGTGGTTTTGGGTTTCAAACATGGAAATTTCAAGAACCAAGCTTCATTTTAGAGTGACTAAGAAGGATCCAGGCTTACTTATTCGCTTTCACGTGTTAAACTTGTCTAAATCTTGGTCAAACCTAGGATTTGACCAAGATATGTTTCAAATGTGCAGAAAATTAAAAAAAATCAGAAAAAGAAAAATAAAAAACCAAAGCACATAGGCATATTCAAGTTGATAAACAAGGTTTGGACATATTCAAACCATACAAATCATGTATCTATATATATATACCCCTAACTCCTAAATTATTCTTATAGTTTTTCAAGTATGTTAGACGGGTTTTGGGTTTCCAAATATGGAAATTTCAAAACTCCCAAAACTTCATTTTAGAGTGACTCGAGAAGGTTACATGCTTCCTTTTCATTTTCATGTTTTTTAAACTTGTTTAAATCTTGGTCAAACCTAGGATTCAATGTAGATCTTGAGCATTAAAATTCAGAAAAAAATCAAAAGAATGAAAAACCAAAGTATATAGCATTCTTATATATGCCATATAGTAAGCATTCAAGTTGATAAACCAGGTCTAGACATATTCAAACCAGAAAATCATGTATATATCTACCCCTAAACCCTAAACTCTTTCTTATGAAGTCAAAATCAAGAAGAGAAGTGGTTTGGGTTTCAAACATAGAAATTTCAAGAACCTCCCAAAAGATTTAATTAGAGTGACTAATAAGGATCCATGTTTACCTTTTATTTTCAATTTAATTTGTTTAAATCTTTGTCAAACCTATGATTTGGCCAAGATTCATGGCATAAAATTTTAAAAAATCAAAAATTAAAAACCAAAGCAAAGCTTCTTATGGTATATAGTAAGCATTCAAGTTGTTAAACAAGGTCTAGACATATTCAAACCAAACAAATCATGTATCTATACCCCTAACCCCTAATTAAACTCTATATATCTTATGAAGTCAAGCATGAAGAGACGTGGTTTTTGGTTTCAAACATGGAAATTTCAAAACCTCCCAAAATCTTCATTTTAATTAGAGTGACTAAGAAGGATACATGCTTCCCTTCTCATTTTCATGTTTTAAACTTGTTTAAATCTTGGTCAAACCTAGGATTCGACCAAGATTCAAATGGGTGCATAAAATTCGTAAAAAAATCAAAAGAATGAAAAACCAAAGCACATAGCATTCTTATGTCAGTATATAGTAAGCTACACTGTTGATAAACAAGGTCTGGGACATGAATGCCCAAACTAGAAAATCATGTATATATCTACCCCTAACCCTAAACTATGTCTTATGAGAAGTCAAGCATGAAGAGAAGTGGTTTTTGGTTTCAAACATGGAAATTTCAAAAAAAAATCTTCATTTTCTAGATCAAGAAGGATCCATGCTTACCATTTTATTTTCATGTTTTAAACTTGTTTAAATTATCAGTTCCAGATTGATCAAGATTCAATGGCAGAAAATTAAAAAGTAAAGTCATTCCGTCGAGTGAAATCCCAGAAGAGGGATCACTTGAAGAGAGAAGAAGGGAGAGAATTATGGTGTCTCCCCTTTTTCGGGTGATGATGTTGACTTTTGTGCAGGGTTTGTCAGTGAGCAGGAGGTGCGAGCGAGCGGGCGAGCGAGCGAGTCGAGCGAGGCCGAGAATGAGAGAGATTTGTTTTTTTTTTTTGTGAGAGGGACAACCGAAGGATCCAGAAGGAAGGACCCTACGCACTTCCAATACGCATCCCGATGCGTCTTCTCTTGACAAAGAAGATGGCTGGGAGTTTACGTAATGTCCGTGACTTGTGCTCACCGAAGTGTGGGAACCTCACGCGTGGGAACCACACGTAAGTGACAGACCTGTTGGTAAAAACTCGGCTGATTATTATAGTGCATTAGAACAAAGTTTCCTATGGATTCAAGGGTAGGAAATCCAAGTTAACTCATTTACATGACATTATTTTTCTTATGTCATATAGTAAGCATTAAAGTTGATAAACAATGTCTAGACACATTCAAACTAGATACAAATCATGTATCTATGCCCCCTAACCCTAAACCCTGCCTTATGAAGTCAAGCATGTGAAGAGATGTGGTTTTGGGTTTCAAACATAAATTTCAAAACCTCCCAAAAGCTTCATTTTAGAGTGCATATAAGAATACATATTTCCCTTTCATTTTCATGTTTTATAAAACTTATATTTTAATTATCTGGACAACCTAGGATTTGACTGTGCAGACACAAATGGGTGGGCAAAATGAAAAATCAGAAAATGGAAAACCAAGGATTTGACCAAGATTCAAATGGCCCTAAAAATTCAGAAAAATCAAAAGAATGAAAAACCAAAGCACATAGCATTTATGTCATATGTATAGTAAGACCAAGTTGATAAACAAGGTCTAGACATATATATTCAAACCGCAAAAATCATGTATATATCTACCCCTAAAAAACCCTAATTAAACTCAAGCATGAAGCAGAGAAGTATGGTTTTGGGTTTCAAACATGGAAATTTCAAGAACCTCCCAAAAGCTTCATTTTAGAGTGAATAAGAAGGATCCAGGCTTACTTATTCGTTTACGTGTTAAACTTGTCTAAATCTTGGTAAAACCTATGATTTGACCAAGATATGATTCAAATGCGCAGAAAATTAAAAAAAATCAGAAAAGAAAAACCAAAGTACATAGTCTTCATGTCATATAGTAAGCATATTCAAGTTGATAAACAAAAGGTTTGGACATATTCAAACCATACAAATCATGTATCTATATATACCCCTAACCCAAACTTTGTCTTATGAAGTCACGCATGAAGTGGTTTTTTTGCTTCAAACATGGAAATTTCAAAAACCTCCCAAATCTTCATTTTAGGTGACTCGAGAAGGTTACATGTTTCCTTTTTCATTTTCATGTTTTAAACTTGTTTAAATTAGCTTGGTCAAACCAAGGATTTTGACTAAGATACAAATGGGTGGGCACAATGTTCAAAAAAATCAGAAAAATGAAAACTAAAGCACTATGGTCTTCTTATGTCATATCGTAAGCAAATCAAGTTGATAAACAAGGCCCAGATATATCCAAACCAGACAAATCATGTATCTACCCCTTTCGATCTTATGAAAGTCTAGCATGAAGGGGAAGTCGTTGGGTTTCAAACATTGAAATTTTAAGAACATCCCAAAAGCTTCATTTTAGAGACTAAGAAGGATACAAGACTTCCCCTTTTCATTTTCTCATATGTTTTAAACTTGTTTAAATCTTGTCAAACCAATGATTTGACCAAGATTCAAATGGCCCTAAAAATTGAGGAAAAAATCAAAAGTAATGAAAAACCAAAGCACATAGCATTCTAATGTCATATATATGTATAGTGGAAGATCTGTTGATAAACAAGGTCTCTAGACATATATTCAAACCAGAAAAATCATGTATATATCTACCCCTAAAACCCTATATAATTAAACTCTGTTGAAGTGAATCATGAAGAGAAGTGGTTTTGCTCACAAAAAAATTTCAAGAACCTCCTAAAAGCTTCATTTTAGAGTGGATAAGAAGGATCCAGGCTTATTTATTCGTTTTCACGTGTTAAACTTGTCTAAATCTTGTCAAACCTAGGATTTGACCAAGATATTGATTCAAATGTGCAGAAAATTAAAAAATCAGAAAATGAAAACTAAAGTACATAGTCTTCTATGTCATATAGTAAGCATATTCAAGTTGATAAACAAGGTTTGACATTCAAACCATACAAATCATGTATCTATACCCCTAACCCTAAACTTTGTCTTATGAAGTCAAGCATGAAGAGAAGTGGTTTTGGGTTGCAAACATGGAAATTTCAAAAACCTCCCAAAAACTTCTTTTTAGAGTGACTGAGAAGGTTACATGTTTCCCTTTTCGTTTTCATGTTTTAAACTTGTTTAAATTATCTTGGTAAAACCTAGGATTTCATGAAGATACAAATGCGGGCACAATATTCAAAAAAAATCAGAAAATTGAAAAACCAAATCATATTGTCTTCTTTATCATATCGTACATTCAAGTACGTTGATAAATTAACATGTCTATATATCCAAACCGTACAAATCATGTATCTATCGCTACTTCTGTCGATCTTATGAAGTTCAGTATGAAGGGAAGTCGTTGTTTCAAACATGGAAATTTCAAGAACATCCCAAAAGCTTCCATTTTAGAGTTACTAAAAGAAGGATATACAGACCTCCCTTTTTCATTTTCATGTTTTAAACTTGTTTAAATTCAAACCAAGGATTTGACCAAGATTCAAATGGGCCTAAACATTTAGAAAAAAATCAAAAGAGAATGAAAAACCAAAGCACATAGCATTCTTATATATGTATTATATGTATAGTAAGCATTCAAGTAGATAAACCAGGTCTAGACATATTCAAACCGTAAAAATCATGTATATACCCACCCCTAAGAAGTTGTGAACTCTTCTCTTATGAAGTCAAATCATGAAGAGAAGTGGCTTTGGGTCTCAAACATTTCAAGAAACTCCCAAAAGATTTAATTTTAGAGTGACTAATAAGGATCCATGCTTACCTTTTCTTTATTTTCACAATTTAAACTTGTTTAAATCTTTGTCAAACCTAGATTTGACCAGGATTTAATGGCATAAAATTTTAAAAAATCAAAAAAAAAAAAAAAACCAAAGTAATAGTCTTCTTATGGCATATAGTAAGCATTCAAGTTGTTAAACAAGGTCTAGACATACATATCCAAACCAAACAAATCATGTATCTATACCCCTAACCCCTAATTAAACTCTATATATCTTATGAAGTCAAGCATGAAGAGACGGTTTTTGGTTTCAAACATGGAAATTTCAAGAACCTCCCAAAAGATTTAATTTAGAGTGACTAATAATGATCCATGCTTACCTTTTCATTTTCACAATTTAAACTTATTTAAATTGGTCAAACCCATGATTTGACCAAGATTCAAATTGCTAAAATTTTAAAAATCAAAAAAATTAAAAACCAAAGTAATAGTCTTCTTATGTATATAGTAAGCATTAAGTTTACAAACAAGGTCTAGACATATTCAAACCAAACAAATCATGTACCACACTCCCAACCCCAATTAACTCTATATATCTGAAGTCAACATGAAGAGAATGTGTTTTTGGTTTCAAACATGGAAATTTCAAAAACCTCCCCAAATCTTCATTTCTAAGAAGGATGATACATGCTTCCCTTTCTCATTTTCATGTTTTAAACTTGTTTAAATCTTGGTCAAACCTAGGATTCGACCAAGATTCAAATGGGCATAAAAATTCAGAAAAAATCAAAAGAATGAAAACCAAAGCACATAGCATTCTTATGTCATATATAGTAAGCTAGCACCAAGTTGATAAACAAGGTCTAGACATATTCAAACCAGAAAAATCATGTATATATCTACCCCTAACCCTAAACTATGTCTTATGAAGTCAAGCATGAAGAGAAGTGGTTTTTGGTTTCAAACATGGAAATTTCAAAAAAAAAAACTTCATTTTCGGGAGACTAAGAAGGATCCATGCTTACCATTTTATTTTCATGTTTTAAACTTGTTTTGGTCAAACCTAGGATTTGACCAAGACCAATGAGAAAATTAAAAAAGTGTGTTTGCCCGTCGAGTGAAACTCGGAGGAAGAGGGATCACTCGGAAGGAGAGAAGAAGGGAGAGAATTATGGTGTCTCCCCTTTTCGGGTGATGATGTTGACTTTTGTGCAGGGTTTGTCGGTGGCAGGAGGTGCGAGCGAGCGAGCGAGCGCGAGTGGGCGAGGCCGAGAATGAGAGAGATTTTTTTTTTTTTGTGAGAGGGACAACCGAAGGATCCAGAGGACCCACAGACTTCCAATACGATCTGATGCTCTTGACAAAGAAGATGGCTGGGAGTTTGCGTGGCTGACTTTGCCAGTGAAGTGTGGGACCTCACGTGGGCACCTACACTAAGTGACAGACCGTTGGTGTAAAACTCGTTGATTATTATAGTGCATTAGAACAAAGTTTCCTATGGATTCAAGGGTAGGAAATCCAAGTTAACTCATTTACATGACATTATTTTTCTCTTATGTCATATAGTAAGCATTAAAGTTGATAAACAATGTCTAGACACATTCAAACCAGACAAATCATGTATCTATACCCCTAACCCCTAAACTCTGTCTTATGAAGTCAAGCATGTGAAGAGATGTGGTTTTGGGTTTCAAACATGGAAATTTCAAAAACCTCCCAAAAGCTTCATTTTAGAGTGACTAAGAAGGATACATGCTTCCCTTTTCATTTTCATGTTTTATAAAACTTGTTTTAATTATCTTGGTCAAACCTAGGATTTGACGAAGATACAAATGGGTGGGCAAAAATTAAAAAAATCAGAAAAATGGAAAACCAAATCACATAGTCTTCTTATGTCATATCGTAAGCAATCAAGTTGATAAACAAGGTCTAGATATATCCAAACCAGACGTGTATCTACCCCCTTTCGATCTTATGAAGTCTAGCATGAAGGGAAGTCGTTTTGGGTTTCAAACATTGAAATTTCAAGAACATCCCAAAAGCTTCATTTTAAAGTGACTAAGAAGGATACTTCCTTTTCATTTTCATGTTTTAAACTTGTTTAAATCTTGGTCAAACCAAGGATTTGACCAAGATTCAAATGGCCTAAAAATTCAGAAAAAAATCAAAAGAATGAAAAACCAAAGCACATAGCATTCTTATGTCATATGTATAGTAAGCATTCAAGTTGATAAACAAGGTCTAGACATATATATTCAAACCAGAAAAATCATGTATATATCTACCCCTAAAACCCTAATTAAACTCAATCATGAAGAGAAGTGGTTTTGGGTTTCAAACATGGAAATTTCAAGAACCTCCCAAAAGCTTCATTTTAGTGACTAAGAAGGATCCAGGTTTTCACCTGTTAAACTTGTCTAAATCTTGGTCAAACCTAGGATTTGACCAAGATATGATTCAAATGCGCAGAAAATTAAAAAAATCAGAAAAATGAAAAACCAAAGTACATAGTCTTCTTATGTCATATAGTAAGCATATTCAAGTTGATAAACAAAAGGTTTGGACATATTCAAACCATACAAATCATGTATCTATATATACCCCTAACCCTAAACTTTGTCTTATGAAGTCAAGCATGAAGAGAAGTGGTTTTGGGTTTCAAACATGGAAATTTCAAAAACCTCCCAAAACTTCATTTTAGAGTGACTGAGAAGGTTACATGCTTCCCTTTTCATTTTCATGTTTTAAACTTGTTTAAATTAGCTTGGTCAAACCTAGGATTTCATGAAGATACAAATGGGTGGGCACAATGTTCAAAAAAATCAGAAAAATGAAAAACCAAATCACATAGTCTTCTTATGTCATATCGTAAGCAATCAAGTTGATAAACAAGGTCTAGATATATCCAAACCAGACAAATCATGTATCTACCCCCTTTCGATCTTATGAAGTCTAGCATGAAGGGAAGTCGTTTTGGGTTTCAAACATTGAAATTTCAAGAACATCCAAAAGCTTCATTTTAGAGTGACTAAGAAGGATACAGACTTTTCATTTTCATGTTTTAAACTTGTTTAAATCTTGGTCAAACCAATGATTTGACCAAGATTCAAATGGCCCTAAAAATTCAGAAAAAAATCAAAAGAATGAAAAACCAAAGCACATAGCATTCTTAGATATGTCATATGTATAGTAAGCATTCAAGTTGATAAACAAGGTCTCTAGACATATATATTCAAACCAGAAAAATCATGTATATATCTACCCCTAAAACCCTATATAATTAAACTCAGTCAATCATGAAGAGAAGTGGTTTTGGGTTTCAAACATGGAAATTTCAAGAACCTCCCAAAAGCTTCATTTTAGAGTGACTAAGAAGGATCCAGGCTTACTTATTCGTTTTCACGTGTTAAACTTGTCTAAATCTTGGTCAAACCTAGGATTTGACCAAGATATGATTCAAATGTGCAGAAAATTAAAAAAATCAGAAAAATGAAAAACCAAAGTACATAGTCTTCTTATGTCATATAGTAAGCATTTCAAGTTGATAAACAAGGTTTGGACATATTCAAACCATACAAATCATGTATCTATACCCCTAACCCTAAACTTTGTCTTATGAAGTCAAGCATGAAGAGAAGTGGTTTTGGGTTTCAAACATGGAAATTTCAAAAACCTCCCAAAAACTTCATTTTAGAGTGAATAAGAAGGTTACATGTTTCCCTTTTCATTTTCATGTTTTAAACTTGTTTAAATTATCTTGGTAAAACCTAGGATTTCATGAAGATACAAATGGGTGGGCACAATATTCAAAAAATCAGAAAATTGAAAACCAAATCACATTGTCTTCTTATGTCATATCGTAAGCATTCAAGTTGATAAATTAACAAGGTCTAGATATATCCAAACCAGACAAATCATGTATCTACCCCCTGTCGATCTTATGAAGTCTAGCATGAAGGGAAGTCGTTTTCGGTTCAAACATGGAAATTTCAAGAACATCCCAAAAGCTTCCATTTTAGAGTTACTAAAAGAAGGATATACAGACTTCCCTTTTTCATTTTCATGTTTTAAACTTGTTTAAATCCTTGTCAAACCAAAGATTTTGACCAAGATTCAAATGGGCATAAAAATTTAGAAAAAAATCAAAAGAGAATGAAAAACCAAAGCACATAGCATTCTTATATATGTCATATGTATAGTAAGCATTCAAGTTGATAAACCAGGTCTAGACATATTCAAACCAGAAAAATCATGTATATATCTACCCCTAAAACCCTAAACTCTTTCTTATGAAGTCAATCATGAAGAGAAGTGGTTTTGGGTTTCAAACATGGAAATTTCAAGAACCTCCCAAAAGATTTAATTTAGAGTGACTAATAAGGATCCATGCTTACCTTTTCATTTTCACAATTTAAACTTGTTTAAATCTTTGTCAAACATATGATTTGACCAAGATTCAAATATATGGGCATAAAATTCAAAAAAATCAGAAAAATGAAAAACAAAAGCATATAGTCTTCTTATGTCATATAGTAAGCATTCAAGTTGATAAATTAACAAGGTTTGGACATATTCAAACCATACAAATCATGTATCTACCCCTAACCCTAAACTCGGTCGATCTTATGAAGTGTAGCATGAAGAGAGGTCGTTTTGGGTTTCAAACATGGAAATTTCAAGAACATCCCAAAATGCTTCATTTTAGAGTGACTAAGAAGGATCCAGGCTTACTTATTCGTTTTCACGTGTTAAACTTGTCTAATCTTGGTCAAACCTAGGATTTGACCAAGATTCAAATGCGCAGAAAATTTAAAAAATCAGAAAAATGAAAACCAAAGTACATAGTCTTCTTATGTCATATAGTAAGCATATTCAAGTTGATAAACAAGGTTTGAACCTTGATCTGTAGTAGTGGGCAAAACCCTAGTTTAACCTATTTAATTATAGATTCGTAGGTTGATTTTTCTACATTTTTATTATTACTAACCTATTTAATTATAGATTCGTAGGTTGATTTTTCTATACCTTTTTATTATTACTATGCAGCACAAGTGTGTTTGCCCGTCGAGTGAAACTCGGAGGAAGAGGGATCACTCGGAGGAAGGAGAGAAGAAGGGAGAGAATTATGGTGTCTCCCCTTTTTCGGTGATGATGTTGACTTTTGTGCAGGGTTTGTCAGTGAGCAGGAGGTGCGAGCGAGCGAGCGAGTCGAGCGAGGCCGAGAATGAGAGAGATTTGTTTTTTTGTGAGAGGGACAACCGAAGGATCCAGAAGGACCCACAGACTTCCAATACGCATCCTGATGCGTCTTCTCTTGACAAAGAAGATGGCTGGGAGTTTGCGTACCTATTGCACGTGACTTGTGCTCACTGAAGTGTGGGACCTCACGCGTGGGCACCACACGTAAGTGACAGACCTGTTGGTGTAAAAACTCGGTTGATTATTATAGTGCATTAGAACAAAGTTTCCTATGGATTCAAGGGTAGGAAATCCAAGTTAACTCATTTACATGACATTATTTTTCTTATGTCATATAGTAAGCATTAAAGTTGATAAACAATGTCTAGACATATTCAAACCGATAAATCATGTATCTATACCCCTAACCCCTAAACTCGTCTTATGAAGTCAAGCATGTGAAGAGCGTGGTTTTGGGTTTCAAACATGGAAATTTCAAAAACTCCCAAAAGCTTCATTTTAGAGTGCCTAAGAAGGATACATGCTTCCCTTTCATTTTCATGTTTTATAAAACTTGTTTTAATTATCTTGGTCAAACCTAGGATTTGACGAAGATACAAATTGGGCAAAAGTTCAAAAATCAGAAAAATGAAAACCAAATCACATAGTCTTCTTATGTCATATCGTAAGCAATCAAGTTGATAAACAAGGTCTAGATATATCCAAACCAGACAAATCGTGTATCTACCCCCTTTCGATCTTATGAAGTCTAGCATGAAGGGAAGTCGTTTTGGGTTTCAAACATTGAAATTTCAAGAACATCCCAAAAGCTTCATTTTAGAGTGACTAAGAAGGATACAGACTTCCCTTTTCATTTTCATGTTTTAAACTTGTTTAAATCTTGGTCAAACCAAGGATTTGACCAAGATTCAAATGGCCCTAAAAATTCAGAAAAAAATCAAAAGAATGAAAAACCAAAGCACATAGCATTCTTATGTCATATGTATAGTAAGCATTCAAGTTGATAAACAAGGTCTAGACATATATATTCAAACCAGAAAAATCATGTATATATCTACCCCTAAAACCCTAATTAAACTCAGTCAATCATGAAGAGAAGTGGTTTTGGGTTTCAAACATGGAAATTTCAAGAACCTCCCAAAAGCTTCATTTTAGAGTGACTAAGAAGGATCCAGGCTTACTTATTCGTTTTCACGTGTTAAACTTGTCTAAATCTTGGTCAAACCTAGGATTTGACCAAGATATGATTCAAATGCGCAGAAAATTAAAAAAATCAGAAAAATGAAAAACCAAAGTACATAGTCTTCTTATGTCATATAGTAAGCATATTCAAGTTGATAAACAAAAGGTTTGGACATATTCAAACCATACAAATCATGTATCTATATATACCCCCTAACCCTAAACTTTGTCTTATGAAGTCAAGCATGAAGAGAAGTGGTTTTGGGTTTCAAACATGGAAATTTCAAAAACCTCCCAAAAACTTCATTTTAGAGTGACTGAGAAGGTTACATGCTTCCCTTTTCATTTTCATGTTTTAAACTTGTTTAAATTAGCTTGGTCAAACCTAGGATTTCATGAAGATACAAATGGGTGGGCACAATGTTCAAAAAAATCAGAAAAACGAAAAACCAAATCACATAGTCTTCTTATGTCATATCGTAAGCAATCAAGTTGATAAACAAGGTCTAGATATATCCAAACCAGACAAATCATGTATCTAGCCCCTTTCGATCTTATGAAGTCTAGCATGAAGGGAAGTCGTTTTGGGTTTCAAACATTGAAATTTCAAGAACATCCCAAAAGCTTCATTTTAGAGTGACTAAGAAGGATACAGACTTCCCTTTTCATTTTCATGTTTTAAACTTGTTTAAATCTTGGTCAAACCAATGATTTGACCAAGATTCAAATGGCCCTAAAAATTCAGAAAAAAATCAAAAGAATGAAAAACCAAAGCACATAGCATTCTTAGATATGTCATATGTATAGTAAGCATTCAAGTTGATAAACAAGGTCTAGACATATATATTCAAACCAGAAAAATCATGTATATATCTACCCCTAAAACCCTATATAATTAAACTTAATCATGAAGAGAAGTGGTTTTGGGTTTCAAACATGGAAATTTCAAGAACCTCCCAAAAGCTTCATTTTAGAGTGACTAAGAAGGATCCAGGCTTACTTATTCGTTTTCACGTGTTAAACTTGTCTAAATCTTGGTCAAACCTAGGATTTGACCAAGATATGATTCAAATGTGCAGAAAATTAAAAAAAATCAGAAAAATGAAAAACCAAAGTACATAGTCTTCTTATGTCATATAGTAAGCATATTCAAGTTGATAAACAAGGTTTGGACATATTCAAACCATACAAATCATGTATCTATACCCCCTAACCCTAAACTTTGTCTTATGAAGTCAAGCATGAAGAGAAGTGGTTTTGGGTTTCAAACATGGAAATTTCAAAACCTCCCAAAAACTTCATTTTAGAGTGACTGAGAAGGTTACATGTTTCCCTTTTCGTTTTCATGTTTTAAACTTGTTTAAATTATCTTGGTAAAACCTAGGATTTCATGAAGATACAAATGGGTGGGCACAATATTCAAAAAAATCAGAAAATTGAAAAACCAAATCACATTGTCTTCTTATGTCATATCGTAAGCATTCAAGTTGATAAATTAACAAGGTCTAGATATATCCAAACCAGACAAATCATGTATCTACCCCCTGTCGATCTTATGAAGTCTAGCATGAAGGGAAGTCGTTTTCGGTTTCAAACATGGAAATTTCAAGAACATCCCAAAAGCTTCCATTTTAGAGTTACTAAAAGAAGGATATACAGACTTCCCTTTTTCATTTTCATGTTTTAAACTTGTTTAAATCCTTGTCAAACCAAAGATTTTGACCAAGATTCAAATGGGCATAAAAATTTAGAAAAAAAATCAAAAGAGAATGAAAAACCAAAGCACATAGCATTCTTATATATGTCATATGTATAGTAAGCATTCAACTGATAAACCAGGTCTAGACATATTCAAACCAGAAAAATCATGTATATATCTACCCCTAAAACCCTAAACTCTTTCTTATGAAGTCAATCATGAAGAGAAGTGGTTTTGGGTTTCAAACATGGAAATTTCAAGAACCTCCCAAAAGATTTAATTTAGAGTGACTAATAAGGATCCATGCTTACCTTTTCATTTTCACAATTTAAACTTGTTTAAATCTTTGTCAAACATATGATTTGACCAAGATTCAAATATATGGGCATAAAATTCAAAAAAATCAGAAAAATGAAAAACAAAAGCATATAGTCTTCTTATGTCATATAGTAAGCATTCAAGTTGATAAATTAACAAGGTTTGGACATATTCAAACCATACATGTATCTACCCCTAACCCTAAACTCGGTCGATCTTATGAAGTGTAGCATGAAGAGAGGTCGTTTTGGGTTTCAAACATGGAAATTTCAAGAACATCCCAAAATGCTTCATTTTAGAGTGACTAAGAAGGATCCAGGCTTACTTATTCGTTTTCACGTGTTAAACTTGTCTAATCTTGGTCAAACCTAGGATTTGACCAAGATTCAAATGCGCAAAATTTAAAAAATCAGAAAAATGAAAACCAAAGTACATAGTCTTCTTATGTCATATAGTAAGCATATTCAAGTTGATAAACAAGGTTTGAACCTTGATCTGTAGTAGTGGGCAAAACCCTAGTTTAACCTATTTAATTATAGATTCGTAGGTTGATTTTTCTACATTTTTATTATTACTAACCTATTTAATTATAGATTCGTAGGTTGATTTTTCTATACCTTTTTATTATTACTATGCAGCACAAGTGTGTTTGCCCGTCGAGTGAAACTCGGAGGAAGAGGGATCACTCGGAGGAAGGAGAGAAGAAGGGAGAGAATTATGGTGTCTCCCCTTTTTCGGGTGATGATGTTGACTTTTGTGCAGGGTTTGTCAGTGCGGGAGGTGCGAGCGAATGAGCGAGCGAGCGAGTCGAGAGAGGCCGAGAATGAGAGAGATTTGTTTTTTTTTTGTGAGAGGGACAACCGAAGGATCCAGAAGGACCCACAGACTTCCAATACGCATCCTGATGCGTCTTCTCTTGACAAAGAAGATGGCTGGGAGTTTGCGTACCTATTGCACGTGACTTGTGCTCACCAAGTGTGGGACCGGGGGCACCACACGTAAGTGACAGACCTGTTGGTGTAAAAACTCGGTTGATTATTATAGTGCATTAGAACAAAGTTTCCTATGGATTCAAGGGTAGGAAATCCAAGTTAACTCATTTACATGACATTATTTTTCTTATGTCATATAGTAAGCATTAAAGTTGATAAACAATGTCTAGACATATTCAAACCAGACAAATCATGTATCTATACCCCTAACCCCTAAACTCTGTCTTATGAAGTCAAGCATGTGAACAGATGTGGTTTTGGGTTTCAAACATGGAAATTTCAAAAACTCCCAAAAGCTTCATTTTAGAGTGCCTAAGAAGGATACATGCTTCCCTTTTCATTTTCATGTTTTATAAAACTTGTTTTAATTATCTTGGTCAAACCTAGGATTTGACGAAGATACAAATGGGTGGGCAAAAAATTAAAAAAATCAGAAAAATGGAAAACCAAATCACATAGTCTTCTTATGTCATATCGTAAGCAATCAAGTTGATAAACAAGGTCTAGATATATCCAAACCAGACAAATCGTGTATCTACCCCCTTTCGATCTTATGAAGTCTAGCATGAAGGGAAGTCGTTTTGGGTTTCAAACATTGAAATTTCAAGAACATCCCAAAAGCTTCATTTTAGAGTGACTAAGAAGGATACAGACTTCCCTTTTCATTTTCATGTTTTAAACTTGTTTAAATCTTGGTCAAACAAGGATTTGACCAAGATTCAAATGGCCCTAAAAATTCAGAAAAAATCAAAAGAATGAAAAACCAGAAAAATCATGTATATATCTACCCCTAAAACCCTAATTAAACTCAGTCAATCATGAAGAGAAGTGGTTTTGGGTTTCAAACATGGAAATTTCAAGAACCTCCCAAAAGCTTCATTTTAGAGTTACTAAGAAGGATCCAGGCTTCCCTTTTCATTTTCATGTTTTAAAATTGTTTAAATTATCTTGGTCAAACCTAGGATTTCATGAAGATACAAATGGGTGGGCAAAAAAATCAGAAAAATGAAAAACCAAAGCACATAGTCTTCTTATGTCATATAGTTAGCATTAAAGTTGTTAAACAAGGTCTAGACATATTCAAACTAGACAAACCAAATGTATCTACACCCCCTGACCCCTAAACTCTATCTTATGAAGTCAGGCATGAAGAGAAGTGGTTTTGGGTTTCAAACATGGAATTTTCAAAAACCTCCCAAAAACTTCATTTTAGAGTGACTAAGAAGTATACATGCTTCCCTTTTCATATTCATGTTTTAAACTTGTTTAAATTATCTTGGTCAAACGACCTAGGATTTGACAAGATTCAAATGGGCATCAAAATTCAAAAAAAATCAGAAAAATGAAAACAAAAGCAAATAGTTTTCTTATGTCATATAGTAAGCATTCAAGTTGATAAACAAGGTCTAGACATATTAAAACCAGAAAAATCATGTATATATCTACCCCTAACCCTAAACTAATCTGTCGATCTTATGAAGTCAATCATGAAGAGAAGTGGTTTTGGGTTTCAAACATGGAAATTTCAAGAACCTCCCAAAGGCTTCATTTTAGAGTGACTAAGAAGGATCCAGGCTTACTTATTCGTTTTCACGTGTTAAACTTGTCTAAATCTTGGTCAAATTTAGGATTTGACCAAGATTCAAATGCGCAGAAAATTAAAAAAATCAGAAAAATGAAAAACCAAAGTACATAGTCTTCTTATGTCATATAGTAAGCATATTCAAGTTGATAAACAAGGTCTAGACATATTCAAAGTTTCAAACTAGACAAACCATGTATCTACCCCCTAACCCCTAAACTCTGTCTTATGAAGTCAAGCATGAAGAGAAGTGGTTTTGGGTTTCAAACATGGAAATTTCAAAAACCTCCCAAAAACTTCATTTTAGAGTGACTAAGAAGGATACATGCTTCCCTTTTCATTTCCATGTTTTAAACTTGTTTAAATTATCTTGGTCAAACCTAGGATTTGACAAGATTCAAATGGGCATCAAAATTCAAAAAAATCAGAAAAATGAAAAACCAAAGCAAATAGTTTTCTTATGTCATATAGTAAGAATTAAAGTTGATAAACAAGGTCTAGACATATTCAAACCAAACAAATCATGTATATATCTACCCCTAACCCTAAACTCTGTCTTATGAAGTCAAGCATGGAAATTTCAAGAACATCCCAAAAGCTTCATTTTAGAGTGACTAAGAAGGATCCATGCTTACCTTTTCATATATTTTAAACTTGTTTAAATCTTTGTCAAACCTAGGATTTGACCAAAAGATTCAAATGGGCATAAAATTCAAAAAAATCAGAAAAATGAAAAACACTACGAACAGTGAACAATACTGTTTCGCGTCCCTACAGTACACCATGTACAGTGTTGCGAGTGACCTGTGTCCTTCACGGATAGAGATCAGGTGACATGCACCTTTCGCATGTCACCTGGTGACATGCGGCTTAAATCTAGATTTAAATATTGCGTAAAAATCATGTCCCAACCTATAGCCCTCTCGATTTATAGGCCCCTGCCGCCTCTCCCCATTCACTTCACTTCTCGCTACCTCACTCCTCTCGATTTATATAGGCCCCTGCCGCCTCTCCCCATTCATCTTCAAAATCCTATAGCCCCAACCTGTACAGTGCTCGTCGGCGGCTGTACCATCCACAACCTCTGTATTAGCGCCTCCCTGCACCCCCATCTTCCGGCGATGAATCCCACGAGTGGACAAGGGGGCCTGTTAGGTGTGCGGCCCACCGTCGTAATCCCCCAGCAGCAACTACAGGACCTCGCCGCCAACTCGCACGCCCCCCTACAGCTGCTGCAGCAGGCGCATGGCGGCCTCGCCGTTGAGTCTGATGTGCCCACCAAGCGGCAGCGGATCAACGACCTCTCCGTGGGCTCAGACGTGACAGTCCTGCTGCAGCTGCAAGACAACCTCGCCGTCGCCGGGGAGTCGGTCCTCTCCAAGGAGGAGAGCTTCGAGGTCAGTGGTTAATGTAGTTTAATCATTGGTTTAAAACTAGTTAGCCCCCTACTGAGTATTATTCGGAGGGGATTTGATGCAAAATACTTCATTCACCATGTTTTGGCGTGAGTATTTGCGGCAGATCAGGACAACCTGAGAGATAGCCTGTCCTGGGGCATTATTAGTTTTTTTTTGAGGGGTTCCTCGGGCCTTATTAGTGAAGCGTCCAATTTCTATTCACGTAATCCATGCCAGCAGGCCTCAGGACTTGTAATTTTGCATTGGAATCAATCCCTCAGCCTGATCCATGCTGGAACGGGGTGGATGCCTGGAAGGAGAAGCAGCAATCGGAGCACGTATGCGGAACGACCAGAAACGCGAGAGCATAGAGGTGTTGCGGTTCCACGTCCACCCGACGTGCGCGGAAGTGTTTCCTGAGGATCCCCGCGACTCTGATCCTGTCCAATACTCTTCTGCCAAACAGATAAAATGTGTTCTTATTAAGAAAGACCCAGATATTACTCACTGAACCATGTGAAAACACGTCAACCAAACAAGGCACAAGGGATTTCTACTGCACTAATACTAGCTGCATTACCACTTTCGAACTTCAATGCAAACTTGAAACTTCACTGCAGTCTTTTTCCCCCTTTCGAACTTGAGATCCAGCCTCTCCATCGATTGATGCATAGGGCAAACTTTATTAGTTCATGTTTCGTTCTTAGTTTGAAACTTTATTACTCCAAGCTCCGGAGTACTCATATTACTACAGTATTGCAATTGAAATTTATACATATTACAATTACTATTGAAGTTAGTCTTGTACATATTACTATGAGTATTGAAGTTTAAGTCCTGCAAACTTTCGGAGTACTATATTTTTACTATTGAAGTTACACTCTTGCACTTTATTAGTATAATATCATGTGTCACACAGGGTCGCTCTGTGAATCTACCATCTAATGAAGGACGACAACATGAAGCGTCTCTGCAAGTAATCCGGCGGTCGCTCCTGGATGAGTCGCGCGAGTTGATTGACCATGCGTCCAAGCTCCGAGATGTGAACGCACATCTGGTAAACCGTGCTATGAAGCTATGGAATGAGTATGCCGTACTCTTGAATGAGCACTCATCTCTATCAAAGGAGAACTCATCTCTATCGAAGGAGAACCTCTCCATGGTAAATCAGAACGGGTCTCTAACGAAGGAGAACATCTCCATCCTAAAAGAGAACTCATCTCTGAAAAAGGAGAACATCTCCATCCTAAAAGAGAATTCATCTCTGAAAAAGGAGCACACCTACTACAAGTGGCGGAGCATGACAGGAAACAAGTAATCTTCTTCGGGTGTGAAGAAGTTGTACCCATATGTGCATGTAGAGAGGTGGAGACGGTTGCCGATGAGACAAGTGAGTAGATTGAGGAGGGCAGCCACAACCCACAACGTTTGTAGTTACAAATCTTCTATCGTAAAAGTAGTAGTATCGAAATTAATATGTATCCCTTAATATATGTGGTGTTTGGCAATATATAGTTTAACATGCAAGGACTCTGCAATGTAATTTGTATCAGTTTGATTGGCTTTCTACCCAAGTGAGCATGTGTCATATTTGTCCAAGGTTTGATTTTTGCATCTTATCATATTTTGTTGAATACCATACTAAAAAATTCCATGTGCATCATTTTGATGCAGAGGCTGGGGGTCTCAACTTCCATTACGAAAAGGATTTGTCAAGACATGAAACATTGGATAAAATCTTTGACTGTACCCTGCAAGTGTGGCACCTAGAAACAATGATTAAAATTCAAAGCTGCATCTCCTACCAATACAAATGGTATATCAGACAATTTTGAAACAAATTGAATCCAACCCGAAATAAATTAAATTATATTTGGAAGAAGATATGTAGAAATACCCCTGTACAGTAGGACGCTATGTGCAATGCACGACATATTGGCAAAAAATTACCCGCATGTACCAAAGGCATGGGCACCAAGATCTGATGCAAATTTGAATTCGGCCAAAGGAGGGTACTAGCAAAGATTTCGATCGTGTCAGCGATCCAGACATTCTTATGAAGTAAAGGGAATTTGATCATCTTGGTCTTGCAAGTAATGAAATGTGGGGACTCCTAAGATCGACGCCTTCAACACTGATGTTTCTTTCTATCAGAAGCTAGTGGCTGACAACTTTGATTCCTATTCGGCTGATGCAGATATCCATGAGATCATCAAGAGGATCTTGGAACATGTTGAAGCACGTGTCGACATTCTGCTCTCGTGCTTGAAGGCAGATGATTTTGATAGGGTGATGCAAAAGCCGCCATATGGTCAATAGATTGTTATTATATACAAGGATGTTTCTTGGGTCATCATCTAGATCTTTTGTTTTCTTATGTGTTAGCAGTACTTTATGGAAACTATGTTAGTATTGTCTTATACTGAATTGTTGCTATATCTGGACACCGGATGCTTATGTTCTATGACATTATGGAATGTATGGAAAAAAGATGACACCTTTTTAGCTATTCAGAAAAGGCAAAAAAACAACAACAATTTGTTTCCCACAATAAAATGAAATCTTATTGCACCTTTCCCCAAAATGTTAATGCACATTTTACCTTGGGCATTTTTGTTAAGACCCATGGTTTTTTATATAAAATGGTAGGCCATATTTTGAAGCTAGTTTTTTAAAAAAACATATCAAAATTCAAGCTTATCATTTTATAGCCACAAGTTCACTTTTTTTTCTTCATTTTTTTCTGAAACAGGGTGGGAATCGACTGCATGCCATTCCTTGCAAACATTGGCGAATGTCGGAAATAATCTTAGATAGGGCGAACTCTAAAAGAAGAGGTAAATACCGAAATAGTCCCGAGACATTGTGATGCATGTAATTCTAACGCAATCCCAATAAACCAAAACATATTTTATTATAAGTAGAACCTATATACATACCAATTATGTAATGGCAAAACTTTAGTTCTTTTGAAAATCATTTTGTAATTGGATCGATCAAGAATTTTTTCAATATCTTTTGCTCGATGCACAACTCGGAATTTATGATCTTTGTTGTCGAGCCATTTCAGGAGTCCTTTAAGTCATAGGATAGGAAAAACGTATGTACATCTTGTCTATTTGAATCCTATGGGAATATGAGTTTCTTTGATTGTACCAAAGGGATTTTTCCATGAGGGATGACCTAATGTTTTGTTCATATAGGATTTGTAGTACAAGATTCATATGGGATATGTTCCCTTTGAATATAACCAATAGTGTAGAATAATTCCCGTAGGATCTAAATCCTATAAATCAAAGGAGCCTCAGTTGTTTTCGTCACCACATATAAAATCAGCGCCAACTCAATGAGATGATAAATGTTGTCGGATGAAACATGGCGTTTCTTTCAAATATAAAGAAATATCTGAAGTCTTCAATTCTACGCGTATGATAATGAATAGCTCAAGGTTATTTTACATATACTAAGATCCATGATACATCAATCTTTTTAATGCGGAGAACGAGTCTATATATGTTTTTTGGTACCTAGTCCATGTTTTGTTTTCGAAATCGGCTCCACGCAGTGTTCACTAAAATAGGCGCAACTTTGTCATATGAAGTCCGTTTTAAGTACTCAAATATTCAGAAAAAAACACATATATATGAATGGATGGATATTCACTAAAAATCAAGGTAGGATGGCTGCCGTACCGCCCATGCTTACAAATGAGACCTTGATGGGGTCGGACCGCGTCCATTTTTTTTCGCGCATCCACCAAACCATTTCAACGAAGCGCCAAAACAGCGGCGAAAATAGCTCGGGTTGCCGCCTCCAATTTTCAAATGTTCGAATTTCCGATCTTATCCTTTCATCAAAAACGTCCCCAGCGGTTCTTCTCTTGGCCAAGGCCAATCTCACCCCAGCCATTAAAACATACCACCGGCACAGGCGCCGAATCCCACATCTCTCACGCGTCACACACCGAATCGGAGCATCTCGCCCGACGACGGCAGTGCACCACCGTCCCACCTCGCCACCACAGCCTCCTGACCAGACGCTGTAGTGTCCGAGAAGACGTTGTCAAGCAAGCCGGAGCCGCTTCCCCTACGAAGGCGCACACCGCACCATTTGTGCTCCACCGTAGCCGACGCCCACCGCGCCGGATCCTGCTCAGGGACGCCGTCCACCTCCGCCGCTGCGTCGGATCTGCTTCCCGACTCCCTGGTCTACCGCACGGTGAAATGGGTAGACCCCGCGCCCAACCGGTCCACCGCGCGAAACCAAAGCGTAAAGCCGTCCACTCCCCATGCGAAGGTTGGTGTTTAGCCGCTTCCGTTATGCATTTCATTTCCGAACATCAGTTTCGTGCGATCTGGGGTTTCAAGTTTACTTTTCCTACAATCTGTTTGGTGCTATCTGGTATGACTGTAGTAGAAGTCAAGCCTGCAGAGTGATTAGTCGACATTATTAAACTGCATGTTTATAAATCTTGTAATCATCAATTGGCATGCACAGGGAAATCATTTATTTTTGATCTACGCTTTATTCCTTTTTGAGCTATCATCTACTTGCTACTACTAATTTGCCCTTCTACTGCTCTACTCAAAGTTCCATGATAAATCTCGTTAGCATTTTTTTCTAATGCATGCTAAAGATACTGTAGTAGAGTACAAAGAGGGCCGGAGAGAAAATATAGGCATCACCAGTGAACAATCAAACACCTCTCCTGTCTCCATCGATAACAATCATTTTCTTATTCAGAACTTGATCCTACTGAACAAGAGTCTGAGGGAGACCTGAGTAAAGAGGATGCCCTTGTCAAGCACCCTACTCCACCACCCAAGGTGATTGCTCGCTCTTTTCATTGGCATTATTGTTGCATCTTCAATAACTGTGATGTATCTGTCCAACCCAGCCCAAGTTATAGCATTATCATCTGCTCAGTTAACACATAATAATAACATATGTTTCATCATGTCTTGGCTTGCTGTTCTTATGTTCCATAATCGTATCAAGCATGTATATGATTTTGTTGATTGAAGTACCGTTTATCTCTGGCAGGCATCAGGGACTTCACGTAAGGACGTTTCAAATACCAACAAGGTGAAGAACATAGTTCAACAGGAAGATCAATATCTGACAGCTCACCTAAAAATAAAAAGGGTTCAAGCTGGTCATGTCAGATCACAAACAAATGCAGTGAACAGAGTAAAAACAAGGTCTCAGACTCAGAGTCACTCTAATCTAGTTGAAAATGATGACCAGGCAAAAAAATATTGTAATGCGAAACACCAACATAAAAAGCTTCGACCTAACCCCACATCGGTTGGTCTAAAAGCTGTAGACGGAGCAAATACCAAACCACATGTTCCCCAGCCACCTGTTGCCAATCCAGTTACCCAAGAACAATTCACAGCAGACCCAGTTTCAACAGCAGGTTCTCAACACCTAACTAATCACGATCGCCCGCTGACATTTAGTCCTGCCAGAGACAACTTCTTCCTTAAAGATGATGGTGGGGCCGAATTAGGTACGTGTTCCCTTACATGCTCCGTTACATAAATACCTTGATAGCTTGATGTAATGCTTAAATTTGCAGTTCCACCACGACCAAGAAAACGAAGGGGGCCAACGACTTTGAAATCACTTAAAAATAAGATTGCCCGAATGGGAACAAGATTTCCCATCACATCAGTTATAGCAGGTATCAGAAGGCCACTGGATCCACAAGAATCATCTAATATAGCATCGATCACAGGCGTTTTTGTCAGGACTCAAATTCCTATCTTTCCATCATGGAAACAACACGTAAACACCCCTTCTCATTTTGAAGGTTTACTGCACATGTTACATGTAAGTCATTTTCGTAAACAATACCATGTTGCTCGTTCACATTCCCTCTAGCTTTCTGTTGGCTAGCTATCTAACACATGAACGGTTCCCATTGTTGTAAACAGACATGTCTTGAGTTTGATGATGACATGAAGAATGTAATCACTGTTATCAGGAGCATATTCTCTTCAGCGTTGCGCCAGGAGCGCCATAGGCTAAAGATGAGATACTTTGCTGGGAGGACTCCTAGCGATATTCCAACAACCTCTCCTATACTACAGATGACTGATGATCAATGGTGTGATCTTGTTGAGTATTGGTCTGCTCAAAAGAATTTGGTATGTTCTGTGAAGACAGTGAGACAAGATCACATTACTGATTCCTTTTTAAGCATGTGTCTCACAAGTCTTCATTTGTAGTTCATCGCTCGAAGTAACATGCGTGCTCGTAATAATGTACGTTTACAACAGCGTACAGGATCTCGTAGCTTGATTGGACACCTCTACTGTATGGTAAGGAATGTTATCTGTACAACTATATTTAAATTAGTAAATCATTTAGAATTTATAGATGCACAATATACATCGTAAATTGATGTCTCTGTTTTATTTATATTTTTTTTGAAAACTTTCAATTGTCGCATGTCGGCATGTGACGTGGTTGTGAAACTAATTTATATTTTCTCTTGCGAAAATATCAGAAGGCAAGGCAAGCATACTGTGAGAGTACAGACAGAGAGATGAGTCTACTTGAGCAATTCAAGGTGTGCCAGACGAGCAGAAATGGTTTGACTGGACATTTTGCACAGAGTGTTATTGTAAGTATTCTCTACTAATGTCAGTTATGGTTTTCAATTGTATTCAGAAATATCTTGTCATATTTGTCAAGCTTCATGCACTAGCCAACACAACCAAATGTCTGAACTGCTGGAAAGGGCTAGTACAATTCACTTATATACTTCTCAGCAATATCATGCACATTACGAATTCTACACATGGATCCATGCATATTTTTATAGTCCTGCTATTACGTGTTAGCAATAGAAGACATGTCAATATGATGTAACATGCTCTTACTAAAATGTATATGCGGTAATCAGCCATGCCAGTTTGTAGGATTATTAGAGGTAGTTCATACACATGTCTTCACATTATAATCTCTTCTCTTACACATGTGTAACAACTGAAAACTCCTCAGTCTGACATGAAAGTGGAGCTGGCAAAACCAAAGAAAGATGGTATAGAAAAAACCCAGGAAGAATGTCTGAATTCATTTTCCAAGGTACTACAATGTCATGGTATAGCCAACAACACATTCCTGCGTAATGCTGGGTTCACAACTAATTTGTCGAGGTCCAAGTCCAAGTCAAAGCCCAAGCGCAGGTTGAGGTCCAAGTCATTGTCTTTTTATGTTCTCGAGGAACTACTCAAAGAGGAACGAGCAATAGTGGCTGCACAAAGAGTAGTCATCCACCGTATAACTGCAGGATTAGAAGCAAGTCAAGCCCACCTGGGCAACATCCTGAGAAAGTGTGGGAGATGCTGAATACCACAGTGAACACTGACAGTCAAAGGTGTCCCTTGGTTGTGTGAAAGGGTTTGTGATGCTGAACTATTTTGTTGGTGCTTCTATCTGCACTTGTTATGTACCTGGTGGTTGTTTCCTTGGTGATGTGGATTAAATGAAAACTGAATGGATTGGATGCACCAATATTTAATCAAGGTTTAATCTGATTTGTAGTATTTTTTATATTGCGCTGCATGGGAAAAGTATAACTATTAGTTGGCCCATTGGTGACCATTTTCATACATTATTTTAGTTGATTGGTCCTTGTCCTTGTATCCCTGAAAGGAGGCAGTACTACAGTAAGCTACCAATTTTGCTAGTACAGTATTTTTTTAGCGCCAGCTAAATTGAAAATATCTGTCAAGCGCTACAATCTCCCGCCAATAAAATCCAAAATATTTGTACATGGGAACTGATTTTGGTTGTGATTATGACTTGATGTGACCGTATAGTAGTGTCATGCGCATGCGGGACTGGTGTTTTGAAACATAGGAGCATATGCTCCCTCCATTTTGAAATGCATCTTACACATATTTTGAATTTCAAAAAAAATGAAACAAAAAATTCGCATGTACATCTTCTCGTGCTACGCCCTTAAAAAGTTGCGACTTGTCGTGTGACGTGTGTAAAAAGATAAAACACAGTACTAAAAATAATGCTTTTCACAAGATAAGTTTTCTCTTTTTTACATAGACCACAAAAAATATTGGTTTTTCGTGAAACTTGACGAACGAACATATATTATGAATATGTACATGTAAATTTTTTGCTAATTTTTTTCGACATTTTAAAATATGATTTTTTGGTAGAGGGAGCATATGCACCCGGGAGCCAAATTGAATTTCCGCATGCATATGACACTACTCTATGTTACTACCTTCATAATGCATAGTAACTTAGATGTAGTACTATCATGCATGATTGTTTTAGTTAGTATGTAGACTCATTCTATCTTGAAAAGTGTTATGGTAACATAGCTAGTTACCACAACCAGCTCTATGTTAATACTCCTTAGTTACTCCCACTATGAGTAGTCTAAGTAGCATGGTCTACCCCGGAAGTAGATCCTCTAACGTGCAATAGACAAGTCGGGTAAGCTACACCTCTCTAATTTTCCTTCTCCACATCTACATGATTAAGTCTAATTTGATCTAAATTAACTTCCATAATATATGTAAGCCATATGCATTTACGATAATTAGTAACAATCAAAATTATGACTATCTTTTTTAAATATTTATACGATTTTTTATACAGTAAAAATATACAGTGGTTGCTACAGTAAATACGTACAGTATTTGTTACATTTTCCTGATTTTTCTTCTACGTTTTGCACTACTTAAGCACTGTGCTTACCTGACTTGTCATCTCTACGTTAGAGGATATGGTTCCGGTCTACCCCTGGCCTTATATTACAATCACGAGTATATATTACTTGGACCATCTGTACAACATACTTTTGTTGCTCCTTGCAAAAAAAAAACATACATTTGTTGCGACTGGATTATTAATAAAAGCCGTGTGCATCACCACGATGCAGAGGCTGGGGTCATATCCCCTTTTCGAAGAAAAAAAATTACTTAGTCAAGCTGCAAAATCTCCTAGTACCAATCCCGAAATATTTCAGAAGGGCTTTTCAAAATTGATTTTCAAGATATATCATGATTATGCTCGTGGTAACCGATTTTCAACGTGATGATGACTTGATGTGACACTTGACCGTACTAGTACGGTCTCATATTTTTGTATTACTTGGACTATAGCCAAATTCGAAATCTCATTCCAGCGGCAAAACTTCCCGCTCGAAAAATACAAATATTTCACACGCCTCTAACTTCCCATTCTACCCTCGTAAAGATGACAACAATGTCCATGCATAAGTCGGTTGGTGGGGGGTCTACCCGTCATTTTTTTCGATCACCACCTCCCTAGCTCCGAAACTCCCCGAAAAAAAATTCATTTCCCTCACTCTCTCCTCTGAGACCACCCACCGGAACTTCCCAAGTCCCTCTCTCCCACCTCCACGACCACCGCACCGGAACATCCCCGCCGGACTTCCCTGGCCTACCCGAGCCCTCGCGATCCTCGTCATCCGGCTGTCTGCCGGAGCCGCTTCATCGACGCCGTCATCAACCGGACTGGATCATCCCCGCCGAACCTCGAAACCATATACTCATCCAGCAGTCTACCGCAGTCGCTTCAGCTGCGGTATCGTCCACCCCACCGGAGCCGCTTCGCCGGATCCGTCGTCCACCGCATCGGATCTTGCTCACCGACACCGCTGTGCATGAACCGGATCTGCTTCACCGGCGCCGTGCATGATCTAAACTCTTCTACTGTCGCTTTTCTATTGCTTGCCTGCAAGTTCTTGTTTAATCTTGGGGGAATCTGTTTGTGCTAACGACGCGCCGTTACGTTTTTGCAGATGAGATGAGTAACCATGAAGTGTAATGGCCGTCTCTCCAACCCCAAGTAGCACATGTAGCGTACTTCATCACCGGATCTATCAACCCCAGGAAGATCTGCTGTGACTCCCACAGAGTGCTTCTCCTAATGTAAGTCCCTTGTTTTAGCGCCATGTTCTGGGTTCAGATGCTTGTTTGTCTGAAGCTCTTTTAGTTCATTCCTAGCTATGACCGTAACATCTTGCTATTTTCTACTTCATTGCTAACTTTAAGCGATTGAACATTTTGGTTTGCATTCCCTGCTCTGTAGATGTAGCCATCATAACTTCTATCTTGCTCAGTCGTTGTTACAAAAATTATACTGTAGGTATTATAGTAACATCCTGCTATAATTTAGTTCATGGCCAATTTTAAGTAATTGCACATGTTGGTTCGCATTCCCTGCTCTATAGCTTTTGGCATCGTAACTTCTATATTTGGTTTACATTCCCTGCTCTGTAGATCTAGCCATCATAACTTTATCTTGCTCAGTCGTTGTTACAAAAATTATGGCCTGCTACTATGTTGTTTGTGCCAATTTTTTACTCCATGAACATGTTGGCTTGCATTCCCTGTAGGTGATGCCATTGTTTTGTATCTAGTTCATTGTAAGCTAACAAAGTAAGGACTTAGTTTGGCATGCTATCACTCTGCTATCTAGCCTGTAGTACAAATAAACTTGTCATACTACTAGATAATAATTTTGCGTGCCATCTTGTTCTTCAAAAGCTGCATTATTGACTTGTTTCTCTGACTTGGCATGACGCTCACATATGGAAAGCTGAACATATTGGTTTGCATTCCCTCTTATACAAGTTCACAGGTGATCCCACTATATTCTGTATCTGGTCCATCCTAAGCTCAAGCATTAACTATCCTCTATGTGTTGCTCATTACAAGTTTATATCCCGAAACATCTTGATTTGCATCCCCTTCACTATAAGTTCAGGAGTATTATTTAGTTCACTTGGCACATGTTGGTTCACATTCCCTCCTCTTTAGCTTTTGCCATCGTAACTTCTATTTTTGGTTTACATTCCCTGCTCTGTAGATGTAGCCATCATAACTTCATCTTGCTCAGTCGTTGTTACAAAATTTATAGCCTGCTACTATGTTGTTCATGCCAATTTTGTACTCCCTGAACATGTTGGTTTGCATGGGACTCGACAGTAGTAAGTCTGCTGTTTCATTCTAACATGCTCTGTTATATTGGTTGGTATGCGGCATGCACTCTTTGTTTGCTTATTGTGCGCATTACAATGATCTTGTTATAACGACGAAATGATGAGTTCCAAATTCTTTGCCAAACAATATTGTAGTGTCTTTGCCTTTCCATTGTTGCTGTCTTAACTTGTAATGTCTTTGTTTCAGATATAGGTGCTGCATGGACAACTTAAAAGATTGCCGGATCGCTTCATTGTATTGCTAGGTTTAATTACCATTCAATTTCTCTGGGTTCTGTAATATTTTTTTCAATGCCTTGCAGCTGATGTAATATTTAGTTAGTTTTTATAGTTCTTTCGCGCATTTTTTCTTTGGTGCTTGTGGTAAGTGAGGCTATCCGACAGAAATCAATGCTGCGTAAATATTCTCAGTATCTAAATCACGAATTCCCATCCCTTAAACGGCCCAATTAAGCGAAATCACATATGTGCCTGCCCGCAAAATCCTAAAGCGCATATTATGCCGGCATAACAGCAACTAAACGGGCTGGCCCACTTTCTTGGGCCAGCCCATTTGATTACGGTGGACCCACACACTAATTGGGTGGCCCACTTGCTTTAAGGTGGACCCCACCAACTACTGGGCCGGCCCACTAATTAGTTGCCGCCCATTTGCTTTTTGGTGGACCCCACATAATAAATGGGCCCTTTAAGAGGAAAGTGGGACCCATGTGTTTTTGGCCCGGCCCACTATCTTGTTGGGCCGGCCCACTTGCTATATGGTGGACCCCACATACTAGTTGGGCCCTTTAACAGAAAGTGGGACCCACATGTGTTTTTGGCCGGCCCACTATTGTTGGGCAGGCCACTTGCTATATGGTGGTCCCATACTAAATGGCCGGCCCTTTAAGAGGAAAGTGGGACCCACTGTTTTTGGCCCGCCACTATCTTGTTGGTACCACTCCTTTATGGTGTGGACCCACATACTAATTGGGCCGACCCTTACTGAAAGTGGGACCCACTGTGTTTTTGGCCCGGCCCACTATCTTGTTGGGCCACCCACTTGCTATATGGTGGACCCCACATACTAAATGGGCCGCCCTTTAACAGGAAAGTGGGACCCACTGTGTTTTTGGCCCGCTTACTATTTTGTTGGGCCGGCCCACTCTGTGTATGGTGGACCCACAAACGAAATGGGCCGACCCTTTAACCGGAAAGTGGGACCCACGTGTTTGGCCACACTAGCTTGTTGGGCCGCCCTCATACGGTGGACCCCACACTAAATGGGCCTGCCTTTGAGAAAGTGGGACCCACCGTGTTTTTGGCCGGTCCACTTGCTTCTGGGCGAAGCTTCTTGTAGGTGGACCCCACATGTTAAATGGGCCGCCCATTTAAGTTTTGACCCGTCAACCTTAGAGGTTAGGCCCGGCCCACGAACTAATGGACCAGCCCACTATATAGTTGACCGTCAAACTATGTCATCCGGCCCGGCCCGCTAGACGTGGTGGCTCTGTGGGCCTACCATCTACCACGGGGTTTAACGCCGTTAACTGCGCAACTGCGTCACACGTGTCGGTTGCATGACGTCAGCACAACGAGCTCTCGAAAACACTCCGCAACGGTCCGATTTTCCGTGGCGGAAGGCCAAGCGCGACGGACCGAAAAATCGTCGTTGGACTTTGCCTGACGCAGTTTCCACAACGGAACCCATATCGTCGGGTTAGGCCCATAGGCGACGAAAAATACCCCTTAGCGGACGATTTTGAGACGTTGTCTATCAGAACTTTTCTTGTAGTGACACTCCGTGTGCGGACTACCAACCATAACCTTTCATTTACATATCCTAGTTTAGGCACCTCTCCCCATGAGCTTGGCCTCCCAGTGAAGACAACTGTTAACCGGGAACTGCACAGGGCTTGGGCCGGACATTCACCTCATTTCACGTCATTTCACATCATTTCATATTTCTTTGGAGGCAGCCCTTGGCATAACCCCGATGACGCTTGTTTAGAGGGAACCCATACTAAGATACATAAATTTCTAGTTAAGCCCTACCCATATCAGGTATTGTGGGGGTACTTGTAAAATTGGAATGGTATCGCATCCGAACCCAACCATCAGTTTTTGTAAAGTTCACCATGTCATTCACAAGTCATATTCACCTTCAAAATCTTTCAATAGAATGACTTCTCATTCCAAGGTTTTCAAAGTCATGTCATTTCACATGTTCCCATCTAAAGTAGTCAATTTTATTTATTTAGCACTAGCAACTAGTCATGAGGGGTGCTAACTAGCTTTGATTGTTCTAGGCTAACTTTGATACTCTTGTAGTATTCTATCTCTAGACCAAAGTTAACTATAAAAGCAAGTTATAATAATCAAAGTAAAAGCTTGTAAGAATAAAACTTGGGATGGGATCATGAAGCATAAAGTAAATTGGTGAGTGTGCCTTGCTCTAGTAGAGCTTTGCACTTTGCAAGAATATTAGCTTGCAAGGTATAGCCAAAGTTCTCTTGATTGGGGTGGTCTTCTCTTCTTCTCCTTGGAAGTAGACCTCCTCCTCCTCTTGATACTCCTCGGTACTAGCGTCTAAAATACGAATACGGGGTACACAATCATCATACCAAACTTATTTACTAAACTAAGCACACACATGATTCACACAACTTAAACTAGCATCACACATTACTATTAAGTGGGTAGATGTGTTTTTCTTATTTAAGAAAAATAATTTCCTCTCATACTAATTAAGGTGTTACTTTTAATTACTTAGAAATAATTTCCTCTCATTATCTTATTAAGATTTAATTTCTCTCATGAATAATATATGACCTAGGTTGACTAAGTCAACCTCTTCATACTCATCCTTTAAGAAAATGATTTAAATGAGGTGAGCACCTCATACCATTTAATTCTAGCATGGTAAGATTTAATATCACCAACAATTCCTATGAGACCTAAATGACCAGAGTCTCTACCTCATTTTGAATTGTTCATGACAAGATTTAAATGAGAGAAACAATCCCATAAGATTTATTAATAGTTTTGGACAATATCTTTGACTAGAATTAGCCATATAGTCCTTTAATTAAACTAGGCCATGATCATTCAAAGTAAGCATGGCATACGTTTCCAAATTTCTTATGTTCCATGCTACTTTATTGATGATACCTACATGCTTTATGCACATTATATGTCATATTTATGCATTTTCTGGAACTAACCTATTAACAAGATGCCGAAGAGCCAGTTGTCAAGTCGTTGTTTTTGGTTTCAGAAATCCTAGTAAAGAAATATTCTCGGAATTGGACGAACTTTCGCTTGGGTCCTATTTTTGCAAGAAGCTTCCGTAAGACCGAAGAGATAACGAAGTGGGGCCACGAGGCGGCCAGAGTGGTGGCGGCGCGGCCCAGGCCTTGGCCGCGCCGACCTAGCCTGGGCCTCGTGTGGCCCCCGTTGACCCTCCGCCTACTTAAAGCTTCCGTCGCGAAACCCCCAGAACCGAGAGCCACGATACGGAAAACCTTACTGAGACGCGCCGCCGCGTCCCATCTCGGGGGATTCGGAGATCGCCTCCGGCACCTGAGAGGGGATTCATCTCCGGAGGACTCTACACCGCCATGGTCGCCTCCGAGTGATGAGTGAGTAGTTCACCCTGGACCATGGGTCCATAGCAGTAGCTAGATGGTCGTCTTCTCCTTGTTGTGCTTCATTGTTGGATCTTGTGAGCTGCCTAACATGATCAAGATCATCTATATGTAATACTATATGTTGTGTTTGTCGGGATCCGATGGATAGAGAGTACTATGATTATGGTGATTATCAATCTATGGTTTATGTGTTGTTTATGATCTTGCATGCTCTCCGTTATTAGTAGAGGCTCTGGCCAAGTTTTTGCTCTTAACTCCAAGAGGGGGTATTTATGCTCGATAGTGGGTTCATGCCTTCATTGAATCTGGGATCGTGATGAGGTTCTAAGGTTGTGATGTGTTGTTGCCACTAGGATAAAACATTGATGCTATGTCTAAGGATGTAGTTGTTGATTACATTACGCACCATACTTAATGCAATTGTCTGTTGCTTTGCAACTTAATACTGGAGGGGGTTCGGATGATAACCAGAAGGTGGACTTTTTAGGCATAGATGCAGTTGGATGGCGGTCTATGTACTTTGTCGTAATGCCCGGATTAAATCTCACTATATTTATCATATCATGTATATGCATTGTTATGCCTTTCATTTGTCAATTGCCCGTGTAATTTGTTCACCCAACATGCTTTATCTTATGGGAGAGACACCTCTAGTGAACTGTGGACCCGGTCCTATTCTTTACATAGCATACAATCTACTGCAATTGTGTTTACTATTTTCTTTGCAAACATCTTCCACTCGATACGTTTAATCCTTTGTTACAAGCCGGTGAGATTGACAACCTCACTGCTTCGTTGGGGCAAAGTATTTTGGTTGTGTTGTGCAGTTCCACGTTGGCGCCGGAATCACTGTGTTGCGCCGCATCACATTTTGCGACCATCAACCTTCAACGTGCTTCTTGGCTCCTCCTGGTTCGATTAAACCTTGGTTTCTTTCTGAGGGAAAACTTGCTACTGTGCGCATCATACCTTCCTCTTGGGGTTCCCAACGAACGTGTGAGTTACACGCCATCAGTAAGCATGGTATATCTTTGCATAAACAATTAGTACAAGTGTAATGTGATTTATAGGAGTTGGAATTAACTTAAAAGCAGTTGTGGTTGGTTTTTTAATAATTTTTCTAAGGCAGAAAAGTCCTTGCCTTGTTTATTTGCTACTTTAATCCTACAACAGATATTGGTTTGAATCCAGTGGCAGTGTGTAGAGAAAACTCTAAGCTTTCCAAAAATATAAAATTTGTAAAATTTGGCCCTATTAAATTTTAAAGTTGACATCAGATTGCATATGTCTCTATTCTGAAATTTTCAATTTGAAAACGTGGGCTATGGAATGCACGGCACGAGAGGAAGAGGTGGGCCGGCCCAGCTTCACTACGGGCCAGCTGACAGGTGAAGGGCCACCCGTCGAGTGAGCATAACTCACCGAAGCGGCACGCAGAGCTGTAAGCCGTTGGATCGAACGACGATCGAACGGAGGAGCGTCGTGCGTCCTCAGCGAGAAGCGGCGCGGGCACGGAGGTAGGGGTCGGAGGCGCGTCGGAGCTCCGGCGAGCGTCGGGGTGCGCGCGTCGTTGTCGAGCGGGGAAGTAGATGGACGACGGCGGCTCGGATGGAGGCGAAATCGATGGCTTGCTTGGTGGCGGTGCTGCGGGTCTCACTCGCAATTAGGCGGCTGCCGGCGACGATGTGGTTGGGAGAGGAGCGGTGGAGGATCAGAGAGAGGAGAGGAGTAGAATGGCGTGAGAAATCCGTCGCGGAGGGGTCTCCTTTTATAGGTTCAAGGGGTGGCCGTGGCGCTCGGGACGGTCGACGGCGAATCGCCGTTCCAGGGCAGCGAAGGGGCAAGGCATGGGCGCAAGGGGTTGGCGACGTCAAGGCGATGCTGACGCGCTTCGTGGCGAGGCCGGCGGTGGTGTAGTCGCGTCGTCCTCTTCGGCGCGTATGGCAGTACGGTGGCGAGTGGTCGTCGTCCGTGACGACGGCTACAGGGTGACGCGTCCACATGGCTTTGTCTGGGAGGGAGAAGGGACCGTGGCGACGCGATGGGTGCCTGGGGAGAGTGAGGGGAGCGCGAGGCGACGGGGCATGGCGGCGTCCTGTCGCGCCCAGGGACGTCGTCGTGCGCGTCCTGGCGACGTGGGCATCCTCTGGGCGCGGTCTGGGCACGCGTGGGCTGGGCAGTGTCGTCGTCAACTTGGTCCAAGGCGTGCACTAGCAGTTTCAGGAGAGTCAGGGAAGGCGACATGGTGAGGGGAGATGGATGTGAGAGGAGGAAGGGATGGCATGGTGTGCACTTGGCATGCCACGGCATGCATGATCATGGTCGTGGTGACCAAGCAATAGTGAAGGCAGAGGCATGGATTGATGATGAGGGGTGAGAGGAGGCTTCAGGCAGAGGGGGGCAGGTTGGACTTGGTCAACCAAAATTGCAGCATGGGCACATAGTTGGATGCGCCCGGAAGGTGTTTGTAGAAATGGCCGAAAGAAAGTTTTTGTTTTGGAAAATCCTTTGGTGGATCTCATTCATATAATCATAGAGATAGAATGGTGGTGGTGAATTGCAAAATGGCAAAAGTGAGATGATCTTCTCTTTGTTTCAACATCACTACTTGTCACATTCATACTGGTCAACCTAGTCAACTCTGGCCATGGTGGTCAACATGAAAGTTACTCACCTTGACATGGTCTTGGATGACATGGCTTTGGTTTACCAATTTTAGTTTAAGAAAGAGAAAACCAGAGGGGTAAAGTAGTGAAGAAAATATTTTGGTGACATATGACCATTATCATATGTGTGAAGATTTTGAGATTTCCTTTGGTTTGATTCTGGTTTCATTGATGCAATTGTGTTAGTTTATCATATTTAGGTATTCTACAAGCAAGAGAGCAAGCAATTATGGCCTAGGGTGAAGATTTGTAATTTGGCATAATGTGTATGTGAGTGAAATTGGGATTTTCTCCCTATTTAATTTCTCTCCATTTAATTTGACTTTTGTTGACTCTAATGTGATTCTTATTAGTTTAGAAACATTTCCAAACCATTGAATCCATTTAAAAAGGTCTTGTTCAAAGATTTGCAAAAATGGCCATAACACATAAAAGATGATGTGTCAAATTTTATTATTTTTGTAAATTGTTCACCTTGCTTTACTTGGGCATGGGTTAGGGTTAATTTAGGGTTATATTAGGTTTGGAGAAGGTTTCACATCATTTGGTCAAGGTTTAAAGTCATAGGGCAAAATTTGGTGAAATGGCTATGTGCCACATATGTCTCTATGCATATGTTGCATTTGAATTTTAATTTGACTTGGCTTGACCCAAATGAGGTTGTGAAGTGTTGAAATGGTATATAGGGGTGATCCAACCATTCACAACAAGTCTTAGGGTCAAGATCCTCAAATTCACAAATTTGCATTTTACTCTCATATGCCTCTATGGCATTTTTAGTTTCTTTTTATTTTCTTTGGTTTCAACTTGGAATTGGTTTGAGAAGTACTAGATAAGGTTTATGAAGGTTTTCCAATCCTCTATATAAAGTGGAAAGGTCTAGGGTAAAGTTTTATAAAAATAGCCATAGGCACATATGCCTTTTTCTTATTTAATTTCCTTTTATTTTATTTTAACTAGGATGGTGAAAAGAGGGGTGAGGTTTAGGGTTTAGTGGAGTATCTCAATGGTTCACCTCTATTTTGAAAAGTAAGAATGGTATTAGTCAATATTTGCATGCTAGGGCTATATGCCCACATATTTTATTTTATTTTAGTTCCTTCTTATTTGATACTATTTTGTGGTGAGAAGATTAGGGTTTAGGGTTTTGGAATTAGGTTCAATGCAATAAATAAACAATCATGGCAATATCACAACATATAAGCATGCTTACTAGGTACCAAACTGAATTTAATAAAAGTTTTTGTTGGTTCTCATTTTTGGAAAAAGGAAATTCATTTTCTCTTTGTTTTAAATTTTTGGGATGTTACAAACCCTTCCCCCTTAAACAAATCTCGTCCCGAGATTTTAAGAAAAGTTAGGTTCCTAAGAGAGATTGAGCATTTTGATTAACACGAAGACATACTTGGCATGGCCTGAGGTGCTTCCTGTGCTTCTGCTGCATTCATGTGGTAGAGGCGGCCGTTATTGTTGTTCTGGTTCTTTTTAACTGTGAAGCGGCGCTGTTGCTGAGCAGGTGCAGCGGTGTTGGCCGCAATCCTGGCAAGCTTCTTGGGGCACTCATTGGAGTAGTGACCCACAACTCCACATTCATAGCAGTTCACATTGACTTGTCCTTGAGGCGAAGGGTTGCTTCCAGTCCTCGGGCCGTGTTGGTGTTGGGGTTGTTCCCATTGTTGTTGTTGTTGTTGGTGCTGTTGTTGTTGTTGTTCCTGTTGGGGTCCTCAGTTGTTTGCTCCGGTGTACGATAATGGCGGGGGAGTTGGCTTGTGGTGGTGGGCAATCCTCCAGGAGCTGGTTGTTGCGGTGCTTCTGTGCATGGTGGGGTCCATTCTGGTTCATCATTCTTCTCTTGCGGTTCTCGTTGGCTTGATTCAGCTTCCCTTCCATCTGTATGGCTGAGTCCACTAGGGCTTCGAAGGCAGCGAACGGAATGTTCACTAACACAGTTTGCATCTCGTCATGCAGTCCGTTCAGAAATCTTTCCTTCCTCTTCTCATTGGTGTCTGTCTCATCCGGGGCGTACCTTGACAGTGTAAGAAACTTGTCGCGGTATTCCACCACGGACATCCTTCCTTGTTTGAGTTCGCGGAACTCGTCTCTCATCTTCTTGATCAGTCCTTGGGGCACATGGTATTTGCTAAACTTCAGCTTGAAGTCTTCCCAGTTCATCATTTGTCCAGCATTCATTGCGCGGGCACTTGTCCACCAGGCTCTTGCAGGTCCTGACAGATAGTGGGTGGCAAACAGTACTTTCTCTGCGGCTTCTACTCCCGCAACTTCTAGGTTGTTCTCCATTGTCTGGAGCCAGTCATCTGCGTCAAGTGGCTCTTCGGTCTTGCTAAACATCGGAGGGTTGGTGTTCTGAAAGTTCTTCAGCTTTGATCCTGGGTGATCATGGTTTCCGTGGCCTTGGTTGTTCTGTGCTATCTGTTGCAGTGCAGCTAAGTTGGCTTGTCGTTCAGCTCTCGCGGCTTCGCGGTCTTCCATCATCATCTGGAGCATCTGCATCATTGCGTCTTGGTTGCGGTTTGGTGGGGCCATCTGATCATTTGGAGTAGATGATAAGATAAGAGGGAAATTTCTATGGTTTGTTTGAGTTAAATTCAAAAAGTTCAAAACTTGAGTAGTGTTGAGGGGGTAGAAACCAACAACACTTTTTCATTCATACCAAGCATCACACATTACAAAGCTAACACACCGTTGGTTTTAAGAACCATTCATTCGCTCTACGATACAAGGGATCCTGATACAACTCACACCTACTTAGTGCTTTAATGATACTACTCTTCAGGGGGGAATTCTTCGTCTTCACTGTTGTGGTGTTTGGCGACGGGCGAGGGCGTTTTCCAAATCCCTGCGGGTTTTGTACAGCCTGAAGTCCTGGTGTGCTACATAGGGGTTCATCTTCGTGTGTGGTGGCATGGTCATCGATCTTTCCATGGAGTCATGTCTTGGGTAGTAGATGAAACGAGTGTTCTTGATCTTTTTGTCCACACAGACGGGCGATTGCTTCTTGCATAGCTTTGACTAGTCCTTCCTTCCAGGTGTTTCCCGTTACAGAAAACCATATGGTTTCCCATACCGGGGCTCCAAGCTTTCTTCCTAGATCAGCGGAAACTTCCCACCGGGGTGATCCTCCCAACTGATTATTGAAGGATGTTCCGAAGAACTCGGGGTACGGGTGTCCTAGATATTCCACTAGTTGCTTCAATTCCTTTTCGAACCTCAGTTCTCCTCCGTGACCAAGCTGATAGCATTCCCATTGGTATTCCATCTGTGAGCAATTAGGATAAGTAAGTTAGAGAAGTGATCAAGTGTGCAAAATTTTATGTAATTTTACCAGGAAAAGTAGAGTATGGATTTCTTTCTTCGAAAAGATCTCAAGGATAAGAGTGAGAATAATTTTTCATAAATATTCACTTCATTTGGTTTTGAAACTAAATTTTTCAGACGTCCATTCTAACTAGGGTCTCCTAAGGTCAACAATGGCTCTGATACCAACTTGTCAACACCCGGATTTTTAAGTCCAGATGCCTATTATGCCATTCCTCGCAATCCCAGGAATATTGTTTTTGCGAGACATAATAGATTGATATCACAACACATCATTCATTACATACACATAATTGTCTTACATAGAGGGATCACATGATCCAGTCTTAATACATCATAGTGGATCTAGAGATCCTATTACAAAACACATAGCGGAAGCGAAGTAACGGTTGTGGTCCATCTATTCCACAGGCAACTGTTGACGTCAGGAGTGGTCCTAGTTGTCGTAGACGTCCTGCTGTCCATCTTCCTCGTACTGCTGTTCTCCTTCATAGTCTGGCCATTTGAATAGCCAGGGACAAAGCCATGAGTACTTTAAAGTACTCGCAAACTAATACTAATGTAAGCACTATCAACTATAGTAAGGGGGTGCTAAGCTCTAAGTTTATTTGCATAAAGCCAGTTTTATTTCATAAGCATTTAGTAAAGGACTCTTCATTTGCTAACTAACTCAAGTGGGAACATTAGTGTCATTCCCACAACTCTGTTGTGATTCAAATCAAATTCACCATTCACCTTTCAATTCACAAGTCACCCTTCACATGTCATATTTTTGAAAAGGGTCTGATGACGGAACAGTATGGCCTTTCCAACCGTCCATAACCGTGGACGCGGCTATTCGAATAGTTCTACACTGCAGAGGTCGTACACTTGTGCCACAACATTTGCAATAATCCGTCAGGGTTAACTGGCCCTGATTTATCACACTCCATGTGCGGACTACCAACCATAACCTTTCATTTACATATCCTAGTTTAGGCACCTCTCCCCATGAGCTTGGCCTCCCAGTGAAGACAGACAGTCAGCCTGGGAACTGCACAGGGCTTGGGCCGGACATTCACCTCATTTCACGTCATTTCACATCATTTCATATTTCTTTGGAGGCAGCCCTTGGCATAACCCCGATGACGCTTGTTTAGAGGGAACCCATACTAAGATACATAAATTTCTAGTTAAGCCCTACCCATATCAGGTATTGTGGGGGTACTTGTAAAATTGGAATGGTATCGCATCCGAACCCAACCATCAGTTTTTGTAAAGTTCACCATGTCATTCACAAGTCATATTCACCTTCAAAATCTTTCAATAGAATGACTTCTCATTCCAAGGTTTTCAAAGTCATGTCATTTCACATGTTCCCATCTAAAGTAGTCAATTTTATTTATTTAGCACTAGCAACTAGTCATGAGGGGTGCTAACTAGCTTTGATTGTTCTAGGCTAACTTTGATACTCTTGTAGTATTCTATCTCTAGACCAAAGTTAACTATAAAAGCAAGTTATAATAATCAAAGTAAAAGCTTGTAAGAATAAAACTTGGGATGGGATCATGAAGCATAAAGTAAATTGGTGAGTGTGCCTTGCTCCAGTAGAGCTTTGCACTTTGCAAGAATATTAGCTTGCAAGTGCACTTTGCAAGAGTATTAGCTTGCCTTGGTTGGGGTATTGATCAAAGTGGTCTTCTTCTCCTTGGAAGTAGACCTCCTCCTCCTCTTGATACTCCTCGGTACTAGCGTCTAAAATACGAATACGGGGTACACAATCATCATACCAAACTTATTTACTAAACTAAGCACACACATGATTCACACAACTTAAACTAGCATCACACATTACTATTAAGTGGGTAGATGTGTTTTTCTTATTTAAGAAAAATAATTTCCTCTCATACTAATTAAGGTGTTACTTTTAATTACTTAGAGAAATAATTTCCTCTCATTATCTTATTAAGATTTAATTTCTCTCATGAATAATATATGACCTAGGTTGACTAAGTCAACCTCTTCATACTCATCATTTAAGAAAATGATTTAAATGAGGTGAGCACCTCATACCATTTAATTCTAGCATGGTAAAGATTTAATATCACCAACAATTCCTATGAGACCTAAATGACCAGAGTCTCTACCTCATTTTGAATTGTTCATGACAAGATTTAAATGAGAGAAACAATCCCATAAGATTTATTAATAGTTTTGGACAATATCTTTGACTAGAATTAGCCATATAGTCCTTTAATTAAACTAGGCCATGATCATTCAAAGTAAGCATGGTATATCTTTGCATAAACAATTAGTACAAGTGTAATGTGATTTATAGGAGTTGGAATTAACTTAAACAGTTGTGGTTGGTTTTTTAATAATTTTTCTAAGGCAGAAAAGTCCTTGCCTTGTTTAATTTGCTACTTTAATCCTACAACAGATATTGGTTTGAATCCAGTGTGGCAGTGTGTAGAGAAAACTCTAAGCTTTCCAAAAATATAAAATTTGTAAAATTTGGCCCTATTAAAATTTAAAGTTGACATCATATTGCATATGTCTCTATTCTGAAATTTTCGAATTTGAAAACGTGGGCTGGCGGGAAACGGTTGGGCTGCACAGAGAGAGGAAGAGGTGGGCCGGCCCAGCTTCACTACGGGCCAGCTGACAGGTGAAGGGCCACCCGTCAGTGAGCATAACTCACCGAAGCGGTACGCAGAGCTGTAAGCCGTTGGATCAGCCGACGATCGAACGGAGGAGCCGTCGTCCTCAGCGAGAAGCGGCGGCGGGCACGGCGGAGGTAGGGGTCGGAGGGCGCGTCGGAGCTCCGGCGAGCGTCGGAGGGGTGCGCCGCGTCGTTGTCGAGGCAGGGGAAGTAGATGGAGCAGACGGCGGCTCGGATGGAGGCCGAAATCGATGGCTTGCTTGGTGGCGGTGCTGCGGGTCTTCAGCTCGCAATTGGGCGGCTGCCGGCGACGATGTGGTTGGGAGAGGAGCGGTGGAGGATCAGAGAGAGGAGAGGAGTAGAATGGCGTGAGAAATCCGTCGCGGAGGGGTCTCCTTTTATAGGTTCAAGGCGGTGGCCGTGGCGCTCGGGACAGGTCGACGGCGAGATCGCCGTTCCAGGGCAGCGAAGGGGCAAGGCATGGGCGCAAGGGGTTGGCGACGTCAAGGCGATGCTGACGCGCTTCGTGGCGAGGCCAGCGGTGGTGTAGTCGCGTCGTCCTCTTCGGCGCAGTATGGCAGTACGGTGGCGAGTGGTCGTCGTCCGTGACGACGGCTACAGGGTGAGCGCGTCCACATGGCTTTGTCTGGGAGGGAGAAGGGACCGTGGCGACGCGATGGGTGCCTGGGGAGAGTGAGGGGAGGCGCGAGGCGACGGGGCATGGCGGCGTCCTGTCGCGCCCAGGGACGTCGTCGTGCGCGTCCTGGCGAGCGTGGGCATCCTCTGGGCGCGGTCTGGGCACGCGTGGACTGGGCAGTGTCGTCGTCAACTTGGTCCAAGGCGTGCACTAGCGGTTTCGGAGAGTCGGGGAAGGCAGTGACATGGTGAGGGGAGATGGATGTGAGAGGAGGAAGGGATGGCATGGTGTGCACTTGGCATGCCACGGCATGCATGATCATGGTCGTGGTGACCAAGCAACAGTGAAGGCAGAGGCATGGATTGATGATGAGGGGTGAGAGGAGGCTTCAGGGCAGCAGGGAGGGGCCAGGGTTGGACTTGGTCCAACCAAAATTGCAGCATGGGCACATAGTTGGATGCTGCCCGAAGGTGTTTGTAGAAATGGCCGAAAGAAAGTTTTTGTCAAATTTTGGAAAATCCTTTGGTGTATCTCATTTATATATTCAGAGAGATAGAATGGTGGTGGTGGGGTTCAATTTTGAAAAGAATTGCAAAATGGCAAAAGTGAGATGATCTTCTCTTTGTTTCAACATCACTACTTGTCACATTCATATTGGTCAACCTAGTCAACTCTGGCCATGGTGGTCAACATGAAAGTTACTCACCTTGACATGGTCTTGGATGACATGGCTTTGGTTTACCAATTTTAGTTTAAGAAAAGAGAAAACCAGAGGGGTAAAGTAGTGAAGAAAATGTTTTGGTGACATATGACCATTATCATATGTGTGAAGATTTTGAGATTTCCTTTGGTTTGATTCTGGTTTCATTGATGCAATTGTGTTAGTTTATCATATTTAGGTATTCTACAAGCAAGAGAGCAAGCAATTATGGCCTAGAGTGAAGATTTGTAATTTGGCATAATGTGTATGTGAGTGAAATTGGGATTTTCTCCCTATTTAATTTCTCTCCATTTAATTTGACTTTTGTTGACTCTAATGTGATTCTTATTAGTTTAGAAACATTTCCAAACCATTGAATCCATTTAAAAAGGTCTTGTTCAAAGATTTGCAAAAATGGCCATAACACATAAAAGATGATGTGTCAAATTTTATTATTTTTGTAAATTGTTCACCTTGCTTTACTTGGGCATGGGTTAGGGTTAATTTAGGGTTATATTAGGTTTGGAGAAGATTTCACATCATCTGGTCAAGGTTTAAAGTCATAGGGCAAAATTTGGTGAAATGGCTATGTGCCACATATGTCTCTATGCATATGTTGCATTTGAATTTTAATTTGACTTGGCTTGACCCAAATGAGGTTGTGAAGTGTTGAAATGGTATATAGGGGTGATCCAACCATTCACAACAAGTCTTAGGGTCAAGATCCTCAAATTCACAAATTTGCATTTTACTCTGATATGCCTCTATGACATTTTTTGTTTCTTTTTATTTTCTTTGGTTTCAACTTGGAATTGGTTTGAGAAGTACTAGATAAGGTTTATGAAGGTTTTCCAATCCTCTATATAAAGTGGAAAGGTCTAGGGTAAAGTTTTATAAAAATAGCCATAGGCACATATGCCTTTTTCTTATTTAATTTCCTTTTATTTTATTTTAACTAGGATGGTGAAAAGAGGGGTGAGGTTTAGGGTTTAGTGGAGTATCTCAATGGTTCACCTCTATTTTGAAAAGTAAGAATGGTATTAGTCAATATTTGCATGCTAGGGCTATATGCCCACATATTTCATTTTATTTTAATTCCTTCTTATTTGATACTATTTTGTTGTGAGAAGATTAGTGTTTAGGGTTTTGGAATTAGGTTCAATGCAATAAATAAACAATCAGGGCAATATCACAACATATAAGCATGCTTACTAGGTACCAAACTGAATTTAATAAAAGTTTTTGTTGGTTCTCATTTTTTTTTTTTTTTTGGAAATTCATTTTCTCTTTGTTTTAAATTTTTGGGATGTTACAAAGATGGCGGAGATGGCAGCGTGTCGATGATGGAGAAGGGGCACTTCCCGTTCCCAGGTGCCAACGAGGTTCTCCCCCAGATCTTGGCTTCGCGATGGCGGCGGCTCAAGGTTTACGGTGTTTCGTACTGGGGGTTTCGTGACGAAGGCTTTAAATAGGCGGAAGGGCAGCGTCGAAAGGTCGAAGGGGCGTCGACACATAGGCGCGCTGGGCCAGAGCTGGCCGCGCCACCCTATCATCTCGGGCCCACAGGCCCCTCTCCTCTCTCGGGTGTTCTAGATGCTTCCGGGCAAAATAGGAACTGAGCGTTGATTTCATTCAATTCCGAGAATATTTCGTTACTAGGATTCCCCGAAACCAAAAACGCAGTAAAAGAACTGCACTTCGGCATCTTTGTTAATAGGTTAGTTCCGTAAAATGCACGAATATGACATAAAGTGTGTATAAAACATGTAGATATCATCAATAATGTGGGCATGGAACATAAGAAATTATCGATACGTTGAGACGTATCGCATCCCCTTAGTTTCGCTCCGAGCAGTAAAACGATAACAAAGATAATTTCTGGTGACATGCCATCATAATCTTGATCATACTATTTGTAAACATATGTAATGAATGCATCGATCAAACAATGGTAATGTCATGAGTAAACAACTGAATCATAAAGCAATGACTTTTCATGAATAGCACTTTCAAGACAAGGATCAATAAGTCTTGCATAAGAGTTAACTCATAAAGCAATAATTTAAAGTATAGACATTGAAGCAACACAATGGAAGATTAAGTTTCAGCGTTGCTTTCAACTTGTAACATGTATATCTCATGGATAATTGTCAACATAGAGTAATATAACAAATGCAATAAGCAAGTATGTAAGAATCAATGCACAGTTCACACAAGTGTTTGCTTCTTGGGATGGAGAGAAATAGGTGAACTGACTCAACATAAAGTAAAAGAATGGTCCTAAAAGGGATCGATCATGTGCTAGAGCTTTGGTTTTGAAAACATAAAGAGAGCATAAAAGTAAAATTTTGAGAGGTGTTTGTTGTTGTCAACGAATGGTAGTGGGCACTCTAACTACCTCATCAACCAGACTTTCAAGAGCGGCTCCCATGAAGGACGTTATCTCTACCAGGCAAGGTAGATCATCCCTCTTCTCTTTTGTTTACACATGTACTTTAGTTTTTATTTATTAGATGACACTCCCCCAACCTTTTCTTTCACAAGCCATGGCTAACCGAATCCTCGGGTGCCTTCCAACATTCACATACCATGGAGGAGTGTCTATTTGCAAATTTAAGTTGCTTACTGATAGATCAGAGCAAAACATGTGAAGAGAATTATTAATGCAAGTTAATTAATTGAGGCTGGGAACCTCATTGCCGCTCTTTTTGCAAAATTATTGGATAAGCGGATGAAGCCACTAGTCCATTGTGAAAGTCAGTAAATGACAAGATCGAAAGATAAAACACCACATACTTCCTCATGAGCTATAAGACATTGACACAAATAAGAGGTAATAACTTTTGAATTGTTTAAAGATAGCACTCAAGCAATTTACTTTGGAATGACGGAGAAATACCATGTAGTAGGTAGGTATGGTGTGGACACAAATGGCATAGTGATTGGCTCAAGGATTTTGGATGCATGAGAAGTATTCCCTCTCGATACAAGGTTTAGTCTAGCAAGGTTTATTTGAAACAAACACAAGGATGAACCGGTGCAGCAAAACTCACATAAAAGACATATTGTAAACATATAAGACTCTACACCGTCTTCCTTGTTGTTCAAACTCAATACTAGAAATTATCTAGACCTTAGAGAGACCAATTATGCAAACCAAATTTTAGCATGCTCTATGTATTTCTTCACTAATAGGTGCAAAGTATATGATGCAAGAGCTTAAACATGAGCACAACAATTGCCAAGTATCACATTATCCAAGACATTTTACCAATTACTACATGTAGCATTTTCCAATTCCAACCATATAACAATTTAACGAAGAGGAAACTTCGCCATGAATATTATGAGCTAAGAACACATGTGTTCATACGAACCAGCGGAGCGTGTCTCTCTCCCACAAAGGATGAACTTATTCAGAGAATGAAAATAACAAAACGAAAATAAAAGCACACAGACGCTCCAAGTAAAGTACATAAGATGTGACTCGAATAAAAATATAGTTTCACTAGAAGAAACCTGATAAGTTGTCGATGAAGAAGGGGATGCCTTGGGCATCCCCAAGCAGATGCTTGAGTCTTCTTAAAATATGCAGGGATGAACCACCGGGGCATCCCCAAGCTTAGACCTTTCACTCTTCTCGATCACATTATATCACCCTCTTCTATTGACCCTTGAAAACTTCTCCACACCAAACTTCAAGCAAACTCATTAGAGGGTTAGTGCACAATTAATAATTCACATATTCAGAGGTGACACAATCATTCTTTACACTTCTGGACATTGCACAAAGCTACTGGACATTAATGACAAAAAGAAACTCATTCAACTTAACAAAAGCGGCAATGCGAAGAAATCTGTCAAAAACAGAACAGTCCGTAAAGACGAATTTTAAAATGGCACCAGACTTGCTCAAACGGAAAAACTCAAAACTAATGAAAGTTGCGTACATATCTGAGGAACACGCACGTAAATTGGCATATTTTTCTGAGTTACCTACAGAGAAAACATCCCAGATTCGTGACAGATAGAAATCTGTTTCTGCGCAGAAATCCAAATCTAGTATCAACCTTAGAGACTTTACTTGCACAACAAAACACAAAACTAAGATAAGGAGAGGTTGCTACAGTAAACAACTTCCAAACACAAATATAAAACAAAGTACTGTAGTAAAAAAACACATGGTTATCTCCCAAGAAGTTCTTTCTTTATAGCCATTAAGATGGGCTCAGCAGTTTAATGATGCACTCGTAAGAAATAAGAGTTGAAGCAAAAGAGAGCATCAAGAGGCAAATTCAAAACACATTTAAGTCTAACATGCTTCCTATGCATAGGAATCTTGTAAATAAACAAGTTCATGAAGAGCAAAGTAACAAGCATAGGAAGATAAAACAAGTGTAGCTTCAAAAATTTCAGCACATAGAGAGGTGTTTTAGTAACATGAAAATTTTTACAACCATATTTTCCTCTCTCATAATAACTTTCAGTAGCAACATGAGCAAACTCAACAATATAACTATCACATAAAGCATTCTTATCATAAGTCTCATGCTTACACATAAATATAATCAATTTTATTAGTTGTAGGGGAGCAAATTCAACAAAGTAGCTATCATTATTATTCTCATCATCAAATATAAGAGGCAAAGTATCATCCAAGTAAATTTTCTCCTCAATGCTTGGGACTAAAAATATCATGCTCATCAAAGCCAGCTTCCCCAAGCTTAGAATTTTCCAGCATTAGCAACAATAGTGTTCAAAGCATTCATTAATATGTTCCATGGGTTTTTTAATTTTCGATCAAACCATCCATGTCTTAAATTAGGAAATAGAATAAAAAGGTCATTGTTATATCCATTATGCCCAACTAGTGTAAACAAGAACCAAAAAGATGAATTGCAGAGTCTAAAGGAAATAGCTTCGAGCACACACACAATGGCGCCAGAAAAATACTGTTACCTGGAACCTGAGTATGAGTGCCTTTTACCTTTCTCTGTGAATGCTTTGGCAAATGATTCACGCAAAGTCATTCTTGTAGACAAGAAAGGCCTCCAAGAGCAAGCAGAGAGGTTTGTAGAATATATAAAGTTTCCCCTTAAGTGGATTACCCAAGGTTTATCGAACTCAAAGGAGGAAGAGGTCAAAGATATCCCTCTCAAGCAACCCTCGTAACCACAAAGCAAGAAGTCTCTTATGTCCCCAACACACCACAGGGTACTAGGCCCATAAGAGATAGTGAAATACAAGTGGTATGAATGAATAAGAGCAGTAGTATGGCGCCAGTAGTGCTTGCTGGCGTGCAGTTCATGGTAGTAATATTGCAGGAAGTAAACATACAAGGAGTAACGCAGCAGTAGTAACGTTAAAGAGAAATTGCAGAATAAGCATAAACATAGCGTATTTAGGAACAAGGCTCAGGGATTGACTTCACTAGTTAAAACACTCTCAACATTGATCACATAACGGAATAGATTTATGCTACTTCTACACTCTCTTGTTGGATGATAATATGATTACACGAACCCTCAATGTCAGAGTTAACATCACAATTAATGTTCATATTTAAATAACCTTAGAGTGCATGAAAGATCGAAACGACTAAACCAAGTACGAACATAGCATGCACACTCTGTCACCTTCACACTTATGTAGGAGGAATAATACACATCAATACTATCAGAGCAGTTAACTTCAAAATCTACAAGAGATCATGATCATAGCATAAACCAAGTACTAACACGCAGTGCACACACTGTCACCATTACACCGGGAAGGAGGAATAAACTACTTTAATAACATTGCTAGAGTAGCACATAGATAAATCAGATACAAAACACATTGCAATTCATAAAAGAGATATAAATAAGAATCACTGATGCCATTCATAACAGTGAATAACTATTCTGTGAAATATAGCCTAAGAGACCCACACATTGCACACACTATTGTCACCTTTATACACGTGGGACAAGGAGTCTCCCGGAGTTCACATAAGTAAAACTCACTGGCAGCACAATGACATCTAGATTACAAGGATCACAACAGAATCTCAATCATGTAAGGCAAAGCTCAAAGAGACTATTGGCCAGCGGCTACAGGGAGAGAGAACCAGAAGGCCGGTACAGCCCGAGCTCGATGGAACTACTCCCTCCTCTGGAGCAGAAATGCGATGAAGATGGCGGTGAGCATGGCAGCGGTGTTTACGAGAAGCCTTCCGGTGGGCACTTCCCGTCCGGCAAGTTTCAACGACCGGTCCCCCTAGATCTTGGCTTCGGCGACAAGAGCGTGCGGCTCGGAAGGTCGTTTCGTGGTGTTTCGTCCTCCGATCGTGTTTTGCGACGAGGCTTTGAAGACACAGGCTGGCGGCGCCGTCGAAGGTCGAAGGGGCTGCCGACACTACAGGCGGCGCGGCCAGGGCTCGGGGCCGGCGCGCCACTTATCATCTGGCCCAGGCCCCTCCTCTGGTGCTTCGGGTGTTCTGGATGCCCAGAACTCATAAGGATTTCAGCCCAATTCCGGTAAATATTTATTACTAGGATTTAAAAACAAAAACAGCAAAACAGAACTGCACTTCGGCATCTTGTTAATAGGTTAGTTCCAAAATGCACGAATATGACATAAAGTGTGCATAAAACATGTAGATACCATCAATAAAGTAGTGGAACATAAGAAATTATCGATAATGCTATGGCTTATCAATTCAGCCAATTGCAATTTGTCTACCCAAACATGCTGGTTAGTCTTATCGTAGAAACACTTCCAGGGACTTCGGTCCATTCCTTTTTACATCTGAATACATTTTATTGTTTACTGTTCTTTGCAACAAACACCATCTTCCACCTCGATACGCCATGAGCCGGGTTATCGGTGTTGCGCCGCACTGGTATTCTCTCACTGCAGACCTCACGTAGCTTTACTGGTTCGATAACCTTGGTTTCTTCCCGAGGAAAACTTGCTGCTGTGCGCATCACACCTTCCTCTTGGGGTTCCTAACGGGACGTGCACATCTACGCGCATCAAGCCTATTTTCTGGCGCCGCGGGGATCGGAAGAAAAGTTACACCACAAAGATTTCATTCTCCCACACACCGCACGCTAAGAGAACTGAAAGATTTGAACAAGAGGGAGTCAAGGAATTAACGGGAAGGTTGTTATAAGAGCAGCGGCGCAACACCGTTGAAACCGGCGCCAACGTGGAACCCACAACACAATCAATATACTTTGCCCCAACGTAATGTTGAGGTTGTCAATCTCACCTAGCTTGTTGAAAACAAAGGATTAAACGAATTGTAGAAGATGATATTTGTTTGCAAAGAACAAGAGAGAACAATGATTGCAGATTGTATTCAGATGTAAAAGAATGGACCGGGGTCCGCATCACTAGTGGTGTGTCTCCAATAAGATAAATAACATGCTTCGGGTGAACAAATTACAGGCGGGCAATTGACAACAAAGATTCAATACATATCATGATGATCACTATGAGATTTAATCAGGGTATTACGACAAAGAACATAGACCGGGCCATCCAGCATGATCATGGCTAAATAGTCCACCTTCAGGTTAGCATCCGCACCCCTTCCAATCATTAAGTTGCAAACAACACAATTGCATTAAGTATGGTGCTAATGTAATCAACACAATATCCTTAGACAAAGCATGATTTATCCCTAGTAGCAACAACACATCCACAACCTTAGAATTTTCTGTCACTTGTCCCACATTCAATGGAGGCATGAACCCACTATCGAGCATAAATACCCCCTCTTGGAGTTACAAGTATCAACTTGGCCGAGCCTCTACTAGCAACGGAGAGCATGCAAGAACATAAACAACACATATATGATAGATTGATAATCAACTTGACATAATATTCTATATTCATCGATCCCACCAAACACAACATGTAGCATTACAAATAGATGATCTTGATCATGTTAGGCAGCTCACAAGATCTAAACATGATAGCACAAAGGAGAAGACAACCATCTAGCTACCGCTATGGACCCATAGTCCAAGGATGAACTACTCACGCATCAATCCGAGGCGGGCATGATGATGTAGAGCCCTCCGGGTGATGATTCCCCTCTCCCGCAGGGTGCCGGAGGCGATCTGAATCCCCCGAGATGGGATTGGCGGCGGCGGCGTCTCTGGAAGTATTTCCGTGTGCTCTCGGCACAGGGTTTTCGCGACGGAGTTTTTGGTAGGCGAGGGCAGCTTCGGGGGAGCTGTGGGTGGCGCCCATAGGCCGGCGCGCCCAAGGCCCGGCCGCGCTTGTGGGGTGGGCCCCAGGGCCCCCTCTCGGTCCCCTCTCTGGCTCTGGGAAGCTCGCGAAATATAAGACCCTCGGGCGTTGATTTCGTCCAATTCCGAGAATATTTCCTTGTAGGATTTCTCAAAACCAAAACAAGTAAAACAACAATCGGTGGCCGACATCTTGTTAATAAGTTAGTGCTGAAAAATGCATAATAATGATGTAAAGTATGTATAAAACATGTGAGTATTGTCATAAAAGTAGCATGGAACATAAGAAATTATAGATACGTTGGAGACGTATCACCGTTGCTGATCTACTGACACTGCATAAAATATGGCTATGATGGTCAACCATGATGTTGGTGCTATACTAGCTCTAGCCATGGTGATGTAATCTTAACGTGAACGGACGATGAGGTATGTATTTCCTTCTGTTAACTTTCACTTGACTTCTTTCATTAAAATTTTGTTGATCTAGTTTCCATTGTTTGAAATTTGTTTATTAATGTACTTTCTTCTTCACATTGTTATAACTCCCAAGCTGATTATATGCCGTGATAAAGATAGAGATGTAATCGGTTGGTGTCGCCTCTGAAAATCTATTGTGCCTGAGAAGGAAAAAAAAATCCTTTGGTGTCTGCTCTGAAAACATACTATCCGTGAGAAAGAATATGTTGGTTCCATCTCTGAAAATCCGCTGTCCAAGTCTTATGTATAGTTATGTTCAGTTTTGTTGATTGTACCTATGAACCATGTTGTTCCGCTGAATTTTGCTGCAATTATGTTGGTCGTCTCTTCTTTAAGTCTTGTTGCATGTGGTCTAAATCCATTGTTATTCAGTTTTGGAGTAGTTTGTTTGGCTCATGAATTAGTGTCGGAATCAAAGAATTCTTTTGTGATTTGGAGAATCAATTTGTTTGTCATCATTTGGAGTTGGAATACAAGAATTCTTTTGTCATTCAGAGATTTATCAATTGCATTTCATTTTAAATGTAATGATGTATGCCAAACAACGAGCTTTTTTAGGCACTTAAGAGGAGGAGGAGGAGGAGAGAAAGGAAACTAATACGTCTTAAGGAAGAGTCTACAATTACAACATAGCCTCCAATTCAAGCGCTTGTTTGTCTAGCAAATATGGTTCCGATTCTCTGGCCGCAGCGTACCTTTTTTTGAGAGAATATGGCGCTTTATTGATCAAGAAACATCATTACAAAGTTCATCCCGAATGAGTGCCGGGACAACACCAACTGAAATACTACAAATAAAAGACTCGGCGCAACGAGCCAAGTTATGTGCTACCACATTCGTTTTACGACTAGAAAAGGTGGAAGAACAGGACTCGAAGTCCATTGCCATGACTCTGATATCGGCGATTACCGTTCCCAAGTCTGATCGATCCTGAACCTTGGATGTTAGGCGCTGGATCAGAGATAACCAGTCTGATACCAGAGCCACCTTGGCCACTCCATGCTCCTTGGCCACCATAAGCGCCCTCCTAGCAGCGAGGGCCTCGGCGAGCTCCGGGCTCGGAAATATATCCAGCCCCTCCCTCGCGCACAGCACAAACCTGCCATCATGATCTCGGAACACCACCCCCAGCCCATGCGACGATCAGCAGGCCTAGAGGCCACCTAAGCACTCCTGGGCGTCCCTGATGCTTTGAAGAGGTGAGTGGCAATCATGTCCACATAAGCCAACACCTTAGATGCCACCCTCGACGGATGCATACTCACCTCAAAGTTCCTGACGTCATTGCGAGCCTGCCAAATATGCCAACAGGTAACCGCGAGGACCATAGTACCGGTGTTGTTCTCCCACCACAGGAAGTCGGAGACCCATTGTTTCGAATGTGCTAGGTCTTTCCGAAGCAGCTTCAGAGGGAACACTTGCTTTACATTAGCCCAAACTACCCGCGCAAAGGGGCACAACAGGAAAAGATGCTCCACTCTCTCATGTTGGCTACAGAACACGCAAAGTCCATCAGCAGGGATGTGCTGTCGCTGCAGCTGTACGGTTGTGCCATACTTATGGTCTATCCATGTCACTCTTCCCTGTTAAAAAATCATATACATATGCAGGTCAATGATGACTACTTGTAGCATTAGTCCGCATGTTATAGATCAGGTGCCATGCTAATCCGTCACGTTCCAATTTTATCCGATGTTCGCACTTTCCCTCCCCTCCCGGGTCGCAGCGCGGGCAACCCCTTAGGGACGAACCCTAGCCCAGCGACCTCCCCACCCAGGTTTACCTGGCAGCTGCTGGCGGTGGTGGCGGCCACCGGCCGTCAAACGCGGCGGGCAGGATGAAGCGCGCTCCGATAGGCCTTCGTCGCGCGGGGAGGGACGACAAGCTGGGCAACGCATGACTGCGGTGGCACACACAGGCGGCTACGCACATCGAAGTGGAGCGGTGAATCTTGGCCGAGAGGTGGCGAGACGGCAGGCATGCAGTGAGAACTGGGTACCGCTACCTGGAGGTGATGTCTATTGCGGGCTATCCTAGGACATGGAGGTGAGGCTGGTCGCTGATACGTCTCAAACGTATCTATAATTTTTGATGCTCCATGTTTGTTTTACACCAATTGCTATATGTTTTGTTACACTTTGTGGCACTTTTATGCATTTTCGGAACTAACCTATTGACAAGATGCCAAAGTGTTGGTTCCTTGTTTTCTGTTGTTTTTGTATTTCATAAAAGTTGTACATGAAATATTATCGGAATTGGACGAAACAAAAGCCAAAGTTCCTATTTTTCCCGGAGCGAAGACGGAGTCAAGAGCAGAGACGGAGGAGGGTCACAGGGTGGCTAGACCTACTCTAGGCGGGTCAGACCTTGCTCGTGACTAGGGTGTCCAGGTCACCAGACCTCCACCGACCTGGCCCTTCCGCCTATAGCTCCCGATGCAAAAACCCTAAATATACCAGCCTCCGCCCACGAAAAGTTGTAGCCCGCCGCCATCGCACAAGATCCGGGGGACAAACTCTCGTCTGCACTCGCGGATGGGGAATTGCCCCCGTAGCCATTCCACGCCACCGCCATCTTCATCGCCGTTTGCTGACTCCTACGATGAGGAGGAGAAGTTCTCCCGGGCTGAGGGCTCTACCAGTAGCTATGTGGTTTATCTCTCTCTCGCATGGTGTGATCTTTATGTGATCATGAGCTTTGTATCTAGATGTCGTTATGCTATTCAAGTGGATTTTACTTATGTGATCTCCGGAGACTCCTTGTCCCACGTGTGTAAAGGTGGAGTGTGTGCATCATGTGGGTCTCTTAGGCTATATTTCACGGAATACTTGTTCACTGAATTATGATTTGAGTTGGATGTCTCTATAAAATTGTGGTGTGTTAGTACCTCCTATGAATGCTCAAACTGACGGAGTTGCGTGTTCATTAGTACTTGGGAATATATTTTAAGGTTTGCTTTTGCAGCCCTACGCGGTGGATTAGTGTTTGTTATACAGCCGGAGAGTCTTTCAGAGTAGCATAGTGAAGTGCTTATATTTATATTCCTTTATGATATCATTGTTGAGAGTGACCATTAGTGAAAGTATGATCCATAGGCCTTGTTTACAAACATCGAATCATCGTTTATTTACTGTTTTACTGCATATTTACTTGCTGCCATATTTATTTCAGATTGTTATTACTACTCATATTCATATATATCACTTGCATTTTACTATCTCTTCGCCGAACTAGTGCACCTATACATCTGACAAGTGTATTGGGTGTGTTGGGGACACAAGAGACTTCTTGTATCGTAATTGCAAGGTTGCTTGAGAGGGATATCTTTGACCTCTACCTCCCTGAGTTCGATAAACCTTGGGAGATCCACTTAAGGGAATTTTGCTGTTGTTCTATAAACATCTGCACTTGGAGGCCCAACACTGTCTACAAGAATAGAAGCCTGCGTAGACATCAAGCTCTTTTCTGGCGCCGTTGCAGAAGGTAAAAGGTACTCACATCCTCTGGCTACTAAGTCTTTTAATTGCTGATGAGTGCTCGAAGTTATTTCCTTTAGATTCTGCAATTACATCTTTTTGTTTCTTGTTTTTAGTTTCACTAGTTAGGCTTAATGGAAAATAACAAAAAAAAAGAGCTTTATAGTATTTATCTTGAGTTAGGACATGAGGTGTTTGAAGAGAAAATTAAAAAACCTATGGAACTTTACTTGCATGATGGTAGCAATGTTATTAGTATGAATTCTTTTGAACACCATTATTGCTAATGCTAGGAAAAGTCTAAGCTTGGGGAAGCTAAGTTTTTATGAAAATGATATTTTTAGTTCTCCAGCTTTTGAGGATGAAATTTGCTATGATGATACTATGGCTCCAATATATGATGATTGCAATGATAATTATGTTATTTTCAGTCCACCTACTATTGAGGATAAAGTTAATTATGATTATGGTGATGAGAATAATAATGATAGCTATTTTGTTTAATTTTCTCCCACTACAATTAATAAGAATTCTTATGTTGGGAGTAGTAATTATTTTATGCATGTGGCTCATGATAAGAATATTTTATGTGATAGTTATATTGTTGAGTTTATTCATGATGCTACTAAAAGTTATTATGAGAGAGGAAAATATGGTTCTAGAAGTTTAATTGTACTAAAACACCTCTCTATATGCCCAAAGTTTTGAAGTTGCTCTTGTTTTATCTTCCTATGCTTGTCACTTTGTTCTTTGTGAATCTATTTGTGTACAAGATTCCTATGCATAGGAAGTGGGTTAGACTTAAATGTGTTTTGAATTTGCTTCTTGATGCTCTATTTTACTTCAATTCATATTTCTTATATGAGCATCTTCTCAAACTACTGAGCCTAGCTGAAAAGCGTTAAAGAAAATCACTCTTGGGAGATAACCCATTGTTTTATTTCCGTAATTTTTCTTTTGTTGATTCTTGAAAGTTGTTACCTCTGTAATAACCTCTCATTATCATTTTTATTTTGTTTTTGTGCCAAGAATAGCCTCTAATAGGTAGAAAGTAAGATTTGAGGAAGTTGTTGTCTTGAAAACAGATTCTGTGCTGTTACCATAAAAATTCGTAAAAATAGGAAGAGTGTAATTTTGAGCTGTCATTTTTTAATTATATGCCCCAGATTATTATCTAACTTTCGTTAGTTTACCATTTTTCGAGATGAGCAACAGAAGATTTTCGAAAAAATCGATCTTTACCTCCTGTTCTGTTTTGACAGATTTCTGCACTATTTGCATTTGCCTCTTAAAGCTATTCCTTTTTAAGTTCTTTTGATCAAAGAGCTTTTTAAAAGGTTGCTACAGTAGCTAATGCTTTAATAGATGTTTGATATATGTTAGAACTGTACCCAAATGGATTTGTTTATTTTGATTGTACTAATGCTGCTAATAGAGAATTGTGTGAAATTTTGTATGAAGGGGAGAGAAGAATGATGCGAGGATATGAAGTATGGACAAAAGCTCAAGCTTGGGACTGCCCCTGCACCCTAATAAATATTCAAGAGGTACAAGCGTCAAAGCTTGGGCATCCCCTCTTCATCAACAAAGCAACAGGTTATCTCTCTATGCGCTATATTTTTATTGCTTCATATGATATGTGTTGTTCTTGGAGCGTCTTTATTTTTGTTTTTTGTTTTGTTTACTGTAGCATATGATTGATACTATCATTCTTTTGTGGGAGAGAGACCCGCTCCGTTTGAATTGCATAGAACGCTCTAGTTTTCGCTCTTATTATTCTATGAGTGTTCTAGTTTTCTAGTACTGCGTTTATCTCTTGTTCTTTCACTTGAATTTTGTTCAGAGCTCGTTAGTATTTCTTATTTGTGTATGATTATATCTCTGGTCCATAATGTATTTCATCTCTGAGAGCTATTTCAAATAAGTTGATTGGTGTTGGACACGAGTTAAATATTTTATGACTATAGTGATGCAAAAGGAAGCTTGTCTAGACCGTGGTATAGACTTTGGCATGTCATGTTGGATGCTATTCTTGTCATATGCTTAGTATTTATTGTTGTAGAATGACTTTTTCAAATGTTCGAGAATGCATAATGTGTCATTGAAAGAATCATGTGTTGTTTCTATCATAAAAGCATAATATTGTAGTATTCTCCTTTGATGCTTTATTGGGTTGACTTGGCACATGCTTATACCATGTTATGACTATAACCAGTCAACTAAAGCCTCTATGACCATTTAGTTTTTGACTTGTAATATCACTTTATGCTTTGATTGATAATGTTTTGTCGCTATGCATGATTATGACCATTATTGCTCTCTTAGTTGGTCGCTTCCAGTCTTTGCTAGCATTCACTTGTGCCGAGTATGATTTCTACTCGTGCGTCCAACCACTAATAACCAAAGTTTACCAATTGTGTCCACCATATCTACCTAGTAGCATTATTGCTATTCCAAGTAATTTTTCATGTTTTTATTTATCTTCCAAATTAAATTTTGGCATGCGAAAATTAGTCAGTAAAACTCTCACGAACTTGATGGCACATTTACTTTCTTGCACCTAATAAATTTGATCATTGTGCCTATCTTATGAAGTTATATGTTTGGAAATTGCGAGTTGGGAGTTAGTAGAACCATGCTTTCATGGGTAACACTTTCGACATTGCACTTATATTTAGTTGATGTCATGTTCTTTTGTCTATGGATGCCTAGCGGTGCGAAATAAAATGGAATTTATAAGTCCATGGAGTTTGTATGAGTTAGGAAACGCCTGGGGCCGCTAATCTAAGCCATGCATCATTCATGGTGAAAATTTACAGCTAAGCCATAGTGAGCATTCTATGAAGCATTTGCAATAAAAAGCTATACTCATAGTAAATAAAAAAATGCTGAGGTGCTCACTGTCTGTTTGTCTTACCATTTTGGCATGGGATTTCTCCACAGAGTACCTACATATCATCGGGCAAGAGGTACCACGTTGGCGGTTCTCAATGATACATGTATACTTACAATGACAATAACTTATTTGGGACCTAAGTTGAGTAGCATGAGGTTTAGGTACTCGCATTCAAGGGGCATGAGATTTTCAACTTGTGATTTGCAAGCATATAGCTCATATTTGACTCACATTAACTTTAACCATTCAAGATGCTTATGATAGGGGCAATGAGAGCTCAAAGCTAATAAGTACCATATACTTTTTTGGAAGGTTTATAAAACTTGTTTATCTTGCTTACTCTGCAAAGAGTCTCTCTTTTACTTTTATGTTGAGTCTTCATCTTCTACTTTATGCACCAATTAAGAGAGCATAGTTGTCATTCTTAGTGCAATTTGCATAGTCACAAAATTATTATTGATTGATTCATGATTGTGTTATTGCTTGCTCTCAAATTACTTGTGTCTAGTCACCCTCTAAACTTTAAAGGTGTCCTAACATTTATGTTTTGCTATTCCATAAAGGACATGTTGAGTACCACTTTGTTATGTTTTCTCTGTGATCATAAACAAACAGTTGCTTTCAATGCACTATTATTCACGATCCTTTGTTTGAGTTACTTCTCATGATATAACATAGTTGCTAATTTCTATTGTTAGAATTGTATCTATCATGTCTATGTTTAGAGTACTTTGATTCCAGCTTACAATGCTTTACAATAACTTGATCAAGATTGTGTTGGCTTCATGTCACCTCAAAATTATTTTGTTATCACTTACCTACTCAAGGACGAGCAGGAGTTAAGCTTGGGGATGCTTGATACATCTCAAACGTATCTATAATTTTTGATGCTCCATGCTTGTTTTACACCAATTGCTATATGTTTTGTTTACATTTCGTGACACTTTTGTGCATTTTACGGAACTAACCTATTGACAAGATACCATAGTGCTAGTTCCTTGCTTTCTGTTATTTTTGTATTTCAGAAAAGTTGTACAGGAAATATTCTCGGAATTGGACGAAACAAAAGCCAAAGTTCCTATTTTCCCGGAGCGAAGACGGAGTCCAGAGCAGAGGCGGATAAGGGCCACATGGTGGCCAGACCTACCCTAGGTGCGGCTTGGACCTGGTCCGCGCCTAGGGGTGGTCTGGGGTCACCATTCCTCCACCGACCTCGCCCTTCCGCCTATATAAAGCTCCCGATGCAAAAACCCTAAATATACTAGCCTCCACCCACGAAAAGTTATGTACCTCCGCCGCCGTCGCAAATAAGATCCGGGGACAGAAGTCTCTGTTTCGGCACCCTGCCGGGACGGGGAATTGTCCCCGGAGCCATCTCCATCGACTCCACCGCCATCTTCATCGTCGTTGCTGACTCCTACATGAGGAGGGAGTAGTTCTCCCTCGGAGCTGAGGGCTCTACCGATAGCTATGTGGTTTATCTCTCTCTCCCATGGTGTGATCTTTATGTGATCACGAGCTTTATATCTAGATGTTGTTATGCTATTCAAGTGGATTTTACTTATGTGATCTTCGGAGACTCCTTGTCCCACGTGTGTAAAGGTGGAGTGTTGTGGGTCTCTTAGGCTATATTTCACAGAATACTTGTTCACTAAATTATGATTTGAGTTGAACGTCTCTATGAAATTGTGGTGTGTTAGTACCGCCTATGAATGCTCAAAGTGCAGCGCGGGGTGTTCATTAGTACTTGGGAATACATTTTCAAGGTTTTCTTTTGCAGACCTACGTAGTGGATTATTGTTCGTTATCCAGCTGGATAGTCTTTCAGGGTAGCATAGTGAAGTCCTTATATTTATATTCCTTTATGATATCATTGTTGAGAGTGACCACTAGTGAAAGTATGATCCATAGGCATTGTTTCCAAACATCGAATCACCGTTTATTTACTGTTTTACTGCATATTTACTCGTTGCCATATTTATTTCAGATTGTTATTACCACTCATATTCATCTATATCACTTGCATTTTACTATCTCTTCGCCGAACTAGTGCACCTATACATCCGACAAGTGTATTGGGTGTGTTGGGGAACACAGACTTCTTGTATCGTAATTGCAGGGTTGCTTGAGGGGGATATCTTTGACCTCTACCTCCCTGAGTTCGATAAACCTTGGGTGATCCACTTAAGGGAAACTTACTGCTGTTTTATAAACCTCTGCACTTGGAGGCCCAACACTGTCTATAAAAATAGAAGCGTGCATAGACATCAGTGACGCGACGACGGGTCTCCAACGATGTGGCCTAGATGTGGCAAAGGTCACGGAGGAACATTCGCTGGCAGCCCTGCTGCTAGCGGTGGTAGTGTTCTTCTACTCAAACCTCTGCCTTCTATAACACTAGTAAGTGGGCACGTGCATCACGTCTCAAAATTGACCAATCATAACTCACGGCAATTAAAAAATAAAAATAGTAAATATTTCAAACGAGACACCATTGTTGTCATGTTGCAAGGATTAACTTAGTAGATATGAAATCCTAAAATTGGCCTTTGTATCAGTGATGTTCGATATTTACATTTAAATGTAATCTCAAAGAAATTTGTTAACAACGTGGGAAATGCATCTGCCCGATCATCACTTACTTACTTTTCAATCCAATTTTAGGGTCCCCATTATGCACTTCGCAGACGAGCCTCCATTTTTTTGGAGGCAATTCTGCGTAGGACCGGATGAGCGCGCCGATCCCACTTGACCCACCACCACCAACAATGATTGATGGATCCATTTCTTCAAGGCACACCGAGACGAAGAGCTTCATAGCACCGAGGGCTTCATGGGGCCGACCACGTCTTGGAACAACCATCCTCAGTGACTTCCATGATGGCGCCCCCAGACTTGAGATGTCGCTATCACCGCCGTCGCCATCACGTTGGTTTCCGAGGGGGACGATCTCGCGTTCGTCCTCCTCCCACTCTTCATTGCTAGGGCCAGTGCGCTCGACGCTATCCTCCTCCTACCACGTCTCCCCTACCCCCTGTGCCAAAGCACGAGGTGAAGGAGGATTACGAGACTCCGGCGCAGACGTTGCAACATCAACATTATGATCTACGAGGCGGTGCCGCAGTAACAACAACACGCCGGCCTTCTCCGTCGAAGTCGGAGGTGAAGGAGGAGGTGGAGGAGGTGGCGGCGCTCCTCCGCAAGCAGCGACGATCCCAATGACATGCCGGGATACATCGACGTCTACATGTCGTCGTTGAACGACCACACCGCCTGGGCGGGGAACATCGAGGACGCGCTCGTCATGTCCATCCGCGAGAGCGGCAGATCCCAGCGACGCGGTGAAGGAGGAGCCCGCTGACTCTCACGACAAGCAGGACATCGTGATCAACAACCACTACAACTTCTTCCACTACTACAATCTCTGCAGCCGCCGCATGCGCCGTTAGTTCATTTTTTTGTTTAAATTCGATCGGATTTTATTCAAATTTTTAGTGTTTTCAGTTAAATTAAATTTATTCGTTTTTTTAGAGCGGCCCATGGCGCGGCATCGCTAAACACTCATGGGATGTTTGGTTAGGGTTTTAGGTTAGCTTTCCGGGCTTATAAGCCAAAGCCTGACCAAACACCAAACACTAGGAAGTCAAAGCACGTAAAGGAAGACCCTCCTGGAAAACCAGTCGTTTCCGTCAACCGCTCCTCATTTTCCCCCACTGCAGCCATGGCAGGGAGAGCTCTTCCGACCGAACCCTAGCTCCGGCCGACTTTTCCCTCTTCTCCGGTGCCGGCTGGCCGGCCGTGTACTCTCCTCTGTTGTCCTTTGCATCCCCGGGACCCGGCTCAATCGACCTTTCTTCCCGGCCCCCCCGCCGCATCTAGCGCCAGACCAACCGAATCGGACCGCCGGAGAACCTCGACGCCCACCGCCGGAGAACGTCGACGCTCACCGACCTGTGCTGGTGCTGCTCCTCGGTTCTCTTCTTGGCCTGCTGCTACTCCACACGGTAGAGATTCTCATCTCTGTTTTTTTTTTTTCCTTTGGCAATAATTGATGTGGAGACTACTGCACTCGGTTCCCTAGTATAGTATGTATGGTTGCTGAGTTGCTGCTGCACATGGTACCTATTCTAGTATGCATGGATTTAGGTTCTGTACATAGATGTGGTATATTGAATGAGTTGCTGCTTGGACATGTTTCATCAAAGAAGAAGAAACAAGGTAAAATATTGGGCAAACGCAAGACCAAGCCAACAACTAGTACTACTATATTTTGGTAGTGCGTCTCTGATATATAACGACCTTGTAATGTAATATTTGCTCCGTTAGAATTTACCCCGTCTTATGGACCTATTCACACAGGTAGAATAGCTTAAATTCAAGTGGAATAAAAATAGATTAGGCCATTAACAGTAAATTAATCTTTACTATTAAATCTGAATTCGTTGGTACGTACGTTGTCTCGCCTCGATCGCTAATACATCTCGATCGAGTCAGCTCAACAGACGGACAGACGGCCCAGTTATCAAACAAACAAGCCCAATTATCTTAACTATTAAATTTGGATCGGTTGTTCGTAAGTGTACGTCGTCTATCCCGAGCGTAGCTAATTAGCTTTGCAAAGCCTTCTCGTCTACCAGAAGCAGGCCTTGCAAAATATTGGTGGGCTGCGCCTGGACGCAAACTGCCACTCAATCGCCATCCACGACACTACCATCGCCTAGAATCATCGCAAGATCAGATATTCAGAACGCCACTCTGCCTGAGCTTGAGCCCCGCCGCCAGCCGCTGGCCGTACGCCGTGGTAGCGTCGTCGCTTGTGTCTTTTCTGGCAGGATTGAGCAGGGGAGCGCCGGCATGCCACCCGCTCGGATCCCTGCATCCCGTCGCCTGCGCGCACTTCCGGTGGCTCCGCCTCAGCCGCGCGGACCGGGTGCTTCTACTTCCTCCTCTCCTCCGCATCGGGGTCTGTCCAAGTAAAGATGCACGTCCGCCCTGATGCACCGACCTGAAACCACGATGGGGGTCGCAAGCGCTAGCCATCTGCCGAATAGAGAATCTGGCTCCTGAACACAGAACGCAGGAGACGGAAGTAGCCGATCGGCGGTCAGCAACTCGAGGCCCTTATGTTGAAGGTGGTAGCAAGCAAGCCCGCCACGGCGGCGTGCTATGCGGCAGGGCACCACCCCATAGCATCTAGCCTCACATCCATCTAAGGGATTCTGAATTTTGATTGCACACGGCGGCCGACCGACAAAATGCAGAGTCGTAACATTGCTGGAAGTGCTAGCTGCTGAGCTCAGCTTGGGATGTCGTAGTCGATGACATAGCTGCGCCATTGCATCAGCCCAAAATAAGCGACATGTTGATAAATGTTATTTTACCTTCACTGAATCACTGGTTTCCACTTTTGTGTACAAGTCTGATACCAAGGAGAGCATATATAATAAGCTCTGAATTTTGGGGATGGAACTATAGATGGCGCTATACCATAGTTCACATGGATTCTTAGCAGGATTCGATGGATCCAAATTAATACGATGGTACAATATTTTGTCTAACTGGCAGGTAAATTTGCGGGTAGTGCATTGTTACGCAGCAATCGCGCGGGCATAGTGCTAGTATGTAAATAATATATACATAAGCTCTCTATCCCAAGGGCATTTCAAGTCTTTTCACCACCAACAGCAGGCAGCCAACAACTAGTTTGCCAAACTGGTTCCACTAGTCACAGCAGCTTTCCAGGACAGCAGCTCTGCCACAGCTCACAGCTCACAGCCCACAGCTGCTTATTTGAAAGCCACAGCTCAACCAAACACCCTCCGAGTCGGAGAGCTTCGCAGCGCCACCATGCCAGTCCACTACCGGTCTACTGCAAAACAGCAGGCGTTGGATACATCGTCTCCGGTACGTGAGGGTCCCCCACGCCCGCCCAGCATCGCTTACCCACTCACAGCAGGCTATGAGTAGGAGTCTAGAAGCACCTGCGCCGAGAAGCATCCCCTTCCTCTCCCCTTCCCGGCTTTCGCCCTCTGCCTCGCCGTCCCGCCACCACCGTATCGTCCGCGGCAGATCCTGCAACCAGACTCCTGGGCTTCTCTGCCTTATCGATCTGCCTCTCCTCCCCTCCGCCATAGCCGGATAGTGCCGCCGCGGCGGTGTGAATTGCGGTGGCCGCGGTACCTTGCTGTCCGTGGAGCGACCGCTCCGCCGTATTACTTCGTCTCCGAGGTACGCCCGGCGTTTGTGTTGCTTGTCCAGTTGAAGGCCCTGCCTCGCTTGCCCCTTCTAACCAACGCGTAATAAGAGCATCTCCAGCCGTCCTCCCCATACAGCGTCCGGTAAAGCCTCTTTGCCAGCAGTATGGGGGGCGCCGGCGAGATTTTCTTTATGGGGGCCCGATTTACCCAGTCGTGCCCCCGTATCACCCCCAAATCGTATTCAAATTGAAAAACGGTAATAGATAGATAGATAATTTGGCGCCAACACGGCGCTGATCGAACCGAGTTCATCATAAACATCTTTAAAAAAGGAAAAAAAGAACTAGTTCAGCTCCAGGTGGCGGTAGAAGACGTTGTAGTCGCCGCCATCCTCGACGGAGCTGCCGTCGTCCTTGGGGACCGGGTGCCCGGCTGCTGCAGCCTTGGCTGGGATCCCCACGTCGCTGCGGCATCGAGTCCTCCAGCTCGACGAGGATTCTGTGGCGGCGCGTGCGCTCAGCTGCCTCCTTCTGGCCTCGGACCGCGACCACGCCAGCGTGAAGTTGTCGGACGTCGGCGGAACATCATTGAACGACGCTAGGAGTCTCGCCTTCTGCCCTAGAACTCCTTCGGATCATCCGCGGCGGCGTAGTGGAGCTGGCCGGTGCGGTACTCCTCAGGCGGAGTCCACTCCGGCTCCTCTGCCTTCGGCTTCTTCGGCCGGTAGGAATCGCTGCCGCGTTGTTGTTCGCGGGCGATGACCCGTTCCCCTCGTAGTGGCTGAGCTCTAAGAGGCGCCGCTGCCTGAAGAAGCCGTCCCAGGTCGTGGCGTTCTCCAGGTCCCAGCGCGGGTCCGCGTGCTGCTCCGGCGTGAGCTCGCCGTAGTAGTGTTGGTGCATCGCCTGCGTGCGCGCATTCCCGCGCGGCTCCAGCGGGATCGGGATGCCTCCCGCGCTCAGCCGCCACCTTGAGGGTGCGCGCATGTTCGGGGGGCCATGTAACCCGCCCCGTAGAGCGCGCGCCTCCTTGTGCAGGGTGTGGCGACCGAAGCCGTTCGCGGTGGCACCGTACCCTTCGTAGCGCTCGGCCATGGCTGCGGCGGCTGGTGGGTGGATGGCGAGATCTGGACTGTGTGCGGCGTGAGGGGAAAGAGCGGTACATATACAGGCGAGCAGGCGCGTCGTGAAGCCGTGGCGTCGCATTAATGCCGCCCCGTGCCATTGATGCGACGAGAGCCTGCTCGCCGCTGATGGGAAAGCTGCGGCCGTGGGAGACGAGGCTTTGACGCCACGATGTGTCACTGGCAGGCGGGTCCCACCGAAGACGCCCGTTCTGCCGGCACCCCCGCTTGCCTTCCTTTGGGTTGGGAGTGAGTCGGGAGCGCCGGTAGGAAAAACGTCTTCTGCTGGCCCAAAAACAACTTTGGGGAGGCTGACTACAACGAAAAAAAGGGCCGGCACCCCCCAAAGCCGTTTGTGGGGGGGGGACTAGAGATGCTCTAACACTTACCTGTACTGTTCTCTGGTCCCACCATCGTTGTCGCCATTTCCTGCGGTTCGCTCTCCTAACTCGTTGGACTGAGGTAATATTCGTCCCTTTTGCCCGGCCTGCTTTGCCCTGAAGCCAATTTACCTTTAGATAGTGGGCGGCTGGGTGTTGAAGGGGTAAGAGACTGGTTACGTTGGTTGCTTCCGAGTATAGAGAAAGTATTATCTAACTTAGCTCTTAGTGTTTCTAAAAAGTAATAAAGCATCCTTTATCGAAAAAAACTTAGCTCTTAGTGTAATGCATTTACATAAAAATATATACGCATAGAAAATATTTTTTAGGGACTTTTGATTATGTCTGGCTCTCATATAATGTCAGACATGATCTTTGGTTCTGTTTTTTCTTTTCTTTTGTTCTGTTAATGACTGCAAATAAGGGACATTGTGTGATTTCTCCACTGAACTGGAAGATCATTTTAAAGCTGATATGATCTTCTACCGCTCTTTGATGATATTAGTCTATGTGTCTCGTCTCATGCTAACGTGTTATCTATTGCAATAGTTTTATGTATGAAAGGTTATTTGGGTTATTGGGTACCATGGTATCATTCGCATCTAACTATTTTATCTTAGTTCAAGTATATGTTTCAGGAGTTCCATTTGCAAATTTGTAATAATTTCCATTCTGTTTGTTGCATGTCTTTCATTCGTGGGTTCTCACTTATGAACCCACAATACTTTTTTTCAGCAAAATTTATTGCATCTGAACATTTTTGCAGTGTTGTGGTTAAGTGATGGCAGAAGGTCAGGATGGCCATTATGATTCGTCCGCTGACAGCTTGCGTGTTGAGCCTATATATGAATCTTTTCTGTGTCCACTCACAAAACAAATTATGCGGGATCCTGTCACTTTAGAGAGTGGTGCTACATTCGAATGTCAAGCCATTTTGAAGTGGTTTAAGGAATCTGATAGCAGTGGAAGGAGACTTATCTGCCCTGTTACTAGAAAGGAGCTCAGTAGTACCGAGTTAAATCCGAGTATTGCTCTAAAAAACACTATTGATGAATGGATGCAACGAAATGAGGCAGCCAAACTTGATGTAGCTCGTAAATTATTAACTTCTGAGAGTTCAGAAAGTGATACCGTGCAAGCACTTGAATATGTTGCAGAGATATGTCAGAGAAGTAGATCTAGCAGGCATGTAGTGAGGAAGCTTGGCTTGATAAGCTTGGTTTCTGAGTTGTTGAAGAATAGCAGTACAAAAGTACGACAAAAAGCATTGGAAAGTCTCCGTTTTGTAGCAAAAGATGATAATGACAACAAGGTGCCATTTTATGAATCTAGTTTCTTTTTGTGTTCAACTTATCATGGCTCTTGTGTTTCTAATATCTTGGGGTATTCTCTGCAGGATGAGATTGCTGCCGGGGATAACATTCGTACAATTGTGAAGTTCTTATCTCATGGGCATGTCCAAGAGAAAGAACAAGCTGCATCTCTGTTATATGAACTTTCGGAATACAAACCTCTTTCAGAAAAAATCGGGAGTGTTCCTGGAGCCATCCTTATACTTGTTGGCTTGTCAAGTAGTAAAGTAGAAAACTTATTGACAATTGCTTGGGCTGAGAAAACACTGGTAAATTTAGAGAGCTGTGAAAAGAATGTTAGACAAATGGCTGAAAATGGTAGACTGCAACCCCTTCTTAGGCTTCTCCTTCAAGGTATAATTTATATCCTTTGCTGTTCTTAAAAACTAGAGAGTGTGTTTCTGTTTCCTTTTGTGAAAAAGTAGAGAGATTTTGTCTATTGTCGTTGCTATGATACAATACAGAGGTAATACATTCCGCCTGGTATTCTAATGACTTCACTTCTCAGCTGTGTTAGGATTTTCCTGTATTCCTTTCTTGTTTCTCTTTTCTCCCATACACCAATATTGGATGTTCATTCTTCACCACTACTTGCTACCATAGGCATACAAAGTCTGTCATTTTCTAGTTTTTAAAGAAGAAAATTGTCACCTATGCAGAGGTATTATTCATGTAGGGGCGTTGTTTATTAACAAACCGACTACCTGAAGAGTTCTTATTAGTTTTGAAGACGGGGGTAAGGAATCATGGGTTTGCTGCATGTTTAAGATGTAGAATTTGCTAGCCATTGTTTCCGTTCACTCATCTATAGCTTTGTCATTGTAGTATGCTACTCCAGTGCATGTATAAGAATCGCCCCATTTTGGTTTGTGCAGGTTCTATCTAGCATCAGTAGTTTGGGGCCAAATCATATTTATCTTGTTAATTATTTGTGCCAAATAAGAAGTTAAGTACAGACCGAGTAGAGAATTACAGTAATTACTCCCAGGCGTCTCAACTTTTTTTAGGTACGGATGTATCTTTTTTTTTCGAAAAGGGGCGGAGCCCAGCCTCTGCATCAAAGCGATGCATACGGCCTTTATTAATAAAGTGAAGTTCAGCAGTACTGTATCTATAAGTAAGATGTGTATAGATACATCCGTACCTAGACAAAATTAAGACACCTATTTTTAGATGGAGGTAGTATTAACAATATGTGCTATTGAGTTCATGCATTATGTAATTTCCAAATGGTACTGATTGAAACGTTATAAGCATTATCTAGTTTTGTAGAATAATTTTTATCTAGTTATTATGAAATTCAATCTTTGGTCGTGTACCCATTGCTTATTTTGTCCATTATCAGGCTCACCTGATACCCAATTATCCATGGCTGCTTATCTTGGGGAGCTTGTCTTAAGCAACGATATGAAGGCCTTAGTGGCGCAAACTGCAGGCTGTGCACTAGTCAATATCATGAAAATTGGGAACCTGGAGGCCAGAGAAGCAGCTCTGAAGGCATTAAACCAAATTTCATCTTACGATAACAGCGCAAAGATACTAATCGAAGCAGGTATTCTTCCACCTCTGATAACAGACCTCTTTACAGTTGGCAGTAATCAGCTTCCAATGAGGTTGAAGGAGGTATCAGCAACAATTCTTGCAAATGTTGTGGCATCGGGTGCAAATTTTCAGTCCATTCCACTAGATCACAGCCGCCAGACCTTAGTATCTGAAGAAATTATTCACAATCTGCTTCATCTCATCAGTAATACAGGGCCTGCAATCGAGTGCAAGTTACTCCAGGTCCTTGTTGGTCTAACTAGCTCTTCTGCTACTGTCCAAGGCATAGTTGATGCCATTAAAAGCTCTGGTGCCACTGTTAGTTTGATACAGTTTGTTGAAGCACCTCAAAGAGAGGTTCGCATGGCTTCCATCAAGCTTTTGAATAATATATCACCATGTATGGGACTAGAATTGGCTGATGCCTTTCGTGGAAATTTTAGTCAACTCAGCAGCTTGATTAGGGTCATTGGTGACAACAATGGCATTTCCGAAGAGCAAGCTCCAGCTGCTGGCCTTGTAGCTGATCTTCCCCTGCAGGATTCAGTGCTCACTAGACATCTTGTGCAAGATGGGGCCTTCACCACAATCATATCAAAAGTGATGATGATTAGACAAGGGGAGAGTCGTGGAGGACGTTTTGTCAATCCTTTTCTTGAAGGTCTTGTTAGGATAATCTCCCGAATCACATTTATCTTGGAAGATGATCCAGATATCACTGCTGTTGCTCGCCAATACAATCTCACTGCACTATTTACTGATCTGCTTCAGATGAATGGTCTTGATACTGTCCAGATTGTCTCTGCCACTGCATTAGGAAATCTCTCTCGCCAATCAAAGCATCTAACAAAGATACTGCCACCTTCCACCCCAGGATTGTGTTTTTCAATATTTCCATGCATCAGCCAGAAGTCTGTGTCAACCGGGGAGTGCAGAGTTCATCATGGGATATGTTCTTCAAGGGAGAGCTTCTGTCTCTTGGAAGGGAAGGTGGTGGAGAAGTTGGTTGCTTGTTTGGATCACAACAACGAGAAAGTGGTTGAAGCCTCTCTAACAGCATTGTCCACATTATTGGAGGATGGAGTGGACATTGATCAGGGTGTGATGGTCTTGTGCGATGCGGAAGGGGTCAAATTGATTCTTGATGTGTTGTGTGAGAATCGAACTGAGGCACTGAGGCAGCAAGCGGTCTGGGCCGTGGAGAGGATCCTCAGGACGCATGAAATAGCTTACGAGATCTCAGGAAACCAAAATGTTGGGACGGCCTTAGTTGAAGCTTTCAGGCATGGTGACTTCAAAACAAGACAAATTGCAGAGCGAGCACTAAAGCATGTTGATAAGCTGCCCAATTTCTCGGGGATATTTTCGAAGATGGGGGCACAATGATGGTGTTATGCAAATGTAAGAACACAGAGTTCAAAGGTTTGTGCATGCCAAATCTCAAGCCAATGATTTTGTTCCCAGCTCAAGATTGTCGCGCTGACTATCGCTCTCCAAATAGTTCCCAAACCGACCAGATTGACTGAATGAGAACTGAAGGTATTGTTCGTGTGTATAGTATGGTGTATATATTCTCCCCTGTAAGCTTGTTGTATCTGTATTATTCAGATGGGCAGATCCATAGCGTGATATTCTTCTTGTGTTCGTACAATAATTATACGTAAGTCTCCTCTCGGGTTGAAATCCCAAAGGAAAGCATGGAGATCTTGCATAAAGGAAAATTGTACTCCGTACTTTTCATTTATTCCGTTCAGTGGTGATTGCCCAGGCACCAAATGGTAAGACACCAGACGTGGGTAATTGGGGCTGCAACTATTTGGAATAAATTAAATGGTGCGTTGGGTAAGATTTGATCCTGATACCTTGTAACTCCGATACGATATTAGATTGATGCACTAACCAAAATTTTCAAAGTTCGAACAGTTGAAAAGGGCTAAACTATATATTTTAATAGGAAGATATAAATCTTGCAAAAATGATGTGATTCTAGTCATTATGCCGAGGGGGACGGGAGCTAGCATGCAAGAGACTGACATGATTGTGTTGGTCAGGTGTGTTATTTCCCGCGGTAGTTAAGCTATTGGAGTTGTAATTAGTGGCTCTAAAAGCCCCCCTTTCAACACGGAATTTATTATTCTGTTCCAGACAACTGATTCAATTCAGTTAGTATTTGAATCCTTTGGTGAACAATGGAACAATATTTGTTTGCCATAGGATAATGTCTTTTCTAAATAACTAATTAAATCAGGTTGTTCACCAAAAAATTTCAATGTAAAATCCACCTCACATGCATGGATCGTGAAATGAGTTTGCAGCCGTCGTTAGTATATTTTAGAATTACCTCACATGAATGCATGTTCCATGCTGTAAATTTATACTGCACAAGCAAAAAAGAAACTTTACGTCACATGCAGATCGTGAGATGGATTTCGTGGGCTTGAACGGATTAGAGCATCTCCAACAGTCGCACTAAAAATCGGCGCGCTATATCTCGCATCTGCAGCAGTTGCATCATAGCATCTGGATTTGCGTTGCGATTCGGACGAGTCATCTGAACATTGAGATAGATAATAAGATAAGAGGGAATTTTTCTATGGCTTATTTTGAGTAAGTTCAAAAATTTAAACTTGAATTCGGTTTGATGTGACACACAAACACACATTCATTCATTCAAACATCACATATTACATGCTAACACCTCCATGGTTTTAAGAACCATTTTCTCGCACTACGATACAAGGGACGGGATACAACTCACACCTACATAAGTGATCAAGTGCAACTACTCCACATCGATAGGGACGAAGTCATCTGGTCCGGCCTCCAGGAACTCATAGTCCTCCTCATCAGTGAACTCATCCTCCTCAAAGTCATCGTCGTCACTCAGGAAGGCTTCTCCTCCCTGAATGTCTTCTCCTTCTGCTTCCATCTCCATCAGCTGATCCTCTTGGGCCTTGACAGTGGCCTCCAAGGAGACTATCTTTGCGCGAAGATGCGCAATGGTAGCGTCCTTCTTGGCACGCTGTAGGCGGAGTGACTTGCGGTCCTTGGCAAACATCTTGATGGCATCGGCATGGTGAGCCAAGGCCATGTGAGTCTGGTTGGCGTAAGCACGGGAGTGGTCCAGCTCCTTCTGAGTCTGATACAACATGAAGTCGAGGTGGTCCACGTGGTGCCTCAGCTCGGGGTGCATCTGCAGGTCCATGGGTGCTCCAAAGGAGTCACGCCTTGCATGGTTAGCAAAGCGAGACGCGAGTACCGCCACCACATTCTGTCCGCACATACGGGCAAGTGCTTCCTGAAGAGCACGAGCGAGTCCGTCCATCCAGCTGCTTTCCCTGAAGGTGAAGAGGATTCTCTCAGAGGTAGGAGGCTCCACCTTGCCCCTCAGATCAACGGTGATGATCCACTGAAGTTCCCCTCCGGCCTGGTCGTTGACCTGGACTCCGTGAAACTCCGGGTGCGGGCGCCCAAGGTACTCCGATAGGGCGTCAAGGTCCCTCTCGAAGATCAAGTCCCCGCCATTCCCGAGCTGGTAAAACTTGACGTTGGTTGGCTCCATCTGAAAGTGAATTGGATGAGCAAGTTAGAGAGTGAACAAGTGTGTCAAAATTTTAAGTAGATTCATAAGAAAGAGCATGACTTAGCATTTTGAACAGATCTTAAAGAAAAGGGAGTGAATAATTTTTCGTAAATATTCACTTCATTTGTTTTCGGGAAACTAAGTTTTTCAGAACGTCTATTCTAATCTAGGGTCTCCTAAGGTCAAACAATGGATCTGATACCAACTTGTCAACACCCGGATTTTTAAGTCCGGGTGCGTATTATGTCATCCATCGCAATCCCAGGAATATTGTTGTTGCGAGACATAACAGTTGATATCATAAGTCATCATTTATTACAAGCCATTATCGTCTTACACAAATAGATCACAAGATCCAATATTACAAACATAGTTGATCTATTGATCAACACAACAGTACAAGTACAAATAGCGGAAGCGTAATAGAGGTGGACTTTCTAATCCACAGGCAACGCTTGACGTTAGCAGACTCCTAGTTGGTGTAGACGTCCGCTGGCCGTCCTCGTCATACTGCTCTCACATATTCTGCCATTTGAATAGCCAGGGACACAGCCGTGAGTACTTCAAAGTACTCGCAAACTAACACTAGGGTTATTACTTGGCAATTTTAGTAAAGGGGAGGCTAAGCTCTAAGTTTATTTGCATAAAGCCAATTTTAGTTCATAAGTAGTTCATCAAAGATTCATCATATGCTAACTAACTCAAGTGGGAACATTAGTGTCATTCCCACAATGCCATTGTGGTTCAATTCAAATTCAACAATTATGTTCTCATTCATTTCATTATTCTGACAAATGGACACATATGGCCTTTCCAATCGTCCGTAACCGTGGACACGGCTATTCGAATAGATTTACACTCTGCAGAGGTTTGATACGCGTAGATGCACACGTCCGTTGGGAACCCCAAGTGGAAGGTATGATGCGTATAGAAGCAAGTTTCAAAGATGAAACCAAGGTTTATTGAACCAAAGGGAGCAAGAAGCACGTTGAAGGTTGATGGTGGCAAATGTAGTGCGGCGCAACACCAGGGATTCGCAATTGGAACCTGCACAACACAACCAGTACTTTGCTAACGAAACATGAGGTTGTCAATCTCACCGACTTGCTGTAACAAAGGATTAACCGTATTGTGTGGAAGATGATTGTTTGCAAGAAACAGTAAAAGTATTGCAGAGATTGTATGCGATGTAAAGAATAGGACCGGGTCCACAGCTCACTAGAGGTGTCTCTCTCATAGATAAAAGCATGTTGGGTGAACAAATTACAGTTCGGCAATTGACAAAATAGAGAAGGGCATAACAATGCATATACATGATATGATAAATATAGTGAGATTTAATTGGGCATTACGACAAAGTACATAGACCGCCATCCAACTGCATCTATGCCTAAAAAGTCCACCTTCAGTTATCATCCAAACCCCATTCAGTATTAAGTTGCAAAGCAACAGATAATTGCATTAAGTATGGTGCATATTGTAATCGACAACTACATCCTTAGACATAGAATCGTTGTTTTATCCCTAGTGGCAACAGCACATCACAACCTTAGAACTTTCTGTCACTGTCCCAGGTGTCAATGAAGGCATGAACCCACTATCGAGCATAAATACTCCCTCTTGGAGTTAAGAGCAAAAACTTGGCCAGAGCCTCTACTAATAACGAGAGCATGCAAGATCATAAACAACACATAAGTAATAGATTGATAATCACCATAACATAGTATTCTCTATCCATCGGATCCCGACAAACACAACATATAGAATTACAGATAGATGATCTTGATCATGTTAGGCAGCTCACAAGATCCAACAATGAAGCACAATTAGGAGAAGACGACCATCTAGCTACCGCTATGGACCCATAGTCCAGGGGTGAACTACTCACTCATCACTCCGGAGGCGATCATGGCGATGAAGAGTCCTCCGGGAGATGAATCCCTCTCCGGCAGTGCCGGAGGGATATCCTGAATCCCCCGAGATGGGATTCGCGGCGGCGCGTCTCCCGAAGGTTTTCCGTATCGTGGCTCTCGCACCGGGGTTTCGCGACGGAGGTTTTAAGTAGGCGAAAGGGCAGCCTCGGAGGGGCTGGTGGGGCCGGACATCAGGGCGGCGCGGCTAGGGCTGGGCCGCGTCGCCACCATGTGTGGCCCCCCTGTGGGCTCTCCACGGTCTGGATGCTTCCAAAATAGGAACCTGGGCGTTGATTTCGTCCAATTCGAGAATATTTCCTTACTAGGATTTCTGAAACCAAAACATAGAAAAAAAACGGCTCTTCATCTTGTTAATAGGTTAGTTAGAACGCGTAAATACGACATATAATGTATAAAACATGTAGATATCATCAATAATGTAGCATGGAACATAAGAAATTATCGATACGTTGGAGACGTATCAGCATCCCCAAGCTTAGTTCTGCTCGTCCCGAGCAGGTAAAACGATAACAAAGATAATTTCAAGTGACATGCCATCATAATCTTGATCATACTATTGTAAACATATGTAATGAATGCAGCGATCAAAACAATGGTAATGACATGAGTAAACAAATGAATCATAAAGCAAAGACTTTTCATGAATAGTACTTCAAGACAAGCATCAATAAGTCTTGCATAAGAGTTAACTCATAAATCAATAAATCAAAGTAAAGGTATTGAAGCAACACAAAGGAAGATTAAGTTTCAGCGGTTGCTTTCAACTTATAACATGTATATCTCATGGATAGTGTCAATATAAAGTAATATAACAAGTGCAATATGCAAGTATGTAGGAATCAATGCACTCACACAAGTGTTTGCTTCTTAAGGTGGATAGGTAAACTGACTCAATAAAAGTAAAAGAAAGGTCCTTCAAAGAGGAAAGCATCGATTGCTGTATTTGTGCTAGAGCTTTTATTTTGAAAACATGAAACAATTTTGTCAACGGTAGTAATAAAGCATATGAGTTATGTAAATTATATCTTACAAGTTGCAAGCCTCATGCATAGTATACTAATAGTGCCCGCACCTTGTCCTACTTAGCTTGGACTACCGGATCTTCGCAATGCATGTTTCAACCAAGTGTCACAAGGTACCTCCATGCCGCTGTACAAAGGTCTAAGGAGAAAGCTCGCATTTTGGATTTCTCGCTTTTTGATTATTCTCAACTTAGACATCCATACCGGACAACATGGACAACAGATAATGGACTCCTCTTTAATGCATAAGCATGTAGCAACAATTATTATTCTCATATGAGATTGAGGATATATGTCCAAACTGAAACTTCCACCATGATTCATGGCTTTAGTTAGCGCCCAATGTTCTTCTCTAACAATATGCATGCTCCAACCATTAAGGTGGTAGATCTCCCTTACTTCGGACAAGACGGACATGCATAGCAACTCACATGATATTCAACAAAGAGTAGTTGATGGCGTCCCCAGACATGGTTATCGCACAACAAGCAACTTAATAAAAGATAAAGTGCATAAGTACATATTCAATACTACAATAGTTTTTAAGATATTTTGTCCCATGAGCTATATATTGCAAAGCGAATGATGGAATTTTAAAGGTAGCACTCAAGCAATTTACTTTGGAATGGCGGAGAAATACCATGTAGTAGGTAGGTATGGTGGACACAAATGGCATAGTGGTTGGCTCAAGGATTTTGGATGCATGAGAAGTATTCCCTCTCGATACAAGGTTTAGGCTAGCAAGGTTATTTGAAGCAAACTCAAGGATGAACCGGTGCAGCAAAACTCACATAAAAGACATATTGTAAACATTATAAGACTCTACACCGTCTTCCTTGTTGTTCAAAACTCAATACTAGAATTATCTAGACCTTAGAGAGACCAAATATGCAAACCAAATTTTAGCAAGCTCTATGTATTTCTTCATTAATGGGTGCAAAGTATATGATGCAAGAGCTTAAACATGAGCACAACAATTGCCAAGTATCACATTATCCAAGACATTTTAGAATTACTACATGTAGCATTTTCCAATTCCAACCATATAACAATTTAACGAAGAAGAAACTTCGCCATGAACATTATGAGTAAAGCCTAAGGACATATTTGTCCATATGCAACAGCGGAGCGTGTCTCTCTCCCACAAAGTGAATGCTAGATCCATTTTATTCAAACAAAAACAAAACAAAAACAAACCAACGCTCTCCAAGCAAAGAACACAAGATGTGACTCGAATAAAATATAGTTTCAGTGGGAGGAACCTGATGATGTTGTCGATGAAGAAGGGATGCCTTTGGGCATCCCCAAGCTTAGACGCTTGAGTCTTCTTAAAATATGCAGGGATGAACCACGGGGCATCCCCAAGCTTAGAGCTTTCACTCCTCTTGATCATAGTATATCATACTCCTCTCTTGACCCTTGGAAACTTCCTTCACACCAAACTTCAAGCAAACTCATTAGAGGGTTAGTGCACAATTAATAATTCACATATTCAGAGGTGACACAATCATTTTTAACACTTTAAATTGCACAAAGCTACTGGACATTAATGGATCAAAGAAATTCATCCGACATAGCAAATATGGCAATGCGAAATAAAAGGCAGAATCTGTCAAAAACAGAACAGTTCGTAAAGACGAATTTTAAAATGGCACCAGACTTGCTCAAATGGAAAAACTCAAAACTAATGAAAGTTGCGTACATATCTGAGGATCACGCTCGTAAATTGGCAGATTTGTTCGAATTTTCTACAGAGACTTAGGCCCAGATTCGTGACAGACAGCAATGCTGTTTCTGCGCAGCGATCCCAAATATAACATCAACTTTAACATAGAAACTTTACTTGGCACAAAAACATGATAAGGAGAGGTTGCTACAGTAGTAAACAACTTCAAGACTCAAATATAAAACAAAGTACTGTAGTAAAAACATGGGTTGTCTCCCATAAGCGCTTTTCTTTAACGCCTTTCAGCTAGGCGCAGAAAGTGCAAATCAAGTAACATCAGAGTAGAAGCATCAACATCATAACTTGTTCTAATAATAGAATCAAAAGGCAACTTCATTCTCTTTCTAGGGAAGTGTTCCATACCTTTCTTGAGAGGAAATTGATATTTAATATTACCTTCCTCATATCAATAACAGCACCAACAGTTTCGAAGAAAAGGTCTTCCCAACACAATAGGACAAGATGCATTGCATTCGATATCCAAGACAACAAAATCAACGGGGACAAGGTTATTGCTAACCGTAATGCGCACATTATCAATCCTCCCAAAAGGTTTCTTTTTAACATTATCGGCAAGATTAACATCTAAATAACAATTCTTCAATGGTGGCAAGTCAAGCATATCATAAATCTTTTTAGGCATAACAGAAATACTTGCACCAAGATCACATAAAGCACTACATTCAAAGTCATTGAATTTCATTTTAATGATGGGCTCCCAACCATCTTCTAACTTTCTAGGAATAGAAGTTTCAAGTTTTAGTTTCTCTTCTCTAGCTTTTATGAGAGCATTTGTAATATGTTTTGTAAAGGCTAAATTTATAGCACTAGCATTAGGACTTTTAGCAAGTTTTTGTAAGAACTTTATAACTTCACAGATGTGGCAATCATCAAAGTCTAAATCATTATGAGCTACAGCAATGGGATTATTGTCCCCAAGGTTGGAAAAAATTTCAGCAGTTTTATCACAAGCAGTTCAGCAGTTTTAGCAATTTCAGGCAATTTTGTACGCTTTGCACTAGGAGTAGAAACATTGCCAACACCAATTATTTTACCATTGATAGTAGGAGGTGCAGCAACATGTGAATCATTATCATTACTAATGGTGGTAATAGTCCAAACTTTAGCTACATTATTCTCTTTAGCTAGTTTTTCATTTTCTTCTCTATCCCACCTAGCACGCAATTCAGCCATTAATCTTATATTCTCATTAATTCTAACTTGATGGCATTTGCTGTAGTAGTAATCTTATTATCAATATCATTATTAGGCATAACTTTCAATTTTAATAGATTAACGTCCGAGGCAAGTCTATCAACTCTAGAAGCAATAATATCAATTTTATCAAGCTTTTCCTCAACAGATTTGTTAAAAGCAGTTTGTGTACTAATAAATTTTTAAGCATAGCTTCAAGACCAAAGGGTACACTCCTATTATTGTTGTAAGAATTCCCATAAGAATTACCATAACCATTACCATTAGCAGAAGGATATGGCCTATAGTTATTACCAGAGTTGTTCCTATAAGCATTGTTGTTGAAATTATTATTTTTAATGAAATTCACATCAACATTTTCTTCTTGAGCAACCAATGAAGCTAAAGGAACATTATTTGGATCAACATTAGATCTACCATTCAAAGCATAGACATAATCACATCAATCTTATCACTCAAGGAAGAGGTTTCTTCAACAAATTTACCTTCTTACCTTGTGGAGCTCTTTCCGTGTGCCATTCAGAGTAATTTATCATCATATCATCAAGAAGCTTTGTAGCCGCCTCCAAAGTGATGGACATAAAGGTACCTCCAGCAGCTGAATCCAATAAATTCCGCGAAGAAAAATTTAGTCCCATAGAAGGTTTGGATAATCATCCAAGTAGTCACTCCATGGGGGGCAATTCTTTACCAAAGATTTCATTCTCTCCCATGCTTGAGCAACATGTTCAGTATCTAATTGCTTAAAATTCATTATGCTACTTCTCAAAGATATAATTTTAGCGGGAGGATAATATCTACTAATAAAAGCATCCTTGCATTTAGTCCATGAATCAATACTATTCTTAGGCAAAGATAGCAACCAATCTTTAGCTCTTCCTCTTAATGAGAAAGGAAACAATTTCAATTTAATAATATCACCATCTACATCCTTATATTTTTGCATTTCACAAAGTTCAACAAAATTATTAAGATGGGCAGCAGAACTAATACCAGAAAATTGATCTCTCATGACAAGATTTAGTAAAGCAGGTTAATTTCAAAGAATTCTGCTGTAGTAGCAGGTGGAGCAATAGGTGTGCATAGGAAATCATTATTATTTGTAGTTGTGAAGTCACACAACTTAGTATTTTCAGGGGTATTCATTTTAGCAACAGTAAATTAAGCAAACTAGATAAAGTAAATGCAAGTAACTAATTTTTTTGTGTTTTTGATATAGAGAGCAAGACAATAAATAAAGTAAATAGCAACTAATTTTTGTGTGTTTTGTTTAGGTGCAGCAAACAAAGTAGTAAATAAAATAAAGCAAGACAAAAACAAAGTAAAGAGATTGAGAAGTGGAGACTCCCCTTGCGTGTCTTGATCTCCCGACAACGGCGCCAAATTTAGCTTGATACGCGTAGATGCACACGTCCGTTGGGAACCCCAAGTGGAAGGTATGATGCGTATAGAAGCAAGTTTCCTCAGTATGAAACCAAGGTTATCGAACCAGTAGGAGCCAAGAAGCACGTTGAAGGTTGATGGTGGCGAAATGTAGTGCGGCGCAACACCAGGGATTCCGGCGCCAACGTGGAACCTGCACAACACAACAAAGTACTTTGCCCCAACGAAACAAAGAGGTTGTCAATCTCACCGGCTTGCTGTAACAAAGGATTAACCGTATTGTGTGGAAGATGATTGTTTGCAAGAAAACAGTAAAACAAGTATTGCAGTAGATTGTATGCGATGTAAAGAATAGGACCGGGGTCCACACTAGAGGTGTCTCTCCCATAAGATAAAAGCATGTTGGAACAAATTACAGTCGGGCAATTGACAAAATAGAGAAGGGCATAACAATGCATATACATGATATGATAAATATAGTGAGATTTAATTGGGCATTACGACAAAGTACATAGACCGCCATCCAACCGCATCTATGCCTAAAAAGTTCACCTTCAGGTTATCATCCGAACCCCATTCAGTATTAAGTTGCAAAGCAACAGACAATTGCATTAAGTATGGTGCGTAATGTAATCGACAACTACATCCTTAGACATAGAATCAATGTTTTATCCCTAGTGGCAACAGCACATCACAACCTTAGAACTTTCTGTCACTGTCCCTGTGTCAATGAAGGCATGAACCCACTATCGAGCATAAATACTCCCTCTTGGAGTTAAGAGCAAAAACTTGGCCAGAGCCTCTACTAATAACGGAGAGCATGCAAGATCATAAACAACACATAATTAATAGATTGATAATCACCATAACATAGTATTGTCTATCCATCGGATCCCGACAAACACAACATATAGAATTACAGATAGATGATCTTGATCATGTTAGGCAGCTCACAAGATCCAACAATGAAGCACAATTAGGAGAAGACGACCATCTAGCTACTGCTATGGACCCATAGTCCAGGGGTGAACTACTCACTCATCACTCCGAGGCGATCATGGCGATGAAGAGTCCTCCGGGAGATGAAACCCTCTCCGGCGCCGGTGAGGGCGATCTCCCGAATCCCCGAGATGGGATTGCGGCGGCGGCGTCTCCGGGAAGGTTTTCTGTATCGTGGCTCTCGTCGGGGTTTCGCGACGCGAGGCTTTAAGTAGGCGAAAGGGCCCTCTGAGGGGGTCTGTGGGGCCAGACTAGGCGGCGCGGCCAGGTCCTGGCCGCGCCGCCAGTGACCCCACGTGGCCCCTCTCTCCGGCTCTCGAGTGTTCTCGATGCTTCCGGGCAAAATAGGAACCCGGCGTTGATTTCGTCCAATTCCGAGAATATTTCCTTACTAGGATTTCTGAAACCAAAAACAGCATAAAACAGCAACTGACTCTTCGGCATCTTGTTAATAGGTTAGTTCCAGAAACTGCGTAAATACGACATATAATGTGCATAAAACATGTAATAATGTAGCATGGAACATAAGAAATTATCGATACGTTGGAGACGTATCAAGGTTGCACACTTTTGCCACAACATTTGATTACATCCGTCAGGGGTAACCCTGAATAGTCGTAACTCAGTACGCGGATCATCAACCCTAACCTTTCACTTACATATCCTAGTATAGGCACCTCTCTCCATGAGCTTGGCCTCCCAGTGAAGACAAACCGTCACTGGGACTGCACAGGCTTGGGACGGACAATTCACCTCACGTCATTTCTCATCAGTTCATATTTAACGGAGGCAGCCTCGGCATAACCCCTATGACGCTTGTTCAGAGGGAACCCATACTAAGATATATAAACTTCTAGTTAGACCCTACCCATAAGCAGGTATTGTGGGGGTACTAAGAATTGGAATGGTATCGCATATGACCACCCCATCAGTTTTGATCAACTTCATCATATTCTTTAAGTTATATTCACCTTCAAACCATTCATATTCATTTCATTTCACATGTTCCCATCTAGAGTAGTCACTTTTAATTTGTTAGCACTAGCACTAGTATGAGGGGTGCTAACTAGCTTTGATTACCCTAAGCTATCCTGGATGATCTTGTTCTACTCTAGACCAAGTGAATCATGAATCAAAAAGTACTTTGACAAAATAAAAGTAATACAACTTGTAGTAAAAGCTTGTAAGAAAAACTGGGAATGGGCTTATTTAGCATAAGGCAAAAATGTGGGTGCCTTGCTCTTGAAGAGCTTTGCACTTTGCAAGATTATTAGCTTGCCTTGGTGGTTGCACTGGTCAAAGTGGTCTTCCTCCTCTTGGTAGTAGACTTCCTCCTCCTCTTGGTATTCTTCGTTACTAGCGTCTAAAAACGAATACGATACACACAATCACTCAACAAAGTCTAGGTACTATGCTAAGCACTCACATAAATCACACATGCTAAGCTAGCATCACAACATGCTCATTATGTTGGTTGGCTTTGTTATATTTTAGGAAAAATAATTTCCTCTCATTACAATTATTACTTAGTGTTTCTATTTAACTCTTGAGAGAAATAATTTCCTCTCATTGAATCTTGTTAAAATTTAACTTCTCAAAAATCATACATGAAATCACGTTGACCTAAGTCAACCATTCATCATCATCATTTGAGAAAATGATTTAAATGATGTAGAATACCTCATACCATTTAACAATGCTAATTATGATTTAATATCACCAAGTATTTCATGTGAGAGTAATTTGAACAGGGTCTAAACTTCATATGAAAGTACTTGGGACAAGATTTAAATGAAGTAGAATACTTCATAAGATTTGCATAATATTTTTGGACAATATTAATTGACTAGAATAGCCATAGAGTCCTTTATTTAAACTAGGCCATGATCAACCAAGGTGACCACACCATATTTTGCATAATCAGTTAGTGTAAGTGAAATGTGAGATATGAGAGTTGAAATCAACTCAATATCATTTTTGGTTGTTTTTTAATAATTGTTTGAAGTCACAAAAGGCCCTGCCTTGTTTATTTTCTCATTTTATTTCTACACCAAATCTAGGGTTGAGACTAGTGGCATTGCTTAGATAATTTGACAAGCTTTCCAAATATATAAAATTGGTCAAATTTGGTTTGGTAGATTTTGTTTTATTTAAATTTTAAAATAGCATCTGTGAGTAATTCAGGAAATTCGAAAATTCCAATTTGAACCAAAGGGCCTGGCGGGAAACGCTACTGGGCTGCGCAGGGGAAAAAGGACTTGGGCCGGCCCAGCTGCACGTCTCGCGTGAGCGGGCCGCCTGACAGCGTGGGGTCCAAGCGTCAGTCTCACTTAACGGCGCGAATCGGTACGCTCACTGGGAGACGCACGATTAGAGGCAGATCGAATGGCCCAGAGGCATCGTCGTCTCCGGCGAGAGCTAGCTACTGGAGCGGCGGCGCTAGGGGGTCGGAGAGCTCACCGTGGATCCAGCGACGGTGGGCAGTATGCTCGGTGAAGCGGTGGACGACGGCGAGGCGACTGGTAGCAGCGGCAGGTCCTGGGGCGGCTCCAATCGGCGGCGAGCTTCCGCGGCGGTGCGCGGCAGTGATGATGCGATTGGCGAGCTACGGCGGCTAATCGGAGCAGTGCGGTGGTCGAGGAGCTCGAGGGAGAAGAGGGAAGGAGGCTGGTGTGCTCAGATCGTCGAATGTGGCTCTCCTTTTATAGGCGCGTGAGTGGCCGTGGGTGCTGCGGCGAACTCGACATGGGCGCGGCGTCTCCGGCGGTCTAGCGAGCTAGGCGAGGGCGGCACACTTTTCTACGCGTCACGGCGGTTCTGTGAGCGTTAACGGCGCGGCAAGGCGTGGCGTACAACGGTCAGGCGCTTGCGTGTACTGCCGCGGCCGCGGCGGATGGGAGCGTCCTCTCCGGCGACGGTGGGCACGGGCTGTGACGCCAGCTTGTCCGGCGGGCTCCGCGTGGCGTGGCGAGGCCCAGGGCGAACGGAGGTGGTCGGGGTGGTCGTGGTACGGCGGGGCGACGCGTGCCCGTGTCGCGCGCTGTGTGACGTGGCCATGCCGCTCGCGTCGTACCTGGGCGTCGTGGGCGCGCGCCGGCCGGGGTGTGTCGTCGTCCTCTCGACCGTTTGCTTGTACTGGCGTACTCAGGAGATCCAGGGGGATCTGGTGGACATGGTGGTCGAGTGTGGTGTGGAGAGAAAAGGGGGGAGACGTGTCAAGGGGGAACGTGGCCGGCATGGCCATGGCCATGCCATGCTTGGCCTCCTCCTTGGTGTTTCCATGCATGGGCTAGGTGGGGTGGGGTCCAGAGGACATGGTTGAGTCAAGGGGTGCTCAAAAGATAGCAAGATTTGATCAAATTTGAAAATATGATGATCTTGTATTTGTTAAAAAGTATCCACTTGGCTTGCTCATAATTTTTGATCCAAGATGATTTTGATGTGGTGGTCTTTACATAAGTTGTTCACCTTGTTGCGTACTTGGATGTGGTGCAAAGAATGGGATTTGTTTAGTTTGAAAATCTTGAAATCCAGGGGCTCAAAGTAGTGACCAGAATGTAATTGGCAGAAATGACCATCATTCTATGTGATCACAATTTGAGTTTGAATTTGATTTGATTTGTATTTATTTGATTCCAAAAGTTGTAACAAGTGTTTAGTAACATATTACAACTAATGGTGAAGGCCAAATTGATCTAGGGTAAAGATTTTCCAAAAATGGCATAAGCCATATGTTAGGGTTTTAGGGTTTTGTTCTTATTTGATTTCTTTCTCTTTTTGGTTTATTTGGTTTGTGATCTTCACTTGATCACTTTAGGGTTTTAGGGTTTATCACATAAACAACAAAGCAATCATCATGGCATATCACTCAAAATGCACAAGTCCTATGCATGGCACTATATGCAAATAAAAGTTTTTGTTGGTTCTGAGTTTTGGATCTCTGGAATTCTTCTTCTTCCTTTTATTGAAATTTGGGATGTTACATCGGCCATGCCTCCAAAGCCTCCCATGCCGGCCGTGGCTCCCATGGCGGGCATGGGCATGCTTCCCATGCCGGCCATGCCTCTCATGGCGGGCATGGGCATGCTTCCCTTGCCAGCCATGCCTCCCATGCCTCCTCCAAACATCGGCATGCCTCCTCCAAACATGCCTCCTCCAAACATGGCGGCCGTGGGTGTGCTCATGTTGGCTATCAACAATCTCTTCTTGCCAAACACGTCGTCGCGAGCAAGGTTGATGTACTCCTTTTGCCTCTCATCCATTTGGGAAGTATCCATCAAGAAAAGCTTCCTCTCCTCCTCCACTAGGCGTAGATGCTCCTTGTTGGCTTGCCTCTTCTCCTCTGAAGCCAACTTCCTCTCCTCGTTGACGGCAATCCTCTCCTCTAAAGCGGCTCTCCGAGCTTCAATAGCACCCATAGCCTCTTTCTCCAAGTTTCTTGCCATCTTCCTATATTCATTTGCTTGCAACCTTGCATTTGCAATTCTTTCCATAGCAATGGCAATGTCATCATCTCCGGCCTTCTTTCCCTTTATATCTTTGGCGGTCTTCCTACCAAGCACATTCCTCTGCCCATTGTTCACCGAGTGAGGAGTGGAGCTTCTCTTCTTGCCTTCGTCACTTGAATCATCATCATCGATGATTGTTGCATCACCGGTAGCATTGGCCGCCATAGTTGCCGCATCCAACTTGCCGCGGGTCTTCCACTTTTCTTCATTCCCTAGCACTTCATAGCAATGATGCAAGGTGAATGGCTTGCCAAGAATCTTGTTGCCTTTCTTGTTCTTCTTTCCCACATCCCTAAACAATCCTTGAGCCATAGAGTTCTACAAAGCAAGCAACAGAGAATAGATGAGCTACATGAACTAGAACCGTATCCTTCACATATGAGTCATATGGTCAACATACTAGTACAATTGCTTACCCTATCATTCTCATTTGTGCCACTTGGATTAAGAACATCAATGTTGGCTTGCACGCCGGCCCATTTTTGGCAATCGGTGTTGATGCCGGACCAACGAGACCGAAGTGAGCGCATTGTTCGCTCGTTACCACTTGTGTTGTGGGTGTTGAAGTACCCCGTCATCCTCATCCAATATGTGTCTCTTGTTTGATCGGTACCGATTGTTGGATCCATTCCAATTGTCAACCATGTCTTGCAAAGCAACTTGTCCTCCGCCATGGTGTAGTTCGCCGACCGACCGGGATGGCGAGGTTCAATCAACCCTTCTCCTTCCTCATCGACATCATCATATTCCTCCCATCCATCGGCGGCTTCATCATGCATAAAGGAAGATCCAACATTCATTGTCTCCATGAAAGTCTCATCATCGACTCTACATTGCAATGAAATTCATTATTCTCCGGTTATGTATGCATCTAAAATAAAATTTGGATGAAAAGATGTGTTTTTTACCTCTCCGGCATTTCATCATGCACCGTATGTGCGCCCGCGGGGTTGCCGGACGGAGGCGCCGACAACGTCTGGTTCGTAGGTGGAGGAGGCGGCGGAGGCTGCGGGCGGCGGGTCGCAGGCGCCTTCACTTTCTTCGGCGGCGCGACGGAGGCGGCACCGACGGCTCCGTATGGCCGTTTGGACGACGGCACCTTCCTCCTTGCCGGCGCCCGCGCCTTGCCGGCGGCCTGCACGACGGCTGCGCCTGTGTGCAGCATCCCGCGCGGCGGAACGAAGAGCGCACGGGCAGCGGCGGTTGTGTTGCCGGCGTCGGCGCCGCCGCTAGGGTTTGCCGCATTGGGCGGCGGCGCTGCGGAGGCGGCGGCAGCGGCGGCGGGTGGTACGGAGTAGGGAGGGGTTGCTGGAGGGCCCGTCCATCGCCGGGATTGCGCCGGCGGCCGCGCGGAGGCGAGGGATTGGACGGTCGGGCGGCGAGGCGCAACGGAAGTACGTTTCAGCGCGGGGTTTCTTCGCGTGTGGTCGAGCGATGCCGCGCGCTGTAGCCGGCGCACAAAGTATAGCGCTCACGACACCGCAAACCGGCCCGCGCCCAAATTTTTTTACAGCGCCGCGCCGTTTGCAGCGCCTGCTGGAGGGCCGATTTTGCTCCTGCGCTCTGTAAACCGGCAGTTTTTGTACCGCGCGGCCTATATAGCGCGCCTGTTGGAGATGCTCTTATGCTGTAAAATTACATGCAGAACTGGCGTGCGTGGGATGAAATTTTTGGGCTGAAACATGTGGGTGCTGCGGCTCGTCGGATGGTGGGTGCAAAAATATTCTTCCCAGCTGTCAAATATTATATTTAGACATGACATTATCGACAAACTATATATACTAAACTATATATACTAATTGAATGTCCGTGCGTTACTATAGATAGCTTTTTTCAATCCAAACATAATGCAGGTAAAAAACACAAATCAGAAAAGTTAATGTTAGTTCAAAACATCGTTGACATCATCATCGTCGATACCCTCGAGGTGTGCCTCGATCATCTACCATCGAGCGTCGTGCTCGGCCTCGAACCACTGGCTCCACATCAGGGAGTCAACACCGGATCCCCCCACAGATCCGGCAGGAGGTGGGCTCTCGGCGGCGGATGATCTCCGGGTGGCACGCGGAGCCGTGCAAGGGGATGGCCGAGACCATCACCCGCGCCTGGTTATTAAGATCAGCTGGTGTGCGTGCGTGCATGGGGATGACAAGTGATTGGAGTGCGACTGCGGTCTTCATTTATTAAGACCAGCCGGCGCTTGCGCTTGCGTGTGGGCCCACGTCTCCTCACCTCCCTCAAGCACTAATGGGCGGGCTCGAGGATTTTCCGAGAGGATGCACGCATACGCATAGATATGGTCATCCGCGTGTAGGGCATACCCAGCCCATGGGCCTAATTGTGTGTAAAACGAGCTAATATCCATATTTAGTGTTTTGTGCAATAATTACAACAAAATATGGTGTTTTGTACAAAAGCAAGACATTGTTGTGGTTTTGTGCAAAAAATGCCCCAACATATGGTGTTATGTGCAATTTCCTCAATGCACGTGGCAGAAGCAAATAACTGACAGAGGGCAGCTTCTTTGTCGGGCGGCAAAGGATGGCCGTTCCACTTTTTACTAGGGCTTGATAGGCATTAACACGACAAGTCAAGTCTATGCTCACTAGAGTACTCCATTACGACGTGCGTTCTGTAGAAGACTACGAGGAAATTTTACTTACCATTTTTATATGCCATAGTACCATTGGTAAAAAATCTTCTCCTTTTACATCTGCCATGCCGCGTGCAAATGGTCAAACACTCTGCTGTTACTTGTGCGCGGGTGCTACAGCGCCCTAGCCATTTTTTTTATGTTCACACTTAGCAGTTTTCAGAAAATCTAAATAAAACTATGCATGAGCCTAGATAGTGTTGTACTCCTATATAATATTTTGTGTGCCTTGTGAAGTTTCATCCGAAAATATGACAATAGATTACCCACACACACAAAATGATTTCTGAATAGTATAGGATACTAAATATTCACTTATGTGTTCTCTTTTATTTGCACGTGCCAAAGTTCGTGGAGTCCTCATGTGTGGTTTTTGTAATATATTCCTTAAAATAATGTAAACTTCTAAAAAAGTTGATATGAATATATTACAAAAAAAATGTGAACATCAAAAATAAGTGAATCTCCAAATAATGAAGCAAACTTCTAAATAAAATGAAGTGAACTTGAAAAAATATAATGATCTTCCAAACAATAGTGAACTTCCAAAAAACGATGTGAAACTTTTGAAAAAATTAACTTCCAAAAAAATAGTGAATTTTCAAACATGTAGTGAACTTCGAAAAAATGAAGTGAACTTCCCAAAAAAATGAGTGAACTTCCAAAAAGAAGAAGAAGTGAACCTCCAAACATAATAAGTGAACTTAAAAAAAGTGAACTTCCAAAAAAAAATATAAAGTGAACTTCGAAAATATGGACAGAACTTTCAGAAAATGAAGTGAACTTCCAAAAAAATGAAGTAAACTTCCAAAATAGTGAAGTGAACTTCCCAAAAAATGAAGTGAAGTTTCAAAAAAATGAAGTGAACTTCCTAAAAAATGGAGTGAACTTCCAGAAAGTGGGTGTGTCGGTTGATGGAAGGTAGGGTGGAACGGCGAGAGTTGAGGTGGTGTGGGGTCTCTATGGAATGTGGCATGGTGTGTGGGGTTGGCGGGCGAGGTGTGTGGTGGGGTTTGTGTCGGTGGGAGATGGGGTCCAAGCTGTGGGATGGCGTATGGTGGGGTCTATGTGGGAGGTAGAGTGGTGTTGTAGTCTGCGAAATGTGGGAGGGGTCCACGAAAGGTGGGTTGGGACGGGCTAGCGAGAGATGGGATGTGTGGTGGTCGGCGGGAGGCAGGGTGGGGTTAACGGAAGGTAGGAGGGTTGGGGTCGACGGGGTTGGGTGTGAGGTCGACGGTAGGTGGGGTAGTGTGGTGTTAGCGGAAGGTCGAATGGTGTCAACGGGAGGTGGGCGGGGTCGGTGGGAGGAAGGGTGTGGTGGGTTTAGCGGAATGTGGTGTTGGGTTTGGGTTAGCGGGAGGTACGTGGGTCGGCGAGAGGCGTGGTAGGGTACGTGATGAGGATTGTTTTCCCGATCTTTCACGATGCACATTGATGATCCATAGGACCGATAGATCTTGAACTCCCTTGACATGTTCAAAGGATACCCAAGCATACATGATTACTCTTGACAACTCATGAACTCGCACATTTTATTGGATAACCGGACGAACGTCCAAGACGCTGTCACGCACGCCGATCTGTAAGGGTATATTGCCCCTATGTGCGGTTTTGGTAATTAATGACAACCCCTATGGGCTAATGTTTTCATTGAGTTTATATGAAGAAATATTCCATAGGTACTACTTGTAGTCCATGTGTTGGATTCAAGTATGGATACCATGAAGATAAAGATATACCTTGTGTATTGGCATCAAGATCATCGATTTAAAGATATATATGTGGTATGATCAAGAAGAAGAAATTAAGATGGAGTTCTTATGTGGAACTCAGTATTAGCCATGCTCTAGCTTATGTGATAAGCAATGAATGATCAAGATCTTGAGTGCTTGATTCCAAGTGAAGAATTCAAGTTATGGCTCTAAGTCAGTGTCATGATAGTCTCATAAGTTGAGCTATGGTTGACTAAGATTCAGAGAATGCAAGCAAATGAAGAATTCTATATACGCCTCAAGATAGTATGATAGAGCATGAGAAGTTACAAGGTTGACCAATACAAAGAGTGAAGAATAGATTCAAGTTTGGTCAACACATGAAGCATGAAGAATGTGCCATGAGAAGTCATGTGGTAGGGTAAGCCGTGTCAATTATGCTTTATGAACTAACCCATCATATATGTTTCCCTTGTGTTGTCTATGTGGGTTAGGTATCTGTCCATGGGCATGTATCAAAAGTGAGATCTCATATAGCCCATGAGAGGATGACGCCAAGTGGTGATCATCATCAAGGTTGAGTTGGGCAAGTTCAAGACTGAGCATCTCAAGAGGATCATATGCTTGAAGCTTGCTGTCCATTTTGGTGATAATGGACATATGAAGATGTGCATCAATGGAGCTTTCCCATCATGGTGAATGGGATAGCATTTGGGAGTCTTCACGAAGCAACAATGATCAAGTGAGGCATTCCGGCTTGAGTGGAGCTTGAAGAGCTATCATCAAGATCAAGCGGGATGCAAGGCAAAGGTATGGCCTTGCTAGGTTTTCCTTTTACCGGTCTCAAGGTGGTTGTTGGGAGACCGGGTTATAGGATACATAGCCGCACTATCAAGAAGGGCTTTCGATTGGGTAATTTGATCACATCGTCTTAGGGAGCTAAACCCTTTGTATGCTTTGCATTCCATAAATCTTATTTCTTCTTGGTGTTTCTCTGTGTGAGGTTCTTGAGCTTGTTGCTAGCTTTACAACAAGCCCAAGTTCATCGAAAACGGAATCCATATGCATCTTCTATTGCGTTTTCGAGTTGGAGGTTTTACCGGTGTCTCTTTTATAGACAGGTCAAACATTCATCTTATGGTTTTTACTCTGTGGGTGGACAATGACGTTTCTATGCATAAAGTTGTAGGGCTTGTTGTTCTCATTCCAACAAGCCCAAGATCATCGAAATCGGAGTCCGGACGCAAAAGTTATCATGGTTTTTGTAAACCATGTTTTCATGTTTGGCCTGGTGGCGTCGGCTATCTCACCGGCCGTCCGGCATAGACTGGCTCCCACACCGGTGCCAACCGGACGGTTTCCAGGGGGCTTTCAGGGGCGCCCGGTCCCTGGCCCGGTCTGACCGGCTTTCCCGCCAGGCGGCCCGGTCGACCTGCTCTCACGCCAGGCTGGACGAAAAACTCCCAGATCTGCCCCAAACGGTCATATTTCGTTTGGCTATAAAAGGGGCTTCTTCCCCAACAATTTTCTAGGGTTCTTGAGCACGTTTTTGACCACCATTGTTGAACCTCTTGAGCTTGCTTCCTCTCCCTTCCCTGCCATGATTCTTGCTCATTCTTGAGGGATCTAAGAGAGGAGATCTAGATCTACAACCTCCACCAATCCATTTCTCCTCTAAGTGAGGGGAACTCTTGGGATCTAGATCTTGGAGTCATTTGTTGATTTCCTCCATTGTTCTCCCTCTCTAATCTCATCCTAGCATTTGTTGCTTGGGTGGGATTTGAGTGTGAAGGATTTGAACACCTCTAGTGTTCTTGCTTTGCATCATTGCATAGTGTTGAGCTCTCCACCACGATTAGTTCGAGTGAGAGACCGTGAGCTTGATACTCTTGGAGAGAGACCTCCTGGTTAGCTTGGCGGTTGGTGCTCCGGTGATCTCTTCAAGGAAGATTGTGAAGAGACCCGGGCTTCTCCTTCGTGGAGCTTGTGAAGTGGTTGTGGAGCTTGCCATCTCCGGAGCGGAGGAAAAGCTAACCATAAGGAAAGGGCCATTATCCTTTGTGGGTGTGGCTCGGAGAATAGGGTGAGCCTTCGTGGCGCGGGTAATCCTTGGTGGGACCTCCACTCCTCCAAACGTGACGTACCTTCTGCAAAGGAAGGGAACACGGGAATACATCCTCGTCACGTGCCTCGGTTATTTCTATACCCGAGCTCTCTTTCCTTGTGATAGCCATCGTTCTTGAAGTACATATATCTTGCTATCACTTGTGCTACATATATCTTGTGCCTATCTTGCTTAGCGCTAGTTGCTATTGTTACACTTAGTTGAGCTTAGCATATTTAGGGTTTGTGCTTGTAAACTAAATGTTAGTTTAATTCCGCATTCTTACAAGCCAAATCCGCAAGAGTTTTTAAACGCCTATTCACCCCCCTCTAGGCGACATCTCGTCCTTTCACGATCCCATAGGGACGGTGATAGTTGATACGTCTCCAACGTATCGATAATTTCTTATGTTCCATGCTACATTATTGATGATATCTACATGTTTTATGCACATTATATGTCGTATTTACGCATTTTCGAACTAACCTATTAACAAGATGCCGAAGAGCAGCTGCTATTTTCTGCTGTTTTTGGTTTCAGAAATCCTAGTAACGAAATATTCTCGGAATTGGACGAAATCAACGCCCAGGGTCCTATTTTTGCAAAGCTTCCAAGACCAAAGGGAGTCAAGTGGGCCACGAAGGGCGACACCACAGGCGGCCGGCCCCTGGCGCGCCGACCTATGGTGTGGGCCCCTCGTGCCGCCTCTTGACCTGCCCTTCCACAAATAGCCTCCGTCGCGAAACCCCCATGAGAGCCACGATACGGAAAACCTTCCCAGACGCCGCCGCGAATCCCATCTCGGGGATTCAGAGATCGCCTCCGCACCTCGGGAGGGGATTCATCTCCTGAGGACTCTTCATCGCCATGATCGCCTCCGGAGTGATGAGTGAGTAGTTCACCCCTGGACTATGGGTCCATAGCAGTAGCTAGATGGTCGTCTTCTCCTAATTGTGCTTCATTGTTGGATCTTGTGAGCTGCCTAACATGATCAAGATCATCTATCTGTAATTCTATATGTTGTGTTTGTCGGGATCCGATGAATAGAGAATACTATGTTATGGTGATTATCAATCTATTGTTTATGTGTTGTTTATGATCTTGCATGCTCTCCGTTACTAGTAGAGGCTCGGGCCAAGTTTTTGCTCTTAACTCCAAGAGGGAGTATTTATGCTCGATAGTGGGTTCATGCCTTCATTGACACCTGGGACAGTGACAGAAAGTTCTAAGGTTGTGATGTGCTGTTGCCACTAGGGATAAAACATTGATTCTATGTCTAAGGATGTAGTTGTCGATTACATTACGCACCATACTTAATGCAATTGTCTGTTGCTTTGCAACTTAATACTGAATGGGGTTTGGATGATAACCTGAAGGTGGACTTTTTAGGCATAGATGTCTATGTACTTTGTCGTAATGCCCCGATTAAATCTCACTATATTTATCATATCATGTATATGCATTGTTATGCCCTTTTCTATTTGTCAATTGCCCGACCGTAATTTGTTCACCCAACATGCTTTTATCTTATGGGAGAGACACCTCTAGTGAACCTGGACCCCGGTTCTATTCTTTTTACATCGCATACAATCTATCGTAATACTTGTTTTACTGTTTTCTTGCAAACAATCATCTTCCACACAATACGGTTAATCCTTTGTTACAGCAAGCTGTGAGATTGACAACCTCACTGCTTGGTTGGTACTTGGTTGTGTTGTGCAGGTTCCACGTTGGCGCCTGAATCCTGGTGTTGCGCCGCATCACATTTGGCCACCATCAACCTTCAACGTGCTTCTTGACTCCTACTGGTCCGATTAAACCTTGGTTTCTACTGAGGGAAACTTGCCACTGTGCGCATCATACCTTCCTCTTGGGTTCCCACGGACGTGTACATCTACGCGCATCAAGCAAATTTCTGGCGCCGTTGCCGGTTGAGATCAAGACACGCTGCAAGGGGAGTCTCCACTTCTCAATATCTTTACTTTGTTTTTGTCTTGCTTTATTTTATTTACTACTTTGTTTGCTGCACCTAAACAAAATACAAAAAAATTTAGTTGCTAGTTTTACTTTATTTATTGTCTTGCTCTCTATATCAAAAACACAAAAAAATTAGTTACTTGCATTTACTTTATCTAGTTTGCTTTATTTACTGTTGCTAAAATGAATACCCCTGAAAATACTAAGTTGTGTGACTTCACAAACGCAAATAATAATGATTTCCTATGCACACCTATTGCTCCACCTGCTACTACAGCAGAATTCTTTGAAATTAAACCTGCTTTACTGAACCTGGTTATGAGAGATCAATTTTCTGGTGTTAGTTCTGATGATGCTGCTGCCCATCTTAATAATTTTGTTGAACTTTGTGAAATGCAAAAGTATAAGGATGTAGATGGTGATATTATTAAATTGAAAGTGTTTCCTTTCTCATTAAGAGGAAGAGCTAAAGATTGGTTGCTATCTTTGCCTAAGAATAGTATTGATTCATGGACTAAATGTAAGGATGCTTTTATTGGTAGATATTATCCTCCCGCTAAAATTATATCTTTGAGAAGTAGCATAATGAATTTTAAGCAATTAGATACTGAACATGTTGCTCAAGCATGGGAGAGAATGAGAACTTTGGTAAAGAATTGCCCAACCCATGGACCGACTACTTGGATGATCATCCAAACCTTCTATGCAGGACTAAATTTTTCTTCGCGGAATTTATTGGATTCAGCTGCTGGAGGTACCTTTATGTCCATCACTTTGGGGCGGCTACAAAGCTTCTTGATGATATGATGATAAATTACTCTGAATGGCACACGGAAAGAGCTCCACAAGGTAAGAAGGTAAATTCTGTTGAAGAAACCTCTTCCTGAGTGATAAGATTGATGTGATTATGTCTATGCTTGTGAATGGTAGATCGAATGTTGATCCAAATAATGTTCCTTTAGCTTCATTGGTTGCTCAAGAAGAAAATGTTGATGTGAATTTCATTAAAAATAATAATTTCAACAACAATGCTTATAGGAACAACTCTGGTAATAACTATAGGCCATATCCTTCTGCTAATGGTAATGGTTATGGTAATTCTTATGGGAATTCTTACAACAATAATAGGAGTGTACCCTCTGGTCTTGAAGCTATTCTTAAAGAATTTATTAGTACACAAACTGCTTTAACAAATCTGTTGAGGAAAAGCTTGATAAAATTGATATTATTGCTTCTAGAGTTGATAGACTTGCCTCTGATGTTAATCTTTTAAAATTGAAAGTTATGCCTAATAATGATATTGATAATAAGATTACTACTACAGCAAATGCCATCCAAGTTAGAATTAATGAGAATATAAGATTAATGGCTGAATTGCGTGCTAGGTGGGATAGAGAAGAAAATGAAAAACTAGCTAAAGAGAATAATGTAGCTAAAGTTTGGACTATTACCACCACTAGTAATGTTAATTCTTCACATGTTGCTGCACCTCCTACTATCAATGGTAAAATAATTGGTGTTGGCAATGTTTCTACTCCTAGTGCAAAGCGTACAAAACTGCCTGAAATTGCTAAAACTGCTGAAACTGCTTGTGATAAAACTGCTGAAATTTTTTCCAACCTTGGGAACAATGATCCCATTGCTGTAGCTCATAATGATTTAGATTTTGATGATTGCCACATCTCTGAAGTTATAAAGTTCTTACAAAAACTTGCTAAAAGTCCTAATGCTAGTGCTATAAATTTAGCCTTTACAAAACATATTACAAATGCTCTCATAAAAGCTAGAGAAGAGAAACTAAAACTTGAAACTTCTATTCCTAGAAAGTTAGAAGATGGTTGGGAGCCCATCATTAAAATGAAATTTAATGACTTTGAATGTAATGCTTTATGTGATCTTGGTGCAAGTATTTCTGTTATGCCTAAAAAGATTTATGATATGCTTGACTTGCCACCATTGAAGAATTGTTATTTGGATGTTAATCTTGCCGATAATGTTAAAAAGAAACCTTTGGGGAGGATTGATAATGTTTTTTTTTTTTGACCGAGAGACCGTAGGGAAAAAAAAACCTACGGTAGTTTTCTATTTTATAATAAGAAAGCAAAAATAAGGGTACAACCAACACCCTCAATTTGAGAGAATTACATCAAGGATTGATAATGTGCACATTACGGTTAACAATAACCTTGTCCCCGCTGATTTTGTTGTCTTGGATATCGAATGCAATGCATCTTGTCCTATTGTATTGGGAAGACCTTTTCTTCGAACCGTTGGTGCTGTTATTGATATGAGGGAAGGTAATATTAAATATCAATTCCCTCAAGAAAGGTATGGAACACTTCCCTAGAAAGAGAATGAAGTTGCCTTTTGATTCTATTATTAGAACAAGTTATGATGTTGATGCTTCTACTCTTGATGTTACTTGATTTGCACTTTCTGCGCCTAGCTGAAAGGCGTTAAAGAAAAGCGCTTATGGGAGACAACCCATGTTTTTACTACAGTACTTTGTTTTATATTTGAGTCTTGGAAGTTGTTTACTACTGTAGCAACCTCTCCTTATCATGTTTTTGTGCCAAGTAAAGTTTCTATGTTAAAGTTGATGTTATATTTGGGATTGCTGCGCAGAAACAGCATTGCTGCCTGTCACGAATCTGGGCACAAGTCTCTGTAGAAAATTCAAAAAATCTGCCAATTTACGAGCGTGATCCTCGATATGTACGCAACTTTCATTAGTTATGAGTTTTTCCATTTGAGCAAGTGTGCCAATTTAAAATTCGTCTTTAACTGTTCTGTTTTGTTTGACATTCTGCCTTTTATTTCGCATTGCCATATTTGCTATATTGGATGAATTTATTTGATCCATTAATGTCCAGTAGCTTTGTGCAATGTCCAGAAGTGTAAAGAATGTTTGTGTCACCTCTGAATATGAGAATTATTAATTATGCACTAACCCTCTAATGAGTTTGCTTGAAGTTTGGTGTGAAGGAAGTTTTCAAGGGTCAAGAGAGGAGTATGATATACTATGATCAAGAGGAGTGAAGCTCTAAGCTTGGGGATGCCCCCGTGGTTCATCCCTGCATATTTTAAGAAGACTCAAGCTGTCTAAGCTTGGGGATGCCCAAGGCATCCCCTTCATCGACAACATCATCAGGTTCCTCCCCTGAAACTATATTTTTATTCAGTCACATCTTGTGTTCTTTGCTTGGAGCGTAGGTTTGTTTTTGTTTTTATTTTGTTTGAATAAAATGGATCCTAGCATTCACTTTGTGGGAGAGATACACGCTCCGCTGTTGCATATGGACAACTATGTCCTTAGGCTTTACTCATAATGTTCAAGGCGAAGTTTCTTCTTCGTTAAATTGTTATATGGTTTGAATTGGAAAATGCTACATGTAGTAATTCTAAAATGTCTTGGATAATGTGATACTTGGCAATTGTTGTGCTCATGTTTAAGCTCTTGCATCATATACTTTGCACCCATTAATGAAGAAATACATAGAGCTTGCTAAAATTTGATTTGCATATTTGGTCTCTCTAAGGTCTAGATAATATCTAGTATTGAGTTTTGAACAACAAGGAAGACGGTGTAGAGTTTTATAATGTTTACAATATGTATTTTATGTGAGTTTTGCTGCACCAGTTCATCCTTGAGTTTGCTTCAAATAACCTTGCTAGCCTAAACCTTATATCGAGAGGGAATACTTCTCATGCATCCAAAAATCCTTGAGCCAACCACTATGCCATTTGTGTCCACCATACCTACCTACTACATGGTATTTCTCCGCCATCCCAAAGTAAATTGCTTGAGTGCTACCTTTAAAATTCCATCATTTACCTTTGCAATATATAGCTCATGGGACAAAATAGCCTTAAAAACTATCGTAGTATTGAATATGTACTTATGCACTTTATCTCTTATTAAGTTGCTTGTTGTGCGATAACCATGCTTCTGGGGACGCCATCAATTACTCTTTATTGAATATCATGTGAGTTGCTATGCATGTCCGTCTTGTCTGAAGTAAGAGGGATCTACCACCTTAATGGTTGGAGCATGCATATTGTTAGAGAAGAACATTGGGCCGCTAACTAAAGCCATGAATCATGGTTGAAGTTTCAGTTTTGGACATATATCCTCAATCTCATATGAGAATAGTAATTGTTGTTACATGCTTATGCATTAAAGAGGAGTCCATTATCTGTTGTCCATGTTGTCCCGGTATGGATGTCTAAGTTGAGAATAATCAAAAGCGAGAAATCCAAAATGCGAGCTTTCTCCTTAGACCTTTGTACAGGCGGCATGGAGGTACCCTTTGTGACACTTGGTTGAAACATGGCATTGCGAAGATCCGGTAGTCCAAGCTAAGTAGGACAAGGTGCGGGCACTATTAGTACACTATGCATGAGGCTTGCAACTTGTAAGATATAATTTACATAACTCATATGCTTTATTACTACCGTTGACAAAATTGTTTCATGTTTTCAAAATAAAAGCTCTAGCACAAATACAGCAATCGATGCTTTCCTTTGAAGGACCTTTCTTTTACTTTTATTGTTGAGTTTTACCTATCTCTCCACCTTAAGAAGCAAACACTTGTGTGAACTGCATTGATTCCTACATACTTGCATATTGCACTTGTTATATTACTTTATGTTGACAATATCCATGGGATATACATGTTATAAGTTGAAAGCAACCACTGAAACTTAATCTTCCTTTGTGTTGCTTCAATACGTTTACTTTGATTTATTGCTTTATGAGTTAACTCTTATGCAAGACTTATTTATGCTTGTCTTGAAGTACTATTCATGAAAAGTCTTTGCTTTATGATTCACTTGTTTACTCATGTCATTACCATTGTTTTGATCGCTGCACTCATTACATATGTTTACAAATAGTATGATCAAGATTATGATGGCATGTCACTTCAGAAATTATCTTTGTTATCGTTTTACCTGCTCGGGACGAGCAGAACTAAGCTTGGGGATGCTGATACGTCTCCAACGTATCGATAATTTCTTATGTTCCATGCTACATTATTGATGATATCTACATGTTTTATGCACATTATATGTCGTATTTACGCATTTTCTGGAACTAACCTATTAACAAGATGCCGAAGAGCCGGTTTTGCTTTCGCTGTTTTTGGTTTCAGAATCCTAGTAACGAAATATTCTCGAATTGGACGAAATCAACGCCCAGGGTCCTATTTTTGCACGAAGCTCGAAGACCGAAGGGGAGTCGATGGCCACGAGGTGGCGACACCACGGGCGCGCCTGTGCCCTGGCCGCGCCGACCCATGGTGTGTGGGCCCGTGCCGCCTCTTGACCTGCCCTTCCGCCTACAAATAGCCTCCGTCGCGAAACCCCCGCACCGAGAGCCACGATACGGAAAACCTTCCAGAGACGCCGCCGCGAATCCCATCTCGGGGATTCAGGAGATCGCCGCACCCTGCCGGAGGGGATTCATCTCCGGAGGACTCTTCATCGCCATGATCGCCTCCGGAGTGATGAGTGAGTAGTTCACCCTGGACTATGGGTCCATAGCAGTAGCTAGATGGTCGTCTTCTCCTAATTGTGCTTCATTGTTGGATCTTGTGAGCTGCCTAACATGATCAAGATCATCTATCTGTAATTCTATATGTTGTGTTTGTCGGGATCCGATGAATAGAGAATACTATGTTATGGTGATTATCAATCTATTGTTTATGTGTTGTTTATGATCTTGCATGCTCTCCGTTACTAGTAGAGGCTCTGGCCAAGTTTTTGCTCTTAACTCCAAGAGGGAGTATTTATGCTCGATAGTGGGTTCATGCCTTCATTGACACCTGGGACAGTGACAGAAAGTTCTAAGGTTGTGATGTGCTGTTGCCACTAGGGATAAAACATTGATTCTATGTCTAAGGATGTAGTTGTCGATTACATTACGCACCATACTTAATGCAATTGTCTGTTGCTTTGCAACTTAATACTGAATGGGGTTCGATGATAACCTGAAGGTGGACTTTTTAGGCATAGATGCAATGGATGGCGGTCTATGTACTTTGTCGTAATGCCCGATTAAATCTCACTATATTTATCATATCATGTATATGCATTGTTATGCCCTTTTCTATTTGTCAATTGCCCGACTGTAATTTGTTCACCCAACATGCTTTTATCTTATGGGAGAGACACCTCTAGTGAACTGTGGACCCCGGTCGTATTCTTTACATCGCATACAATCTACTGCAATACTTGTTTTACTGTTTTCTTGCAAACAATCATCTTGCACACAATACGGTTAATCCTGTGTTACAACAAGCCGGTGAGATTGACAACCTCACTGTTTCGTTGGGGCAAAGTACTTTGGTTGTGTTGTGCAGGTTCCACGTTGGCGCCAGAATCCCTGGTGTTGCGCCGCATCACATTTCGCCACCATTAACCTTCAACGTGCTTCTTGACTCCTACTGGTCCGATTAAACCTTGGTTTCTTACTGAGGGAAACTTGCCACTGTGCGCATCATACCTTCCTCTTGGGGTTCCCAACGGACGTGTACATCTACGCGCATCAATAGTATGAACTTAGAGTTCTACATATTCTGATTCAATCTAAGCTAAACCTAAACCTAGCCGCACCACCATATTATATGGGGGAGATGGTGGCCAGCCAGCCCCTATTGGGCTGGGGCGCCCCACTATGGGCCTAACCCTAGTTTGACTCAGATAGGCTAAAGTCAAACATACACTTTAAAACCCCACCACATGACCTGGCTACATTATTCCCTAATAATAATACTACGATACAATAATGGTACAACCTTAGACTTAATCCTCGTATCAATGGCTGTCGTAGTGTACTAGGCTGCCTGGATATCCATATCATCCTCCCCTTCTTCAAGAACCGTTGTCCCCAATGCGTGAGGGTCTGCTAGAAAAAGGGTGGCGTCAGATAAGCAACATCGCCGGTCTTCATCCTCAAGCCTCGCCAGTCTTCCACATCTCATCCTCCCTCTCGACTAGCTTGACTTGTCCTTGGCGCCATTTGGTCTTCGACGCCATCAATCTGATTGAAGACACAAGTATCCTTCCAAATGCAACTGAAGCGCACCATACATATCACCCAAAACAAACAGAACAAATTCCTGTGCGCCTTAGATCCAAATAAGTTAAAAACACCTGAGTATGCACCCTTCTGAAACACCAATGTCTTCCTCCTTGAAGGCAAAATTTCTTCCACTCCGCGACGAACAAACAACAGCAGCATAAGTGGCGCTGCAGGTCTGGACGCCGGTACTGCCGGACTGCACGCCTGGAATGGCCGGCCTGGGCCCCGGTCCGACCGGCCTGGGCGCCGGTCCAACCGGCCTGGGGCCCGGTACTGCCGGCCTGTAGGCCGGATGAGCCTCCGCTGCTCCCTGGATCCGCCCCGGTGGGCACCGGTGCTGGACCCGGTCTTTGCCGGCCAGCCCGGCCTGACAGCCGGTCCAACCGGCCGTGGCACCGGAGCCGCCGGTGTGGGGGTCGGTGGCCGGCCCTGTGCCGGCCCGGTGATGACCCACAGCCGGCTCCAGGGATCAGGTCCCAATTTATTGATTCGACACAAGGGGAGACAAAGAATACTTGTAAGCCTTAACAGCGGAGTTGTCAATTCAGCTGCACCTGGAAACAGACTTGCTCGCAAGAGTTTATCAGTAGGTAACAGTTTTAAAGAGGGAATAGTAAAATAACAAGAGGTGAAATAAAGACAGCAGTAGTGATTATAGTAAACAACAGGATTAAAATACGTAGGCACAGGGACGGATTTAACGGGCGTTGCATGGATGAGAGAAACTCATATAACAATCAAAGCAGGGGCATTTGCAGATAATAAAACGGTATCCAAGTACTAATCAATCAATAGGCATGTGTTCCATATTTAGTCGTACGTGCTCGCAATGAGAAACTTGCACAACATCTTTTGTCCTACCAGCCGGTGGCAAGGCCTCTAGGGAAATTATCGGAAATTAAGGTACCCTTTTAATAGAGTACCGGAGCAAAGCATTAACACTCCATGAACACATGTGATCCTCACATCGCTACCATTCCCTCCGGTTGTCCCGATTTCACTGGGCCATTGGTTCCTGACAGCGACATGTGTATACAACTTGCAGGTAAGATCATAAACAACGAATATCTTCATGAATCAATAACATGTTCAGATCTGAGATCATGGCACTCGGGTCCTAGTGACAAGCATTAAGCATAACAAGTTGCAACAATATCATAAAAGTGACATCTACGGATACTAGGCACTATGCCCTAACAATCTTATGACTATTACATGACCAATCTCATCCAATCCCTACCATCCCCTTCAGCCTACAGGGGAATTACTCACACATGGATGGGGGAAACATGGCTGGTCGATGGAGAGGCATTGGTGGTGATGGCGGCGATGATCTCCTCCAATTCCCCGTCCCGGCGGAGTGCCAGAACGGAGACTTCTGGCTCCCGCGACGGAGTTTCGCGATGTGGCGGCTCTCTGGAGGGTTTCTCGCGATTCGACTTCTCCCGTGCGTTTTTAGGTCGAACCCGATAAGTAGTCCGAAGGGGGCGTCGGAGGCCGGCCAAGGGGCCACACCATAGGCCGCGCGGGCCCCCTAGGCCGCGCCGCCTTATGGTGTGGGGCCCTCGGGCCTCCACCTCTCTTGCCCTTCTCCGTCGTTGTTCGGTAAAATAGGGCCTTCGCATAAATTCCGAGGATTTTCCCGAAAGTTGGACGAGACACTGATACTGCTGAAAACAGCGTTAGTCCGTGTTAGTTGTATCCAAAATACACAAATTAGAGGCAAAACAATAGCAAAAGTGTTCGGGAAAGTAGATACGTTTTGGACGTATCAACTCCCCCCAAGCTTAGCTTATTGCTTGTCCTCAAGCAATTCAGTTAACAACTGAGCGATAAAAGAACTTTCACGAACACATTTGCTCATATGATGTATATATTCTCATGCTATGGCTAATACTTAAGCAGTTCATAATGAGACACATGCAAATAAGATCATCCAACAGCTATGTCAATCATGAAGAGGTACCAACAATTAATAATAAGCATCATGAATCATGTATATAAGCAGGATTGCAATGTTCATAAGAGAATATGATAAAGTGGTATCTTACTTGCCCGTATTTGATCGGCAAAACATAAATGCCGAGGCACCTCTGGAGTTCATAGAAAGACTAGAAGTAGTGATTGTCAAAGATAAAAGCATCAAAGTTATACCACAATCAATCATGTTTTGAGACAAGCATATTATACTAAGAATGACAGTTGTGCTCAAGATAGTGCTCAAGAAAGAATGGAGACACAACATAAAAGTAAAAGATTGACCCTTCGCAGAGGGAAGCAGGGATTAACATGCGCTAGAGCTTTTATTTTTAAAACAGGAGTAAAATTATTTTGAGAAGTGTTTGTTGTTGTCAACGAATGGTAATGGGTACACTAACTACCTCATCAACCGGACTCACAAGAGCGGCTCCCATGAATTATTTGCATGTTTATGTGGCACTCCTTCCAACCTTTCTTACACAAACCATGGCTAACCGAATCCTCGGCCTGCCAACAATCACATACCATGAAGGAGTGCCTTTTTATTTAAGTTTTATTATGATGATGACACTCCCCCAACCTTTGCTTACACAAGCCATGGCTAACCGAATCCTCGGGTGCCGTCCAACAATCACAAACCATGGAGGAGTGTCTATTTAAGTTAATTAATTCGGGACTGGGAATCCCATTGCCAGCTCTTTTTGCAAAATTATTGGATAAGCGGATGTGCCACTAGTCCATATGAGAGTCCGTCAAAAGTAAATGACAAGGTTGAAAGCTAAACACCACATACTTCCTCATGAGCTATGAAACATTAACACAAATTGAGAAGCATTTTGAAAGTTTTAAAGGTAGCGCATGAGAATTTACTTGGAATGGTTTGAAATGCCATGCATAGGTATTTATGGTGGACACTTTGGAACAACTTGGTTTTGGAAGCACGAGCGGCGTTCCCGCTCAGTACAAGTGAAGGCTAGCAAAAGACTAGGGAGCGAAACATCAAGTGAGCAGTAACTGTCATAATCATGCTTGCGGCAAAATAAATTAACGGAGGCATAAAAGTGATACAATAACTCTGAAGCAATATAAATCATCGAGGCTTAATTGACTTTTTGTTCAGTCATATGCATGCGTGAGCATGTGCCAAGTCGATATAAATGAATTATTCAGAGGAGGATACCACAATGCCATACTTACTTATGAATAAAACAATGCAAGCAAACATCCATGACATGCTACTCATATTAATAAATTGGAGCTAAACATGAGAGATCATGAACTACTAGACTTTCTCAAATAACATATACCTCACATGAACCAACTAAGCATGCTCACATGGATGAGTATATGTACAAAAATGAAAACAAATAGAGTTCATACCAGCCTCTCACCACAATCAGATTGTCGTAGATCGTCATTATTGCCTTTCACTTGTGTAGCTTGGATAATATGAAATGAAAGCCACGCTCCAGCCACCGAAGACCATTGAACTCATGATGAACTTTACAAACCAAAGAAGAACAGCAAATATTTTTGGTGTTTTCTCATAGCAAACCAACGATAGCAAACGAAATAAACTAAGAGCAAAGAACCAAATAAACAAATGGTAAAGAGAAACAACAGAAATATTTTTGGTCTTTTTGTGTTTTAGGAAAGAAACAAAGCGAAAACAAAAGAATGCAAACTAACAGAAACACAGAAAAGCAGGATGACAGAAATCTGCCAAATCCTGACAGCAGTACAGAAATCGAAATTAACAAAAATCTTCCATTGCTCAGACCAAAAAGTGTTCAACTAATGAAAGTTAGATAACAACCTGGGGAACATGCTCAAAAATTGGCAGCTCAAAATAACGTTCTGGCTGTGCGTACGAATTTTTTGGTAACAGCCCAGAATCTGTTTTTGGACAGCACTTCCCCAAATATCATCTCCTCTCATTAGAAAACCACTCTAAGAGACTAAGCAAGTATGTACAAGTATCCAGCAACCATAATATGCAAAGAATGAGTGATGCCGGTATACCTCCCCAAGCTTAGGCTTTTGGCCTAAGTGGAGTTCATTCCCAACGAGGGTCGGAGTTCCACGCCGGTGGATCATACATGGAGTGGTAATAGGGCCCCTGTGCAGAAGAATATCGTGGAGGTTCCACATGCCCATGATGTTGATATGAGGAGCTCGCTGCATCGGATGAAGAGTCGGGTGCTCCTCGGCCTCCTCCACATCTTCCCTTGCACGACGGCTTTCCCTTTCTATGTATGCGTTTAGCTCATTTTCTGTGATCGACCACCCGTTCCTGGCATCAAGGTTAAACAAAGCAGGTGCAGGCAATCGTACTAGTTTTTCAATTTTCTTAGTTATACTCCAATTTTTCTTATACAAAGTTATCCTATAATGCAGGTTGTTCAAATTAGATGCATCTGAAATAAATTCATGTTTAATCATGGAAACAACATCAAGCTTCTCTATAGAAAGCGGAATATCTAAATGGTGAGGTTCTACACCATGCATAGCTAATAAGCGAGAGGCGATAAGACCTCCACAAATTCCTCCTTTCTCACGGTTAGTGGCAAGTCTACAAGCTATTAAAGCACCCAAATTATAAGTCCTATCCTGTTGCAAAGCAGCAGCTAAGAAAGCCAAATCTTGGACATATAATTTACCTCCAGTCCTTCTCGCAAGAACGCACTTTGTAACGAAATAAGCAAAGTAGCGGATAGCTGGCTGTTGAATGCTACTAATCTTACCACTACATTGGAGAAGCTCCTCCCATTACAAATCATTGTATAAAGATTTGAGAGCTCCCGCGGTGTTCCCCTGATCTTCTCGCAGGATCCCCACCGCGGCACTCTAATTGCTGTACAAAAATCACTGAAAGGCAAGTTGATAGTTTTGTTATAAATCTTGTACCGGACCATGGGGTTAGTTTGAGACCGGTGAAATTCGAAATCCTGCACAACCGACACCGTTAGTTTATCATATTGGTGAGGTTCACCAACAGAAACCTTCCAACCCTGCATTGGAAATCAGTGTTTGAACATCTTGCAGATTCCTGCATTCCGCATAAAATCCATGCATGGGTAATAAGAGGGGTATACTCCCTCTTCACGATGAACTCTCATGACTTGCTGTACCTCCAACTCTTGTTGGTTAAGTTGGTGCACACTCCTTCCATTTTCTGAAATTTTTCAAAATCATTATAAAATTTGATTTCAAGGTATATAATTGAAGGGAACTACTATAGGAACTTGCTAGAGTACTAAACATGCATCAAAACTAGTTTCTTCCACTTAGAACAAGCATGCAAGCTCACTAAACATGTTATCTACAGCAGCAAAATATTCAAGATATACTCAACCAAACATAATTCTAATTGGACAATCAAAGGAGTCACATACCAAGGAGTAAATGTGCCAAATTTCAAACAGAAATCTGGGCTGAGCAAGGAGATCGAAAAATCGCGAGTTCTTGAGCAGAAACACGAGTGAGAGGAACTTGGTGCGAGTTTTTCGGAGAGAGAAGATGTGGGAGGAAGAGATGAAGTAGTGGGGCAAGGAGGGGCCCACACCACAGGTGGCGCGCCACCTCCTTGGCCGCGCCGGCTCGTGGTGTGGCACCCTCTGTGCCCCAGGTCATCCTCTGGTACTCCCAGCCTCGTCGAAAATAGGACCGACGGTGTAATTTTTGTAATTTTTAGAGAACTTCGAAAAATGCACATTTCTGGGTATTAAATTAATGATTACTGCGCAGGAAAATGATTTCTAAAATCTTAAACAACTAAAGCATATTGCAAAACAAAAGGTGCTACAACAAGTAAAATAAGTGGAGGGAGAAAGAAAGAAAGAAATGTTGTTTAGTTCTCTTATGCATTAAAATATACTTGTTAACAAGGTTGATCAAGTCTTGCTACCAAATAAATTTTATATGACATAAGAAGAAATAAACCTCAAATCAATCATGTTACCTTATATTGAATTGATATGGATCCAATCACAAGAGTTTGATATTCTTCTTTAGGCTCATATATAGGACAATCAATGGATCCCACTTTGATAGTTTTCACATTAAAAATTGTATTAACTCCACATACTTTATCAATCCTCTTGGGAAAATAGACAGTATGTTCCTTATCATCAACATTGAAAGTAACCATGCCTTTATTGCAATCAATAACAGCCCCTGCAGTATTAAGAAAGGGTCTTCCAAGAATAATGGACATATTATCATCTTCAGGCATTTCCAACACAACAAAATCAGTTAATATCAAGCAATGCCGAGTAACTTGAACAGAACATTTTCACATAAACCAACAGGAATAGCAGTAGATTTATCAGCCATTTGCAAAGATATATCAGTTGGTATCAATTTATCTAAATCAAGTCTCTTATAAAGAGAAAAAGGCATCACACTCACACCTGCTCCCAAATCACATAGAGCAGTTCTAACATAATTATTCTTGATGGAACAAGGAATAGTCGGTATACCTGGGTCGCCCAACTTCTTTGGAATCTTACCATTGAAGGAGTAATTAGCGAGCATAGTGGAAATTTCCTCATTGGGGACTTTCCTTTTGTTAGTAACAATATCTTTCATATACTTTGAATAAGGAGGCAATTTAATAGCATCAGTCAAAGGGATTTGCAAAAATAAAGGTTTCATCCAATCACAAAATTTATTATAATGTTCCTCCTCCTTTGATTTTAGTTTCTTAACAGGAAAAGGCATTTGCTTTTGAACCCAAGGTTCTCTTTCATTACCATGTTTCTCAGTAATAAAATCTTCTTTAGTGTACTTTTTATTTTTAGCAGTTTTCAGGTTCTTTTTCAATTTCTTCTCTATCAGGAGTGTCATCCTTATCATTATCTTTATCATGTTCATTACCACTTTCAGTTTCAGCATCAGAAATAGAAATACTATTAGGATCATTAACAGGTTCAGAGGATTCTACAACATTCTTATGTTTCTTTTTCTTTTTCTTAGATGGAGCACTAGTTTTAATTAGTTGAGAATCTTGTTCAACTCTTTTGGGATGCCCTTCAGGATATAGAGGATCCTGGGTAGAAACACCACCTCTAGTTGTTACTTCATAAGCATGTTTTTCTTTAGAATTATTTCCCAACAAGTCATTTTGCACTTTAGTAAGTTGATCAATTTGAGTTTGAACCATTTGAAAATGTTTAACAAGTATCTTAACATCATTGGAGGTTCTCTCCACAATATCATGCAATTCACTAATAGCTCGAGAATTTTCCATTAAATGATTCTCTACTCTCATATTAAAGTTTTCTTGCTTAACAATATAATTATCAAACTCATCTAAGCATTGAGCAGGAGGTTTTGAATATGGAATATCTTCCCTAGTAAAGCGTTGAAGAGAGTGTACCTCAATCATGGATGAAGGGGGAGTTATCTCACATAAATCTTCTATAGGAGGTAAATTCTTCACATCTTCAGGTTTAATACCCTTCTCTTTAAGAGACTTCTTGGCTTCCCTCATATCTTCATCATTTAATTTAATCATACCCCTCTTCTTCACTATCGGTGTCGGGGTTGGTTCAGTGTAGACCAATCATCATGATTCCGGCCTATTTTAGCCAATAATTCTTCAGCGTCTGGAGTTCTTTTCCTGAAAACACAACCAGCACAACTATCCAGGTATGCCCTAGACTCAATGGTTAGTACACTATAAAATATATCAAGTAAATCATGCTTTTCCAAATCATGGTCAGGCTGAGCTCTAATAAGAGAGCAAAATCTAGCCCAAGCCTCAGGCAATTTCTCTCCATCTTCCTGGTCAAAATTATAAATTCTCTGCAGCAGCATGTTGAGCACTAGCAGGAAAGTATTTCCGGAAGAAAACATCAAGCAATTCTTTTGGACTTTTAATAGAACCAGGAGGCAAATTATTATACCAAGTTTTAGCATCATCCTTTAATGAGAAAGGAAAAATTTTAGCGACAAAATAAGTACGCATCTTAATATCATCAGAAAACAAACCACTAAGAGTAGATAACTCAGTCATGTGTTCAACATCACTTTCTTTTTCAGTACCACAAAAGGGTGTTTTCTCAACAATAGCTATATGAGATAAATCAAGAGAAAAATCATAATCTTTATCCCTAATGTTTATAGGAGATGTGGCAAATTTAGGATCAGGAGATAGTTTATATCTAACAGCATGTTCTGCAAGCAACTTTTTAATTTTTCTTGCATCAGTAGTAGCATTGCATTTTTCAATAAAATCATCATCAAGCTCTACATAATCTTCATCAAGATCATCACTAGAATATTCAACAGACTCAGGTGAATTAACAGGTGTAGCAGCATTTTCATTAGGAGTTTCAATATTTTCAATTTGTCTAGACTTAGCAATTGTAGCATCTAGAAAAGATCCTAACGAACCATCATTATCAAGCACAGCAGAAGCATCATCACAATTATGAGAGGAATTTTCAGATTCAGCAGAAGTACCAGCATTTGAAGCTTGTGGTGGTGAAACAAGTTTACTTATCACGGATGGTGAATCAAGAGCAGCAGAGGTACTAAGAGTTGTACCTTTTATTGTAGTGGATGGTAATATGGCGATCTTAGTATCGCGAGGTTTACCCATGATGGAGAATTTGCAGCGAACAATATCAATCCAAGTGAACTTCCAAATAAAGCTATGCTCCCCACGGCGCCTTAAATAGTCTTGATGACCCACAAGTATAGGGGATCGCAACAGTCTTCGAGGGAAGTATTACCCAATTTATTGATTCGACACAAGGGGAGACAAAGAATACTTGTAAGCCTTAACAATGGAGTTGTCAATTCAGCTGCACGGAAACAGACTTGCTCGCAAGAGTTTATCAGTAACAGTTTTATAGCAGAGGAATAGTAAAATAACAGCGGTGAAATAAAGACAGCAGAGTGATTATAGTAAACAGCAGGATTAAAATACTGTAGGCACATGGACGGATTTAACGGGCGTTGCATGGATGAGAGAAACTCATATAACAATCAAAGCAGGGGCATTTGCAGATAATAATAAAACGGTATCCAAGTACTAATCAATCAATAAGCATGTGTTCCATATTTAGTCGTACGTGCTCGCAATGAGAAACTTGCACAACATCTTTTGTCCTACCAGCCGGTGGCAGCCGGGCCTCTAGGGAAACTACCGGAAATTAAGGTACTCCTTTAATAGAGTACCGGAGCAAAGCATTAACACTCAGAACACATGTGATCCTCACATCGCTACCATTCCCTCCGGTTGTCCCGATTTCTGTCACTTGGGGCCATTGGTTCCGGACAACGACATGTGTATACAACTTGCAGGTAAGATCATAAACAACGAATATCTTCATGAATCAATAACATGTTCAGATCTGAGATCATGGCACTCGGGCCCTAGTGACAAGCATTAAGCATAACAAGTTGCAACAATATCATAAAAGTGACATCTACGGATACTAGGCACTATGCCCTAACAATCTTATGACTATTACATGACCAATCTCATCCAATCCCTACCATCCCCTTCAGCCTACAGCGGGGGAATTACTCACACATGGATGGGGAAACATGGCTGGTCGATGGAGAGGCGTTGGTGGTGATGGCGGCGATGATCTCCTCCAATTCGTCTCCGGCGGAGTGCCGAACGGAGACTGCTCCCGCGACGGAGTTTCGCGATGTGGCGGCTCTCGGAGGGTTTCCGGCGATTTCGACTTCTCTCCGTGCGTTTTAGGTCGAACCCGATAAGTAGTCCGAAGGGGGGCGTCGGAGGCCGGCCGAGGGGGCCACACCATAGGCCGCGCGGGCCCCCTAGGCGCGCCATGGTGTGGGGCCCTCGGGCCTCCACCTCTCTTGCCCTTCTGGCTCCGTCAGTTCGGTAAAATAGGGCCTTCTCGCATAAATTCCGAGGATTTTCCCGAAAGTTGGATTTCTGCACAAAAACGAGACACGAGCAGTTCTGCTGAAAACAGCGTTAGTCCGTGTTAGTTGTATCCAAAATACACAAATTAGAGGCAAAACAATAGCAAAAGTGTTCGGGAAAGTAGATACGTTTTGGACGTATCAGCCGGTCAACCGGGTTTTGGCGCCGGCCGCCGGACGTAAACTGTTTCTTCTTCCTCGCGAATTTTCTGTCCTTCGCGTTTTTTTCCTACCGCGGCAGAGATTTCCGGCGAACTCCTGTCGTGGCAGAGAATTCTGTAGCACTATTCCTTCCTCTTCCTTGCCGCCCACTTCCTCCTCCTCGATCTTCACCAACATCATGGCGGCGACATACCCAATGGTGGCCACGGCAACTGAGCAGAAACAACCGAGCAACAAAGCAATCTACACCGTGATCAACCTAGCAATCTGATACCACATGACGAGGAGTGTTTTCCTGATCTTTCACGATGCACCTTGATGATCCATAGGACCGATAGATCTTGAACTTCCTTGACAGATTCAAGGATACCCAAGCACACATGATTACTCTTGACAACTCAAGAACTCTCACACCTTTATTGGATAACCGGACGAACGTCCAAGACGCCGTCACGCACGCCGATCCCATAGGGACGGTGATAGTATGAACTTAGAGTTCTACATATTCTGATTCAATCTAAGCTAAACCTAACCATAGCCACACCACCATATTATATGGGGGGAGATGGTGGCCGGCTAGCCCCTATTGGGCTAGGGAGCCCCACTATGGGCCTAACCCTAGTTTGACTCAGACAGGCCCAAGTCAAACAGACACTTTAAAAACCCTAGATGGCTCACCACATGACCTGGCTACATTATTCTCTAATAATAATACTACGATACAATAATGGTACAACCTTAGACTTAATCCTCGTATGAACGGTTGTCCTAGTGTACCAGGCTGCCTGGATATCCATATCAGTACGTGTGGGCCGGAATGCAGTGGGTGGTGTGGGTTGGCGGAAAGAGGGTTGGGTGAGGTTGGCAGGAGGCAGGGTGGGGTGTGTGTGGGATGTAGGATGAGGGTAGTTTAGTGTTGGCGGAGGTGGGTTTATCGGTTGAGTGGGTGAGCCAGGTTTAGAATGTCTTTTGCGAGGGGTTTGTAGAATTAATAGCTATTATACAACCTCTTAGGGGGTTGTAGTATAGTGCCACTATATATATAGAGAGAATTAATATCTATTATACAACCTCTTGTTTTATTATTAGGGTTTAGGCTTTAGGGTTAGGGTTAACTAGGGTTTATGGTTTAGGTTTTAGGGTTTCGGGTTAGGGTTTAGGGTTTAGCTAGGGAGGATGATTTTTTACACATCGCAACATCACACACACATACGTGGATGATATTCTTTTAGGGAGGAAAGAAATATTTACTTTTAGTATCGTGTTGCTAAGGATTTGAACCAATTTTGATTTTCAAGTATGATACCACGTGGAATTGTTATTGCATGTGTGATTGAGATGACCCAACATATCACTGCATGGTGTAGTATGCAAGTCGTTCACATAACACCAATGAAACACCGTTTCACTAGTATTACATTCCTCAGAGTGGTACAACAGAAACATATGCGAGTTTAAGGCATGTCTATAGAAGTATTTTTGCTACAAGGTCTCCGGCGAGGTCCTCAGGTGAGGTCTCCGGCGAGTTCTCCGTCGATGTCCCGAAGATGTCGGTTTTTGATAAAGTGACATAATTCTTTTGCTACGAGATCTCCCGTGAGGTTCCGGCGAGCTCAATATTTTTCTTTCCTATCATGGATAGACTTTTTTTGGTACACTAAAGTAAAAGCGGAAATATTTTTTGCAATATGAAGTTAAAAGGACACGTGTCAACACAGAACCAAGAAATCAAATCCCGGAAAATTTCCAGCACTGTCCATGTAAAATATACATCACCTGTTTGTTGAAGATGGTGCAAGCGGGGTCATCCGACGTTCCCGAAACCGAGATCCGGGCCGCAGGCTGCGCGTGCGATCCACCTCGTGGTCGTGGGGACTTGGGGCCGGACGCAAACCCACCAAACACTCACCAACAGAACAGGTGACGCACGTGGGACCCACCCGTTCATGCCTCTAGTAATCTGGAAGAGTGACAATTACTTCTAAGGTTGTAGATGTGCTGTTGCTACTAGGGACAAAACAACAATGCTTTGTCTAATGATAATTCTATTGTTTACTTTACACACAATGCTTAATGCGATAATCCGTTGCTTGCAACTTAATACTGGAAGGGGTTCTGATGATAACTGGAAGGTGGATTATTAGCCATAGACGCAGTTGGATTATGGTCTATGTATTATATATGTTGTAATGCCCAAATGAATCTCTTAGTAATCATCTTTTCATGTATGGTCTTTATTCTGTCAATTGCCGAGCTGTAATTTGTTCACCCAGCATGTTATTTATCTTTATAGAGAGATACCTCTAGTGAACTGTGGACCCCGATCCTTTCTTTTACACTGATAAAATCATCATGTTCTGTTTACTTACTGCAGGCACTGTTCTCTTTAATTCCACTGCAAACAAACATCTCTTTCCACACTATACGGTTAATCATTTGTTTTCAGCAAATCGATGAGATTGAAACCTCACTGTAAGTTGGGTCAAAGTATTTTGGTTGTGTTGTGTGCAGGTTCCACGTTGTTGCTGATGCCGGTAGTGCGCCTTGCCACAAGTCAGCCAGCAACACCTTTAAAAGGCACTCTTTTCTCCTACTGGTCGATTAAACCTTGGTTTCTTACTGAGGGTAAACTTGCTACTGTGCTCATCATACCTTCCTCTTGGGGTTCCCCAACGGTGTGCGACTACACTCATCAGCGACACGACCCTGTTTCTTTCTCTGTCCGTCCATGGAGGCGAGGGGAGAAGAAGGGGTGGTGCGGGATTCTTGCCGAGATGGCGCCTGCTCTATCTCTGGTGGTTCTTCGACAAGCGCAACCACGTAGTCGTCACCATGGACGTTGCGATCTATGGCCGACAAGGCAGCTGCTTCTGAACCTCCATGATGGAGGCCTTTCTCTGTCCCTGCTGGAGCTCGACGCCTCTTCACAGCCAAGTGATTCGTTCCCGGCGGCTTGGAGGTAGCCAGCGGAGGCGGTTTTTTGCCGGAAGAAGGAGTTCGAGCAACCTCTCCCAGTTCCTTGGCGGCGGCGCTTCGAGGATGCCGGCGAGCGGTGGCGGTGAAGCTCCAGGACTGATTGCTTTTTCAAGTTTCGTTCTAGGGTGTGTTTTGTAAATTTGCAGGCCCAATCCTTAAATACTAGTTTCTTTAGGGCGAGTGCTGTCAGAGGCCTGCATGAAAATTGTACCCGTCACGTGTCACTTTAATGATATGCCACATTCTGTTTCAAATTGCGACGAATATCGTCCCCGCCTCAGCCTGTCAGTAGCAGGACGCCCCTTCTCGAAACCGAGATCCGGGCCGCCGGCTGCGCGCGTGTGGTCGTGGGGAGTAAGAGCATCCCCACTCGTCTCCCCGACGAGGCCCCCGAGCGACGTTTTTTCCATCCGGACGGCGAAATTCGGCCCAGTCGCGCCCTGATACGTCTCAAACGTATCAATAATTTCTTATGTTCCACGCTACTTTTATTACAATACTTGAATGTTTTATACAAACTTTACAGCATTATTATACATTTTCCGGCACTAACCTATTAACAAGATGCCGAAGTGTCGTTCTGTTTTTCTGCTGTTTTTGGTTTCAGAAATCCTAGTAAGGAAATATTCTCTAATTGGACGAAATCAACGCCCAGGGCCTATTTTTACACGAAGCTTCCAAGACAGAGGGAGGTACGAAGTGGGCCACGAGGCGTCGACACACAGGCGGCGCGGCTCGGCCCCCGGCGCGGCCCGGTGTGTGGGGCCCTCGTGCCGCCACTTGACCTACCCTTCCGCCTACAAATAGCCTTCGTCGCGAAACCCCCGTACCGAGAGCCACGATACGGAAAACATTACCGAGAGGCCGCCGCCGCAATCCCATCTCGGGATTCAGAGATCGCCTCCGGCACCCTGCGGAGAGGGAATCATCACCGAGGGGCTCTACATCATCATGCCCGCCTCCGGATTGATGCGTGAGTAGTTCATCCTTGGACTATGGGTCCATAGCAGTAGCTAGATGGTTGTCTTCTCCGCTTGTGCTATCATTGTTTAGATCTTGTGAGCTGCCTAACATGATCAAGATCATCTATTTGTAATGCTACATGTTGTGTTTGGTGGGATCGATGAATATAGAATACTATGTTAAGTTGATTATCAATCTATCATATATGTGTTGTTTATGTTCTTGCATGCTCTCCGTTGCTAGTAGAGGCTCTGGCCAAGTTGATACTTGTAACTCCAAGAGGGAGTATTTATGCTCGATAGTGGGTTCATGCCTCCATTGAATCTGGGACAGTGACAGAAAGTTCTAAGGTTGTGGATGTGCTCTTGCTACTAGGGATAAAACATTGATGCTTTGTCTAAGGATATTTGTGTTGATTACATTACGCACCATACTTAATGCAATTATCTCGTTGTTTACAACTTAATACCGGAAGGGGTTCGGATGATAACCTGAAGGTGGATTATTTAGGCATAGATGCTGGATAGCGGTCTATGTACTTTGTCGTAATGCCCTGATTAAATCACATAGTAATCATCGTTGATATGTATTGAATCTTTATTTGTCAATTGCCCACCTGTAATTTGTTCACCCAACATGTTAGTCATCTTATTGGAGAGACACCACTAGTGAACTGTGGACCCCGGTCCATTCTTTTACATCTGAATACATTCTACTGTTTACTGTTCTTTGCAAACAAACACCATCTTCCACTCGATACGCTTAACCCTTTGTTTTCAGCAAGCCGGTGAGATTGACAACCTCATTACGTTGGGACAAAGTACTTTGATTGTGTTGTGCAGGTTCCACGTTGGCGCCGGTTTCACCGGTGTTGCGCCACACTACATTCCTCCACCAACAACCTTCACGTGCTTCTTGGCTACCTGGTTCGATAACCTTGGTTTCTTTCGAGGGAAAACTTGTCACTGTGCGCATCATACCTTCCTCTTGGGGTTCCCAACGGACGTGTACATCTACGCGCATCACGCCCCCGGTTCCTCGTTTTCGTCCGGATTTGGCCCTTCAGCCATCCGGCGAGCCCACGCCATCCCCGGTCCCCGGGATCTATCGGACTCCGACGAGTGAAAAGCGGAAGGGCCCGATCGTCGGTGACTCGACACACGAACCCCATCGCCACCTCGCTCAAAATCTCCCCCACCCCTCGTATCTCTCTCGCCGCCGGCACCACCCCACCGACTTGTTGCCCAGATTCTGCCGTCCCTCCTTCTCCACCTGCCTATATTCCGCCGTCGACGAAGGCCTATCCGGCTGCTCCTCGCGGCCTGTTTTGACTTTGGCCTACTGCTGTCGCTCGTGGCTCGGGTTGCCTCGACCACGCCCGTCAGGTGTTCGTCCATTTGCCTCGCCGGCCATGAACTCGGACGAAGAGGAGGAGCAGATGTTCGTCGAGCTTATGCAAGAAGAGATGGCAGCCGCCGCCCAAGACGAGGAGCACATGATGATCCTTGGTTGCTTGTCAAGCATGTACGCCGGACTGGCAACTGGGCAACGTGGTGGGTCGGCACCAGGTCGCCGGAAGTGCAAGCCGAGACAACGAATGGAGGGCTATTGCATGTTGTACGCCGACTACTTCGCCGACAATCCATTGCACGGTGAGAGTGTTTTCCGGCGTCGTTTCAGGATGAGCAGAAAGCTATTTCTGGAAATTGTGTATGCCATCCGAGACTTTGACCCTACTTCAGATGCAAGGCGGATTGCACCGGTTTGGTTGGATTTTCGTCACTGCAGAAGTGCATAATGGCTATGAGGATGCTGGCGTATGGAGCTCCCGGTGATGGTGCAGATGATCTTCGGATGGCGGAGTCCACCGCCCTTGATTGTTTCTACCGGTTCTGCAGGGCCGTCATAGCAGTGTTCGGGGACTTTTACTTGAGATCACCCACTGTCGAAGACACTCAGAGTATCCTTGCAACAAATGAAGCTAGGGGTTTTCCAGGGATGCTTGGAAGCATTGACTGCATGCATTGGAAATGGAAGAACTGTCCGTTTGCGTGGCATGGAATGTACAAGGGTCACAAAAACGGCTGCACCGTGATACTTGAAGCAGTGGCTACCCATGATCTCTGGATTTGGCACTCTTTCTTTGGTATGCCTGGATCCAACAATGACATCAACGTCCTAAACTGCTTCCCGATCTTTTCCAAGCTTGTTGAGGGTCATGCTCCCCCAGTGAACTATGAGATCAATGGTCGACACTACAACAAAGGATACTACCTTGCAGACGGTATCTATCCAAAGTGGGCAACATTTGTGAAGACTATCTCGAAACCTAGCACCCCCAAACTTTGCGAGTTTGTGAAGAAACAAGAAGCTTGCCGAAAAGACGTCGAGCGTGCATTTGGTGTCCTCCAGCAGAGATTTGCTGTCGTCCGGTTCCCCGCTATGACTTGGTCCAAAGATCAGATGTGGGAGGTGATGAACTGATGTGTGCCTACACAATATGATTATTGAAAATGAGCGAAAACATCCGGTTCCTCTGGCAACAAGCACCATATGAGAGAGAGGGACCTCTTGCACAGCCTAATCACCAGGTGCCTACATCATGGGCCGCCTTCATTGCTATGCGCCAGAGATCCGAGACTCTACAATGCATCAACAGCAAGATGATCTCGTGGAGCACATATGGACGCTCCGAGGCAACGCCAACGCCGACGCCAACTAGTCTGTCTTTATTTATTTGTTTCAAAACTTGTGAAATTGTGTGCTTCATTTGTTTCAGCACTTGTTAAACATTGTACTGATTTTCGCCGAATTTGTTTCAGCAATTTTCTGAATCTTGTTTGCCGAACTTGTTAAATTTTATGTCGAATTTGTTTGAAATATGTCAAATGCCCCAAGTTAGGGGTGTCCTGCCGGGGGGACGGCTGGAACTTCGGCGCTCCCCAGGCCAATTTTTCCTCCAATCCGGACGAAACTTTCGCCGGATTTGGGCGTGGGGAGCGCCAACGAGTGGAGATGCTCTAACGCAAACCACCACCAAACACTCACCAACAGATCAGGTGACGCGCGCGGGCCCCACCCGTCATCTAGAGAGAGGGCGATTGTTTTTCCTCAGCCCAAGAGAAGAAAAAGTCTCGCTCTACTCGCGCGGGCCAACCGACACACGTCATGCCTCGCGCATGCTCACGCCAGACCCCACCGGCCAGCCACACCGTTCAAATACAGCCAGAGAAAAACAATTCGGTTCAAATCTCTCTGCTCTTGTCCTCTGATCCGCTCTCTTCTCTCTCTTCCTGCCTTTCTGGACCTCCTCTCCTCACGAGCAGAGGCGCCTTTCCTCTTCCTCCTCCTCGCGACGGCGGAGGAGCCGCTGAACCGCGCCGCGCCACGGCCACGAGGTACGTAGCACGATGCAATCGCTCCCCCATGTTTCCGTCCTATGTGTGGTCTCGGCGCTATCCGCTCATGCCTTCATCGCGCTAGCTTGCTTGGTCGATCCGTGTGTGTTGAATTTCGTGGATTCTGAGGCTCGATCGCCGATTCGGGGTAGAGTATGATGCTTACCCTTGCTGCGCGCGCGAGATGGGCCGAATTTGGTTGGACGGGAGGTGGGAAATGGGGGCCCGTTGAGGGGATCGGGCGACGCGGAATTGCAGAACTAGTGCTGGCTCCTGCTCTCCCCATAGTGATTCTGACGGTGTATTTCTGTTCGTTGAGAGATGTCTTCTCGCGGATGGAGGATTTGGATAATTGGATGCCTGTGTTGCCGTTGCTCGTTACACGATGGTGACTGACCAAGTTGCGCTGCTGCACCTCAGGTGGTCAGATTGTAGGAGCGATGACCATGTAATAGATACTGCATGCTTGCTACATCGATTGCCATCGTGAATTGGATATATTAGATGATCGATGATATGGGCACCATCCATCAGTTGCTAGGAAAATGTACAGAGGTGAGAGGGAGATTGCAATGTCACATTGCTGAATTGACGAAAGCTGCAGTGGAGTGGGAAGCATAACGTTGTATATTGTATTACCTTTCTAAGGGGAATATGCTGCATTCAGATGTCATTGTTCCACTTTCTGACACCTAACACTTCCGTTTTTTCCGCTAGGATAGTTGGAATTGACATGCTCTTCTTGTTTGAAAAGGACATGCCAACTACTATGACTGAATCTCCCTGCGAAAACTTCTCTGTCTGTATGGCCATGAATGATGACATCTCTCAGGAGCGATACCCATGTAGCCATTCCCCATAAAGAAACTTTTGTCTGCTAAGGGCACGTCTGGTTTGTAGCCTCAAGTTGACCCGCTTAACCTTGGTCATGCCATAGTTGCTTATGCATCTAGTAGTATTTCGTTGCCTTAAACTTTGTTAACTCCACAGCCTCACTTCACAATTTCAGTTGTTTTCTGTTGCTAATTTGGTCACATTGTGCAATGTCACTTTGCTGAATTGGAGAAAGCTGCAGTAGAGTTGGAAGCACAAGGTTGTATTGCCTTTCTAAGCGCAATATGTTGCATTCAGATGTCAGTGTTCCACTTTGTGACACCTAACACTTCAGTTTTTTCCGCTAGGATAGTTGGAATTGACATGCTGTTCTTGTTTGAAAAGGACATGCCAACTACTATGACTGAATTTCCCTGCGAAAACAACTCTGTCTGTATGGCCATGAATGATGACATCTCTCAGGAGCCATGCCCATCTAGCCATTCGTATATTTCCCCATGAAGAAACTTTTGTCTGTTAAGTGCATGTCTGGTTTGTAGCCTGAAGTTGACACGCTTAACCTTGGTCATGCCGTAGTTCCTTATGCATCAACTAGCATTTCGCTCATTGCCACAAATACGGCTTACACACTTTGTTAGCTCCACAGCCACAAGTCATAATTTCAGGATTTTTTGCTGCTAATTTGGCCACATTGCAATGTCATATTGATGAATTGGTGAAAGCTGCAGTGGAGTTGGAAGCATAAGGTTGGATTGCCTTTCCAAGCGCAATATGTTGCATTAAGATGTCAGTGTTCCACTTTGTGACACCTAACACTTCCGTTTTTGCCGCTAGGATAGTTGGAATTGACATGCTCTTCATGTTTGAAAAGGAAATGCCAACTACTTTGACAGAATCTCCTTGCGAAAACAACTTTGTCTTTATGGCCATGAATGATGACATTTATCAGGAGCCATGCCCATCTAGGCATTCATACATTTCCCTGTAAGGAAACTTTTGTCTGTTAACGGCATGTCTGATTTGTAGCCTGAACTTGACATTGTTGGTCATGCCCATAGTTGCTTATGCATCTAGTAGCATTTCGCTCATTGCCACACATACGAATTAAAAACTTTGTTAGCTCCACAGCCAAACGTCATAATTTCATTTTTTTTTTTGCTAATTTGGGCACATTGCAATGTCACTTTGCTGAATTGGTGAAAGCTGCAGTGGAGTTGGAAGCATAAGGTTGTATTGCCTTTCTAAGGGAAATATGTTGCATTCAGATGTCAGTGGTCCAATTTGTGACACCTAACAGTTCCGTTTTTGTTGCTAGGATAGTTGGAATTGACATGCTCTTCATGTTTGAAAAGGATATGCCAACTACTATGAGTGAATCTCCTTGCGAAAACAATTTTGTCTTTATGGCCATGAATGATGACATTTATCAGGAGCCATGGCCATCTAGGCTTTCATATATTTCCCTGTAAGGAAACTTTTGTCTGTTAACGGCTTGCTTGATTGGTAGCCTGAACTTGACACACTTAACCTTAGTCATGCTCATGCCATAGTTGCTTATGGATCCAATAATTCATTGCCACAACTACGGCTTCCACACTTTGTTAGCTCCACGGTCACATGTCATAGATTCAGTTGTTTTGCCAAAGCTCTATAGTACATGTGTGATACTTCCGGTATAAGAATTTGTCCGCTTCGTCAGCAACACCTTTTTTGGTAATTAGTTAATTACACAGTTAGTTGTGGCTATGTTACACAGCAACTAAAGATTGCACTGAATCCCACTGATAAATCATACTCCCCTAGTCATAGCAAACATGTTAACTCTTGTTGAGCACAGAGAACGAAACTAATTATCTGCACTAACTTTTAGTTGACAGTTCTGGTCTTCAAATGGAAGTAGAAGTTCCCAGCATTTTATAGTGCTCCCGGCTGTGTTCTTTTTTCTCGAACGTACACCGAAAGTGTGTGTCATTTTGTATAAGAATAAACCGTCGAGATGATGCAAGAGTACAAAGAAAACTCCAACAGGAGCAGCAAAAGAAAACCAAAACAAAAACACAGAAACAAAAATCTGTAAACTGAAACTGCAGCTACACATGCTAGCACATATAACTGAAAGGTTGTGTTCATATCAATCTATTTTTGTGAGCCCATATTTGGTCGGTTCTATAATGTGAAAAGCTGTGGAGCCAGAATTTTTTTTCCTCGTTTGTCTGCAACCCGCACATAACATATATACTCCACATTAAGTTACAGATGAATTATTGACATACTATATTGTCAGTCTCAAAGATGGAATGTAAGTTATGATTTAATGTGAACATGGCTTGGTAAACTGAAGAACCTTGTACTACTATTTTCATTTTGCCATGATATTGTAAGGATTTAATACTTACTCTTTGTATTGATGTAGATACATTGTCACCAGTTGGACCAAGGACTTTATACAAATGCACAGTGTGTGTTTTTTTATCAACCGGATTTCAGGCTTGAAAATGAGCTGGTAATAGGGAAGGCGACTTCTCGGTAAGCACTAAGTCTTTTTTTTTCTGAGTGAAACTTTTGATTCTGGTATTCTCACTTGCCTCATTAGTTGTTTTACATAGTTTTAACTAGCCATGAGCCCGTACTTTTGTAGTTGTGCTGTCCTCTAGGCCTGTAGTGACTCCATTGTTCAAATATTTCAGTTCTGAAAGAAATGACTTAATATATTGCGACATGTCATGGAAAGCAATCTGAACAAATTAGCCCTTTGGAACATTAACAATTTATCGCTTGAACACGCATCAGACTGTGTGTCATTTTGCATTACGAAGAAGATAGCCAGAGTGATGCAAACACTTCAACTGGGGAAACCAGAAGAAAGGGAAGAGAAAAGTTGGGTAAAATCTACCCAGTCTACTGGAAAAGGCAACTAATAAAACAGAAAAAAGCAACATGAAAATTTATTTGAATAATTGTATTCTATTTATTACTTGATAAGTATCATCCTATGATATTTGTTTTAAAGAAGGTAATACTAAGTTTGTAAGTGGGAAAACCGGAGATGAATGTAATAGGGAATAGGGATGCCTTCTTCGCCCTTATGTCCTCTATAAGCTGGGCATTTTGAAACTACAACTCTAAATGACAGTTTAATGACTTTCATCTAAAACATTGTAGCTCCGCCAGGGAGAGAACCCTAGCCGCCGCCACCACCCGCTCCCACCTCTCCCCCTCCATCCTCCCTCGCCGCCGCCAGGGGGCGCGGCCAGGCAAAGCCTGGTCGACGCTGGTGGCGGCGGGGATCTCTCTCGCCCTCTCGTCTTCTCTATGGAGCGAGGGCGTGGTGCAGGCGCCGGGCACCTCGGCGGGGTGGCTCATCGGGGCGGGGCGGTGCGTGGGTGTAGCAGGCGGCGGCAACTTCGGCCGTTCACGGCGGCTGGAGGTTGGATCCCAGGGAGGTGACCCTGGTTTGGCGGCGGCGTCCTGGTCTCCCTTGCGATGGCGGGTCGTCTCCCTCAGCCCCGTTGATACCGTCCTCGCTATGTGGTGGTGGTCGCCATTGTCGGCGTCGAGCTTGCGGGACGGTTGTCATCCGTCTGCGGTCAAGAGTCTCCGGGGGAAACCCTAGAACCTTCGGATCAGTCGATGGTGGCACATCGTGTCATATCCTTGTTGAGGCATCGTCTTGGAGGTCTTGCCACAGCTGATGTATATCGTCTCCTAGCCCGGACTGCTCCGGGAGAAATCCTAGATCTGATCCCGGATCGAGCGATGGCGGCGTACGGCGTTGTTTTCCCTCCTGGGGGCATCGTCTATGGAGCAGATGTAAGCTGGAGGGCCCTGAGGTGGAGCGGCGTTTTTCTTTCGTGTTGAAGCCGGCGATTCTCGGCGGCGTGGTGCAGCGGGATAGCATCGTTGGATACGTCATGTTCGACGCGCGCAGGGTGTTGGAGCTATCTAGCGTCGTGGTGGCAGGCCTCGCAAGGTCATTGCATTGATCTCTCCTGAAGATTGGTATGCGGAAGACGGTGGTGGCGAGGACTTCTGGAGCGTGCATGATGGTACGCGCCGAGGGTCTGCCGGACCGGTTGTGCCACCTGCTCGCCATTGGGCGACTTGTCGAGGCCTTCGGTTTTTTGATGATGCGCGTTGGTGTGATGTCAGGGTGTTGGCTCTGTTCATTGACCCCCTTCATCGGTGATGTAGGATTAGCGAGCTGTCGTTAGTTTGGTGGCTTCGGTTCGATCTTTGTAATTCTTCTTGTAAGATGTTGTGAATAATCTAATAAAAAAGCCGTGTGCATCCCTTGGATGTAGAAGCTGGGGTGATATTTCCCCCATTTCGAAAAAAATCTAAAAAATTGTAATTCTAGGGTTTACAAGATAATCCGAGCTGTATTTAGATAGACATGCGGTTATCATTGCTGATTGTGAAGAATTTAGCTGTCAATTAGTACATGGACACAGGAAATACGTCATTAAGTTAGTGGAGACACCAAGTGTGACTGAGTTAGCATTAATAATACTGCAACTACATGCTTCACAACCTCTCAAACTAAAGCATAGATCATTGTGAAAATCTAGCTGAGAATCATGTAAGAGCATCTCCAGGGCGCCCCCTATCATGTACCATGAGTCTAGAAACAGCGCCTGCTTCCGCTGGTGGTGGAAGATCTCTTCGCTGGTGGGCACTGGTGGCACTGACACCCCACCCAAGATGATGGCCCAGCCCCTCGGCACCGTCGCTCTAGGCAGCGCAAGGATGCCGTACTTGGCGAGCTTGCTGGCCTCATGCCATTCCAGCCAACGCTGAGGCGACGGCAGGGCAGACTCGAGGATGTACGGGTAGAGGGGATAAATAGGAGGCTGTTCGCGATAGGTGGGCGGGCGGTGGCACCATTACTCCGGTGTCTCGGAAGTCGATCCGCCTGCCTTGACTCCTATTTAACCCGTCGACAGGACTGGTCAGAGCGGCTGCCAAGCAGGCCAAGGGGAGGCCGTCCGACGTGGCACGGAGTGCCGGCGCCCCAGGCCTGGCCCTTGTGGGTAGGGGCTGGCGTGGTGTTGCCAGCTATTTTATTGGACTCCAAAATGCGCCAGCGGCCTATGGGGGGCGCCGGTGGGACGCTATTGGGCGCCTGTGGGGATGTTCTAAGAAGCAACTTGTATGAACAGGGGCTCAAGGAATGGCAAAGCAGATCACAAGCCAGAGAAGTTTTAGCCTTTTGGAAAATACTACTTGGATTTACAGGGTTTAGTGAAATAACGTTGTAGATCAGAAAATGTTATTTTGTTGCATATAGTTTTCTGTGATGAATATGCATGTGTGCTAGCAATGTGCAAGAGTTTGAGAGGTTAACATAAATATCTTGTGAGGGTGACAGAAAATTTCGACATAAACCCACAGAAATCGGTAGAGGAAGATAGCCTTTTGGGCTTAAGTCTCAACCCATCGACTCTACGAGAATATAATTTATTATTTTGTTTTGCCATGCACTTGTTCTGTTTTTGTAGTAGGCCCCCAATGATAGTGCTAAATATGATTGACTTGGTATTTGCTAGGCACCAAGGAGAAGAACCGTTGCCCTTTCCTTTTCATTCTTTCCCAATCATTTTGCCCTTCTGTTTTGTACCGTCAATTAGTCCTGTTTCTGTATTTGAGTGCACACCAGTGAGATAAAGTGCTTGCTTGATCAATTCTGGCCATATCCATGTATTGAGAGGGCCCAAAGAAACAGCTTGGGCACTCCACTTGGCCATGCTTACCATCATGATGAAGTGCATTACGCGCATTATCTGTTAGTAGCCCGTCTGTACAGAATGAGGATATAATAGTGCCCGATTTATACCATGTACCTTAAGGTTGACGCACCACCAAAAGAAGTAGAAGAGCATTAGATGCTATGATTCTGAAGCATGTGCTATGAATGCTCCTTGTCAGATTCCTAACTTCATATGCTCTGCTTGTTGAACTGAATGTCTCAGCCTCTCGGGCAATGTTAGACAACACAGCAGTGAGAAAAACTGAGTTTCCTGAGCTCTCTGTAGCTTGATGCATTCTTCTAAATCTTTGGAAGAGAATAAGACACATTATTGAAACGATTTACACATTTGCTCTAACTCTGTTCACTATAAAACTCACTCGGTACAGCAGTTTTAAGATTGTCGTTAGGTAAGCTGTTCACTAGGGTGTCCAAACTCAGGACAGGTAGCTTAATTTGTGGGGAGCCATTGGCTGTAGGCCCTCCTTTTGACACTCATTTCGAGATGAGTTCGTTATCTGAAACCCATAACCATCACATTTATAACGTGCTGACAGCTGAAATCTTGCATGGTCCTGCCTCCAATCCCTTTCTTCTCCCTGTCCGGTCAAGCCTGTTCAGACTTCAGATGGTGCTATATGCATACATTTTTTTTTTTTTGGGATCTTATAGGGCTGAAGCTACAGAAAATCCAGCCTCTGTTTAACGGATAGCTGGGGATAACGGACATGTATGACATGGAAAAGGTGATCTGAAACTGCACCGCAAGTCTGCAATACGAGCTGGATCCACTATCTTATCCGGTTCGGTGCCACATGAGATGTTCTTCTTCCTTAGGGGAGAGGACTTGCTCCCCACAAGTTAGCGTGTCAACCTTTTTGCAGGGGGATCTTGGCATGTGTAGGGTGAATGTATCTTGCACGGCAGGCCCTGGCGGTGACTAGGCTTCGTGTTCATGTCTTATTTTCAGGATACCGGCTTGGTATACCTTAGGAAGCAACCTAAGCCTGCCAAACGAAAGTCGGATTTGGGGCAGGCATGGGAACAACCAAACCAGGAAACCAACTTTCAGAGGTCCCGCTATATATAGTCTATTAACAGCGTGAACCGTTGATCATGCTCTAAAGCATGATCCTACTAATTTTGAGCTGGACTTCATGATAGGACCCTTTACCAAATTCTGTTGTTTGCATCCTATACACTCAATCCAATGTGTTGCTCTATTTTTATGTTTTTTTATACTATCGAAGCAAACTTTACTCTCTGGTCTTTAGTTAGTACAAAGTGGCTACCCTCTACAGAACTAATCCATTACACATGTATCACGATCAAATGCCCTAAAAAAAATTTAAAGCTCCCCACTCAATTGGAATACAGCACTGCTGTAATTGAACCCTGCATATGTGATCTTCAGCCTTCATGATGCACAGATACATGATAGCCATTGTATATGGCGCTCTCCATCAGTACTGAATGCATATGCCGTGTGTGTGTGATTGATAGAAGCTTCAAGTTCAGTCGTACAACTAGCTGTGTGCATGGGACCTGATCTGAACCTGAGACGTGTTTTGCGTGTACGGCCGTGTGCGTGTGTCTGTGGATGCCGTGTCAGGACAACCCCTACGCCTACAAGCATCCAAATCCCAAAATTAAAGCACCGACCCCTGTGTGATCAGGATAGACCAGGAATTGCTTAGCTGCTTCTGGCCTCCAACTCCATTTCGTGGTAGGCACATGCTTCACGGAGACACAAAAGCAGCAACAGTAGAGGCGCCGTGTATATCACGTGCCTTTCGTTGCACCGCGTCTCGCGAGGAGAGGACCCATCCACAGTTGCACACTACTCATCCTAATCATGTGCCAAGCAAACCGAGTTGTCTTCGAGTTTCTGCATAATTTGGTTAGTTGGATGAAACCTTAATAGTGATTGCAAGTCTCGAAGAAACTTGGCATCTCAGTATAATAAAACATTGTGTATCTGAAAAAATAATGTACTGCGGTTTTCCTCGGATCGATAGGTGCTCAGTGGATGCTGTGTTTGGAAGTTGACTTCCTCACGTAAAAAAAACAAGAGCTTGTGCTTTCTAAATAAATTGGAGTTTACTCCTCATTGCACGTTTTTCCAGTTTAACTTATGTGATGATATGTTAAAATGCTTCGAACAGGGTAACTTAACCCTGCTTGACCCACTGAAATGTAGAAAAAAAAGCGTGACTAATTCTGACTATGAATCAAGTTATTTCCTAGTTAATTGTAACCCACGTTGTAACTCATAATTAGCATGAATCAAGAAACAATCTAATGGTTCGAGTCTAACTCATGAGTCATTCCTAACATGAATCACGAAGCAATCGAATGGTTCAGGCTTTTTTTTTTTCCTCAGTGGCAGCTCCACATGTAACTAGAGTTATCTTCGAGTCTCCGCATAATCCTAGAAAAAGTTATTTTTCTGCGTAATAGCCTGCATCCTAGAATCAGTTTAGTTGGGTAGGGTTTTGTGGTCGGAAGAGAGCCTCATTGCACGTTTTTCCCGTTTAACTTCTATGACGGGGGGTTAAAATGCTTTGCTTGGCTTGATCTTGCAGGAGGAGCAGCACACGGTACCTCTGCAGCAACAGGAGATCTGTGGAGTGTCAGTTAAGAATTCCTTGCAGAGTAAGCCTGCCAGCGCGGCAGGAAGCAGAGCGCCAGCTGGACGAATCAGCGGGCGGCGTCAAGTTTGTTGCTCTCCATCACCCAACCACCTCCCTTCCAACCGGTCCCCACTTCCCCTGCTCTATATATACCCGCGCACGCCCTGGCGCCAGCGATGTCATCCTCACCCGAGACGGCGGCGGCGGAAGGCGTCGGCGGCGGCAAGGACTCCTGCTGCTTCTGCGAGATGACCAAGCAGCACGCCACGGGCTGCTCGCGGCGGCTGCCGAAGCGGATCATCCTGGTGCGGCACGGCGAGAGCCAGGGCAACCTCGACATGTCGGCCTACTCCACCACCCCGGACTACCGCATCCCGCTAACCCCCCGCGGGGTCGAGCAGGCGCGCGCCGCCGGGAGGGGCATCCTCGACGTCGTCTCCTCCTCCTCCTCCTCGCCGGACGGCGGCCCCGACCCCAACTGGAAGGTCTACTTCTACGTCTCCCCCTACGAGCGCACCCGCGCCACGCTGCGCGGGATCGGCGCCGCCTTCCCCCGCGACCGCGTCATCGGCGCCCGCGAGGAGTGCCGCGTCCGCGAGCAGGACTTCGGCAACTTCCAGGTCGAGGAGCGGATGCGCGCCGTCAAGGAGACCCGCGAGCGCTTCGGCCGCTTCTTCTTCCGCTTCCCCGAGGGCGAGTCCGCCGCCGACGTCTTCGACCGCGTCGCCAGTAAGCCCCCCTCCCCATTCCCGTTCTACTAATCCTCCTTCCAATTCGGCTCGATCCGATCCCGGCCTTCCCCGATCTTCTCTCCCCGGCCGCCTCTGATGTCTGATCGCGAAAATAACAAACAATGCAGGTTTCCTCGAGTCGCTGTGGCGGGACATCGACAACGGGCGGCTGGATCAGACCACCAGCTGCGAGACCAACCTGGTGATCGTCTCGCACGGCCTCACCTCGCGCGTCTTCATGATGAAGTGGTTCAAGTGGACGGTGGAGCAGTTCGAGCGCCTCAACAACTTCGAGAACTGCGAGTTCAGGGTCATGCAGCTCGGCCCCGGCGGGGAGTACAGCCTCCTCATGCACCACACCAAGGAGGAGCTCGAGGAATGGGGACTCTCGCCGGAGATGATCACCGACCAGCAGTGGCGCGCCTCAGCCAACCGCCGCAGCTGGTCCGAGGAGTGCTCCTCATTCATCGCCACCTTCTTCGACAACTGGAACTGTCAGCCAGAGGATGAGGACTGCCAGGAAGAAGACCATGGAGGCGAGATCAAGTCTCTGGAGGAGTAACCAATCGATCTCGCCCTTCCTTTAGTGTCTTCACAAATTCTTCGAATTCGATACTGCACGCCTTGTTCATTCGTCTCCACACTCTTCGCTGACTCGAAGGAGTCAGAAGAAGAGAATGCCATGATCGAGCTGTTGAAGTATCCGAACTGACTTGCTCTTTCATTAGTTTCGTCAAAATTTCTTCAGATGTGATACTGCTAGTGTCTTTCGGCATGGATGGATGTAGCCATTGCTGGTTTCCTTATTTATTGATTTCCAAACCTGTTCATATTAGTTAGACATTCAGATACAAATTGGGGAAATGCAGAAGTGGGTTCTCCGAGTGAGAGCAGAATCTTGGAAAATGATACTACTGTATTTCTTCAGGTTTCTTTTTTTTGAATTTTCACCGGGGCGGAATCGATCCCCAACTGAATTTCTTCAGGTTTTGGCTTCCATTTCGTTCATAGCAGCTAGACATGGAGATGCTATTTGGGGAAATGCAGAGGAGGGTCCTCTGATTGAGAGCAGAGCATTGGAGCATAATTTATCTGGAGGTTTTCGTTTTGAATCATTCTTATTGCCAAGTTTATTTGGAATGAGATGATTTTTGGTGCATTTTCTGACCTGTTCATAACAAGACATTGAGAATCCGAATATATGGTTTACGAAATTGCAGGATAAGCTGTTCAATTTGGGAGCAGAGTTCTGACAGAGGCTTTAATTCTAATTTCGTTGTTATTTTCAAGTTTGACAGTTCTTTGGAAATGGGGAATATCTCCAGCATCTTTACTTTTTAGAGGTAATTTCAACTGAGAATTATCAAGATTATTTAGGAGGCAATACATGGGGAAATATCTTAAGCTAGATGTTGTTATGTGCATGTTTCTTTAGTTAACAAGTACCTCAATTGAGTAACAGCTAGTCCCTTTCTACTGGTTTCTTTCTCTTCATTTGTGGATTTTTTCATTTTTTTATTATCTTTTATCAGAATTTTATGTCTCTTTGCAGGACTAGAATATGAGAAAATGGTTCTCTTTATCTAGCAAGTTGTATGTAATCTTTTTTCTGGTCTTTATCTTTATCTGAAGAAGAATGGTTTGTTTATTTATTTTTGTGGGAAGTTTACAGGCCCTTCTTTTTTTTGACGAAAATAAAGGGGAAAATACTTTTGTACCTACTATAAAGGCCCGATTTGAAGAAGATATTAAAATAATATTATTATCTGAGAATTTTGTTTGGTAGTCTCTGTGCACAATCCTAAGAGTACTAGTAGTGTCTGAGCATTTTGTTTGGCAACAAAAGTATTCTTTTATCAGCTCATTTTTCAGCTGTCACGTGCAATTATTCCTTCTTGGTTGCACTAGGAGTCTAGGATACATTTCATTTTCCAACTATTCGCCCATGATGGTCTGTCTAATGCTGCATGCCTGCATCTACATCTTAATCCCTGCACAAGCATGTATCAGTAGTACTACTAGTTTGAGTAATTATAGGAATTGGTAGATTCTATTATAGTCATAGTACATAATCCATGCTGGCACGACGTCGTTGCTCTGTTTTGGTCCGATACTCCGACATGTATCTTTTTCGACGGCTGGTCCGACAGAATTGACCGTGCCGAGAGTGTGGGTGTTGCCGTGGCTTGTTATTGGGGCTAGGCAGTTTTTTTAGAGGGGCTTTTTTTGTTCAGGTGTGCCTGAAACATGAGGATTTTAGGCGCTAAGGATCATCTTGTGTCTATGAACTGTCAACAGTGCGCGTCAAGATCCCGAAATACAGGAGCCGGAGTGTTGAATCTTGACCGCTGAACTGCCATACCGTGTAGCAGTAATCTCTAGCTAACGCGTTGGTACTACCTTTAGGATATGCTTAAAAAAAATTCGAAACATGCATGATTAATTATAATTTGTTCAGCCTGGTAACGACAGCATTTGCTTGATCAGTACAATGAGAAGAGAACTCCACCATTCCGTTCCCACATGATTGAACTGGGACTCGTGACGCTGGCAGGGATACAGATAAGGTAGGAGAAGAGATATGGGGAAATCCAACTCGGCTCACGGGTGTATATAAATTCGTTGTGTGAAAATACATTTTAAAATGTCAAAATATTCTAATATTTTTGTATCTCGTGTAAAAAGATAAATTTTGATGCTCCAACAAGATTACAGGAACTTTTTTTTGTCTTTTTATACATGCCACATAAAATATTGTTTTCTCAAGAAAACTTGTGTACGAATATAGAATATCAGGCACTACTAGAAAAATGCTTATTGCTGGCGCACCAAAAAAGGCTATTGCCGCCGCACTAGAGCCCGCCGTAGGAACAGGCCGGTAGTAATAGCTTATCGTCGGCACACCACCTGGTGCGCCGGCGGTAACTCACATTATCCCGGCGCACCTGTCTAGTGCGCCGGCGGTAAGTTATCCAAGAAAACAAAAAAATAAATCAAATCTAGATCGTCAACCGTGGTTGTCGACTTGTCGTCTCTGCGCCGGTGTAGGAGGTGCACGAGGATGCCGTAAGATCCCAAGGTTGCCGCGCCGGTGTAGGAGGAGGAGGAGAAGGAGGAGTAGGCAGGAGCTGGAGGAGCCCGGAGGAGGTGGAGGAGGCCGGAGGTGATGGAGGAGGCCGAAGGTGGTGGAGGAGGCCAGAGGGCGTCGAGGAGGCCAGAGGTGGTGGAGGAGGCCGGAGGACGTCGTGGCCGTCGGTGCAGGAGGAGGCCATGCGGATGAGTGGGTCACCGGAGTAGCTCGCTGCAGCAGCCGGAGAAGGATGTGGGTGTAGAAGAGGAGGAGGAGGAGGAAGAGGAGGAGGAGGAGAAGGAGGTGGAGGAGAAGAGAAGAGAATGAAAAGGGGAAAGTGAGGACCACATGCAGGTTTGGAGTATATATAGCATAGGTTACCGCCGGCGCACCAAATATGGTGGTGCGTCGGCTATCAATTTTTGTATATTTTCATCAAAATCTAAAACTGAAAAAAAATCCTATTTCTGTTTTGAATTTGCCGAATTCAATTCGGATAGGAAATTTCGCGTAGATAGATTTTGATATAAAAAAGTTTTTCATCGGAGGTCATATGCAACCAAAAATCTCGTTTTACCGAAATATGATGCCATTTTGCATAATATATCGAAATTAATGTTTTTAAATTTTCACTAAAACTAGATGCCATAATTATTCGGTATTTCAAAGGATTTTATTTTTTGAATTTTCAATCATTTTTTTTCGAAAACCGAAAAAGGCGGTCCAAAGGGGGTGGGGGTGTGGTGGTGTGCGGAGAAAAATTGGCAGCTCCTCCTACTATCGACACACCACCATATTGGTGCGCCGGGGGTAATCAGGAGAAGCTGCCCATTTTTCGTGGCCCGAACCTGACCGACCATTACTCCGGGCGCACCTAATATGATTGTGCGCCAGCGGTAAAGGAGCATCACCGACTCCCCCTGTATAGTGGTGCACCGGTGGTAAATAGCACCGGTGTACCTAAAATGAAGTGCGTCGGCGACAACCTTTGCAGCTATAGGCCTTTTCCTAGTAGTGATGATATACACCTAATTTTTTTTTTTTGATATTCTAAAGTTTGTTTTAAAATTATTTTTTACAATATGCACTGTGCGCCAAAACGCCACCTCCTAGGAATGTGTGTATACAGATTTGGAGAAGATGCAGGTAGAGTAGGCAGAATGGGAGAGACTTGGAGAAGATGCAGGTAGAGTAGGCAGAATGGGAGAGAGCATCTCCAGCCGTTGGGGCTTTCTAGGCCGAAATCTGGCGCTATTTAGCGCCGGATGGATGTAAAATTCGGTCTAGGGGGCTCATTTTCCCAGCGGCGAGCCCATGGGAAAAACCGAATATACTTGAATTCAAATACAAATAGACGAAAAAAAATCAAACTTAGGTGAAATTTTAGAGACGTATATAGGCCTAGGCCGAATTCGTAATATATTTGAATTCGGCCATAGGGAAACATAAACTAAACTAACACGGCATTGTACATGCGAGTTCTCGTTCATACCCGCGACGGAAGAACTCGTATGTCGCGAGTTCTCGTTCGTACCTGCGACGGAAGAACTCGTTCCACGTGACGTAGTTGTCGGGAAGTAGCGTGGCTCGGCGCGCTGCTCGTCACTGAGGGTGATGAGCACGGCGTTGATCTTGGCGTCAAGGGCGTCGCATCCCACCGGTAGCGGCGGGATCGGGATGCCCCCCGCGCTCAGGCGCCATCCCCCGGGTGTGCGGAAGTCCGGCGGCGCCGGGTAGCCCGCCATGTGGAGTAGCCTTGCCTCCCACTGGTGTAGAGAAAAGCCGGTCGAAGCCGTTGTTCTCCGCGCCGTCGCCCGCCATTGCTCGCTCGAGGAGGATTGGGGAGAGAAGACTGGGCTGGAGAGAAGGGAGACGGCGGTGGTGAATGCGGCCAGACGCGGTAGTTCTGCGATAAATAGAGGGAGCCACAGGTGAATTCGAGGCGACGAGATTAACTTGTTGCATGGAAGCTATGTGTCCGGCGAAGACTGACCAGTTGCGTGGAAGCTGTGTGTCGAGGCGCAGGCTTTTACAGCACGAGAAAAACGATGCAATGATGACGACGATCGGCTTTTCTTGCCTACAAGTCAGGGCTACCAGGCACGCGGGAACTTTCCTCGATGTTTCCCGCGCTTTTGTTTCTTTTGGACTCCCCGAGCGCGCCTCGGGGTGCCGGGTATGACATGGGCTCGCCGGATGGATGAAATCATCCGAGCGAAAACGAGGAACCGGAGATGCGATTGGACCATTTTCCGCCGTTCAGATGAAAAAAAGGCTGCCGGGAGCCTCATCGAGGAGACGGCTGAAGATGTTCTTACTCTTACAACTGGCTTACCCAATTCCCCTGCCTAGCCCGGCCCATACCCTTTGCCGCGCATGCTGTGAGCCGATGTAGGAAATTCCTATACATCGCCCAGGGCGTATTAACGCGCGCATGCGTGGGAAATAAAGTTGGGCCACGGGCCCATGTACATCTGCTCTGGGTTTTCCGGTTTTAGGACATTTCTTGAACATTCTGCATCAGATCTTTCGTCTAGTTTTAACTGGTTCTGTCGGTATTTCATTTTCTATTTTTTTTTTCGTTTTTTTATCTTATCTTTTTTGGTTTTTGATTTCAAATTCAAGCAAATTTCAAATTCGATCAAATTTCAAATTCAAGCAAATTTTGAAGTTGAGCAAATTTTATTTCTGAATATTTTTCAAACTCTAAACATCGTGTAGATCTAAACTTTTAAAAAATATGAGTTCTTTTTCAAATCTGGGTACTTTTGAAAGAAAAGATAATATTGAAACCGAAAAACGTGCAGTAGCCCGTTCGTGGGTCGGCCCAAAAAGGATGCGTAAGAGAGGCGATGCGTGCGGGAGCTATTCCCTCCCGCAGCGGAGCGATTAATAGGCGCTCCCGCCGATGTACGACACCCGCGACTGACAAGGAATCCTCAGCGAAACCTAGATGCCTATCAACTTGTGGTTACCGCGGGCCGCACACCCCACGCGCGTGGTATGGGCCAGCCTGGTCGGTCCAGTTCACGCTATTTTATCTCTTTCTGATTTTATATTCTTTTTTTGTTTTTTTGGTACCATTTTCTTTCTTAAGATTTAAAAGATTTTTTCTGAATATTTTTTTTGAGTAAATGTATAGATTTAACAAATATTTTATTAAATTTTAAAATGTTCATAGTCAAGAAATGTTCACTCTTAAAAATGTATAAATTCAAAAAATAATCAATCTTGAAAATGTTCATATTAAAAAAAGTTCAATTTTTTTTTGGAAAATATGTTCAATTTCGAAAAATTCAATGAAGAAAAATGTTCAAGTTTGAAAATGGTTCAAATTTTGAAAATACTTAGATTAAAAATATTGAAAATATTGTTCAATCTCAAAAAATGTTTATTTTTTAAAATTGTTCAAATTTAAAATACTCCCTCCGATCCATATTAGGTTCCTCTAAGGCTCTAATATAGATGTATCTAGAGATATTTTAGTTCTAGGTACATCTATACTAATGTCAAGTAATATGAATTAGAGGGAGTATTCATATATGAAAATTTTAAAATAAAATAATCAGATTTATTTTCAAACTTTAGAAATGTTCAAATTCGAAAAAATCGATTTTAAAAAAATATTCATTTTTTAAAATGCTTAATCTTAAAAAACTGTTCAAATTTCGAAATTTTTCAAATGTTAAACAAAAATCATATTTAAAAAATATTCATATTATATAATATATTTCTGAAAAATATTAATTTCTTTTTGTGTGTGGATAAACCGATCTTAAAAAGCAAAAATGCAGTAGAAAAAAAAAATCTAATCTGTTTCTGTTGGGCCGCGGCCCAACTAACTACAGCCTGTCGCAGCATAGGGTGTGCGGCACTCAAGGACGCGCTGACCAGGTCGAAGGGCGAATCCTATACACCGACCAGGTCGGTGTATAGCCAGCGCCGCACACCCCCACATGGGCCGGGCCCAATTCGCATGTTTCGGGAATTTGCTTATTTCGTTTTCTGTTTTCTTCTTTTTTCTTTGGTATTTTTTCTGTTTGTTTTTCTATTTCAGATTCGAAAATTGTTATGACTCAAAAGTTGCAAATTTGAAAATTTTCAAATAAAAAAAACAAATTCAAAAGTTGTTCAAATTTGTTAGGTTCGAAAATTGTTCAAATATGAAAAATGTTTAGATTCAAAATTTGTTCAAAATTGAAAATATCAAAATATTTAAATTTAAAATCTTGAAATTCGAAAATATTCAGATTTGAAATTTGTTCAAATTCGAAAAGTGTTCTGAATCGAAATTTATTCAAATTTTGAGAAATTTTCAGACTTGAATTTTTTTCAAATTTTAAAAATAGTTTAGATCTGAAATTTGTTATAGTTCAAAAATTATTCAACGTAATCAAATTCGAAAAATTTTCAAATTTTAAAATTGTTCAATATTCGAAATTGTTCAAAAACTAAAGGATTGGTCATATTTTTAAAATGTTCAATTCAAAAATTACCTGCTTGGATCCAGTAACTTTTTTGATTAAAAACGTAAAAGAAAATAGATAAATACGTGTCTGGTGGGCCGAGCCCACATATGGCCGGAGGGTGTGGGGCATCTGCTCCCTACCGAGCAGGTTGGTGTAAAGCAGTTCCCGGTCGAAGGATAGGCGCTCTATGAATCTGTAACTCACATGCCACGGAAACGGGCTGGTCTTGGGCCGTATGGCCTTTCCTGGCGAAATGGTAACCAGCCACACCTAAAGAGAAATTTAATAGCGTCTAAAACAACAAAATCTAAGAGATAAAAACTCTTCTAAAAAGAACCTGAATTGAAATCTATGAGCATGTAGAACGCAGAGTGCTTAGAGAGATGGTTATCAGAATATAGTTTTTGTCTACCCATCGGTGCTTATGCATACTAGGTAGACGTCTAACTAGTCACCTCTTGAATTCAAATAAGCACTAGTGCTAAAACAAAATTTTGGTTTATTTTTATAGGCACTCTTTTAAGCATCTTGCATTGTACATCGCCTAAATAGGCACTGACATGGCCCACTTATACTTCTTTTATTTCCGAGAAAATATTTCTTTATACTTTAAATAAATATAATTATGATCGTAAATTAATCTAATAAAATTAAAAATTAAGAATGCTATATCTGTCCAGAACATATTAAATCTGACTTTCAAATTATATAATAGGCCCAAAATATATTAAATCTGACTTTTCTATTTGTCAATTTGTTTTAGGATATTTTTATTGATATTAAAATAATTTCTTACACAGTACGTTCTGTAGAATGGAAAAAACTTTGTATCAAACCAAAACTATTATTTTATAATTATTTAAAAATATTCATATCTTTCAACAAAATTGTTCATAGCTACCAAAGTAAATATCCATATATTTGAAAAGAGATGTTTGTTTGTTTTCAGAATGTATTAGATACACAACGTATCTACTATATAGCTTGGTGACCAGACGGTCCGAGAAGTTCACCTTTAGTTTCTTAGAGTATTTTGTGTACATTTAAGTCCCCCATCTTTTGAAAGCAAACGAGTTTTGTCCCTCACCCAATCCTAAGTGGAACCTGTAACTCTGGCAATCTCAAGCTCCCAAAGGCGACATGTCTCTCCCATGTTTTTCCTCTATTTTATGTGTGTTTTGAATAAATATGTGTCAAGTTTATGTGTGCCGACAAAGCGTTTTGAAGAAGCGGGATGCAGGTGGCTCTCGCGACGGACCGCTAGGTAAGCTCCCGTCCCGCCGCCGCCGGCCGCGAAGGCCCCCGTGCATCCGGCGCCCTCTCCGGCGCCACGCCTCGCGGCATGGCCGCCCCTGGTCTTCCGGATGCTGTCGCCATGGCGGTCACCCCCTCCTCCCCTAGATCTGCTGGTCCGTCCTCCGTCCCGGTCGAGGACCTCTCTCGATCCAGCAGATCCAGGTCCTCTCCTCCGCTGCGGCCAAGGTCGGCCCCCACCGCGTCGACGACCGTTGAGAAGCCTCGCCTTCAGTCCATCGTGGTCTGCGACGCCTTGCCCATGGTCAATGCCTCGGAGGAGCAACCTTTCCCTCCTTGGGAGGTGGTGCTTCCAAGGCGCGGCCGGCGTGGGCGTTCCCCTCCTCTTCCGGCAGGGCCGCGGCCCATCCCTCCGCCCAACCCTGCTCGCCTGGCCTTCTTAAGGCGCTTCAGAGGCCGCTGCCTCCGCTGCCTCAGCAAGAACCACCGCCGCGCCGACTGCAGGGACCCTGTGAGGTGACTGCTGGGCTTGGGGCCACACCGCCGGCGTGCGCTGTCCGCTCTCCCGCCGTCGCCCTTCACCTAGAGGAGCTATGCACGCCCGGCTTCGCTTCCCCGCCCCGCCTCCTGCCATGGACCGCTTCATCGCCTCCAAGCCGGCCCCTCGTCGCGCTCCGCCTGCCTCGAGCCACACGGTCATCATCGCGTCCCGTGCCATGGAGCAGCAGGTCTTCAACCTGCGGAGCCGCGGCATCCTCGTCACCGCCACGGAGGTGCGGCACTGCGCCAACCCGCATCTGGTGGGGCAAGCTCTGGAGAAGGAGCTCCGACTGCCACCTCATCAGTTGCGGGTCACCCGCCACCACCCCGAGGCCTTTTTCGTGCTCTTCGACATCCCCTCGCACCGCGACCGCGCCATCTCGCTCGGCCGGCTCAACGTCGACGGCTCTACCTTCCTGCTCCAAGCCTGGCGGGAGTCTGACCATGCCGTGCACCAGGTCTACAACCTGCACGTGCGGGTCTGCATCGAGCGCATGCCTATGCACATGTGGTCCAGGGAAGGGGCACAGGAGGTGCTCGGTGATCACGTCCTCGTCGACCGCCGCGACAGCCGCACCTACGCCCAGGACACGACGGAGCTCTTCAGCTGCTGGGTGTGGTGCCGCAGCCTTGACCGCATCCCCAGCAATCACGGCTTTTCTGTGTTTCCGCAGGATGCTGGTCGCGTGGTTGAGATGAACGGCTTCTCGCCGCCGCGCCGGGAGGTGGCGCCGCCACCAGAATGCCTTCGCTACGACTCGCTCATTCACATCGATCTTGCGGAAGACTGGACGGTGCGGGAGGCGCGCACCCCCTCCACAGGCCAGAGCGGGGTTCCGTCGTCCAGCTCCTCGGAGGAGCCCCCGTACCCCTCGGTTCAGCCTTTCACCTGGCGCTTCGGGGTCCCTGATGGGGAGGAGCGGAGCTACGGTGGTCGTCGACAGGACGGCTGCCGCAACATCCCCACCTACCAACGCCGCGACGACGATGGTGGCTCCTCCGGTGGCCGGCGCAACTGGCGCGACGTGGCGGCGGCTCCCGCTCGCCACACCGCTCCGGCTTCCGCTCCCTCGGGCCGTGACGGGGCACGCCACCGCAGCCGCTCTCCGGTGGGGCATCGCCAGCGCGCTTCCTCTCTGCCTTCCTCGTCCAAGCCGGCCCCGCACGCGTCTCCTGAGCTCCTGCCTCCCCCGCCTCCGCTGCCGGCGTTCGGCCCTCGTCCTCAGCGTATTGTCGAGGCTGCGGTCAAGTTGCCGGACCTGCCCCATGATGCCGCCCTTGCCCCTATCTTCGACGATCCTCTGGCCGACCTGACGGGGGCAGCTCACCAGGTCGACCTGGCCTGGGGCCCTGCTAGCTCAGACCCGATGTGTTTCGAGCTTGAGGCGGCCTGTGCAGCATCGCTCTCCATGCCGCTCTCCTTCCAGGGCAGCCCCTCCGACAGCTCTGGGTTGCCCATGGTGCCTCACCCATGGGCGGCGGACTTCGGCGGGCCTCCCCTTTCTGGGCCAGAACATGTCTCCGATGTTGTTGCGCAGGTCGACGACATGAACCTCGTGGGCGAGCCCGCCACGGGGGCCACTGCCACTGCCACGACGGAACCACCTGAGGACTTCCTTCAGATGCTCTTCAAGGCGCCGCCGGCCGCGATCCTGGGTTCATCACCTCTCAGGCCTGCGGACGCCCCGCCGGTGCCGGCCGGCAACATCTCCATCAAGCGCAGCCAACGCCAGTCCTCCATCAGCTCCATCCCGGTGGCCCAGCGCGCCACCCTTAGGCTCGCCAAGGAGATGAAGGTCGTCAGCGGTGAGGAGCGCCAGGTGGAGAACGCGGCCGCTGGCCTCGTTGAACGCTTCAAGGACCCCCTCTCCGACGTCGACATTGACGGCCTCGCGGTGCTGACCCGCGTCGACCGTGAAGCCCTCCATCGTGCAGCACAGAAGTCCGTCACGGGCAGAGCCGCCGCGCTGGCGAACTAGTTTCTCCAATGTTAGCTCTTTTAGTCGTTCAGCAGCTGCCATCGGTCCTAAACCGATGTTTTTCTTCTTCGTTTGGGTGGTGTGGTGTGTTCATCGCTGGGACGGCTCGTTTGAGGCGGTTTAGTTGGCGGCTGTCCCACGCCGTTGAGTTTGTAGGCGGGTGTATTTCCCTTCAATCAGATCTAGCTGCTGTCTTCTCTGCTGCGCTCGGCTCCTCGTCTTGCCGCATTGTTTGGTGCATTCCTCGCCCTCCTCGTCCGCCCCCTCTAGCGTTTCCCCCGGTTTTTAATGAGTGAAGTCTTGTGTCCAATTATCACCTGGAACCCTCGCGGCCTCAACATGCCGGCGAGGCGAACAGCGGTGGCCGAGCTGGCCTCTGCTGCCAGGTGCGCCATTCTTTGCCTTCAGGAGACGAAGCTAGCCATCATCGACAACACTTTGGCCACGGAGATTGCGGGCCCTTCGCGTCGGAACTTCTTCTTCTTGCCTGCATCAGACACAAGGGGCGGCGCCGCCATCTTCTGGGACGATTCAGTGGTGGCCCTGTCCAATGCTTCCATTCTCGCCCACTCCATCTCGGTTTCTGTCAAGATCCTGGAAACAGGAACTGAATTCCTTCTGTCCACCGTCTACGGTCCCTCAACAGCGGACGACAAACAAGCTTTCCTTCAAGAAATGGTGAGTATCAAACCAATGGCGGGCTCCCCTTGGCTGATCATGGGCGACTTCAACCTCATCTACGAAGCAAGAGACAAGAACAACCTCAACCTTTCTCGCCGGCTTATGGGACAATTCCGTGCCGCGATCGACGCCTCCGAGCTGATCGAGCTCCGACAACAGACGTTTTTCCTGGTCCAACGAGCGTGCTGACCCCACCTTAGTCTACCTAGATCGCATGTTCTACAACGTGGCCTGGGACGCCATCTTCTCACCCTGCACGGTTCAGGCCTTATCGTCCTCCCACTCCGACCACTGTCCGCTGCTCATCACCAGCATCTGCACGCCGCCGCGCAAGGCTAGGTTTCGGTTCGAGAATTTCTGGCCGCGCCACGCGGGCTTCCTCGACACCGTCAGAGAGGCGTGGGCTCCGGGCATGCCATCCACCAATCCCCTCACTAGGCTGCGCGTCAAACTCGGTCGCACCGCGCGGGCACTTCGCTCCTGGAGCAAGGAACTTTTTGGGGATGCCAGATTCCAGCTTCACCTCGCCAACGAGATTATTCACCGCTTTGATGTCACTCAAGACTCCCGCGCCCTCAATCCGCTCGAATTCGAGCTTCGTAAGATGCTGAAGACCAGAGTGTTGGGCCTTGCCGCTATAGAGAGATCACGACGTTGCCAGGCCTCCAGGATTACCTGGTTAAGAGAGGGGGACGCCAACACCCGCTATTTCCACGTCAAGATGAACTCCAGGCGCCACAAAAACTTCGTGCATGCGTTAACGACGGATCGTGGCATTCTCACAGCCCACCACGACAAGGAAGAAGCTGTTCACCGCCACTTCTCTAGGGTTTTGGGCACTCCCGCGACGCCATCCCTCTCTTTCAACTGGGATGCCATGGATCTTCCTGCGCTTCCTCCCGGCGGCGGCTTGGACAATCCCTTCACCTCCAAAGAAATCTGGGAGGCGATCAAGGATTCGCCGGCGGAAAAGGCGCCGGGGCCTGACGGCTTCACCGGCATCTTTTATCGGCGCTGCTGGGGCATAATCAAGCATGACATATTGGAGGCCTTTCACCACATTTTTCACCTGGCGAGTGGGGACTTCGCCTCTCTGAACCGTGCCTTCATCTGCCTGCTCCCGAAGAAGGACGGCGCCTCGTCGATCAGCGACTACCGTCCAATCAGCTTGATACACTCTGTCGCAAAGCTCTTCGCCAAGGTGCTCGCTCGCCGCCTCACAAAGGTCATTGGAAGCTTAATCTCGCCGGCGCAGAGCGCGTTCCTCAAGACTCGCACGATCCACGACAATTTCCTCTACGTAAGGAACCTGGCTCGCTCCCTCCATCGCAAGAAAAAGCCGGCTCTTCTGATCAAGCTGGACTTCGCGAAGGCGTTTGATTCGGTTTCGTGGGAGTACCTCCTGGACTTGTTGCAACATCTGGGTTTTTCTTCACGTTGGAGGGATTGGATTGCCCTGCTGTTATCCTCGACCACATCCGCTGTCTCCCTTAATGGCGCCATCGGCTCTTCCATCCGACACCGACGCGGTCTCCGGCAGGGGGACCCTCTGTCCCCACTCCTCTTCATCATCGCCATCAATCCTCTTCAGAAGCTCTTCCAATTTGCTACAGACCTTGGTCTCCTTTCCCCGCTACCGGTGCGCGAGGCAAAATTCAGACTCAGCCTGTACGCGGACGACGCAGTTTTTTTCCTTAACCCAATCGCTGAGGAGATGGAAGTGGCCCTTAGCATCCTCCGCTGTTTCGGCCAAACAACCGGCCTACAGATCAACATGGCCAAGTGCTCCGTCGCTCCGATCCGCTGCGACGACCTGGATTTGGACACCGTGATCGCCTCCTTTGCGGGCGACAAAGTGAACTTCCCCATTCGCTATTTGGGACTTCCGCTTTGCCTGGGCAGGATTCGCCACGTTCACCTGCAACACATCATGGATCGGGCGAGATCCCATCTGGCTGCTTGGAAAGGAAGATGGATCAACGCGGGCGGGCGCAAGGCTCTAGTCTCCTCCGTGCTCAGTTCCTTACCAATTTTTGCGATGACGGTCCTCAAAATTCCACCAAGTTTTCTAAAGGAGTTTGACAAACTAAGACGCAACTTCATCTGGGATATTGAGGACACCACGACGGCGGGAGGGAAGTGCAAGATTAGCTGGAAGAAAATTTGCTCGCCCACGCAACATGGAGGTCTCGGGCTTCCCAACTTAGCTCTTTTCGCCCGTGCCCTTCGTCTCCGTTGGCTCTGGATGGAATGGAGCGATGAGCCTAGGCCATGGCTTGGCTCGCCCACACCATGCGACGAAGGGGATCGGGCCCTTTTTCACACTGCAACTAGGGTCTCTCTTGGCGACGGTAAACGGGCCCTCTTTTGGCGATCTACCTGGCTTGGAGAGGCTCCCCTTGATCATCAGTTCCCAGGGCTTTTCGAGACCTCATGCCGAAAAAACAAGACTGTCGCCGCAGCCCTGCACAACAACAGCTGGGTTCATGACCTGGCAAGGAATTTCCCACCGCAGCTCCTCCGCGATTTCATCAAGTTGTGGAGGATGATCCGGGCCACGAATCTGCGCCCGGAGGTTCCCGACTCCATCTCCTGGTTGCTGTCCAAGGGCGGCTCCTACACAGCCAGCTCCGCCTACAAGATCCACTTCGAGGGCCAGGTTCGTTCGGAGGCTCCAACCATTGTCTGGCAATAATGGGCGCCGGCCAAGTGTAAGTTCTTCCTCTGGTTGCTGCTCCATGACCGTCTCTGGTGCGCCGATCGCCTGCAACGCCGCCGATGGCCAAACGAGTACTTCTGCCCGCTCTGTGTGCGGAACCTCGAAACCTCCTGGCATCTTTTCTTCGAGTGCCCCTTCGCACAACAGATTTGGGGAGGCGTGGCGGCTTGGACGAATTGTGGTTCCCTGGCCCCGGCAGTTTGGGCCAATGAGAGGAATTTTGAATCAGTTTGGCATCAGATCATGGAGAAGGCGCTGCCACGGCACCGAAAAGGCATCAAGTCCATTTTCACCCTTGTGTGTTGGGGTATCTGGAAAGAACGGAATTCACGCATTTTCAACAACAAGCTTTCGGCGAAGTCAACAATCATAGCTTGCATCAGAGACGAGGCTCGGGAGTGGGCTTTTGCTAATGCCAAAGCTCTCAGAGAACTGCTGTTCGATCCGCCGTGAAAACTCTTGGCACCAAAGCTTCCCCCTTTTTTCCGTTTTTCTTCTCCTTTCTCTTCCGTTCTCCGCCTGTCCCGTGATGTAATTTCATTTTCGGGCACGCACTTGTAAAGTTTTCCCCCTGCTTATCAATGGAAGCCAGCATTCGCTGGATCTTTCGAAAAAAGTTTATGTGTGCCAGCATGGATACATGGGCAGCCCTAAGGCCCTCCTGCCCGGGCTTGCTGGCAGACCTATGTCTTACCTCCTGTAATATTTTACGGATATTTACACTGAAAATTATTATCTTCAGGACCTTGATCTTTGGTTTTGCCCATATTTCAAAGACTTCAAAGCTTCTAGGTACCGCACCACATAAGCAAGGATGCCGGCCGTTTCTAATCAGATAAAGGACAGGGTTTTGTTCTGTTTAGAAAGACAAGGAAAAGAAAGACAAGGGCCTAAAATAAACTGTGAAAACAGTTGAAGTTATTTCAACATTACTATCTGTTGATCACTTTGTAAAGCCTACAACCTTGAGTTTCCGTGGTTTTCACGGATCACTAGCTGCTATAGAATCTATTCTTCCGAATCAGTTCGACTGCAGAAGCTGATTATCCGTAATAATTGAAAAGATTACGAATCCGATCATGACAACGACTAATTAAAGAAATCACGCTAACAAAGTATACAAGCGTGCAACCAACAAACAGCGTAAGGATCCAAAATTATTTAGCTGGCATACTCATACTGATGGAGTAGCAAGAACCACCACACCGTATCACGCATGCAGTGCGCGCCGGCTGTATATATGTACACGCTGAACTTTGATAAACAAATAATTTGGCGAGAGTATGATCACATCATAATATCGGGGCTATAACTTATGTGTACTAAACGAGCAAGTTAAATAATTTGTACTGATGGCACAAATACATGCGCGGATGACTGGACTTGATGACGACGGTGGCCGGTGGTGGGCGAGCTAATTAGCGACCGCCGGTGTGCCGGAATGACTTGAGGCCCATGCGCCAGCGGTTCTTAGTCTCCTCGATGAACCTGCCCACCCTAGAGTTGATGTCGTCTCCGGCGCTCTCGGGTTTCTTCGCCGCCGTCCATGGCTGTGCCTTCTGCGACGCGCCGCCTCCGGCACCGTGGTGAGGAGGTTTGACGTGGACAAGGTTGACGTAGTCGATCTTCTCCACCTTATGCACCGCCACCTCCCCGCCGTCGACTACCGGACCAGGGGCCTTGCTGCTCTTACCCCAGCGGAACATGTTGTAGCTAGCTGCTAGGTAGTAGGACTGAGCATCACAGACCTGTAAGTCCCCCGACCTAACCTCTCCCCCGAGGCGGCGGCGCCGCCCGCCGTCCCCGGGGAGTTCCCCTCCGCTCCGCCCTCCTCCCCTCCCCTACAGGCCCCCCTCCTCCGCCGTCGTCGCCGAGGACGCCGCGGGGCAAAGCCCCTGTGGTGAGGCGGCGGTGGCGGCTCGGTCCTCCGTCGGCAGAGCGCAGCGCGGCCTGCGGGAGCGTGTGGGGGCGGTGGCCTACACCCTCCTCCTCCGTCGACTGAACGCAGCGGGATGGCGGTGGCTGGCGGATCTCCGGCGGCCGGCGGCGGATGTTGGATGCGGTGTGGTCGGATCTGGGCTGGAGGTTCGGATCGCGATCCATCGCGGCTGCGTCTCGTCAATGGCACGAGGAGGCTTCGCTGGGTCTTCTTCGCGGCTTGAGGACGTCCGGGTCTTCGGCCCGGGCATGGTGGTGGTGGCTGACTTCATCCACCGAAGGCAGTCGGCCAGGCTGGCTGTGTTGGATTTTTCATCCCACTTCCAGCGCCGGCAGCGAGACGGGGAGGCATAGTAGCTGGTGAAAACCGAGCCGACTCCGGTCATGGCGGGCGATGGCGGCGTCTGCGCCGTTATCTTATTGAAGGCATCGTCAAGCAACTATCGCTAACCTACTCGTTCCGGCGGCGAGTTGGAGGAGCTTGGAAGCCGGCGATGGTGTCGCCGGTGGAGGGTTGGAGTGGCCAGCCCAGGATGGTCGCCGACGTGGGGTCCGACCTGAATAAAGGCAGCGGTCCTAGGGCCTCTCTTGCGTGAAGAGGAGGACCTACCGGAGGCCTGGACTCGTGATCTGGCCGGAGTGTTGAGTTCCGGAAGGCTCCACCGAAGAATGTAACAGTGCTTTTGCCTGGAGTTTGTTGGATCGGAGGTATTCGGTCGTGCGCACCCATGTTTTTATTCCGACCGATTGGTTCTGGAGGGAGCGGCGCGAAGCTCTTTTTCTTTGATTGACATCAAGTGACTATGGATCCATGATGAAAGTCGGAAGAAGAGAATTTCATGAAGGCCGGAGGGAGGACTAGCTTAGGGAGGTTCAAGTCTTTGCGATTTTGAGGGACTTGCTTGGTGTTCCGGGCTTCACAGCGGTATGAAAGTGGGGGCGACAACACAGGTGAAGTGCAGAGTCCTACCTTTCAGGGTGAAAACCCAAGGTCTGGCCTTAATTGGTTGTGCCTGGCAATGTCCTTGGTGGAGGCATTTGTTTTGAGAGCGGGGACTAGTGTGTAATTCAGGTGTTGTCTTGGCGGTGGATGTATTGCTGTTGTTAGGCACGAGATACTGTAGCGGGACTTTTGTTTCTTAGTTTTCTTTTCTTGTTTTTGGCTGTGTGCATCCGTAGTGTCATTAGGGTGGTGCGTTGTTGCAGAGGCTGGGTGTAATTGGTATCTTCTTGATATTAATATATTCCCTTTATCGAAAAAAAAAGCTGCTAGGTAGTACGTTCGATGCCTATTTTGTTCCTGAGCTATACTTGGATGGGGATTGGCAACGATGGCCTCTTTTTATAGCGGACGTGGGATATATGCTTTTGTAGGTCAATGTTCATACACAAAGACGACTTTGCGCGCAATGTGTTACCTAATTACCAACCAGTGAAGTACTGAAGGCAATAGTGGAAACTTTTTGGACCTCCTGAAGATAATAATTTCGAAATGATGGAAACTCCTACCGATGATATTCCGCAAATTTCTGAAGAGGAGAATGCCCTCTTAACTGCGGATTTCATCGAGGCAGAAGTGTTTGAAGCCATATCTCAAATGGAACACAACAAATCGCCGGGGCCAGATGGGTTTCCCGCAGAATTTTATCAAAGATTTTTGGATGTCATTAAAAAGGACCTGATGGCTATGTTTGGTCACTTTCAGGCTGGTGGTTTCCCATTGTTCAAGTTAAATTTTGGGATTATGACTTTATTACCTAAAAAAGAAAATGCAGTGAAAATTCAACAATACAGGCCTATATGTTTGCTTAATGTTAGTTTCAAAATTTTCACTAAAGTCTCCACTAATCGGGTTTCGGTAGTGGCTCACAAAATAGTAAAACCTACCCAGACGGCCTTTATGCCTGGTAGACATATCTTGGAAGGGGTTGTTGTTTTGCATGAGACAATCCATGAATTACATCGTAAAAAATTGGATGGGGTTTTATTTAAAATTGATTTTGAGAAGGCATATGACAAGGTGAAATGGCCTTTCGTTCAACAAGTATTGCGGATGAAGGGTTTTAACCCAGTTTGGTGTGATCGAATTAAATACTTTGGGCGGGGGGGGAGGGAGTGTTGGGATTAAGATTAATGATTGCGTTGGTCATAATTTCCAAACAAAAAAGGGTCTGAGACAGGGAGATCCGCTATCTCCGATTCTATTTAATATCATAGCTGATATGTTAGCTATTTTAATTATGCGGGCTAAGGAAGCCGGTCATGTGGGTGGTCTTATTCCCCATTTGGTTGAGGGGGGGGGGGGTGTCGGTTTTGCAGTATGCAGATGATACTATTATTTTTATGGAGCATGACTTACTTAAAGCGGTTAATATGAAACTTATATTATGCATTTTCGAGCAGCTATCGGGGTTAAAGATAAATTTCCATAAGAGCGAATTATTCTGTTTTGGTAAAGCATCAGAAATGGAACACCAATATAAAGAAATATTTGGGTGTGCATCTGGTTCTCTGCCGATTAGATATGTGGGAATCCCAGTTCACCACCGTGTGCTCCGTAATTCGGAATGGAACCCAGTTGAAAATAGATTTGCCGCAAAGTTAGGTTGTTGGAGGGGAAAATTGCTTTCGTATGGAGATCGACTTACCCTTATCAACGCGGTTCTTACTAGTTTACCCATGTTTATGCTATCCTTTTTGGAGATTCCGGTAGGAGTAAGAAAGAGACTTGATTTTTATCGGTCTCGCTTCTTTTGGCAATCAGATGAGCATAAGAAGAAATATAGATTGTCTCGTTGGAATATAATTTGTAGACCTAAGGATCAAGGGGGTTTAGGTATTGAAGTCCTTGAACTGAAAAATAAATGTTTGCTAAGTAAATGGCTTTTCAAATTATTAACTGAGGAAGGAGTGTGGCAACAATTGCTACACAATAAGTATCTCAAGCATAAGACTTTAGCCCAGGTTGAGGAGAAACCCACTGATTCCCCATTTTGGAAGGGATTAATGCGGGTTAAGACTGAGTTTTTTAAGAGGGGCAAATTCAAGGTAGGAGATGGGTCGAGGATTAGGTTTTGGGAAGATATATGGTTGGGTGATGTGCCGTTAGCGCAACAATATCCGTCTCTGTATAATATTGTCCAAAGAAAAATGTGTTGGTATCTACGGTTTTGAGGCAAGTGCCTATTAACATTGGTTTTAGGAGATCTCTAAATGAACATAAGTGGAATCGGTGGCTGCATCTATGTGAGCGTTTAATGTCTGTGCATCTTATTAATGAAAATGATAAGTTTATTTGGAACTTAACAGAGTCGGGTGTGTTCTCAGTTAAATCTATGTACTTGGATCTTATGAATGGACATACTAGATTTTTGCGCAAATACCTTTGGAAGATCAAAATTCCGCTAAAGATTAAAAATCTTATGTGGTTCCTTAGTAATAAGGTGCTGTTAACTAAGGGTAATTTGCTAAAGAGAAAGTGGGCAGGTTGTCAAAAATGTTGCTTCTGTGATGAGAATGAGAACATTGATCATCTGTTTATTTTCTGCCCGTTCGCAAAACTAATTTGGAGGATGGTTTCTTTTCTTATAACATACCTCCTCCATCCAACATTACTAATATGTTCGGTAATTGGTTGAATGGAGTGCCTAAGAAAGATAAGGAACGAATTCGTATTGGTGTTTCTGCAATTTGTTGGTCGATATGAACTAGTAGAAATGATATTGTGTTTAATAAACAGAAGGGAACCAATTTTTTGCAGGTTATTCTTCGTGCGGTGCATTGGATACAGGTATGGGCATACCTACTTCCAGAGGACCAGCGGGATATTATGGCTACTGAATGCAACCATCTTGCGACGGTCACTCGGGACTATTATTTCCAGGCTACTGGATGGCGGCATATTAGAAGAATTGAAGATGGATAGTTTTTGTATACTTTTAATCTTTATTTGGTTGGTTCGTGTCTCGACTTTAGATACGGCATGATTGTAATAAGTACGCACTTTGAACATCTTTTAAATAAATGAAAGGGCTGTGTGCATCGGTTGATGCAGAGGCCGGGGCTATGCTCCCATATCAAAAAAAAAAGTGGAAGCTCACGGTAGTTTTGCGGGCGTATAGAACAGAAAATCGAGTGAGATAGTCATCATAAGAGGTGATGTTGGCGTCTCATGTCACAAATGTTTGTTCCCTGCTAAGAGTCTAGAGGGTGTCTATTCCTACCACTGGGTTGATTGCATATGGCCGACATGGTGTGATTTATCTGGAATCTCTTATGTTTTCTACCATATGTAATGTACTACTCACATGATTTGGCCGTAGTGGGAGCCGACATGACGGAGCCATGATTTGGCTATAGCGGGGCAACGATGAGTTTGTGTTGTTCAGCATGAAGGAGGCGAATTGTTGTAGTTTCCGTTACTTAATATAGGGACAAATATAATAGAGGTGGGGGTTTCTTGGGGTGGACATAAAACTCGAAACTCTTGAGCTCGGCCCTGCTAGAAGGTCTAAACAAGGCAAGCCCAAGCCTCAGGCCAAGCTTGATGGTTGCAAAGCTCTGCAACCTGGCTCCATGAATCTAGCAAGTCGGCTCGAACTCCCGATCTATAAAAAAGTCTGCCAGCCTAGGCTTCGTAAAAAACTTAAAATTCACAATCAGAATTATATATAACATGATGTAAAATTGAGAAAGTTTTACTTAAACATGTAAATGTTGATGTATTTACAGTAGGCAGTAGCCACACATGATTGAGTTTTAGTAACATGTTTGAATAAAGTGATTAGATACTAAAATGCGTTCCCTCGATAGAAGGCTACATAGAATTGTGGTCATTAAACAAAGCTGAAGTTACAGAGCCTGCAACATAAGCCAGAGAAGAGGAGCATCGGGGAGGACATGATGTGCACTAGTGGTTGGGGCGCCCCATGGGGCGCCTCCTCGCCGGTCAGTGGCTGCCTAATCCGAGAACCATGATGGTCAGCTAACTCACAAACCATGTGGTAAGAAACAAACCATGTAGCAAAAAATAGTAGCACGTTGATCACTTAGATGAATGCAACAATATGGAGAGATAAAGATACATCAGCCTGAATTGTGATTGCACCATATGAAATTCAGGATTACATCGGAGTATGATACTATGATACATGCACCTCACATACTTAAAAGAATGTATAACACATCATAAATGAGCCGTATACATCAGTTTACGCAGAGGATGGGCCTAGGCCCTTTGTGAAGAAAAAATAACACATCATAAATGGTCGATCCACATGATCAACAATCTGAACTTATAAGGGAATTCGACAAATGCATGGTTCGATCCTTCCCCCATTGCAATATCTACAGAGTAAAAGCTGGGAGCAAATTAAACTCGGTCAATGTTGGTTGCCCATCACTTGTTCTAGAATAGATAAGGAGGTGAGAGTCCCTGAATCACTTGAAATTAACTATGTCCAAAGATTAGTACTGCAATAAAAAATACAATTACAATAGAACTAATCCACATTTTAGCAAAAGAAAAAATTGATATTTCATCTAGTTACCTGTTTGTAGTGAACACCAAAATATTATATCTTGCTTTGTGGTATGGTATGATGCTCATACAAAGTCTTGTCAGGTAAGCTGTAATTTCCGGGATACATCCTAAAAGCTCCAATTTACACTTTACCAGCAGAAATAGTCCTTGCAGGGTCAATGATAACAACAAAAATTGCTCTGTAAACCGATGATGAAGCATCTGAGTAGAAACATCAATGCATGGCAACCATCATCCATAATCAGGGTGTGAGTGGTACCATTCAACCACATTTGCCAACCTTCCACCCTGTCCAAGTGAAGAACATACGCTATTTAGCATTAACAACAAAATTGCAAGTAATTATTTACTCACACATGTCAGTAGCAGCATTCTCCAAATGATCATTAAACAATGTAAGTATGTAACATTTATGTAAATCCATATTTTCCAAAACAGAATGAACAAGTACAAATGTACGATCATGTATGCATATTGTATATATAATGTCAACAATAACATCAAAAACCAGAGATTGAATTCAGATAAAGCTTTACATAAATTCGATGTTTACATGAAAACTGAAATATGGAACCATTGGGCATTGTTCAATCTACACAAAATGCTACGGCTCCAATAACTAATTCACACTGCTTGTGAGAAACACATATTCATGAAGAATCGCTATATTTCTTGCTAAATAAAAGGTAGAATCAAGAGGTAGACTAATACATAAAAATACAGCTATGCTTAAATACATCAGTTAGAATGAAGAGCTAGACTACAGTACCATGCCCAACAATGACTCAACAAGACCGCCACGATAGCCTGCTGATGAAAGGCATGCTGATTTTTAATTACAATAACCTGCATATTTAGCAAAATAAATGCTAAATCTGCTGATTGTTCCTCCTTGCTGCACAACTGAAGATCAGCGATAGGAAGAAAAAAAAGCCAACAAAAGAAAAAGAAAACCATATAAGCAAACAACTCTACAAGAAAAAACTATAGTTATAGGCATCGGATAATCTCATATTGTCCTACACTATTAGAAAGTGCCGGGTTTTAACCTTTAAACCACATCCTTGGATCTAAAAGGGAAAAAAGAAGAATATATTGCTATGCGGAAGGAGATGTCTCCATGGTTTAGTCCAGAACCGCCACATCCATCTGTAATGTTTCAAGGGAAAGGAAATCAAGAAGCATCCGAAATCTGAAATCAAAAGCATCAAGGAAAACTATGCGTACTAGAAACACATCAACAAGAGTTCATCTACCTCTGTCTCTGAACCATCTAGTCATTTGGCACCCACCTCTGCTTCTCAAGCATCCAGCGGCTGAAAAATAGTGGTACACGAGATATGGCAAGGGGAGAGTCAGTGCAAGGAGGAGATGGAAAGATAGGAGACATGGGGAAAATGGTATGAAAAGAGGTCAGAGGATGAGATTGGATTCACCTCGGTCCTGCACCGGCGCCGAGGAGAGCTGGGTGCCGCCGCCGCACTGCTCTCCGACAAGAAGTAGTGAAGTACCTGCATCGTGGACCAAGCCAACCACGCTCGCCGTTCCCCGCCGCTAGTCCGTTCCCCATCGTCGCTCAGTATCCCGCCGTCCCCCGCCGCCACACATGAGCCCGTCGTTCCATGCCGCCATCTTTTCCCCGCCGTCGGCTCCCGCCCGTCGTGCTACTCCCAGTAGCCGCCGCCGCCAGGAAGAGTGAGACAAGAGAGAATAGGGTCTGAGAGGAAGAGAGCGCACGAGAGGTTCCAGGTTTCTTTTCCCTTCCTCGCTCGCAGTACATCGCTGTCCTGCAGTACATATGCGCAGTACAAATTGGCCAGGTAGTACATCTACCACAGTACCGATATTTCCCCACGAAGAAGCATCCGAAATCTGAAATCAAAAGCATCAAGGAAAACTATGCGTACCAGAAACACATCAACAAGAGTTAATTCAATTTGGCATCTACCTCTGTCTCTGAACCATCTAGTCATTTGGCACCCACCTCTGCTTCTCAAGCATCCAGCGGCTGAAAAATAGTGGTACACGAGATATGGCAAGGGGAGAGTCAGTGCAAGGAGGAGATGGAAAGATAGGAGACATGGGGAAAATGGTATGAAAAGAGGTCAGAGGATGAGATTGGATTCACCTCGGTCCTGCACCGGCGCCGAGGAGAGCTGGGTGCCGCCGCCGCACTGCTCTCCGACAAGAAGTAGTGAAGTACCTGCATCGTGGACCAAGCCAACCACGCTCGCCGTTCCCCGCCGCTAGTCCGTTCCCCATCGTCGCTCAGTATCCCGCCGTCCCCCGCCGCCACACATGAGCCCGTCGTTCCCTGCCGCCATCTTTTCCCCGCCGTCGGCTCCCGCCCGTCGTGCTACTCCCAGTAGCCGCCGCCGCCAGGAAGAGTGAGACAAGAGAGAATAGGGTCTGAGAGGAAGAGAGCGCACGAGAGGTTCCAGGTTTCTTTTCCCTTCCTCGCTCGCAGTACATCGCTGTCCTGCAGTACATATGCGCAGTACAAATTGGCCAGGTAGTACATCTACCACAGTACCGATATTTCCCCACGAAGAAGCATCCGAAATCTGAAATCAAAAGCATCAAGGAAAACTATGCGTACCAGAAACACATCAACAAGAGTTAATTCAATTTGGCATCTACCTCTATCTCTGAACCATCTAGTCATTTGGCACCCACCTCTGCTTCTCAAGCATCCAGCGGCTGAAAAATAGTGGTACACGAGATATGGCAAGGGGAGAGTCAGTGCAAGGAGGAGATGGAAAGATAGGAGACATGGGGAAAATGGTATGAAAAGAGGTCAGAGGATGAGATTGGATTCACCTCGGTCCTGCACCGGCGCCGAGGAGAGCTGGGTGCCGCCGCCGCACTGCTCTCCGACAAGAAGTAGTGAAGTACCTGCATCGTGGACCAAGCCAACCACGCTCGCCGTTCCCCACCGCTAGTCCGTTCCCCATCGTCGCTCAGTATCCCGCCGTCCCCCGCCGCCACACATGAGCCCGTCGTTCCCTGCCGCCATCTTTTCCCCGCCGTCGGCTCCCGCCCGTCGTGCTACTCCCAGTAGCCGCCGCCGCCAGGAAGAGTGAGACAAGAGAGAATAGGGTCTGAGAGGAAGAGAGCGCACGAGAGGTTCCAGGTTTCTTTTCCCTTCCTCGCTCGCAGTACATCGCTGTCCTGCAGTACATATGCGCAGTACAAATTGGCTAGGTAGTACATCTACCACAGTACCGATATTTCCCCACGAGGCTATCGTGGAGAGCGCTCAGATAGGGCAAAGGGGGTTGCACTTGCTTGTTCTCAATGATGGGGGAAGGTGGCGGATCCAGGGAGATGTTATCTACGGAGTAGGTAGGTTAGGCTCACAAAACCGTGCAAGACAAGCCCGAGCCACGTGTTCTACATGTTTTTTGAGGGCATGTTTTATAGTACCTTTTACCACCAGTTAGAGCTTAGATGTATGAATTTAAATCTAGCCATTGAATTGCCAGGACAATGTGGACTTTTAATTGGAAAATCATTTATTAAGTATCTAATCCCAGTAAATATCCCGTTGATTTGGCAACAGATCCCGATTTCTGATTACATGTCTCTAGGAGTAATACCTTCCTTACCTTCCGATTTTGTCTCTCTCAGTTGTTGCTATAACTATAAAACTAGCTTGACGGAGCTCATGGACGCACGGTGACCGGCCGGCCGGCAGCATAACATGACGGCGAAAATCATGCCACTGAAGATAGCCAAGAAACTCTTCTCAAACAACCGTGAAGCAGCAGCCAGCTCCTGGAGACGATGCATGCTTCCATTACGAGGCCTTTCACTTTTACATCAATTTATTTCTTTGCTATTGTTGACCTTTCCGATTTTGACCATGCATACTACTCCACTTTATCCACCGGTATGTTTCATACCACTCCAGTTTTAGGCAGAGGTATAAATTCGTATAAGCCATTCGATCGGCAAAAATAAACGACCTATATCGAATTGGGGGTACTGTAATTAGAGACAAGACGAGCTAGGCTTGGCTCGTGATTGCACGAGCTTGACCGACCCGACTTGCTAGCCGACTCAATGAGAGAGGCACACCACTAGCATGGATGCTGTAAGATTTTGACCTAGGTATTGAAATCCAAGGGTCAACATAAGGATCCGATTGTTGAGTGAAGAGGAACTATGAAAGCGGCTAAGTTTATCAACGTACTAAGAGCACTCAATCAATACACTAGTGGAGAACAGGCCTAATATCGCGGGCCGTAAGCCCCTTTTGTCCGGGCGGCCAGCCGCGACAACGGAGGCGGGACAAAAGCTTCACCCTTGAGAGTGATTTAAACTTTGACCGATTTCGAATTCGAATGCGGATACCGAACTGCTGTTTCGAAGTGGGAATTGGATGAACTTGGTTCGGAAATAAAAAAATAGTCGGAACTTGAGAGTGATTTAAACTTTGAATCATGTGTAATTAAAAAAAAGAGACACAATATGCTAAATTCAAGCATTCATATAAATTATAGCTGAAGATGGTAGACAAATGCGGCAACTCAATAACTGCTAACCTTGTGATATTGGCCTTGGTTTTCGACCGAAAAATCAGATTAGTAGATTAAAAGTCTTTAGAATATTCTAATTAAATTTCGGATAGTCCATATCACATGCTATTTGCTATACCATATCCTATACTGTAGCCGAAGCACCACTTCGAAATCGTATATCTTTATTTGTCGGATTTTTTAAAATCGGATATAGATATCTTAAAACGGATTCAGATCCGGTTTCGGATTGGAAATTATCCTATCTATTTAAACATATACGTGGTAGTGCCTACGTCACATCATGGCGTCGAACATCTTCACGCGAAACCTGCCGCTGCCTTCGTATTTGAAGTTCAGCAAGAAACCGACCTCCAGGTCATGGGCGCGGGCGAACTGCTCTCCATCCATTGTGAATGTACATCTGGCTTTGCCTATCGAATATGACCTCAATGGGCCACCGGCAAAAAACAGCAGCCATCTTCTTGCACCTGCGCGCACCTCGGCCTGCTCCCGGCCGTCGAGAAATTACGTGAAATTCTCCGGGAGCCTCTTTTTGCCGAAAGGTCTTCAATAAGAACGACGAACTCGAAAAACTCCATGTCGTAGAAGTACGGCGACAATGAGCACACATGAAATGGTGATCGACCACGGCGGCCCCTGGAACCCACCATGGCACGCGTGGGCAGAAGGTGGAGGATGCCGCTAGTGTTATGGAGGGGCTGCGCTAGGATTGTGGATGTGCGGCGCTAGGGGTGTGTGATGAGGGGTGAACACCTCAATTTATACGTCGGATGCGGGCGAGGGGGCGGTGGTTAAAGGCCGTCGTGCATGGCCATACGCACCGAGATGTCTCTTTGCGCGACCCCTGCGCGCCTAGGATAACTGCAAGTCTGCAATGTCGTTGAAAAACCTGTACGGGGCATTTATTTTACGCGGCTTGACGAGAGGTATGCGACTGGTTTAAGACGATGATACATCGCGTGTCGATCTTCGCGTAGTGTCCGACACGCCTGCAATTACCCCTGTCCTGAATGTTCCAAACCGATTCGGTAACGGTTTGGGAAACGCAACTAAAGATGCTTTTAGTAGTATACGGTAGGTTGTCTGGTACAGCTACACGGAGATAGAGCATACTGGGAGCTGTGAGGGAATCTCCAGGGTAAGCTACCGATCAGATAAGACAGGCGTGTTGCGCGTTTCGCACAGATATGGAAGGTTCGAAGGCATCCAAATTACTCGAAGCGTCTAGTACCATTTCAGAATTTTTCAGAGAAAAGGAGAGAGAAGTCCTCATACCTGCACATAACGACAGCAATCGTATTTGCTGACAGTGGTTGTATTTTTTGCTGCAGTGAAATTTGCTGGGTCGTGAATAGATGAAGAAGCTCCGCGCATAACTCTAGTATCAGCGGCGCTGAGCAAGGCTGCAGGGAAAACCAACTGGCCTTTTCTCCTTTTCTTTTATAGCATCTTTTCTTATTGGCACACAGTGTATAGCTAATGAATGACCCCCAGCTGGACTTTTCTTTTTTGCATATGATAGAAGAATAATCATAAAAAGTTTCGAAAAAAACCCGAGGACTAATCCTGTACGATGAATTCGTGCAATAACTTATTGGATGACAGGGGCAATTGATGCAAAGCGCATGTAAAGATGTTACTTTTACAATCGATGATCGCATTATTTATGTAACGCAAGTATTTTTCACGTTTGATGACCATGTTATGAATTTCTCTTTAATTTAGGAGTGGAAGCGGCACTAGCAGCCACTAGGGAATATCTCCTACCGAACTAGTTTGCCAATGCCCTAAAGAAATTATTAGTTTGGCAATGGCATCTGATTAGCCGTAACAACAGACATGTTTAAGAATCCACGACCATGACCATAAAAAACATACTTTATGGTGGATTTCGATCTTGACAACTTGTGGGCTTTAAAATAGGATGTCGGAAAACCCATGGAGTATAAAATATCACACTGCAAAAAACACGATAAAAATAGGATTAGAAATGTACCTTAAAGACACAAGAGGTAACGCGTACTTACATTAACCTATTACTAGTACCGTGACATTTCTTGGAACTTTTGAAGTGTAGAAAAGTACAAAAACCCAACCCTAACCCCCACGCCGCCTAACCCAGGTGACATGGGCGGGTGGGGGTGGGGGCACCGCCGCTGGCCCTCGAGCCCCCTCCCACCTCTCTCTCCCTCTCCACCCGCCGTTGTTGCACGACCCGAAGGGCGAAGCCAGGTGGCGGCGATGGGGGCTTCTCCATGCATGGTAGAGGTCATTTTCGCTGGAGGCGGTGGCTCGGATTTCCAGCGATTTCTCGGATTTGCAACGATTTCTCAGTAGCAAAGTGCTGTAGGGGTCGACCGACAACGCATCTCGACATTGACTGAGGAGTGGTGCAGTCTCCCCGTGGTGGAGGCGCCCCTGCTGTGGCGCCGGGAGCTCGGAGCCTGCTCGGTCCTTTGGCTAGTGCGGGTCTAGATCCACAACTCAGTGGCGGGCAAGCGCGGTCTTGCCAGCGGTGCTAGTTGCTGGACATCGTGATTGTGTCGGTAGTCGGCCTGGCAGCGGTAGCCTAGAACCCAACCATCCAGTCACGTATGAGACCTTGAATAAGGTGATGGTCCTAGGGTTCCTCTCATGCCAAGAAAAAAATCTTCTTGATGTCGTCCATCATTAATCCGGTCAGAGTGTCGAGTTCTAGAAGGCTTCGTCCGCGAACTCCACTAGACGACATGCTTGAAGATTGCTGGACTGGGTAGAATTCGGTAATAGCACACCCATGTTTTATTCTGACTGTTTGGTTTCAGAGGGAGCGTGGTTAAGTTCTGCTGTCTGTTATCATCATGGGACATGTCTTATGTTGCATGGTTAAGTGAGAGGCGGAGAATGACATGGAAGCCGAGATTCTAGTGACTAGTAATGGTGGTTCGAGTCTTTGTGGTGTGAGGAATTTTCTTGGTGTTTCATGACTCGTAGCAGCAACATAGGTAAGGTGGCGACAAGACAGGAGAAGCTCAAAGTCCTACCTTTGCAGGGTAAAAATCCAAGATTTGGCCTTAATTGGTTATGCTTGGCAATGACCTTGTTGAAGGCATTGTTTGTGAGTGAGAACTTTCTCCATGGTGAAAATATATGATCTATGATCGGGCAACGATGATGCGTGTACATTGTTTCCTTTTTGGAAGCATCGCTATTCGAGAAGCTAGACTTTTGGTGTTGTCCTAGTAGTGTTTGTACTACTATTACTACAAGGAATTCATCACTGTAGTAGGACTTTTTTTTAATGATTTCTTCTTTTATTTGATTGTGTACATCCGCAATGTCACAAGGGCACCGCGTTGTTGTAGAGGCTGAATGTAATTGATATCTTCAAGATATTAATAAATACTCGTTATCTAAAAAGTACAAAAACATTTTTTTTTTGAGAATCAAAAGTACAAAAACATGAAGAAGTGCATATGGACATGTGCTCATATCATATAGAACTAAATAATTGATCCACGCTGACCTATTTCACCATTGGTACAGTGGTACTATGACTAATCAATCCCACGAAATATTACTAGTTGTAATTATGTGTGGCCATGGGCAGCCCAACAGAGGCCCAGCCCAAAATTCCTGGGACTAAACCTGAAAAAGTTGCCCTAATGGTTGGACCGGGCCGGGCCTGGGGAGCCCAAAAATACGAAATAAGGAAGTGACATGGCCCGCGGCCTGCCGGACGGATGGGCTTCCGCCCTTTTTGGCTGAGCAAGGCCTAGGGCTAGTCTTTGTATCTTAGGCTTCTCTCGGCCTGGCCCGGACCAAAGCCCAGCCCGGATTGACCAATGCCTAGGTGATAGCTGTAATGGAGGTTGTCAGGTAACTAAGACCCAATTCTTTTGCCATCTTAAAAAATAACCTGCCCCCATCCCAGCTTCTTCAATAATCCATTTGACTAGTTCAGAAGCCCCACGTAATAAGTCAGGTGACTTATGGGGGAATTCCTATATGCCGACCAGGTCGGTGCCTGCACCGCGCCGCACACCCCCGCGCGCGGTGTGGGCCGGCCCGGTTAGGCGATTTTTACTGTTTTTTCTCCTTTTCCTTTCCTTTCCTTTTCTGTTTTCTGTTTTCTGTTTTTTTCTTTTTTCTTTTCTTTTTTGTTTTCTGTTTTCTTTTTCAGTGTTTCTTTTTTGTTCTCCCATTTTTTTTCTGTTTCAATTTTTTTCAAAAATTATCAAATTTGAAAAATGTTCAAGTATGATAAAATTTGAACAAATTTTGAAATTTGAACAAATTTTTAATCTTGAACGAATTTTGAAATTTGAACAAATTTTAAATTTTGAACGATTTTTAAATTTGAACGAATTTCAAAATTTGAACAAAATTTTCATCTTGAACGAGAATTTTGAAATTTGAACAAATTTAAAATTTCGAACGATTTTAAAATTTTGAACGAATTTCGAAATTTGAACAAAATTTTAATTCTGAACAATTTTTGAACTATGGACGATTTCCAAATTTTGAACGAATTTAAAATCGAACGCAAAAAGAAAACATAAATGAAAAAAAAACATTACTGGGCCGGCCCACAGGCTGGGGAGGTGTGCGGTGGGTGCACCGCACCGACCAGGTCGGTGTATATCACCCCCCGACTTATGGTGTAGCTAGCGAGGAAGGTGCAACTTATTTTTTAAGCTAACTGGGCCTAATTGGGCGCCAAGCCATCTGCACATACCCGGGGATTTCACTTTACTGGTTGAGCTTGTTAGTACCATATTTCTTCCGAAAGTACTATAAATGGTTAACATTTCCCTCCGTTACTTTGTAGTGGAAGCAATATAGTAAAGTTCACATATTGAAAGCATCCCCTAACTAGCATGATCTAGAACAAATTAAAGCTGCAAAATTTTACTCACCAATAACTTATTCTCTAGTGTGAAATGGCCCAAAGGGACTACAGTGGTTTTCTTAAACCTATTCGCGGTCACTATTGTTGAGTCTAGCTAGCTTGCCCTCTCCGAAAATCCATTAGATATTATGGCATGTACGATTGGCGATAATAAGTAGTGGAAAAAATAGAGGAATGTTACAAGTGAGAATATTTGACCACAACTTTATATATGAAAACCTAATAGTGAACTAAATAAGTAGTAGTAATAAAAACAATGATAATCATAACAATGATAATAAGTAAAAAAATGCCCTTTGCAACGCACTAGCTAAATTACTATCCCGGTAAAAAAATCAATTCATTGCGTATCACATCTAAATGCCACCTTTTGTTTCGAGTTTCATGAACTTCAGCTTTATGGTTTTTAGCGTCAATATATTACTGCTGAATATTACTGGTTTCGCAGATCATAATTCGTAACCTCGGATCTTCACTAGGATAGTATTCCTTCTAGCAAGTGTGATTAGTCAGAATAGGCGAAAGGATTAGGAATTTGGATTCCAAGTAACAAAAACTTGACACGACTAGGAAAATAATCCACGGTCATGACAATACAACTAATTAAGAATCTCCAATTTCTTCCTTGAGAATCTACAACTATAAACCGCATAGGGTAGTCAGATACACGAAGTAAAAAAGCATATTGCGCACAATCAAAAGATACACAATCCTCTTCACAAAAAATAAAGCTAAAAGATATGTAAGACCCCGATTGAAATGTAGAAATTTATCATCCGATTATGCTAGAATGAAACGTGATATGCCCTAGAAACATTGATGCATCTATTATTTGAGTGCAGCTACAGCCAGAGCTTCTGGTGGGCTCTTGGCGGCATTGAATGAAATACTGATATGCACCTACACAACATGATCACTAATGCCAAAGAAAGATACTCCAAGAAATTCATCATGGAAATATTCATAACACTGTTGGAGCCTATTGGATCAAAGAAATAACTATATTTTGAATCAAATTATAGTCAAATAACTATAACACCTTAGCTGTTTCACCAAATTTAAAATGTATCTCATCAAGTAATACCCGGTAACTTATTTCATTATTACCTTGTGTTGATCACTTTGCAGATCCTAAAACCTTGAATCGAGTTGTTGTGGTTGTCACGGATCATCAGCTTCTAAAGAATCTATCCTTCCGAATCAGCTGATTAGTCGTAATAAGTGAGATAATTGCGTACGAATCCGAACGTGAATGCCCTGCAGCGACTAAAGAAGCTAACAAAATATGCAAGCGTGCAACCACCAAACAGCATATATACAGACCCAAGATTATTAAGCTGGCATATTCGTACTGAATTAACAACCGCGCCTTATCATGTATGCATTTCGCGCAGTATACACACACTTCATGTACAAATAATTTGCATAGAGCAAGATCATCACATCACAATCGACGGGGCTATACCCACTTATGTCTACTTGGAGAAGTTAAATACAAATTTATACTGACGGCGGCGGAGTAACTAGGGAGCGTGGCGCACTCACGCACATACATGCACGGACCACTGGACGAGGATGGTGGTCGGAGAGGTGGGCGAGTTAATTAGCGGCCGCCGGTAGCCCGGAATGACTTGAGGCCCATACGCCACCGGTTCTTAGTGTCCTCGATGAACCTGCTCGCCTTCGAGTTGATGTCATCTCCAGAGCTTTGGGGCTTCCTCGCCGCCGTCCATGGCCTTGCCTTCCAAGACGCGTTGCCCATGGAGCCTCCGCCGCCGTGGACTGGAGGGTTGGTGTGGACGAGGTTGACGTAGTCGATCTTCTCCACCTTATGCACCGCCACCTCGTCGCCGGCGACTGCTGGGCCCGGGGTCTTGCTGCTCTTACCCCAGCGGAACATGTTGTAGCTAGCTAGCAGGATGAAGTATATGAATATGTGTGATGCTTGTTTGTTTTCCGAGCTTTGCTTGGATGGGGATTGGCAACGATGGCCTCTTTTTATAGCGCGTGAGAAATATGCTTTTGCAGGTCAATGTTCATACACATAGAGGATTTTGCACGGAATGTGCGGCCTAATTAACCATCTAGAGAAGGCAACAGTGGTACCCGCCCGTAGTTTTGCGGGCGCATGCACAGAAAAACAAATTCAGTTAAGGCAGCAACCACAACTTCAGAAGATGTGATGTTGGCTTCTCATGTGACAAAAATTTGTTCCCTGCTAAGGGTCTAGAGGGTGTCTGTTCCTACCACTGGGTTCGATTACATATGGCCGACATGAATTATTTTCCTCATTAGATGTGTCCTTTTCAACCTCCTTTTCAAAAAAAAAAGTGTCCTTCTCTGTTTTTCTTTGCAAATATAAATTCCAGAAAATTTTCTTTGCTTTCTTGAATATTTCCAATAACTGTAATGTTAGTGCAAATTTAGTCTCTAGTTATTATGTGAGAGGTGAGATATAGGATGGTCGGATGTTAACCCAATGGTATATGAACATAACCGAGGTTGATAGGATCATGTGAATTACAAATAAACATAGAGAGTGGCGTTCCACCTCTCCATCGTTCCTTGAAGGAATCTTTGCATGCAGGGTACCCCAGACTAATACTTCCTCCTCCATTGTTTAATACATTGATTTAGTTTCTAGTATTGAATTGAAATAACCATATTTGATGGAATATATATCAGATAACATCCCGTTTGAATTTATGTATTTCTTTCTATATTATCTTTTAAACAAGCAAAAAAAATATTTTGATAAAATTCAAAATTTGAATTATGAAACACATTAAAATATGATGATACACAATAAAACTCAATGAAACTATATACACAAAATTATGTCTCCAATTTAGACTATAAGATAATTGGCAAATATTTTCTAAATTTGACGAACCAAGTTTTAAACGCAGCAAAACAAAATGTTTTACAATTTTTTTTACCAAGTTTCACTAAGTATCAACATGTTTTATCAAGTTTTAAAAGTTCATTTTCAAAATTGACAAAATTCAATTAAAATTGGTCTCATTTTGAAGCTTCCTTCAAGAGGAGCTCAAATATGCAAACCGATCAAACAATAAACTTTTGATTAAAAAGCTACATAGATTTTAAGTTTCAAAACTATGTATAAATGTGTGGAGGAAGAGGAAATCTAACTCGCACAACAACAATTAAATATAAGGAGAGAGAAGGTGGGCCCGTGCACGAGACGGGATATCCCATACACGGGAGTGGAGCTTTTCTCAATAAGCACATCCTATATTTATTTTTGTATGCCATAAGAAATAAGGGGGATACATCAACAATAGCCGAGACTTCATATGGTTTTGGAAAAAAGGGAAAACCCTAGTCCAACTGAGGCTTATGTAATTTGATATTTATCCTTTTTACTTTATATTTATTTGCCTCCTCAAATTTAAATCCTGGCTTTGCGTTGAGCAGTAACCCTGACAAGTTTGAGCTCCCCTTTGGTGACATGTCTCTTCCTATACTCCCCTCTGTTTTGGTTTGTGTTTTGGAGGCAAATGTTATTTGGAAAACTTGCCAATATGGTTAAGCGAAAAATCATGCCACATATTAAATTAGGATCCCAGTCTTGAAAATTATTTTATTTAGCGAAGACCCCTCGCAAGCCCTTGCAAGTCGTCTCCTCTAGGGCGACTCTGAGGGGAAAACCATAGCCGCCCCCGATGCCTTAGCCGTCACCACCCCCTCCTATTCGTCTCCTAGCTTCCCCATTAGGCCTCATCGGCGAAGCCGATGCACATGAATGCGGTGGCTAGAATCTTTTGCGACGTTTGCTTCTCGGCCTGATGTGATAGATGGGTGCTCTCTATCGGGGCATGCTTCTCTTCTTCACGTGCCTAAGCAGGTGGTGGCGAGTAGGGTGCAGACCTGGCTTACTGGTGGTTGACGATATTGGATCGGTGGACTGGAGATGTGGTGGAATTTCATGTATCTACTTGTGTTGGTACTGGAGGGACTCGGTGGTGCGCCACAACGTAGTCTCAGCGGTGGGTATTGATGACGCGTGAAGCACACGTCCGTTGGGAACCCCAAGAGGAAGGTGTGATGCGTACAGCAGCAAGTTTCCCTCAGAAGAAACCAAGGTTATCGAACCAGTAGGAGATGAAGGCCACGTGAAGGTTGTTGGTGAAGGAGTGTAGTGCGGCAACACCAGGATTCCGGCGCCAACGTGGAACCTGCACAACACAATCACAATACTTTGCCCCAACTTAACTGAGGTTGTCAATCTCACCGGCTTGCTGTAAACAAAGGATTAAACGTATGGTGTGGAGAATGATGTTTGTTTGCGAAGAACAACAGAGAACAGAAATTGCAGCAGGTTGTATTTCAGATGTAAAAGAATGGACCGGGGTCCACAGTTCACTAGTGGTGTGTCTCCAATAAGATAAATAGCATGTTGAGTGAACAAATTATAGTTGTGCAATTGACAAATAGAGAGGGCATAACAATGCACATACATATCATGATGACTACTATGAGTTTTACTTAGGGCATTACGACAAAGGACATAGACCGCTATCCAGCGTGCATCTATGCCTAAAAAGTCCACCTTCGGTTAGCATCCGCACCCCTTCCAGTATTAAGTTGCAAACAACAGACAATTGCATTAAGTACTGTGCGTAATGTAAACAATACAAATATCCTTAGACAAATCATTGATGTTTTATCCCTAGTGGCAACAACACATCCACAACCTTACGGGTTGCTGTCACTCCCCAGATTCAATGGAGACATGAACCCACTATCGAGCATAAATACTCCCTCTTGGAGTCACAAGTATCAACTTGGCCAGAGCCTCTACTAGCAATGGAGAGCATGCAAGATCATAAACAACACATATATGATAGATCAATTAATCAACTTGACATAGTATTCCATATTCATCGGATCCCAACAAACACAACATGTAGCATTACAAATAGATGATCTTGATCATGATAGGCAACTCACAAGATCTAAACATGATAGCATATGAGGAGAAGACAACCATCTAGCTACTGCTATGGACCCATAGTCCAAGGAAGCCGGTCATGTGGGTGGTCTTATTCCCCATTTGGTTGAGGGGGGGGGGGGTGTCGGTTTTGCAGTATGCAGATGATACTATTATTTTTATGGAGCATGACTTACTTAAAGCGGTTAATATGAAACTTATATTATGCATTTTCGAGCAGCTATCGGGGTTAAAGATAAATTTACATAAGAGCGAATTATTCTGTTTTGGTAAAGCATCAGAAATGGAACACCAATATAAAGAAATATTTGGGTGTGCATCTGGTTCTCTGCCGATTAGATATGTGGGAATCCCAGTTCACCACCGTGTGCTCCGTAATTCGGAATGGAACCCAGTTGAAAATAGATTTGCCGCAAAGTTAGGTTGTTGGAGGGGAAAATTGCTTTCGTATGGAGATCGACTTACCCTTATCAACGCGGTTCTTACTAGTTTACCCATGTTTATGCTATCCTTTTTGGAGATTCCGGTAGGAGTAAGAAAGAGACTTGATTTTTATCGGTCTCGCTTCTTTTGGCAATCAGATGAGTGATGTCTACGTTCCCCCTCCTTTCCTGTAGACAGTGTTGGGCCTCCAAGAGCAGAGGTTTGTAGAACAGCAGCAAGTTTCCCTTAAGTGGATACCCAAGGTTTATCGAACTCGGGGAGGAAGAGGTCAAAGATATCCCTCTCATGCAACCCGCAACCACAAAGCAAGAAGTCTCTTGTGTCCCCAACACACCTAATAGGTGCACTAGTTCGGCGAAGAGATAGTGAAATACAGGTGGTATGAATATGTATGAAGTAGCAACGGTGCCAAAAGTGCTTGCGCGTAGTTGATGGTGGTATTGCAGCAGTAGTAACGCAGAAAACAAGCAGTAGTAACTCAAGTATTTAGGAACAAGGCCTAGGGATTACACTTTCACTAGTGGACACTCTCAACATTGATCACATAACAGAATAGATAAATGCATACTCTACACTTTTGTTGGATGATGAACACATTGCGTAGGATTACACGAACCCTCAATGCCGGAGTTAACAAGCTCCACAATAATGCTCATGTTTAAGTAACCTTTAGTGTAAGATAGATCAACGCTACTAAACCAAGTACTAGCATAGCATGCACACTCACCTTCATGCATATGTAGGAGGAATAGATCACATCAATAATATCATAGCAATAGTTAACTCCATAATCTACAAGAGATCATGATCATAGCACAAACCAAGTACTAACACGGTGCACACACTGTCACCTTTACACACGTGCAGGAGGAATAGAACTACTTTAATAACACATCGCTAGAGTAGCACATAGATGAATTGTGATACAAAACTCAGATGAATCTCAATCATGTAAAGCAGCTCATGAGATCATTGTATTGAAGTACATAGGAGAGATTAAACACATAGCTACCGGTACAGCCCCGAGCCTCGATGGAGAACTACTCCCTCCTCATGGGAGCAGCAGCGGTGATGAAGATGGCGGTGGAGATGGCAGCGGTGTCGATGGAGAAGCCTTCCGGGGCACTTCCCGCTCCGGCAGGTGCCGAACAGAGATCCTGTCCCCCATCTTGGCCTCGCGATGGCGGCGGCTAAGGTTTTCGTGGGTTTCGTCAATCGGTGTAGGGTTTTCTGATCCGGGGCTTCTTATAGGCGAAGAGGCGGCAGGAAGGTCGAAGGGGGCCCACACCCTAGGGGCGCGCCCCCCGGGCCGCGCCGGGTGTGGTGTGGTGGCCCTGCCTCCCTTCTCTGGCGGTTCTCGTGTGTTCTGGATGCTTCCGGGTAAAATAGGAACCGGGGCGTTGATTTCGTCCGATTCCGAGAATATTTCGTTACTAGGATTTCTGAAACCAAAAACAGCGAACAGGAACTGGCACTTCGGCATCTTGTTAATAGGTTAGTTCCAGAAAATGCACGAATATGACATAAAGTGTGCATAAAACATGTAGATAACATCAATAATGTGGCATGGAACATAAGAAATTATCGATACGTCGGAGACGTATCAGCATCCCCAAGCTTAGTTCTGCTCGTCCCGAGCAGGTAAAACGATAACACAAATAATTTCTGAGTGACATGCCATCATAATCTTGATCATACTATTTGTAAAGCATATGTAGTGAATGCAGCGATCAAAACAATGTATTTGACATGAGTAAACAAGTGAATCATAAAGCAAAGACTTTTCATGAATAGCACTTCAAGACAAGCATCAATTAAGTCTTGCATAAGAGTTAACTCATAAAGCAATAATTCATAGTAAAAGCATTGAAGCAACACAATGGAAGATTAAGTTTCAGCAGTTGCTTTCAACTTGTAACATGTATATCTCATGGATAATTGTCAATGCAAAGCAATATAACAAATGCAATAAGCAAGTATGTAGGAATCAATGCACAGTTCACACAAGTGTTTGCTTCTTGAGGTGGAGAGAAATAGGTGAACTGACTCAACATTGAAAGTAAAAGAATGGTCCTCATAGAGGAAAAGCATCGATTGCTATATTTGTGCTAGAGCTTTGATTTTGAAAACATGAAACAATTTTGTCAACGGTAGTAATAAAGCATATGCATCATGTAAATTATATCTTATAAGTTGCAAGCCTCATGCATAGTGTACTAATAGTGCCCGCATAATTAGCTTGGACTACCTGGATTATCACCGCAATACATATGCTTTAACCAAGTATCACAAAGGGGTACCTCTATGCCTGTACAAAGGTCTAAGGAGAAAGCTCGCATTTGGATTTCTCGCTTTTGATTATTCTCAACTTAGACATCCATACCGGGACAACATAGACAACAGATAATGGACTCCTCTTTTAATGCTTAAAGCATTCAACAACAATTAATTCTTTTCTCATTAGAGATTTGAGGATGTTTGTCCAAAACTGAAACTTCCACCATGGAACATGGCTTCGGTTAGGCCCAATGTTCTTCTCTCACAATATGCATGCACAAACCATTCAACTCAGAGTAGATCGCCCTTACTTCACAAGACGAACATGCATAGCAACTCACATGAAATTCAACAATGAGTTGATGGCGTTCCCCAGAAACATGGTTATCGCACAACAAGCAACTTAATAAGAGATAAAGTGCATAATTACATATTCAATACCACAATAGTTTTTAAGCTATTTGTCCCATGAGCTATATATTGCAAAGGTGAATGATGGAATTTTAAAGGTAGCACTCAAGCAATTTACTTTGGAATGGCGGAAAATACCATGTAGCATAGGTAGGTATGGTGGACACAAATGGCATAGTGGTTGGCTCAAGTATTTTGGATGCATGAGAAGTATTCCCTCTCGATACAAGGTTTAGGCTAGCAAGGCTTATTTGAAACAAACACAAGGATGAACCGGTGCAAAAACTCACATAAAAGACATATTGAAAACATTATAAGACTCTACACCGTCTTCCTTGTTGTTCAAACTCAATACTAGAAATTATCTAGACCTTAGAGAAACCAAATATGCAAACCAAATTTTAGCATGCTCTATGTATTTCTTCATTAATGGGTGCAAAGCATATGATGCAAGAGCTTAATCATGAGCACAACAATTGCCAAGTATCACATTACCCAAGACATTAATAACAATTACTACATGTATCATTTTCCAATTCCAACCATATAACAATTTAACGAAGGAGAAACTTCGCCATGAATACTATGAGTAGAAACCAAGGACATACTTGTCCATATGCTACAGCGGAGCGTGTCTCTCTCCCATAAAGTGAATGCTAGGATCCATTTTATTCAAACAAAACAAAAATAAAATCATACAGACGCTCCAAGTAAAGCACATAAGATGTGACCGAATAAAAATATAGTTTCAAGAGAAGGAACCTGATAATTTGTCGATGAAGAAGGGGATGCCTTGGGCATCCCAAGCTTAGATGCTTGAGTCTTCTTGAAATATGCAGGGGTGAACCACCGGTGCATCCCCAAGCTTAGAGCTTTCACTCTTCTTGATCATAGTATATCATCCTCCTCTGACCCTTGAAAACTTCCTCCACACCAAACTCGAAACAACTCATTAGAGGGTTAGTGCACAATATAAATTGACATATTCAGAGGTGACACAATCATTCTTAACACTTCTGGACATTGCATAATGCTACTGGACATTAGTGGATCAAAGAAATTCATCCAACATAGCAAAAGAGGCAATGCGAAATAAAAGGCAGAATCTGTCAAAACAGAACAGTTCGTATTGACGAATTTTAAAATGGCACCATACTTGCTCAAATGAAAATCCTCAAATTGAATGAAAGTTGCGTACATATCTGAGGATCATGAACGTAAATTGGCTTAATTTTCTGAGCTACCTACAGGGAGGTGGACCCAGATTCGTGACAGCAAAGAAATCTGGAACTGCGCAGTAATCCAAATCTAGTACTTACTTTTCTATCAACGGCTTAACTTGGCACAATAAAACACTAAACTAAGATAAGGAGAGGTTGCTACAGTAGTAAACAACTTCCAAGACACAAATATAAAACAAAGTACTGTAGCAAAATAACACATGGGTTATCTCCCAAGAAGTTCTTTTCTTTATAGCCATTAAGATGGGCTCAGCAGTTTTAATGATGCACTCATAAGAAATAGTATTTGAAGCAAAAGAGAGCATCAAGAGGCAAATACAAAACACATTTAAGTCTAACATGCTTCCTATGCAAGAGAATCTTGTAAATAAACAAGTTTATGAAGAGCAAAGTAACAAGCATAGGAAGATAAAACAAGTGTAGCTTCAAAAATTTCAGCACATAGAGAGGTGTTTTAGTAACATGAAAATTTTTACAACCATATTTTCCTCTCTCATAATAACTTTCAGTAGCAACATGAGCAAACTCAACAATATAACTATCACATAAAGCATTCTTATCATGAGTCTCATGCATAAAATAATTACTCTCCACATAGGCATAATCAATTTTATTAGTTGTAGTGGGAGCAAATTCAACAAAGTAGCTATCATTATTATTCTCATCATCAAATATAGGAGGCATATTGTAATCATAATCAAATTCACTCTCATAGTAGGTGGTAACAAAAGACTACTATCATTATAATCATCATAAATAGGAGGCAAAGTATCATCAAAGTAAATTTTCTCCTCAATGCTTGGGGGACTAAAAATATCATGAAAACCAACTTCCCCAAGCTTAGAACTTTCTATATCATTATCAACAATGGTGTTCAAAGCGTTCATACTAATATTACTACCAGCATGCAAATAAGATTTCATAGGTTTTTTAATTTTCGCATCAAACAATCCATGTTTTAAATCAGGAAATAGAACAAGAAGCTCATTGTTGTCCATTATGCCAAACTAGTGTAAACAAGAAACAAAAAGATGCAATTGCAGGATCTAAAGGAAATAGCTTCGAGCACACACACGACGGCGCCAGAAAAATACTTTACCGAGACCGTAGTATGAGTGCCTTTACCTTTCCTCCCGCAACGGCGCCAAAAGTGCTTGATGTCTACGTTCCCCTCCTTTCCTGTAGACATTGTTGGGCCTCCAAGAGCAGAGGTTTGTAGAACAGCAGCAAGTTTCCCTTAAGTGGATACCCAAGGTTTATCGAACTCAGGAGGAAGAGGTCAAAGATATCCCTCTCATGCAACCCTGCAACCACAAAGCAAGAAGTCTCTTGTGTCCCCAACACACCTAATAGGTGCACTAGTTCGGCGAAGAGATAGTGAAACAGTATGAATATGTATGAGCAACGGTGCCAGAAAAAGTGCTTGGCGCGTAGTTGATGGTGGTGGTATTGCAGCAGTAGTAACGCAGTAAACAAAACAAGCAGTAGTAACTCAGCAGTATTTAGGAACAAGGCCTAGGGATTACACTTTCACTAGTGGACACTCTCAACATTGATCACATAACAGAATAGATAAATGCATACTCTACACTTTTGTTGGATGATGAACACATTGCGTAGGATTACACGAACCCTCAATGCCGGAGTTAACAAGCTCCACAATAATGCTCATGTTTAAGTAACCTTTAGTGTAAGATAGATCAACGCTACTAAACCAAGTACTAGCATAGCATGCACACTGTCACCTTCATGCATATGTAGGAGGAATAGATCACATCAATAATATCATAGCAATAGTTAACTCCATAATCTACAAGAGATCATGATCATAGCACAAACCAAGTACTAACACGGCACACACTGTCACCTTTACACACGTGCAGGAGGAATAGAACTACTTTAATAACACATCGCTAGAGTAGCACATAGATGAATTGTGATACAAAACTCAGATGAATCTCAATCATGTAAAGCAGCTCATGAGATCATTGTATTGAAGTACATAGGAGAGATTAACCACATAGCTACCGGTACAGCCCCGAGCCTCGATGGAGAACTACTCCTCCTCATGGGAGCAGCAGCGGTGATGAAGATGGCGGTGGAGATGGCAGCGGTGTCGATGGAGAAGCCTTCCGGGGCACTTCCCCTCCGGCAGGCCGAAGAGATCCTGTCCCCGATCTTGGCCTCGCGATGGCGGCGGCTCGGAAGGTTTTGGGTTTCGTCAATCGGTGTAGGGTTTTCTGATCCAGGGGCTTCTTATAGGCGAAGAGGCGGCGCAGGAAGGTCGAAGGGGCCCACACCCTAGGGCGCGCCCCTAGGCCGCGCCGGGTGTGGTGGTGGCCCCCCCTTCTCTCGCGCTTCGTGTGTTCTGATGCTTCCAAAATAGGAACCTGGCGTTGATTTCGTCCGATTCGAGAATATTTCGTTACTAGGATTTCTGAAACCAAAAACAGCAGAACAGGAACTGGCACTCATCTTGTTAATAGGTTAGTTCCAGAAAATGCACGAATATGACATAAAGTGTGCATAAAACATGTAGATAACATCAATAATGTGGCATGGAACATAAGAAATTATCGATACGTCGGAGACGTATCAATGAGCATAAGAAGAAATATAGATTGTCTCGTTGGAATATAATTTGTAGACCTAAGGATCAAGGGGGTTTAGGTATTGAAGTCCTTGAACTGAAAAATAAATGTTTGCTAAGTAAATGGCTTTTCAAATTATTAACTGAGGAAGGAGTGTGGCAACAATTGCTACAAAATAAGTATCTCAAGCATAAGACTTTAGCCCAGGTTGAGGAGAAACCCACTGATTCCCCATTTTGGAAGGGATTAATGCGGGTTAAGACTGAGTTTTTTAAGAGGGGCAAATTCAAGGTAGGAGATGGGTCGAGGATTAGGTTTTGGGAAGATATATGGTTGGGTGATGTGCCGTTAGCGCAACAATATCCGTCTCTGTATAATATTGTCCAAAGAAAAATGTGTTGGTATCTACGGTTTTGAGGCAAGTGCCTATTAACATTGGTTTTAGGAGATCTCTAAATGAACATAAGTGGAATCGGTGGCTGCATCTATGTGAGCGTTTAATGTCTGTGCATCTTATTAATGAAAATGATAAGTTTATTTGGAACTTAACAGAGTCGGGTGTGTTCTCAGTTAAATCTATGTACTTGGATCTTATGAATGGACATACTAGATTTTTGCGCAAATACCTTTGGAAGATCAAAATTCCGCTAAAGATTAAAAATCTTATGTGGTTCCTTAGTAATAAGGTGCTGTTAACTAAGGGTAATTTGCTAAAGAGAAAGTGGGCAGGTTGTCAAAAATGTTGCTTCTGTGATGAGAATGAGAACATTGATCATCTGTTTATTTTCTGCCCGTTCGCAAAACTAATTTGGAGGATGGTTTCTTTTCTTATAACATACCTCCTCCATCCAACATTACTAATATGTTCGGTAATTGGTTGAATGGAGTGCCTAAGAAAGATAAGGAACGAATTCGTATTGGTGTTTCTGCAATTTGTTGGTCGATATGAACTAGTAGAAATGATATTGTGTTTAATAAACAGAAGGGAACCAATTTTTTGCAGGTTATTCTTCGTGCGGTGCATTGGATACAGTTATGGGCATACCTACTTCCAGAGGACCAGCGGGATATTATGGCTACTGAATGCAACCATCTTGCGATGGTCACTCGGGACTATTATTTCCAGGCTACTGGATGGCGGCATATTAGAAGAATTGAAGATGGATAGTTTTTGTATACTTTTAATCTTTGTTTGGTTGGTTCTTGTCTCGACTTTAGATACGGCATGATTGTAATAAGTATGCACTTTGAACATCTTTTAAATAAATGAAAGGGCTGTGTGCATCGATTGATGCAGAGGCCGGGGCTATGCTCCCATATCAAAAAAAAAAGTGGAAGCTCACGGTAGTTTTGCGGGCGTATAGAACAGAAAATCGAGTGAGATAGTCATCATAAGAGGTGATGTTGGCGTCTCATGTCACAAATGTTTGTTCCCTGCTAAGAGTCTAGAGGGTGTCTGTTCCTACCACTGGGTTGATTGCATATGGCCGACATGGTGTGATTTATCTGGAATCTCTTATGTTTTCTACCATATGTAATGTACTACTCACATGATTTGGCCGTAGTGGGAGCCGACATGACGGAGCCATGATTTGGCTATAGCGGGGCAACGATGAGTTTGTGTTGTTCAGCATGAAGGAGGCGAATTGTTGTAGTTTTCGTTACTTAATATAGGGACAAATATAATAGAGGTGGGGGTTTCTTGGGGTGGACATAAAACTCGAAACTCTTGAGCTCGGCCCTGCTAGAAGGTCTAAACAAGGCAAGCCCAAGCCTCAGGCCAAGCTTGATGGTTGCAAAGCTCTGCAACCTGGCTCCATGAATCTAGCAAGTCGGCTCGAACTCCCGATCTATAAAAAAGTCTGCCAGCCTAGGCTTCGTAAAAAACTTAAAATTCACAATCAGAATTATATATAACATGATGTAAAATTGAGAAAGTTTTACTTAAACATGTAAATGTTGATGTATTTACAGTAGGCAGTAGCCACACATGATTGAGTTTTAGTAACATGTTTGAATAAAGTGATTAGATACTAAAATGCGTTCCCTCGATAGAAGGCTACATAGAATTGTGGTCATTAAACAAAGCTGAAGTTACAGAGCCTGCAACATAAGCCAGAGAAGAGGAGCATCGGGGAGGACATGATGTGCACTAGTGGTTGGGGCGCCCCATGGGGCGCCTCCTCGCCGGTCAGTGGCTGCCTAATCCGAGAACCATGATGGTCAGCTAACTCACAAACCATGTGGTAAGAAACAAACCATGTAGCAAAAAATAGTAGCACGTTGATCACTTAGATGAATGCAACAATATGGAGAGATAAAGATACATCAGCCTGAATTGTGATTGCACCATATGAAATTCAGGATTACATCGGAGTATGATACTATGATACATGCACCTCACATACTTAAAAGAATGTATAACACATCATAAATGAGCCGTATACATCAGTTTACGCAGAGGATGGGCCTAGGCCCTTTGTGAAGAAAAAATAACACATCATAAATGGTCGATCCACATGATCAACAATCTGAACTTATAAGGGAATTCGACAAATGCATGGTTCGATCCTTCCCCCATTGCAATATCTACAGAGTAAAAGCTGGGAGCAAATTAAACTCGGTCAATGTTGGTTGCCCATCACTTGTTCTAGAATAGATAAGGAGGTGAGAGTCCCTGAATCACTTGAAATTAACTATGTCCAAAGATTAGTACTGCAATAAAAAATACAATTACAATAGAACTAAGCCACATTTTAGCAAAAGAAAAAATTGATATTTCATCTAGTTACCTGTTTGTAGTGAACACCAAAATATTATATCTTGCTTTGTGGTATGGTATGATGCTCATACAAAGTCTTGTCAGGTAAGCTGTAATTTCCGGGATACATCCTAAAAGCTCCAATTTACACTTTACCAGCAGAAATAGTCCTTGCAGGGTCAATGATAACAACAAAAATTGTTCTGTAAACCGATGATGAAGCATCTGAGTAGAAACATCAATGCATGGCAACCATCATCCATAATCAGGGTGTGAGTGGTACCATTCAACCACATTTGCCAACCTTCCACCCTGTCCAAGTGAAGAACATACGCTATTTAGCATTAACAACAAAATTGCAAGTAATTATTTACTCACACATGTCAGTAGCAGCATTCTCCAAATGATCATTAAACAATGTAAGTATGTAACATTTATGTAAATCCATATTTTCCAAAACAGAATGAACAAGTACAAATGTACGATCATGTATGCATATTGTATATATAATGTCAACAATAACATCAAAAACCAGAGATTGAATTCAGATAAAGCTTTACATAAATTCGATGTTTACATGAAAACTGAAATATGGAACCATTGGGCATTGTTCAATCTACACAAAATGCTACGGCTCCAATAACTAATTCACACTGCTTGTGAGAAACACATATTCATGAAGAATCGCTATATTTCTTGCTAAATAAAAGGTAGAATCAAGAGGTAGACTAATACATAAAAATACAGCTATGCTGAAATACATCAGTTAGAATGAAGAGCTAGACTACAGTACCATGCCCAACAATGACTCAACAAGACCGCCACGATAGCCTGCTGATGAAAGGCATGCTGATTTTTAATTACAATAACCTGCATATTTAGCAAAATAAATGCTAAATCTGCTGATTGTTCCTCCTTGCTGCACAACTGAAGATCAGCGATAGGAAGAAAAAAAAGCCAACAAAAGAAAAAGAAAACCATATAAGCAAACAACTCTACAAGAAAAAACTATAGTTATAGGCATCGGATAATCTCATATTGTCCTACACTATTAGAAAGTGCCGGGTTTTAACCTTTAAACCACATCCATGGATCTAAAAGGGAAAAAAGAAGAATATATTGCTATGCGGAAGGAGATGTCTCCATGGTTTAGTCCAGAACCGCCACATCCATCTGTAATGTTTCAAGGGAAAGGAAATCAAGAAGCATCCGAAATCTGAAATCAAAAGCATCAAGGAAAACTATGCGTACTAGAAACACATCAACAAGAGTTAATTCAATTTGGCATCTACCTCTGTCTCTGAACCATCTAGTCATTTGGCACCCACCTCTGCTTCTCAAGCATCCAGCGGCTGAAAAATAGTGGTACACGAGATATGGCAAGGGGAGAGTCAGTGCAAGGAGGAGATGGAAAGATAGGAGACATGGGGAAAATGGTATGAAAAGAGGTCAGAGGATGAGATTGGATTCACCTCGGTCCTGCACCGGCGCCGAGGAGAGCTGGGTGCCGCCGCCGCACTGCTCTCCGACAAGAAGTAGTGAAGTACCTGCATCGTGGACCAAGCCAACCACGCTCGCCGTTCCCCGCTGCTAGTCCGTTCCCCATCGTCGCTCAGTATCCCGCCGTCCCCCGCCGCCACACATGAGCCCGTCGTTCCATGCCGCCATCTTTTCCCCGCCGTCGGCTCCCGCCCGTCGTGCTACTCCCAGTAGCCGCCGCCGCCAGGAAGAGTGAGACAAGAGAGAATAGGGTCTGAGAGGAAGAGAGCGCACGAGAGGTTCCAGGTTTCTTTTCCCTTCCTCGCTCGCAGTACATCGCTGTCCTGCAGTACATATGCGCAGTACAAATTGGCCAGGTAGTACATCTACCACAGTACCGATATTTCCCCACGAAGAAGCATCCGAAATCTGAAATCAAAAGCATCAAGGAAAACTATGCGTACCAGAAACACATCAACAAGAGTTAATTCAATTTGGCATCTACCTCTGTCTCTGAACCATCTAGTCATTTGGCACCCACCTCTGCTTCTCAAGCATCCAGCGGCTGAAAAATAGTGGTACACGAGATATGGCAAGGGGAGAGTCAGTGCAAGGAGGAGATGGAAAGATAGGAGACATGGGGAAAATGGTATGAAAAGAGGTCAGAGGATGAGATTGGATTCACCTCGGTCCTGCACCGGCGCCGAGGAGAGCTGGGTGCCGCCGCCGCACTGCTCTCCGACAAGAAGTAGTGAAGTACCTGCATCGTGGACCAAGCCAACCACGCTCGCCGTTCCCCGCCGCTAGTCCGTTCCCCATCGTCGCTCAGTATCCCGCCGTCCCCCGCCGCCACACATGAGCCCGTCGTTCCCTGCCGCCATCTTTTCCCCGCCGTCGGCTCCTGCCCGTCGTGCTACTCCCAGTAGCCGCCGCCGCCAGGAAGAGTGAGACAAGAGAGAATAGGGTCTGAGAGGAAGAGAGCGCACGAGAGGTTCCAGGTTTCTTTTCCCTTCCTCGCTCGCAGTACATCGCTGTCCTGCAGTACATATGCGCAGTACAAATTGGCCAGGTAGTACATCTACCACAGTACCGATATTTCCCCACGAAGAAGCATCCGAAATCTGAAATCAAAAGCATCAAGGAAAACTATGCGTACCAGAAACACATCAACAAGAGTTAATTCAATTTGGCATCTACCTCTGTCTCTGAACCATCTAGTCATTTGGCACCCACCTCTGCTTCTCAAGCATCCAGCGGCTGAAAAATAGTGGTACACGAGATATGGCAAGGGGAGAGTCAGTGCAAGGAGGAGATGGAAAGATAGGAGACATGGGGAAAATGGTATGAAAAGAGGTCAGAGGATGAGATTGGATTCACCTCGGTCCTGCACCGGCGCCGAGGAGAGCTGGGTGCCGCCGCCGCACTGCTCTCCGACAAGAAGTAGTGAAGTACCTGCATCGTGGACCAAGCCAACCACGCTCGCCGTTCCCCACCGCTAGTCCGTTCCCCATCGTCGCTCAGTATCCCGCCGTCCCCCGCCGCCACACATGAGCCCGTCGTTCCCTGCCGCCATCTTTTCCCCGCCGTCGGCTCCCGCCCGTCGTGCTACTCCCAGTAGCCGCCGCCGCCTGGAAGAGTGAGACAAGAGAGAATAGGGTCTGAGAGGAAGAGAGCGCACGAGAGGTTCCAGGTTTCTTTTCCCTTCCTCGCTCGCAGTACATCGCTGTCCTGCAGTACATATGCGCAGTACAAATTGGCTAGGTAGTACATCTACCACAGTACCGATATTTCCCCACGAGGCTATCGTGGAGAGCGCTCAGATAGGGCAAAGGGGGTTGCACTTGCTTGTTCTCAATGATGGGGGAAGGTGGCGGATCCAGGGAGATGTTATCTACGGAGTAGGTAGGTTAGGCTCACAAAACCGTGCAAGACAAGCCCGAGCCACGTGTTCTACATGTTTTTTGAGGGCATGTTTTATAGTACCTTTTACCACCAGTTAGAGCTTAGATGTATGAATTTAAATCTAGCCATTGAATTGCCAGGACAATGTGGACTTTTAATTGGAAAATCATTTATTAAGTATCTAATCCCAGTAAATATCCCGTTGATTTGGCAACAGATCCCGATTTCTGATTACATGTCTCTAGGAGTAATACCTTCCTTACCTTCCGATTTTGTCTCTCTCAGTTGTTGCTATAACTATAAAACTAGCTTGACGGAGCTCATGGACGCACGGTGACCGGCCGGCCGGCAGCATAACATGACGGCGAAAATCATGCCACTGAAGATAGCCAAGAAACTCTTCTCAAACAACCGTGAAGCAGCAGCCAGCTCCTGGAGACGATGCATGCTTCCATTACGAGGCCTTTCACTTTTACATCAATTTATTTCTTTGCTATTGTTGACCTTTCCGATTTTGACCATGCATACTACTCCACTTTATCCACCGGTATGTTTCATACCACTCCAGTTTTAGGCAGAGGTATAAATTCGTATAAGCCATTCGATCGGCAAAAATAAACGACCTATATCGAATTGGGGGTACTGTAATTAGAGACAAGACGAGCTAGGCTTGGCTCGTGATTGCACGAGCTTGACCGACCCGACTTGCTAGCCGACTCAATGAGAGAGGCACACCACTAGCATGGATGCTGTAAGATTTTGACCTAGGTATTGAAATCCAAGGGTCAACATAAGGATCCGATTGTTGAGTGAAGAGGAACTATGAAAGCGGCTAAGTTTATCAACGTACTAAGAGCACTCAATCAATACACTAGTGGAGAACAGGCCTAATATCGCGGGCCGTAAGCCCCTTTTGTCCGGGCGGCCAGCCGCGACAACGGAGGCGGGACAAAAGCTTCACCCTTGAGAGTGATTTAAACTTTGACCGATTTCGAATTCGAATGCGGATACCGAACTGCTGTTTCGAAGTGGGAATTGGATGAACTTGGTTCGGAAATAAAAAAATAGTCGGAACTTGAGAGTGATTTAAACTTTGAATCATGTGTAATTAAAAAAAAGAGACACAATATGCTAAATTCAAGCATTCATATAAATTATAGCTGAAGATGGTAGACAAATGCGGCAACTCAATAACTGCTAACCTTGTGATATTGGCCTTGGTTTTCGACCGAAAAATCAGATTAGTAGATTAAAAGTCTTTAGAATATTCTAATTAAATTTCGGATAGTCCATATCACATGCTATTTGCTATACCATATCCTATACTGTAGCCGAAGCACCACTTCGAAATCGTATATCTTTATTTGTCGGATTTTTTAAAATCGGATATAGATATCTTAAAACGGATTCAGATCCGGTTTCGGATTGGAAATTATCCTATCTATTTAAACATATACGTGGTAGTGCCTACGTCACATCATGGCGTCGAACATCTTCACGCGAAACCTGCCGCTGCCTTCGTATTTGAAGTTCAGCAAGAAACCGACCTCCAGGTCATGGGCGCGGGCGAACTGCTCTCCATCCATTGTGAATGTACATCTGGCTTTGCCTATCGAATATGACCTCAATGGGCCACCGGCAAAAAACAGCAGCCATCTTCTTGCACCTGCGCGCACCTCGGCCTGCTCCCGGCCGTCGAGAAATTACGTGAAATTCTCCGGGAGCCTCTTTTTGCCGAAAGGTCTTCAATAAGAACGACGAACTCGAAAAACTCCATGTCGTAGAAGTACGGCGACAATGAGCACACATGAAATGGTGATCGACCACGGCGGCCCCTGGAACCCACCATGGCACGCGTGGGCAGAAGGTGGAGGATGCCGCTAGTGTTATGGAGGGGCTGCGCTAGGATTGTGGATGTGCGGCGCTAGGGGTGTGTGATGAGGGGTGAACACCTCAATTTATACGTCGGATGCGGGCGAGGGGGCGGTGGTTAAAGGCCGTCGTGCATGGCCATACGCACCGAGATGTCTCTTTGCGCGACCCCTGCGCGCCTAGGATAACTGCAAGTCTGCAATGTCGTTGAAAAACCTGTACGGGGCATTTATTTTACGCGGCTTGACGAGAGGTGTATGCGACTGGTTTAAGACGATGATACATCGCGTGTCGATCTTCGCGTAGTGTCCGACACGCCTGCAATTACCCCTGTCCTGAATGTTCCAAACCGATTCGGTAACGGTTTGGGAAACGCAACTAAAGATGCTTTTAGTAGTATACGGTAGGTTGTCTGGTACAGCTACACGGAGATAGAGCATACTGGGAGCTGTGAGGGAATCTCCAGGGTAAGCTACCGATCAGATAAGACAGGCGTGTTGCGCGTTTCGCACAGATATGGAAGGTTCGAAGGCATCCAAATTACTCGAAGCGTCTAGTACCATTTCAGAATTTTTCAGAGAAAAGGAGAGAGAAGTCCTCATACCTGCACATAACGACAGCAATCGTATTTGCTGACAGTGGTTGTATTTTTTGCTGCAGTGAAATTTGCTGGGTCGTGAATAGATGAAGAAGCTCCGCGCATAACTCTAGTATCAGCGGCGCTGAGCAAGGCTGCAGGGAAAACCAACTGGCCTTTTCTCCTTTTCTTTTATAGCATCTTTTCTTATTGGCACACAGTGTATAGCTAATGAATGACCCCCAGCTGGACTTTTCTTTTTTGCATATGATAGAAGAATAATCATAAAAAGTTTCGAAAAAAACCCGAGGACTAATCCTGTACGATGAATTCGTGCAATAACTTATTGGATGACAGGGGCAATTGATGCAAAGCGCATGTAAAGATGTTACTTTTACAATCGATGATCGCATTATTTATGTAACGCAAGTATTTTTCACGTTTGATGACCATGTTATGAATTTCTCTTTAATTTAGGAGTGGAAGCGGCACTAGCAGCCACTAGGGAATACTACCTCCATACCGGATTATAGGCCTATTACGCATTTCGAGAAAAACTTCAACTACTAATTTAGTCAACAAAATATGAAATATGTATCACAAAAATTATACTATTGGAAACTTCTTTTGAATATGAATCCAATGGTATAATTTTTGAATCATATATCTCATATTTTGTTGACCAAATTTGTAGTTGAAATTTTTCTCGAAATGCGTAATAGGCCTATAATCCGGTATGGAGGTAGTATCTCCTACCGAACTAGTTTGCCAATGCCCTAAAGAAATTATTAGTTTGGCAATGGCATCTGATTAGCCGTAACAACAGACATGTTTAAGAATCCACGACCATGACCATAAAAAACATACTTTATGGTGGATTTCGATCTTGACAACTTGTGGGCTTTAAAATAGGATGTCGGAAAACCCATGGAGTATAAAATATCACACTGCAAAAAACACGATAAAAGTAGGATTAGAAATGTACCTTAAAGACACAAGAGGTAACGCGTACTTACATTAACCTATTACTAGTACCGTGACATTTCTTGGAACTTTTGAAGTGTAGAAAAGTACAAAAACCCAACCCTAACCCCCACGCCGCCTAACCCAGGTGACATGGGCGGGTGGGGGTGGGGGCACCGCCGCTGGCCCTCGAGCCCCCTCCCACCTCTCTCTCCCTCTCCACCCGCCGTTGTTGCACGACCCGAAGGGCGAAGCCAGGTGGCGGCGATGGGGGCTTCTCCATGCATGGTAGAGGTCATTTTCGCTGGAGGCGGTGGCTCGGATTTCCAGCGATTTCTCGGATTTGCAACGATTTCTTAGTAGCAAAGTGCTGTAGGGGTCGACCGACAACGCATCTCGACATTGACTGAGGAGTGGTGCAGTCTCCCCGTGGTGGAGGCGCCCCTGCTGTGGCGCCGGGAGCTCGGAGCCTGCTCGGTCCTTTGGCTAGTGCGGGTCTAGATCCACAACTCAGTGGCGGGCAAGCGCGGTCTTGCCAGCGGTGCTAGTTGCTGGACATCGTGATTGTGTCGGTAGTCGGCCTGGCAGCGGTAGCCTAGAACCCAACCATCCAGTCACGTATGAGACCTTGAATAAGGTGATGGTCCTAGGGTTCCTCTCATGCCAAGAAAAAAATCTTCTTGATGTCGTCCATCATTAATCCGGTCAGAGTGTCGAGTTCTAGAAGGCTTCGTCCGCGAACTCCACTAGACGACATGCTTGAAGATTGCTGGACTGGGTAGAATTCGGTAATAGCACACCCATGTTTTATTCTGACTGTTTGGTTTCAGAGGGAGCGTGGTTAAGTTCTGCTGTCTGTTATCATCATGGGACATGTCTTATGTTGCATGGTTAAGTGAGAGGCGGAGAATGACATGGAAGCCGAGATTCTAGTGACTAGTAATGGTGGTTCGAGTCTTTGTGGTGTGAGGAATTTTCTTGGTGTTTCATGACTCGTAGCAGCAACATAGGTAAGGTGGCGACAAGACAGGAGAAGCTCAAAGTCCTACCTTTGCAGGGTAAAAATCCAAGATTTGGCCTTAATTGGTTATGCTTGGCAATGACCTTGTTGAAGGCATTGTTTGTGAGTGAGAACTTTCTCCATGGTGAAAATATATGATCTATGATCGGGCAACGATGATGCATGTACATTGTTTCCTTTTTGGAAGCATCGCTATTCGAGAAGCTAGACTTTTGGTGTTGTCCTAGTAGTGTTTGTACTACTATTACTACAAGGAATTCATCACTGTAGTAGGACTTTTTTTTAATGATTTCTTCTTTTATTTGATTGTGTACATCCGCAATGTCACAAGGGCACCGCGTTGTTGTAGAGGCTGAATGTAATTGATATCTTCAAGATATTAATAAATACTCGTTATCTAAAAAGTACAAAAACATTTTTTTTTTGAGAATCAAAAGTACAAAAACATGAAGAAGTGCATATGGACATGTGCTCATATCATATAGAACTAAATAATTGATCCACGCTGACCTATTTCACCATTGGTACAGTGGTACTATGACTAATCAATCCCACGAAATATTACTAGTTGTAATTATGTGTGGCCATGGGCAGCCCAACAGAGGCCCAGCCCAAAATTCCTGGGACTAAACCTGAAAAAGTTGCCCTAATGGTTGGACCGGGCCGGGCCTGGGGAGCCCAAAAATACGAAATAAGGAAGTGACATGGCCCGCGGCCTGCCGGACGGATGGGCTTCCGCCCTTTTTGGCTGAGCAAGGCCTAGGGCTAGTCTTTGTATCTTAGGCTTCTCTCGGCCTGGCCCGGACCAAAGCCCAGCCCGGATTGACCAATGCCTAGGTGATAGCTGTAATGGAGGTTGTCAGGTAACTAAGACCCAATTCTTTTGCCATCTTAAAAAATAACCTGCCCCCATCCCAGCTTCTTCAATAATCCATTTGACTAGTTCAGAAGCCCCACGTAATAAGTCAGGTGACTTATGGGGGAATTCCTATATGCCGACCAGGTCGGTGCCTGCACCGCGCCGCACACCCCCGCGCGCGGTGTGGGCCGGCCCGGTTAGGCGATTTTTACTGTTTTTTCTCCTTTTCCTTTCCTTTCCTTTTCTGTTTTCTGTTTTCTGTTTTTTTCTTTTCTTTTTTGTTTTCTGTTTTCTTTTTCAGTGTTTCTTTTTTGTTCTCCCGTTTTTTTTCTGTTTCAATTTTTTTCGAAAATTATCAAATTTGAAAAATGTTCAAGTATGATAAAATTTGAACAAATTTTGAAATTTGAACAAATTTTTAATCTTGAACGAATTTTGAAATTTGAACAAATTTTAAATTTTGAACGATTTTTAAATTTGAACGAATTTCAAAATTTGAACAAAATTTTCATCTTGAACGAATTTCCAAATTTCGGAAGAATTTTGAAATTTGAACAAATTTAAAATTTCGAACGATTTTAAAATTTTGAACGAATTTCGAAATTTGAACAAAATTTTAATTCTGAACAATTTTTGAACTATGGACGATTTCCAAATTTTGAACGAATTTAAAATCGAACGCAAAAAGAAAACATAAATGAAAAAAAAACATTACTGGGCCGGCCCACAGGCTGGGGAGGTGTGCGGTGGGTGCACCGCACCGACCAGGTCGGTGTATATCACCCCCCGACTTATGGTGTAGCTAGCGAGGAAGGTGCAACTTATTTTTTAAGCTAACTGGGCCTAATTGGGCGCCAAGCCATCTGCACATACCCGGGGATTTCACTTTACTGGTTGAGCTTGTTAGTACCATATTTCTTCCGAAAGTACTATAAATGGTTAACATTTCCCTCCGTTACTTTGTAGTGGAAGCAATATAGTAAAGTTCACATATTGAAAGCATCCCCTAACTAGCATGATCTAGAACAAATTAAAGCTGCAAAATTTTACTCACCAATAACTTATTCTCTAGTGTGAAATGGCCCAAAGGGACTACAGTGGTTTTCTTAAACCTATTCGCGGTCACTATTGTTGAGTCTAGCTAGCTTGCCCTCTCCGAAAATCCATTAGATATTATGGCATGTACGATTGGCGATAATAAGTAGTGGAAAAAATAGAGGAATGTTACAAGTGAGAATATTTGACCACAACTTTATATATGAAAACCTAATAGTGAACTAAATAAGTAGTAGTAATAAAAACAATGATAATCATAACAATGATAATAAGTAAAAAAATGCCCTTTGCAACGCACTAGCTAAATTACTATCCCGGTAAAAAAATCAATTCATTGCGTATCACATCTAAATGCCACCTTTTGTTTCGAGTTTCATGAACTTCAGCTTTATGGTTTTTAGCGTCAATATATTACTGCTGAATATTACTGGTTTCGCAGATCATAATTCGTAACCTCGGATCTTCACTAGGATAGTATTCCTTCTAGCAAGTGTGATTAGTCAGAATAGGCGAAAGGATTAGGAATTTGGATTCCAAGTAACAAAAACTTGACACGACTAGGAAAATAATCCACGGTCATGACAATACAACTAATTAAGAATCTCCAATTTCTTCCTTGAGAATCTACAACTATAAACCGCATAGGGTAGTCAGATACACGAAGTAAAAAAGCATATTGCGCACAATCAAAAGATACACAATCCTCTTCACAAAAAATAAAGCTAAAAGATATGTAAGACCCCGATTGAAATGTAGAAATTTATCATCCGATTATGCTAGAATGAAACGTGACATGCCCTAGAAACATTGATGCATCTATTATTTGAGTGCAGCTACAGCCAGAGCTTCTGGTGGGCTCTTGGCGGCATTGAATGAAATACTGATATGCACCTACACAACATGATCACTAATGCCAAAGAAAGATACTCCAAGAAATTCATCATGGAAATATTCATAACACTGTTGGAGCCTATTGGATCAAAGAAATAACTATATTTTGAATCAAATTATAGTCAAATAACTATAACACCTTAGCTGTTTCACCAAATTTAAAATGTATCTCATCAAGTAATACCCGGTAACTTATTTCATTATTACCTTGTGTTGATCACTTTGCAGATCCTAAAACCTTGAATCGAGTTGTTGTGGTTGTCACGGATCATCAGCTTCTAAAGAATCTATCCTTCCGAATCAGCTGATTAGTCGTAATAAGTGAGATAATTGCGTACGAATCCGAACGTGAATGCCCTGCAGCGACTAAAGAAGCTAACAAAATATGCAAGCGTGCAACCACCAAACAGCATATATACAGACCCAAGATTATTAAGCTGGCATATTCGTACTGAATTAACAACCGCGCCTTATCATGTATGCATTGCGCGCAGTATACACACACTTCATGTACAAATAATTTGCATAGAGCAAGATCATCACATCACAATCGACGGGGCTATACCCACTTATGTCTACTTGGAGAAGTTAAATACAAATTTATACTGACGGCGGCGGAGTAACTAGGGAGCGTGGCGCACTCACGCACATACATGCACGGACCACTGGACGAGGATGGTGGTCGGAGAGGTGGGCGAGTTAATTAGCGGCCGCCGGTAGCCCGGAATGACTTGAGGCCCATACGCCACCGGTTCTTAGTGTCCTCGATGAACCTGCTCGCCTTCGAGTTGATGTCATCTCCAGAGCTTTGGGGCTTCCTCGCCGCCGTCCATGGCCTTGCCTTCCAAGACGCGTTGCCCATGGAGCCTCCGCCGCCGTGGACTGGAGGGTTGGTGTGGACGAGGTTGACGTAGTCGATCTTCTCCACCTTATGCACCGCCACCTCGTCGCCGGCGACTGCTGGGCCCGGGGTCTTGCTGCTCTTACCCCAGCGGAACATGTTGTAGCTAGCTAGCAGGATGAAGTATATGAATATGTGTGATGCTTGTTTGTTTTCCGAGCTTTGCTTGGATGGGGATTGGCAACGATGGCCTCTTTTTATAGCGCGTGAGAAATATGCTTTTGCAGGTCAATGTTCATACACATAGAGGATTTTGCACGGAATGTGCGGCCTAATTAACCATCTAGAGAAGGCAACAGTGGTACCCGCCCGTAGTTTTGCGGGCGCATGCACAGAAAAACAAATTCAGTTAAGGCAGCAACCACAACTTCAGAAGATGTGATGTTGGCTTCTCATGTGACAAAAATTTGTTCCCTGCTAAGGGTCTAGAGGGTGTCTGTTCCTACCACTGGGTTCGATTACATATGGCCGACATGAATTATTTTCCTCATTAGATGTGTCCTTTTCAACCTCCTTTTCAAAAAAAAAAGTGTCCTTCTCTGTTTTTCTTTGCAAATATAAATTCCAGAAAATTTTCTTTGCTTTCTTGAATATTTCCAATAACTGTAATGTTAGTGCAAATTTAGTCTCTAGTTATTATGTGAGAGGTGAGATATAGGATGGTCGGATGTTAACCCAATGGTATATGAACATAACCGAGGTTGATAGGATCATGTGAATTACAAATAAACATAGAGAGTGGCGTTCCACCTCTCCATCGTTCCTTGAAGGAATCTTTGCATGCAGGGTACCCCAGACTAATACTTCCTCCTCCATTGTTTAATACATTGATTTAGTTTCTAGTATTGAATTGAAATAACCATATTTGATGGAATATATATCAGATAACATCCCGTTTGAATTTATGTATTTCTTTCTATATTATCTTTTAAACAAGCAAAAAAAATATTTTGATAAAATTCAAAATTTGAATTATGAAACACATTAAAATATGATGATACACAATAAAACTCAATGAAACTATATACACAAAATTATGTCTCCAATTTAGACTATAAGATAATTGGCAAATATTTTCTAAATTTGACGAACCAAGTTTTAAACGCAGCAAAACAAAATGTTTTACAATTTTTTTTACCAAGTTTCACTAAGTATCAACATGTTTTATCAAGTTTTAAAAGTTCATTTTCAAAATTGACAAAATTCAATTAAAATTGGTCTCATTTTGAAGCTTCCTTCAAGAGGAGCTCAAATATGCAAACCGATCAAACAATAAACTTTTGATTAAAAAGCTACATAGATTTTAAGTTTCAAAACTATGTATAAATGTGTGGAGGAAGAGGAAATCTAACTCGCACAACAACAATTAAATATAAGGAGAGAGAAGGTGGGCCCGTGCACGAGACGGGATATCCCATACACGGGAGTGGAGCTTTTCTCAATAAGCACATCCTATATTTATTTTTGTATGCCATAAGAAATAAGGGGGATACATCAACAATAGCCGAGACTTCATATGGTTTTGGAAAAAAGGGAAAACCCTAGTCCAACTGAGGCTTATGTAATTTGATATTTATCCTTTTTACTTTATATTTATTTGCCTCCTCAAATTTAAATCCTGGCTTTGCGTTGAGCAGTAACCCTGACAAGTTTGAGCTCCCCTTTGGTGACATGTCTCTTCCTATACTCCCCTCTGTTTTGGTTTGTGTTTTGGAGGCAAATGTTATTTGGAAAACTTGCCAATATGGTTAAGCGAAAAATCATGCCACATATTAAATTAGGATCCCAGTCTTGAAAATTATTTTATTTAGCGAAGACCCCTCGCAAGCCCTTGCAAGTCGTCTCCTCTAGGGCGACTCTGAGGGGAAAACCATAGCCGCCCCCGATGCCTTAGCCGTCACCACCCCCTCCTATTCGTCTCCTAGCTTCCCCATTAGGCCTCATCGGCGAAGCCGTGTGGATGCACATGAATGCGGTGGCTAGAATCTTTTGCGACGTTTGCTTCTCGGCCTGATGTGATAGATGGGTGCTCTCTATCGGGGCATGCTTCTCTTCTTCACGTGCCTAAGCAGGTGGTGGCGAGTAGGGTGCAGACCTGGCTTACTGGTGGTTGACGATATTGGATCGGTGGACTGGAGATGTGGTGGAATTTCATGTATCTACTTGTGTTGGTACTGGAGGGACTCGGTGGTGCGCCACAACGTAGTCTCAGCGGTGGGTATTGATGACGCGTGAAGCACACGTCCGTTGGGAACCCCAAGAGGAAGGTGTGATGCGTACAGCAGCAAGTTTCCCTCAGTAAGAAACCAAGGTTATCGAACCAGTAGGAGATGAAGGCCACGTGAAGGTTGTTGGTGAAGGAGTGTAGTGCGGCGCAACACCAGGGATTCCGGCGCCAACGTGGAACCTGCACAACACAATCACAATACTTTGCCCCAACTTAACAGTGAGGTTGTCAATCTCACCGGCTTGCTGTAAACAAAGGATTAAACGTATGGTGTGGAGAATGATGTTTGTTTGCGAAGAACAACAGAGAACAGAGATTGCAGTAGTTGTATTTCAGATGTAAAAGAATGGACCGGGGTCCACGGTTCACTAGTGGTGTGTCTCCAATAAGATAAATAGCATGTTGGGTGAACAAATTACAGTGCAATTGACAAATAGAGAGGGCATAACAATGCACATACATATCATGATGACTACTATGAGTTTTACTTAGGGCATTACGACAAAGAACATAGACCGCTATCCAGCATGCATCTATGCCTAAAAGTCCACCTTCGGGTTAGCATCCGCACCCCTTCCAGTATTAAGTTGCAAACAACAGACAATTGCATTAAGTACTGTGCGTAATGTAAACAATACAAATATCCTTAGACAAATCATTGATGTTTTATCCCTAGTGGCAACAACACATCCACAACCTTACGGGTTACTCACCCCCAGATTCAATGGAGACATGAACCCACTATCGAGCATAAATACCCCTCTTGGAGTCACAAGTATCAACTTGGCCGAGCCTCTACTAGCAATGGAGAGCATGCAAGATCATAAACAACATATATGATAGATCAATTAATCAACTTGACATAGTATTCCATATTCATCGGATCCCAACAAACACAACATGTAGCATTACAAATAGATGATCTTGATCATGATAGGCAACTCACAAGATCTAAACATGATAGCATATGAGGAGAAGACAACCATCTAGCTACTGCTATGGACCCATAGTCCAAGGATGAACTACTCATGCATCAGTCCGGAGGCGGGCATGGTGATGTAGAATCCTCCGGTGATGATTCCCCTCTCCGGCAGGGTGCCGGAATCCCTAATCGAGATTGGGCGGCGGCCTCAAAACTTTTCTCGTATCTGGCCCTCGGTTCTAGGGTTTTGGCGACGGAGAGATTATATAGGCGAGGGGCAGTCGAGGACGCTCGAGGGGCCCACCCCATAAGGCGGCGCGGCGGGGTGGGCCGCACCCCCTAGGGTGTGGCCGCCGTCGCCCCTCTTCGTCTCCTCTTCGGACTTCTGGCAGGCTCCGTGGAAAATAAGACCGTGGGCTTTTGTTTCGTCCAATTCCGAGAATATTTCCTGTGTAGGATTTCTGAAACCAAAAACAGCAGAAAACAGGAACTAGCGCTTCGGCATCTTGTTAATAGGTTTGTGCCGGAAAATACATCAAAATGATATAAAGTGTATATAAAACATGTTAGTATTGTCATATAACTAGCATGGAACATAAGAAATTATAGATACGTTTGAGACGTATCAAGCATCCCCAAGCTTAGTTCCTACTCGCCTCGAGTAGGTAAACGATAACAAGGATAATTTCTGAAGTGACATGCTACTATCATAATCTTGATCAATACTATTGTAAAGCATATGAGATGAATGAAGTGATTCAAAACAATGGTAAAGATAATGACTAAACAACTGAATCATATAGCAAAGACTTTTATGAATAGTACTTTCAAGACAAGCATCAATAAGTCTTGCATAAGAGTTAACTCATAAAGCAATAGATTCTTAATAGAAGGTTTTGAAGCAACACAAAGGAAGATTTAAGTTTCGTTGCTTTCAACACGGTATATATATCATGGATAATTGTCAACACAAAGTAATATGATGAGTGCAATAAGCAAGTATGTAAGAATCAATGCACACAGTTGACACAAGTGTTTGCTTCTAAGATAGAAAGAAGTAGGTAAACTGACTCAACAGAAAGTAAAAGAAAGGCCCTTCGTAGAGGGAAGCAGGGATTACTCATGTGCTAGAGCTTTTTATTTTGAAAACATGGAAACAATTTTGTCAACGGTAGTAATAATTCATATGTGTTATGCATAAAACCTCCTATAAGTTGCAAGCCTCATGCATCGAATACCAATAGTGCTCGCACCTTGTCCTAGTTAGCTTGGATTTCCATGGATTATCATTGCATTACATATGTTTCAACCAAGTATCACAAAGGGGTACCTCTATGCCACCTGTACAAAGGTCCAAGGAGATAGATCGCATTTGATTTCTCAATTTTGATAGATCTCAACTTGAGGACATCCATACCGGGACAACATAGAAAACAGATAATGGACTCCTCTTTAATGCTTAAGCATTCAACAACAGATACTATTCTCATAAGAGATTGAGGATTAATGTCCAAGCTGAAACTTCCACCGTGATACATGGCTTTGGTTGGCGGCCGCATGTTCTTCTCTAACAATATGCATACTCAAACCATTTAACTCATGGCAAATCTCCCTTACTTGGACAAGACGAACATGCATAGCAACTCACATGATATTCAACAAAGGTGTAACAGTTGATGGCGTCCCCAGAAACATGGTTACCGCTCAACAAGCAACTTATAAGAAATAAGATACATAAACGACATATTCTTTACCACAATAGTTTTTAGGCTACTTTCCCATGAGCTATGTATTGCAAAGACAAGGAATGAAATTTTAAAGGTAGCACGTAAGCAATTTACTTTGAAATGGCAGAAAAATACCACATAGTAGGTAGATATGGTGGAAACAAATGGCATAAGTTTGGGCTCAAGGTTTTGGATGCACGAGAAGCATTCCCTCTCAGTACAAGGCTTTGGCTAGCAAGGTTGTTTGAAGCAAACACAAGTATGAACAGGCACAGCAAAACTTACATAAGAACATATTGCAAGCATTATAAGACTCTACACTGTCTTCCTTGTTGTTTAAACACTTCTACCAGAAAATATCTAGACTTTAGAGAGACCAATCATGCAAACCAAATTTCAACAAGCTCTATGGTAGTTCTTCACTAATAGGTTTAAACTACATGATGCAAGAGCTTAAACATGATCTACTTGAGAACTCAAAACAATTGCCAAGTATCAAATTATTCAAGACAATATACCAATTACCACATGAAGCATTTTCTGTTTCCAACCAAATAGCAATAAACGAAGCGACTTTCAACTTCGCCATGAACACTAAAAGTAAAGCTAAGAACACTAGTGTTCAATATGAAAAACGGAGCGTGTCTTTCTCCCACACAAGGAATGCTAGGATCCGAATTTATTCAAACAAAAACAAAAATAAAAACATACAGACGCTCCAAGTAAAGCACATAAGATGTGATGAATAAAATATAGTTTCACTAGAAGTGACCTGATAAGTTGTTGATGAAGAAGGATGCCGAAGCATCCCCAAGCTTAGATGCTTGAGTCTTCTTGAAATATGCAGGATGAACCACGGGGCATCCCAAGATTAGACTTTTCACTCTTCTTGATCATATTATATCATCCTCCTCTGACCCTTGAAAACTTCCTCCACACCAGACTCAAAACAATCTCATTAGAGGGTTAGTGCATAATCAAAATTCACATGTTCAGAGAGGACACAATTATTTCCAACAGTTCTGACATTACCCAAGGCTACTGAAAGTTAATGGAGCAAAGAAATCCATTCAACACAAAAGAGGCAATGTGAAATAAAATGCATCTGTCAAAACAGAACAATCCAAGACGAATTTTTTCTAGGCACTTAACATGCTCAGATGAAGAAGCTCAAATTGAATGAAAGTTGCGTACATATCTGAGGAACACGCATGAATTTTCACAGAATTTTTGGAGTCTCCTACAGAGAGATATACTCAAATTCGTGACAGCTAAAAATCCAAATCTAGTATCAACTTTACTATCAAAGACTTTACTTGACACAACAATGCAATAAAGTAAAGATACAAAGGTATTGCTACAGTAGTAACAAGCACCTTGACTCAAATATAAAACAAAAATTGCAGAAATAAAATAATGGGTTGTCTCCCATAAGCGCTTTTCTTTAACGCCTTCATTTAGGCGCATAAAGTCGGAATCAAGTAACATCGAGAGAAGAAGCATCAACATCATAATTTGTTCTAATAATAGAATCAAAAGACAACTTCATTCTCTTTCTAGGGAAGTGTTCCATTCCTTTCTTAACAGGGAATTGATATTTAATATTTCCTTCCTTCATATCAATAATAGCACCAACAGTTCGAAGAAAGGGTCTTCCCAAAATAATAGGACAAGATGCATTGCATTCAATATCCAAGACAACTAAATCAACGGGGACAAGGTTATTGTTAACCGTAATGTGAACATTATCAATCCTCCCCAAAGGTTTCTTTATAGAATTATCAGCAAGATTAACATCCAAATAACAATATTTCAATGGTGGCAAGTCAAGCATATCATAGATTTTCTTAGGCATAACGAAATACTTGCACCAAGATCACATAAAGCATTACAATCAAAATCATTGACCTTCATTTTAATGATGGGCTCCCAACCATCTTCTAACTTCCTAGGAATAGAAGCTTTAAGTTTTAATTTCTCTTCTCTAGCTTGAATGAGAGCATTTGTAATATGTTTTGTAAAGGTCAAGTTTATAGCACTAGCATTAGGACTTCTAGCAAGTTTTTGCAAGAACTTAATAACTTCAGAGATATGATAATTATCAAAATCAAAACCTTTATGATCTAAAGAAATGGGATCATTGTCCCCAATATTCTGAAAAATTTCAGCACTTTTATCACAAACAGTTTTTCAGGCAATTTTGCATGCTTTGTATTAGAAGTAGAAACATTGCCAACACCAATTATTTTACTATTGATAGTAGGAGGTTTAGCAACATGTGAAGAATGTGTTGACTGCCAAAACCCACCGGCGGGCAGCGACTGTCAACACGGTAGAGCCGGGAAGAGCCTAGAGCTGCGGCTGGCTGAGACCCCTCCGAGCGACTTCCCGGCAATCTCGGTCACACGTCCGATGCGAAGTGCAGGCGTGCACACTGACTCATACCTGTCAGGAAGGTGATGGGGATGCCTCGCTTAGTTTCCCGCATGGCATACACGTAAACATTAAATACGAGCCTCGATCGGCTCTCGGGTATCTGTGAATCGCTCAAAGAGCCTATCCACCCATGATTCGTACGGGGTGCACGAATATATGGTGATCCTGCTTGATCAAGATAAAGCTAATGAGATCTACGACAATTTAGGGTTTTCACCGCATAATCGGATCATCCTACTCCAGGTTGGGCCTCGCGGCCACGCACGGTGATCGTAAGCCGATCCTAAACAAGGCCTAAAAACCAACATGAAGTTGATCCTCGGAACATCCTGTTTAGGACTTGACGCCACCCTACGTGTCACTGGATCCTCCCCCTTTGTAAGGCCTAACTATTGCGTATATTAAACTAATCCTTGTAGAAACAAGGAGCAATCGTAACGGATCAGATCTACTAAATAACGATCAAGGTGCCGCCCCACACCTGAGATAGATGTGAGGGCGGCTAGATGCAAGAGTTGCACTACGTAAGCATGTTATACGAAGAACTATGCTAACCCTAACACATCTATGATAACCACGTTGCTCGCCATCAAAGAGCTCAGTACGAGCAATGCATGAACAACGTGGAGTTTGTGCTGCCTTAGATCGCAAGATGCGATCTAGGCGACATGTCGCTACCGATAGAAACCCTCGAGATGAAGGAGTTGGCGATGCGCCGAGATTGGTTTGTTTTGGGTTGAACGTGAGTTGTTGTTTATTCCATAAACCCTAGATACATATTTATAGTCCAGCGGACTTTCTAATTCGGACGTGCACCTAACCGTGCACGAGTAAAACTCTAACTTTTAATCTAAGATGTGATCTACTATATTACAGATACATGGGCAATTCAGCCCAACTTCGTGTATAAGGCCAATTCTTGTTCTTCTTTCCATGTATATCTTCAAGTCTTTCTCAATCGTGGCCCACCTCGGCTGGTCAAATTCTGGTGATAACATGCCCCCTGGTTTTGGAATTGGTAATTCCAAAATCACCGTTTCCTTCTGTCGGGTCATGTCGTGCGAACCGTTGCAGTATCCTCATCATGATGCCTGCCTTCTCAACTTCTCCGCCGTGATACGCAGTTTCTTTTCTTAGGCACCACTTCCTAAACTCTTTGTGGCATTGAATTTCCACTATATCCCCTTTTATTTAACCGCTACGAACAGCTCTCCTCTGCATCTCCTTCGCATTAGCACTCCAAAAGCCCTCCTGCCACCATGTCTTCTTCCTCCTCTGCTCCATCGGATCCTTCCAGCCAGTCCCTCCACATCCCGTGAGCCGCGCGGAGTACACCGAGAGGTCCACGCGGCGAACATCCGCCGCCTTGCGGCCGGGAGGAGTCGACCATGATTCTCCATCTGGTCCGAGGACGACCGCCTCGACGGACGAGGGAGAGCGACCTCCGCTTCCTCGCCAACGGGAATCGGAGGAGGAGAGCGATGACGATCGCTTCTCCGGGATGACTTCACCTCCCCGAGGGGTGTGGAGGGAGGAGGAAGAGAGGAGGAGGACGCGACGGGCAGCTCCTCCGACGAGCCGCCGGCCAAGGCGGTTCGCCCTTGGCCGGCATTTAGCGACTTCGACAACGACGAGGACGACGCGACGAAGAAGATGAAGACAACGAGGCCCGGTCGGCGGGGGCTGGAGCGACGACGAGCCTGGGCCGCCTGAAGGCCGACGGCGCTAAGTACGACGGCAACGAGGGCGTGATGGCCCGTAGATAGGACCTCTAGAATAGGGCCAGCAGTAGATGGGGCAATGTATCCCCTAGTATTTCCTTTTGAGAGCAATTAGCTCTTTATGTAAATCTCGCCTATCAATGAAGAACTTTTCCAATTTGATTTTGCCGATTTCTTCCCGAGTTTAATTGAGCCGATTCCCTTTCTACTGACCTTGCCGATCTGGCCCCTTTGCCAATGCGTATTGAGCCGATAGCACCGCATCGGTTCTTTGAAATTCACCCTTCCCTTCCTCAACTGATGATTTTCTAAATCTGGTGGAAAATGCAGGATCTTCAGGGAAACCTTTGAACTTTTCCAACCAAATCCAATAATCCTCTTCAGTACTCATTATTGTGAAGAAGGTTGCAATGAAGGAGCAGCCGATGGTATCCCCATCGGCTCTTTAAACAAGAAAAACAGAGCATCCACCAGCCTGCTGCCCCCGAGCCTTACTCGAGCTGTTGCCCCCGAGCCTTACTCGAGGCGAGAATGTCGAGAGAATGCCATCCTCTTTCCTCCTCGACAACCGATAATCTCCGTTTCAGCGAATTAGCCTCAAAGATTGGAAATCCGACAAAAAGGTTCAGAACCCGGATCGGCTCAAGCAGCTGAAGAAATTTCCATTGTTTTATTCCTTCGAAGCAACAGGCACCACCGCTGGTCGGATTTGGTGGAGACTCGATAAACATCGCATAATTCCACTAGAGTCGATGTCTGCGCATCGCCGTTCTCACCCTAAAGTCGATGCCCTTGCATCGCAAAATTTTTTTGTTTTTTTCGGCCGATTTTCTCCTATCGCCCCCAAATTTCATTGCACACATGTACCCCCGCATGCTCCCATGTTTAGTGCCTCCGAGCCGAAGCCGTCAAAGAATGGCGATGTCGGCCCCATAATTCGCACGTCTGATAGGGTCACACAAACACAAGGCATGCAGAGGATAATTTGGCCGATTGCTGACCGCCTCCATAATGATTGAGCGCTGACTGAAGGTTCTGTAATATCCTTCACAGACCTTTGGGCCGATCACAAGGATTAGCCTCGCCAAGTTGCACATCGCTTTGCTTCAACTACATGGTCAGTTGGATAAACCAGCTTAACCCTTCCTTTGTCACATCGACAGCCAGCTGTCCAAGTTGATGCTCGAGAGGGTTCTTGGCCGCTGCTTCCCATGCATTCATACAGCTCAGGCCTCGCTGAGTCATCGGCCGGACGACCTCTACCTCATCTCCATCCCACTCTATCATGGTGCATCGTGGAGGGAATACAACAGTTGGCGGGATCCAATCTTTTCCTGAAGATGATAATCGGCTAAAGTTATCAACGTTGTAGGGATAATTTTCCTTCCTACGGCGATCCACGTCAGAACCTTGTGTTCGGACGCTGGGCTTGAAATCGCCTCAATGTCGCTGGTCTTGGATTAGATCCGCTAGAACGTCCCAGCCGACGTAGCAGAGTACGGCATGATGTTAACTGCCGCTCCGGTGTCCAGCATCTTTTGACAGGCCTCCCATCGATATATCCTCGCAAGTACAGGGCCTTGAGATTGTAGCTCTTTTCGTGGCTTCTCAAGATGACCGGCCGTGGCCGCAATGTTGTGCCACATATCTCATCTAACCGGAGCACCGAAGGGAGGATGAACACCATGTTCTGTGCTGCCCGATGTTTCATCATCGGCCTCTTTGTTTGGGGCGCCACTCCATTTTCCGTGGACGACCCTCTTCGTCCAGGGTTCGCGAACTTTGCAGCCCGATCAGGTCGTGCCTTCCTTAGCGTATGCAGGTATAACCTTCGGCTTCCTCCAGCCGCGCAACCGCCAACCTGCGTTTTTGTGAACGGCTGAGTCCATCAGGCACCACCTTGGCCGGTGGTACTGCCTTCTTCTTCTTCTAGTCCTCGTCTTCGGAATCCTCAAGATCTGCCCAACGAGGTGACTCAACACGTTCGCTTGTGGCGGGAGAGGCCTCCGCTTGAACACAAGGTCTCTTCCTTCTTCTTGTTGCATTCTGGCAATTGCCGAACGTGGGCAATCGGCTCATTCCTGAATCCCAGCAAGTGTCTGAAGAAAGCAGTCCAAAGTCTCGCGCTGTCATCCTGCTCTTGCCCTGTCCGTGGCACGGCGCTCTGCTCCTCCTCATCGCGATCATGCGACGATGTCTTCCGCTCTTCAGCGTACGATCTCCTTCATCATTATAGTTGACCGTCGTTGGTCATACTGATTCACATATTTGGTGAGGAGGTGATCGGGAGAGAGGTCGTTGATATCTTATGTTCTTCACCTCCCCCTTGACGTAGCGCTTGCCATCATGATGGAGCTGATCATGACGCTTCTCCGTGTCCTTGCTATGAGAGCAAATGCCCTCATCTCCATCTTTGCCGAGTGGTTCCCAGGCCCTACCATGTTAATGCGAATGAGAAACCAGGCTGACCCTCGTGGTAGGTGACTTCCACCATGTTAATGGCGGGGAAGGGTTGGGGTGCCGACCTTCATGGCGTACTGGTTGAAAATTAGACGCCCTTCTATCGCCGCTTGGATGTGCCGACGCCACACCCTGCAGCCTGGTGGCATGGGAGAGCGAGTTGTGGTATTTGCAGTACGGCTTCGTTCAGCTCTGCGCCGTGGGGAACTTGAGACCTTCAGGAATCGTCAACTGTCTTTTGAGCAGGAAAGATTTGTCCAGTCTTGGTCACGTCAAAATCAACCCCCCTGGTGGCTTTACCATTTGCAGGACACGGGGTTCCTCCCGAGTCCACTCAGCCATCGCTACTTCTTGGTCTCCCGCAGAACTTCCTTCCTCCGCACTCCAGGACTACCGCACGCTTGAACTTGTCTTGGTACAGTCCGTGGCGCTGTTCATGCGCGATACTTTCTGAACCATGCGCAGTCAGATAATCTGCTTGGGAGGTCATGTCCTTGAGCTGTGTTGCAAGGCCACTGCCAACTCGATCGTCTCCTTTCAAGAGCACAACTGAATAACATCGGTTCCTGTTCCTGCACTGGATGTACTCTGTCACGTTTCTCCGTGTTCAATGTAGTTGTGCTAGATCGGCAATGCTAGACTCGAAAGCTTCTGAATGGTATACATGAAATCGGTTTTTCCAATTGCTTCCAAGACTGGATGGAGTTTGCCGGCAAAGAGGTGTACCATCCGAAAGCCGATCCTGAGGGACTGTGAAAAGAGCCTCACGCGTAGCGATCCGACACTGAAGCCGGTCCTAGTTGCGCCAAATATCGGCCGACGTGCTTACGGAGCTGGAGCCATCTGATCCACTGAATTTGAGAAGCTGGAGCCGATATTTAGGTGGCAGCGTGATCATCTCGAGACTCGGGGTACGGCTTGGAATAGCCGATTGCTCTTCTTTCGCACCATGCCGAACTGGTCTCTCGCATGGTACTGATCTGATCCGTTGTGCTGGCTGCATGAGTTGCACTCTGAAGATTCGCCGGGTGGCGTACTTAGCCAGCCATGTTTGCTTTTCCAGCCTGAGCCAACCGCAGCAGGAGCTGCCCGAGTTTGGGTGGCGTACGAAGGCCACGTCCGCTTCTCAAGCCTGTCACGACGCCCTCCGTGTTCGCCGAGTCCCATGTTGTGGCCTGTCAGAGTGGCCACTGTTACAATCTGCGCATACGTGCACGCGTATCCTTGAGGGATCTCCTTAGGCGCCTCAGCCAAGAACTGGTAGTCACTAGGGTCACCACCGATCTTGTAGACGACGAATGTGTAGCCAGATTTGTGGTGGTGCTGCCAACGATAAGGAAGGTGGACGGGACTGGAGTGGCACCTCCTTGATGCCTCGAGAGCTGGTCCCGACGGCGAGCACTGGTGGCTCATGATCTCCTGAATCACGCGCAGAGCGACACGCCCAACACGTTGACCAGGTTTTCAGAGTGGCGGTGTAGCGAGTGAGCCACCAAGTAGTTGATCTCCTGCCGCAGGCCCTGGTGCGTCCTCCGACGGGGCAGAGAGGTCTATCCCATCGAGTGCACCTGCGGTGAGAATCCCTTCCATCCGATGCCATGGGAACGGGTTCTCTGAAAAGAGCCAATGAGGTCGCTCCGAGGGTGACCTTGATCTCGCTATCTCTTCTGAGCTCAGCAAGCAGCTCCTCGTAGGTGACTCGAGGAAGGTCCGCCATCTCGTGTAGATGGCAATGGTTGATGTAGGATTCCACCGGGCGTAGCAGAATGTGTTTAATGCCAAAACCCACCGCGGGCAGCGACTGTCAACACGGTAGAGCTGGGAAGAGCCTAGAGCTGCCTCTGGTCCCTCGGACGACGGCCCGCAATGCCTTCTGGTCACACATCCGATGCGAAGTGGCATACACCACCTATACCTGGTCGTAGTGTGATGGGGATGCTCGCCAGTTTCGTATGGCATACACGTAAGACAAATACGAGCCTCGATCGGGCTCTCAGGTCATCCTGTGAATCGGCCCTCAAAGAGCCGATCCACCCATCATTCGTACGAGGTGCACGAATATATGTGATCCCGCTTGATCAAGATAAAGCTAATGAGATCTTCGACGATTTAGGTTTTCACCGCATAACATCCATCATCCTACTCCAGGTTAGCCTCACAAGACAAGACGTGATCGTAGTTTCCATCCTAAACAAGGCCTAAAAACCAACATGAAGTTGATCCTCGGAACATCCCGTTTAGGACTTGCGAACGCCACCCTACGTGCCGCCGATCCTCCCCCTTTGTAAGGCCTAACTATTGCAGATATTAAACTAATCCTTTGAAGAACAAGGAGCATCCACCGGATCAGATCTACTAAATAATTATCAAGCGGGGTGCCGCCATACCTAAGATAGGTGTAGGGGCGGCTAGATATGCAAGGGCTGCACTACGTAAGCATGTTAGACGAAGAACTATGCACCCTACATCTATGACAACCACGTTGCTCGCCATAAAAAAGGTTCAGCACGAGCAACGCATGAACGTGAGTTGTGCTGCCTAGATCGCAAGATGCGATCAGGCAGCATGTCGCTTACCTGATAGAAACCCCCGAGACGAAGGGAGTTGGCGATGCGTCGAGATTGGTTTGTTTTGGCTGAACGTGAGTTGTTTTTTTATTCCATAAACCCTAGATATTTATAGTCCATGGACTTTCTAATTCGGGAATGCACCTAACGTGCACTTCCAGTAAACTCTAACTTTTAATCTAAGATGCGATCTACTATATTATAGATACATGGGCAATTAAGCTTCGTGTATAAGGCCAATTCTTGTTCTTCCTTCCATGTATATCTTCAAGTCTTTCTCAATCGTGGCCCACCTCTGACTCGGTCAAATTCTGGTGATAACAGCATCAACATTACTAGTGGTGGTAATCGTCCAAACTTTAGCTACATTATTCTCTTTAGCAAGTTTTTCTTCTCTTTCCCACCTAGCATGCAATTCAGCCATCATTCTAATATTGTCATTAATTCAAACTTGTATAGCGTTTGTTGTAGCAAATGACTTAATATCTTTATCTTAATTAGGCATAATCTTTCATTCTTAAAAGATCAACATCAAAGGCACTAGACTATCAACCTTAGAAGCAAGAACATCAATTTTACCAGCTTTTCTTCAACAGTTTTGTTGTGCCAGTTTGTATCACCTTCAAGATGATTCAGGGCCCTGACTCACCCTCCCGTGACGAACTCATGGAGGAAACCTGGCTTTCGGGGCATTGACTGCTGTGACTTCAAGACCAGAGGGTACACTCCTACCATTGTTGTAAGAATAATATAACCATTACCATTATTAGAAGGATAAGGGCCTATAGTTATTGTTACCAAAATTATTCATAAGCATTGTTGTTGAAATTATTACTTTTTATGAAGTTCATATCAACATGTTCTTCTTGAGTAACTAATGAAGCTAAGAACATTATTAGATCAACATTAGATCTACCATTAACAAGCATATAGACATAATAAGATCAATCTATCACTCAAAGAAGAGGTTTCTTCAATGTAATTTACTCTTCTAGCCTTGAGGAGTCCTTTAGTGTGCTGGTCTGTATAGTTGATCATCATATATCAAGAAGCTTTGTTGCAAACACCTAAAGTGATGGACATAAAGTACCCTCCAACAGCTGAATCCATTAGGTTCCTTAAGAAATTCAATCCGCATAAAGGTATGATGATCATCCAAGTGTTAGTCCAATAGGGGCACCTTTACTAAAAGATTTCATTCTTTCATGCTTTTGAGCAAACATGTCATTATCCAATTGCTTAAATTCATAATGCTTCTCAAAGATATAATTTAGCAGGAGGATAATATCTACCAATGAAAGTATCTTACATTTAGTCCATGAATCAATACTATTCTTTAGCAAAGATAGTAACCAATCTTTAGCTCTTCCTCTTAAGGAGAAAGGAAACAATTTCAGTTTTATAATATCCCCATCTGTATCCTTATATTTCACAAAGTCAAACAAAATTATTAAGATGGGTAGCAAACATCATCAGTACTAACACCAGAAAATTGCTCTCTCACAAGATTTAGTAAAGCAGGTTTAATTTACAAGAATTCTGCTGTAGTATTATCAAGGAGTACTTATAAAATCATTATTATTGGTGCTAGTAAAGTCACACAACCTAGTGTTCTCAAAGAGTATTCATTTTAACAAATATAGAAATAAGTAAAGAAAACTGAATTAAATAAAAGAATGCGGCAATTAAATTTTTTGTGTTTTGATATAAAGAAAGTAAACAAAACAGAAAAAATATAGCAAGACAATAAACAAAGCAAGACAGAAAATAATTTCTTGGCAGCTAGTTCTGTTTCCTCCCCGGGAACGGCGCTGCAATTAGCTGTTGCCGGAGTTAGCAACTTCGTGGTGTAACTTTTTCTTCAGTTCGCTAGCGCCAGAAATTAGCTTGATGACGCGTGAAGCACACGTCCGTTGGGAACCCTGTAAGGGTATTTTACAGCAACAAGTTTTTCCTCGGTAAGAAACCAAGGTTATCAAACCAGGAGGAGAGTATATCAAGAAGGTTGTTGGTGAAGGAGTGTAGCGCAGCGGGCGCCAACGGAACCTGCACAACACAATCACAATACTTTGCCCAACTTAACAAAGAGGTTGTCAACACCACTAATAAACAAAGGATTAAATGTATGCAAGAGAATATGTTTGTTTGCTAAGAAATAATGTAGAAATGTGATTGCAATAGGTTGTATTTCAGATGTAAAAGAATGGACCGTCCACAGTTCACTAGAGGGTTTCTCCATATACATAAATAGCATGTTGGGTGAACAAATTACAGTTGGGCAATTGACAAATAGAGAGGGCATAACAATGCACATACATATCTGTTATCACCAGATTTTGACCGGATCAAGAGGTGGGCCGTGACCGAAGATGGGCTTAGAAGACATGCATATAAAGTGTCTCTGAACCAGTGCGAGAATTTGGGCTAGATTGCCCGTGTATATGTACATTATGGTAGATTTAGAATTAAGAGATAGAGTTTCTAGCTTCAGATACTCTGGCCTGGATTATTCTAAATTAGAAAAGTCCATATGGACTATAAATATGTATCTAGGGTTATTGAGAAGGAGGACGATCACGTCAACAACCAACGAGGCGCACCATCCCTTGCCTTAGGGTTTCTCCTGGTAGCATTATGCTGCCTAGATCGCATCTTACATCTAGGCAGTATCGCTTATTCTGCCGTTATGTTGCTCGTTGAAGCCTTTTTTGATGATGAACACCTTATCTTAGATGTTTTGGGGCTCGCGTCGATGCTTTTATGTTATGCTTGCTTAGCTACGCCCTCAATATCAAGCTGCCTTTACACCTATCTTGGGTGAAGGGTGGCACCCTGCTTAATCTTTGTTTAGTAGATCCGATCTGTTATAAGTACTTCCTTGTGCTACAAGGATTAGTTTGATATTCATATGGCCTTACAAACGGGTTGAATGATCCAATAGTGCGTAAGGTGTGGTTTATTAATCCCTAAAGGGATTGTTCCGGGATCAACTTCTTGTTGGTTTTTGCCTCTTTAGTACTGGTTTTCTATCATCTTACGTGTCCGTTGTGGCCCACCACGCTGTAGGACGTTCCTAAGCATGTGAAAACCAGACTGTCGGGAGACGGTTTAGCTTGATATTGATGTTAAGATCCCCATGCCATCGTAAATCTAACATGAACCATGGGCACCGGCCTTGAGCCGATCCACAGGGCAACCTGAGAGCCATCGGGCTCGTATTTAATGTTTAAGTGTTTGCCATGCAGAAACTAGACGAAGCAATTCATCACCTTCCCGACCAGGTATAGGCCAGGTGGCACGCCCGGCAACCGCCAGGACGTGCGCGAGGGCATTGAGGGTCATCATCAGGGACCAGGATCTCACTCCTCAACAGTCCCGGAGCCCCGGCCCTACGGTGTTGCCCATCGCTGCCCGCGCCGGTGGGTTTTGACAGCAACACATTCTGGCACGCCCGGTGGGACACTCTACAGCAACTACGTCGACATCTGCGGCAACCATGTCTAAATCTGCGGATGAGGTGGTGGGCGAACCAGTCACATACGCCGATCTTCCTGAGGAACACAAGAAGAAGTATGATGAGATTAAAGCCATCTTGGAAGCCGATCTCATCGGCTCCTTCATGAAGACCCGTTCACATGGCATGTGGAAAGGTTTCCCTCGAAGGCGTTCTCTGATGAGATGGATCGCCCTCAGCAGGAACGCACTGGCAGCTCTGCGCTGTGAAATTAATTACATGGTGGCTCATTCTCTGCCCGGGCTCGAGAGCTATGGAACGCCGAGTTGCTATGTCCGTGGTGGTGCAGAAATCATGAAGCATCGCATCTGGCCGACCTGCTCCTAGGGACACACCAGTGAGCTGCTGTCGTATCAGACCGCCATCGCCACTGCAGCTGCAGCCCAACTGCAAGGTTCATGCACAAGACGCTGCTCACAAGGTGGGAGGCGTATCCTGCACCACACCCCGATGAGCTACCAAGAGATCCCACATGATACCGCAGCACACGTGCTTCGATCGCAACACCAAGGCGTACGAACTGTGGTGCACCATCAAAGGGATTCTTGAGCAGATTACTACAAACAGGCATGGCTATTGGCATGCTGACCGGAACGAGTCAGGAGAGCTCGGTCCCTGCAGCTCTAATACCATGGAACAGATCAGCACCATCTTGAGAGACCAAATGCATCCAAGAGGAAACAACGCCGTCCTGCCGTACGCCATGAATACGATTTGATCCCCGCTGTCACCAAAGTATCGGCTCCTGAATTCTCCAAGTCTAATGGATCTATGTTCCAGCTCACAGAACACGTGAGCCGATATTTGATACGGGGCTTGGCATGATTTCAAAGATCGGACCATGATGTAAGGTTCCTGTACAATCTCTCACGGACGCTCCCTTTGGGTGGCACACCTCATTGCCACCAAACTTAGTCCGGACATGGAAGCAGCGGAAGAACAGTTTCATGTCCAATACCACTCGGAAGCTAACGAGGCTGGTATTGCCGATTTGGCACAAGTGCGGCCGGGGAGAACGGTGTCGGAATATATTCAGCGTTTCAGGCTGTCGAAACTGGTTATTCGGTCTGCTTAACTCATAGCGCTCGATCCGGGCAGCATTGCTCCTCGCAACGCGATCAAAGATCTGACTTTCCAAGTAGAGTACTACAGTTCATTGGCGCACATGGTCCAGAACCAACATCGCATGAACGTCGTGACGAGGGATTAACTTTTCAATGCCTACGTATTGTAGACTAGGCTTTCGGAGAGAGCCACGATGGAGATTCCGGGCTGGTATTAGGCACATCACTTTATTTCCAGCTTCGGGTCTCCTCGTGAGGATCCTACGTGCTGCTAGCAATCCAATATATGAGCATATGTATGTTTACATGGTGCCGCCGTAGGCGGAGCTATGTTGTCTATATTCTCTCTATCTGTTCCCTTATTTCAGGTGCCTGGCTAGCTTTATATATGCAACCAGCCTAGGTTTTACAAGAGTCCTAGTCGACTACTTCTTCGGGTTGCCTTGTTGGGCCTTCTCCATATTGTCTTCTCCATATTGGGCCGAGCATGCATACTAATAATGGGTATCCGGTTGGTATGCCCATACAAGAGTCTCCCTAGTTTCTGGGAAGCTCAAGACTTCATGAAACTCACATAACCATTCGAAGTCAAGAAAATACAAGGCGAGGTCCATGCGGGCATCACGTGAAGCGTGAATGATGTCGTACGATTCTTGAAATTACTCAGCAAGGCAGCGTCCTGGATGGATAGCCTCAGTTCAAAGCCACCACATGACTCAAGTTGTATCTCATAAGAATACCATATTTCAGTTTATAATGTCTACATACTACAGTAAGCTATTTCGAATAATAGAACTGAGTTGATTATAAACACTGATTGTTATAGATACTGTTTAGTTGTTTCCCATTTCCAAAGCAGCCATATTCCTGATAGTGAATTTACCATGCCATATCACTAGTAGGGCTAACTCATTGTAACGACTCCACATTTTTCCTTTCATCGGAGGTAACAATATCTCTGATAAGAGTAGCCCCCGAGCCTAAGGAGCAGGACTTGCACCCAGGCATAGGCTCAAGTTGTACTCCTCGATAAAGAACTTGGCGCAGCCCTCTTCGACTCCAGGCCGTTGCTATATTTATTTGACATCCATATCTATATTGTACAGTGATTAGCGGTAATTGGGGCTAGTTCATCCGACGGATCAGGTACTAGTTAACCGCTCTAGTGGCAATCCGCAAAGACTTACTTCAAGATCACGTCCGGATATGATCTCGGGATACGGTGTTAACTGGTTGTGCCGCTAAGGTCTTAACCATCTGCTTGAGTCTCGCTCATGTTTATCGGGTACCTAACGCTGTCCGTTAGATTTTTCTTCGTATTCCGTTGGATATGGATAAAAGAAAGTGTATGCAGCTTGCCATGCCACGCCACATGTAACGGATCTGGGGTTCACTCTTCACAGAGTTTTGTGGCATTCAGAGATTATTCATGACTTTGGCGCTCTCGAATATTTTGTCAAGTGCCTTGTTCGGGCTGATGAATGTCCTATAATTCTTCTATATTTTTCTCGGGCGTGATGAGACAGCCGTGGGTTCTTCTATATTGTCGCCAGGCACATCGCGCTCTTAATCGAAATAAATGACGAGTCAATGGACCAAGATTTGTCCAACTTTTTTTCTCCTCCTTATTTTTTTGGTTTCTCCTTGATGATAATTTACTTGAGTCTCTTCAGAAAATTTCGGTCCTTCGAGGACACCGGCCTCCCCAGGACAATTCATCGGGTCTCTTTAAGATAATTCTTCGGGTCCTCCTGAGGATAATTCTTCGGACTTTGAAGATAACTTTTCGACTCCTGAAGATAATTTTTTCGACCTCCCCTAAGATAATTCGGGACTCTTGAGGATAATTCTTTGGGTCCCGTCTTCTTAAAGACAATTCTATTGAAGTTCTGCAGACAATTTTGTCGGGTTCTCTCATATATATATTCTTTCTCCTCCACAAATAAACAAACTTTTTCTATCTTTCCTTTGACTTCTTTTTCGCATGTGTCAGATGCTCACTCAAGGATATAAAGTGAATATATGCTTTCGCGTAGCCCCAAGTGTTTGGAAAGTAAAAAGTAACGATAATCAACTTTGTGCAAAATAAAAGAACACTTATATTTTTGGACACGACGAAGTCGATGCATGATGAAGTCTTCGAGTGTAGATAAGAAATCGAGCTGAAGTAGAAACCACCAAATAGCGAAAGTAAATGCCGCCATATTGTTGATGAAGAAATAGCCGAGCCCCCGAGCGATGCTGAGGTGATGTCATGATTGTTGTGTCGCAGTCGTGACCCGAGGCGAAATCGTTGTCGAGCCCCCGAGCGTTTAGGCGTGATGTAGAAATATGTTGATGGAGTCGCGGCGCATATTTGCAGCTTACTTACATGAAGCCATAGACAATAATATACGAAGATGAATCCCATATGAAGTATTTAGATGAATCCATATTGAAGATTACGCCATTAAATATAGAGCATATATTGAAGATAAATCCGTCAATATCATAGAGGATGAATCCATTGGCCCGAAGAATCCAGTAATAATCATAGAAGATGAATCCGCTGATATCATAGAAGATGAATCCATTGATCCGAAGAAAATAGTTCTAGTAATAATCATAGAAGATGAATTCGCTGATATCTGAGAGGATGAATCCATTGATCCGAAGAAAATAGTTTCAGTAACAATCATAGGAGATTAATCCATTGAACCGAAGAATCCAGTAATATAGAAGATGAATCCGCCGAAGAAAATATCCTCGATGATAAATTCAGTGATCCGAAACGCCTCGAGTAATGTTGTATAAGAGTAAGCCAGTAATATTCATATAGATGAATCTTATAAGATGAATCCGATGGAAAAGAATCCAATAAGCCAAAGAAGATGAATCCATTGATCCAAAGAAAATAAATCCATTGAGCCGAAAATAATTCCACTTAGCCGAAGTAGATATATCCAGAGACGAAGAAAAGAATTTCACCAAATAATCGAGTATATTTGTGGTAACGAAGTAATGGCAGAGCCCCCAGTGTTAAGTGTATTTGTTGTAATATTGTAATGGCAAAGCCCCCGAGTATTTGGGTATGGCGAAAGTAAATAATAATTGACTATTGGAAGATGAACACTTAGCTTTATTGTTGGATGCGGCGAGGTCGAGGTGGAAGTAGGTCATCCGGAAGATGGAGTCGACGAAGCGGATGTACTTGATGCAGCGGAGCCGTGCGGCGTTTAGCCGAAAATATTTGATACGGTGGAAGTAGTCGGCATGGAGGAAAGAATCGTCGAGTTCGCGGTGGGCGAGCCCCTGAGCATGCGACTGTACGCGGCGAAGTCGTCGAAACTTGTTCCGATCTGTAGTTATATTACGGCGCAAAAAACTGTGCGCAAATAATAGTACAAGTCGAAGAAAATATTTGGCAAAATAAATTTCGCGTAATTGAAAATATAGCACCTGATAATCTGTATGTTGGGTGGCGCACTAGCAGGTTCATGCTAGCAAATCTACGACGGACAAGTTCTGGAGAGCCGCGTTTGCAAATAAATCTAAAATTTCTCGCAAAAATTCCGTAACAAATATTTATCTATATTTCCTTTATAGTCAATTTTATCACTAGAGATGAGATCGTGTGTTGTTTGCCTTTGTCAGATGAATAGTGTTTAATCAAAGACTGAATACTACAAACTGAAAGTACGTATAAGAAACAGCAATAGAAGTACTTAGCTTTTATTTCCGAAGAGAACACAATAATCGGATCTTAAAGCTCATGAAGCATCGGCTGGTCCAAAACACTAGTTTCACGGACTTGACTTGCCCATCATCTTGCAACCGATTGAATCATCCTTCCGTGCGTTGTTTCCATGAATTGATTATTCAAGTGTTCATGCACACAAAACAACATGCAGATAGCTAGGCTATTAGCTCTAATATAATGATTGAAACGATTAGATCTAGTAAAATATTGATAGATAGAATAAGCTGCAAGAGATAAAGATTAGGCAAAAAAAAAAAAAAAACTGGCCATGGTCACATGCAGCTGCGTGAGCACTCGGGACTTCGGACGGTCTGTAGCTCTAGTCTTTTTGTTCCATGGGACCTCAGACGAAAACAGCACGATGTCGTGGACGCTTCTCCGAGTAAACGAATTCGTAAGCTGGAGCCAAACGGATTAACGCGATGGGTGGCGGGTAGATGCGATCCCATGAACCAATCGCGAAATTTCTTAACACGCCGCTGCCGATTAGCTAGATGCGATCTAGCGATTGAAGACGATGATAGATCCCGCCCGGATAACAAAATCCAGTCGTCGCGATTCCCACAGACGGCGCCAATTGACGAGGGAATACCTCGGCAATGCCTACGTATTGTAGACTAGGGTTTTGGGAGAGCGACGATGGAGATTCCGGTGTCGAGATTAGGCACACGACGTACTCAGCTTCGGGTCCCCTCGGTGAGGATCCCTACGTGCTGCCAGCAATCCAGTATATGAGCATATGTATGTTTGCAAGGTGCCGCCGTAGCGGAGCTATGTTGTCCATATTCTGTCTATCTGTTGTCCTCCCTATTTAGGGTGCCCCGGCTAGCTTTATATATGCAACCAGCTCAGGGTTTTACAAAGTCCTAGTCGACTACTACTTTGGGTTGCCTTGTTGGGCCTTCTCCATATTGGGTCTTCCATATTGGGCCGGTCAGTATAATAATAATGGGTCCAAGGTATGCCGCATGTCGGGTCGTCACCCTTGAATTGTACTAAGATGTCTAAGGTCTCAAAGAGCCTAGTTTAGGACTGAAGAAGCTGAAGATTCTGCAGAAGACCTGGAAATAGCTTTATTGAATGGGCTCGGGGCAGCTCCGTGTCCTGCAAATGGTAAAGCCACAAGGGCCTCGCAAAAGGGTTTTGATTTCACGTGATCAAGGCTGATGAAGTATTTGATTTATTGCTGAAGGAAAAACAGCTAGTACTCGAAGGCCATAAAATCCCTATGGCGCAAGAAATGAACGAGACCATACTACAAGTGAATCACTTCTGGTCTACCCATACCGCCAATGATCGTAAAGAGTTTCGTTGGCAGATCCAAATGGCAATAGAACAAGGCCGATTGATCTGGGCAACTTTTACCATGAAAGTGACACACATCCGCTCCCCGTCAACATGGTAGAACTCAATCACCCCACGGGGCATCCGTCACGTTTCTCATTTGGTATTAACATGGTAGGGCCTGTGCGCCACCATGGCAAGGATAAAGAGGAGAGCAGCCACGCCCGTGGCAAAGAGAAGGAGGAGGCCGACCCACATGATCGGCCCCGCTATGATGACAAACGGTACCTCAGCGAGGAACAAGTGAGAAGCGGCGATATCAACGACCATTTTCCGCACATCTCCTTAACAAGTATGAGCGTCAGTACGACCATCGTCGGAGGTACGACCGAGAAGACGAAAGATATCTTCGGTCTGACGTGGACAATGAAGGTATCATCGGTATAATAGAGACGACCGCGCTAAGGGGAAGTCTAGGGAGCAGGAAGACCTGGATAGACACTGGGACTGTCCTTTCTTCAAGCATTGCTGGGATGCAGGAATGAGCCGATTGCCTACAATCGACAACTGCCCAGAGTGTAGACGGCGTGGCGTTGACAAGAGAAGTTTCACAAGCCGTCTAGGGCCTCCCACCGCGTAACAAACGAGCTGAGTCATCTCAAGATGAAGACTTTGAGGAGCCGAAGATGAAGAAGATGATAGATACCACCGGCCAAGGTGGTGTCTCGATGGGCTCAGCCACCCTGCCGGCAGAGTTCGGAGCGGCTACGTAGCTTGGAGCAAGCCGAGGCGCAATACCTGCATACATTGAGGAAAGCGCCTGATCCTCGCCGTGAAAATTCAGCAAACTTTAGACGAGGAGAATCGTCCACATAAGAAAGAATGGCGTCTGCAAGCAAAAGCCGACGTGTACATCGGCTGGCACAACATGGTGTTCACATTTCTTGGAGTTTCGAGTTCGTGAACCGATGAAGTGCCGATAGCATGCTTTTGATGCGGGTCCACGACTCGCTATTCTGAGAAGCCCCATGAGAAGGGCTGCAAACATTTGAAGGCCCTGTACTCGAAAGGTTACATCAATGGCAGCCCGTCGGGCAGGATGCTGGTTGACACGGGAGTGGCAGTCAACATAATGCCATACTCCATGTTACGGCGTTTGGGACGCTCTAATGCAGACTTGATCAAGACCAACGTCACACTATGCGACTTCAACGGCCAAGCATCAGAGACGCAAGGCGTTTTGAACGTGGAGTTAACCGTAGGCCGAAAGACCATCCCTACATCGTTCTTCATCGTCGACAGCAAAAGCACCTACACTGTCCTGCTAGAGGGATTGATTCACGCTAACTGGGCCGTATTCCATCTAATGGCGCAAAAAATGCCTGATATGCTGGGATGAGATGAGGTGAGGCTGCATGCAGATGATTCGATCGAGGTCTCCATAGCCGGCATGAACATTTGGGACTCGGAAGGCCAAGGGCCGCTCTCTGGAATCAGTTTGGACGGCTGTGAGCGCATCGAGGTGACAAAAAACGGGGTGAGGCTGGTCTTATCCACCGCCTATCCGAGTAGCAAGAGCAACATCCGTCGACATACGTGCCGATCCCTGCGATCGGCTCCCAAAAAATAAAAAGCGGAGGATCTCACCAAGCATGTCGAGTCGTATAGGGAGGCTTCCTCCTGTAAGGGAGCACATACAAGTTAAACCTTCATTGAGCAATACAATCAAAATGGGGGCGTTCCAGCAACCGGCCAAAATTATCCTCGCCACGTGTTCTGCTTGTGTTCAGCATCGATCTAGCAAAATGACGGGAGTTGGGTACGGGTTTACATCAGCTGATGAGCTAGAAGATTGACATTGGTCCTGGGGATAAGCCACGACCAACATCCGTCAGCAAAAACCAGCCGATGCCCAGGTACAAGTTCCTGAAATCATATAACCAGAGCCGATATCTTCAATTACTTGAAAGATTCGGCTCGGGGGGCAATATGGAATAACGGATAATGAAATATGGGGCCGATGCACGAAATCGGCCAAAAAAAATGTACACACAACAACAGATAAGGCATGTACTGGCGTAATCGACGTCGACTTTAGAACTGAAAGCCGATGCACAACCCATCGACTCTAGAAGTAATGCTTCAATTGAGCAGTTATCGTTGCATGGAGGTTTCATCAAGAAATGCCTCAAGGGCATGAGGGCGCGCTGAACACGTATCCACTGGCGATCTCGCCTATCATCTTCTGCCCTGCTCGTCACCAGCTGCTTGTTCAGTATGCGTATTTCTGCCAGACTCAGTCCTCGTGTCAGCTTGAGGCCTTCGCTTCCTCGTGGAGTGGGTACAGAGTTTCCTTGTCGTGGATGAGTTGCTTGGTCCCGGAACCTCTCTTCAAGGTCCTCCAACTCCTTACGCAAGGTCTCAAGTTCAGCAGTGCTGAGATGCTGCTCGCGTCCAAAGTCAGTTTCTTTTCATTAAGCCGCTGGCATTTGTCTGCAATATCGGCTTTCAACGGAAGTCAAGTGCATGGGACGACTCACTGAGCCGCTTCACCTCATTCCATAGGCAGACAGCACGCAACCGCCGTAGTTTCACCCGTGTGGCTGGCCACCGCGGAGATGAGGCTGGATATCTTCAAGAATGCTCTTCACTTCCTCGGAGTCTTCAACCAATGTTTCAATGGTGGAGGAGAGCAGGGCATTGAGATGCTGGAGTTGACTATGTGTAGCGCTGGGTCCTGACTCTTCGCTTGCTTTAGCAGTAGCCGGTTCGATGGATTCAGGATCGAACGTTAGCAAGCTGGAGAGGTCACAACCCTAACAGACGACAAGAACAACGTCAGTATACGGCGAAAGAGAAGGGTAAAGCCAAGCGAAGGGAGTATACCTCTCCTAAGACCAGAGGAACAGCCGATGATGAGATGATCGGCTCTTGTGTTTCTGTTGAGGGCTTGGCCAAGTTGGCAATCTTGTCAGCTACACTTTGAGAAGGTGCTAAGTCCAGGGTGGCGGATGGCATGAGTACCTCCTCGACTTCCCCACTAGAGGCGTCATCAGTCTGCAAAGGAAGTGGTTAGTCGATGAGAACAGCAATGGGTTAGCATCAAATATGAGCCAAGGAGAGTATGGAGGATAATTACATTCGAAATCTCCTGGTCTAATGAAGAGGTTTGCGGTTCCTTGCGAGCTCTCTTGATGCATCGGCTCTTGGTGCGTAGACCGCCTTGCCCTGCTTTGATTGGAGCCTGGGAAACAGCAGGTTCAGGAGCTGACCTTTTCTTGGAAGCCGACGGTGGCAAGTCTGGCTGGCTCTGCGTGGTGGTTTTCCCAGAATTACCCGAGCTCGAGTCCCTTCGACTGGACTGCGTCTCCTCGCTGGAGTTTTCTTCAGTAGAGGCCTGTAAAACAAATACGGGTATGTTGCAGAGGCCTAGAAGTGTAGATGAAATCAACCAAGGCATGAGGTAGCTTACGTGCAAACTCTCTTGAGATGGAGTCAGGTTTTGGCGCTTCAAGGTCTTCTCCCTGCAGCTACCTTCTCATCGCTTGTTCTCCGCCATTTAGGCCTCGGGGGCGCCTGGCCTAGAGGATACTTCCGTCTTGGCAGCCGATTTTGTGAGACGGGTCACCGCATCACAACCTTTTCAAGGGTGGTGAGTTTTTTTGCAGAGGACCACTGTATTGGTGGGAGAATTGAAAGGGGGAGCCTGGCCATCATGAACAAGTTCTGGACCGTCTTGTTGCCGGCATGAGGCAGACAGGGTTACAAAAAGAAAAGAAATCATAATGTAAGCCACTTCAAGATAATTCGTGGTACCGTATCAGGATGTCATATTCAGCATCAAGTTTACCATAAATGGCCCTAGAGCTCTCCTCGCCAAGGCATGAGTCTTCCACATTGACCACCAGGTCTCAAAACTGTCGGTTGATGAGGTAAAAGAGAGGTTGTGAGGAATCGGGATGGCCAGAGCATCAAAGAAAGAATAACACCTCTGACTGGGAGGAGACGGCAAGACAACGCTTCTCCGTTAGGTGATGATGAAGAAATGGGGAGACATTGCCTAAGCACTGCTGCCGTGGGCTGCTACCACTGGCCGGGACAAGATTCGTAACCAGGTTTGATGATCCTGTTTGAGGTACTCATGCAACTGAAGGAAGCAGGACGGACTCACATGATGGAGTACAACGGCCGGTGTCAATGCTAATGGGTAAAGTCAGTTTAGGCTCAAGGACTGATTTTCAAAATTGTATACTGTGGTAAGGGAAAGAAGAGAGGATTGTCCAGCCTGGTAAAAAATTCTGAACCACCCAATGCTTCCTTGAGGGCTGTCAATACTCTGGAAGACTATATAGAGCTGGCCGTAGCTATACACCGGATTGGCTTCCTGCTAGTATTTGGAAAGGTTGCATGTTGCCGTTTGAGTAGGCAACTGATCTGCTCGCGGCGCAGCAGCAGTCGGGCGCGCCGCCATCGCACGCGATGCAGCCGGCCTCGCCGCATCGGCAAATTTAATATGAAAGCAAAATCGGCATACAAATATTTTCTTCATTAATAAAGAGGACTTTTTACAGAGAAGAGCCAATTACTCAAGGAAGGAAGAACAAAAGGAGAGCTGACTCCTACTACTAGTCCTATGCTAGAAGTCCCTATCTAAGGGCCGTCGCTGCCCTCGTCATCACCGTCGTGGCTGCCACGGCGCTCGCCATCGCGAGCTCCTCACAAGCACGCCGTAGTCCTCGGGCAGTGGTTTCTTCCTCCCTCCTCGGCCGTCACCGCCGTCGTCATCCGACCTGCCTGAAGCGCTCGCCGGCGGCTCGTCTGAGAGGTGTCATCCTCCTCTCTCCTTCACGTGAGGGGAGGGGAAGTCGCCCCACGAAGCGGCCGTCTCGTCCCCGCCTGGGGCCTCAGCCGACAAGGAACTGGAGGTCGTCTTCTCCGTCTGTCAAGGACTTTGTCCTCGGACCAGACGGAGGAATCGTGATCCTCCTTGTCCCACGACGTTGGGGCGAGGATATCGTATGCCGCCAGTGGGTCCCACTCCGGCGTCGGCTCGCGAGAAGAAGAGGAACGGGAAGAGAGATCTGAGGAGGAGGAGGAGGGAGGCATGGGGGGGAGGGGAGGTTTTTTTTGGCTAGGGGTGTGGAGCAAGGATGAATGAACGAACTGCTCGATGCAAGCAACAAGGGGAGAGAGGGAGATTTAATGCTAAGTGTACTTTCGAGATCGTGTGCCAAAACTGTCAAATCGTGCAGGAGTTGAGAAGGCAGGCATCAATGATCAAAGGATACCGACGGTGTCGCGTCACACATATGACCCTACGAAGAAAAACAGAGTGGTTTTGAAATTATCAATGCCAAAACCAGGGGGGCAATGGGTTATCACCAGATTTTGACCGGATCAAGAGGTGGGCCGCGATCAAGATGGGTGACACGTCTCGACGTATCGACACTTTCTTATGTTCCATGCCATTATTGATGTTATCAACATGTTTATGCATACTTTATGTCATATTCAGGCATTTTCTGGAAGGAACCAGGGACAAGATGCCAACCGCCCCGTGTCTGCTGTTTTTGGCAAATCCTAGTAAGGAAAGACTCAAAATTTTCAGACTCCGTATAAGGAAAGAAGAGAGGATTGTCCAGGCCTTGGTAGAAAATTCTGAACCACTCCAATGCTTCCTTGAGGGTCAGTTTACTACCTGGAAGGCTATATAGAGCTTGGCCGTAGCTAGTGCACCGGATTGGCTTCCCGTTAGTATCTGGAAAGGTGCATGTTGCCGTTTGAGTAGGCAACTGATTTGGCCTTACTCGCGTTTTATGGTAAAGGCCGATGCGCTGCCATCGGCTCTTTGCGCGTTGACTTGCTTTGACAATCGGCAAAATTGATATGAAAGCAAAATCGACATAGAAACATTTTCTTCATTAATAAAGAGGGTTTGTACAGAGAAGAGCCGATTGCTCAGGAAGGGAAGAACAAAAGAAGAGCCGATTACTACTACTAGTCCTATGCTAGTAGTCCCTAATCTAAGGGCCGTCGCTGCCCTCGTCATCGCCGTCGTAACTGCCGTCGTAGCCGCTGCCAGCCATCCTCGTCGCCCTACTGCCCCGTAGCCCTCGGCGAGGTTTCTTCCTCCTCCCTCAGTCGTCATCGTCGTCGTCATCCGACCCGGCGCGGAGCGCTTCGCCGGCGGCTCGTCGGAGGAGGTGTCATCCTCCTCTTCCTCCCCCTTCGTCGGGAGGAGGTGAAGTCGTCTGAAGCGGGTCGTCCTCGCTCCCCGCTTCCAGTTCCCCGTCGACAAGGAACCGGAGGTCGTCTTCTCCGTCGGTCAAGGACTTGTCATCCTCGGACCAGACGGAGGAATCGTGATCCTCCTTGTCCCACGACGTTGGGGCGAGGATATCGCCAATACGCCGGTGGGTCCCACTCCGTCGACGCGAGAAGAGGAACGGGAAGAGATGCGAGGAGGGAGGAGGGAGTCCATGGTGTGAGGGAGGCTTTTCGATGGCTAGTATGGAGCAAGGGGATGAATGAACGAACTGCTCGATGCGGTTAAATAAAGGGGATATAGTGGAGATTTAATGCCATTAATTTCCGAGGACGTGGTGCCAAAACTGTCCAAATGTCCCAGGGGAGTTGAGAGAAGCGGGGGCATCATGATCAAAGGATCTTGCGACCGGTTCTGCTACCTTTCGACATGACCTACGAAGAAAAAGCAGTGGTTTAAATTATCATTGCCAAAACCGGGGGGGCATGTTATCACCCAGTTTGACCGGATCAAGAGGAATGAGTCGTGACCAAAGATAGGTGATACGTCTCAGACGTATCGATAATTTCTTATGTTCAATGCTACTTTTGATGTTATCAACATGTTTTATGCATACTTTATGTCATATTCGTGCATTTTGGAACTAACCTATTAACAAGATGCAGAAGTGCAGTTCACATTTTTTTTTAACACTGTTTGGTTTCGGAGAAATCCCTATGCTTGAATATTCTCGGAATTGACCAAATCAATGCCCGAGTTCCTATTTTGCCCAGGAAGCATCCGGAACAGAGCCGCGAGAGAGGGCACAGGCCTGAACCCTAGGCCGGCGCGGCCAGGGGGGCCCGCGCCACCCTATGGTGTGGGCACCCCTTCGACCCTCCTGCGCCGCCTCTTCGCCTATTTAAAGCCTCCGTCGCGAAAACCCTGATACGTTCGACGAAACCAGAGAAAACCTTCCAGAGCCGCCGCCATCGCGAAGCCAAGATCTGGGACAGGAGTCTGTTGTTCCGGCACGCACGGAGCAGGGGAGGTACCCCCCGGAAGGCTTGTATCACATCAGCTACAACTGCCATCTCCACCGCCATCTTCATCACAGCTGCTGCTCCCATGAGGAGGGAGTAGTTCTCCATCGAGGCTCGGGGCTGTACCGGTAGCTATGTGGTTCATCTCTCTCCTATGTACTTCAATACAACAATCTCATGAGCTGCCTTACATGATTGAGATTCATATGATGATGCTTGTAATCTAGATGTCATTATGCTGGTCAAGTGGGTTTTACTTATGTGATCTCGGAGACTCCTTGTCCCACGTGTGTAAAGGTGACAGTGTGTGCACCGTGTGGGTCTCTTAGGCTATATTTCTCAGAATACTTATTCACTGTTATGAATGGCATAGTGAAGTGCTTATTTATATCTCTTTATGATTGCAATGTATTTTGTATCACAATTTATCTATGTGCTACTCTAGCAATGTTATTAAAATAGTTTTATTCCTCCTGCACGATGTAAGGGGTAATGGTCAATGACCATCCGTGTTGGTACTTGGTTTATGCTATGATCATGATCTCTTGTAGAATATGAAGTTAACTATTGTTATGATAGTATTGATGTGTACTATTCCTCCTACATAAGCATGAAGGGTGATAGTGTGCATGCTATGTTAGTACTTGGTTTAGTCGAATTGATCTTTCATGCACTCTAGGTTATTTAAATATGAACATTGAATTGTGGAGCTTGTTAACTCCGGCATTGAGGGTTCGTGTAATCCTACGCAATGTGTTCATCATCCAACAAGAGTGTAGAGTATGCATTTATCTATTATGTTATGTGATCAATGTTGAGAGTGTCCACTAGTGAAAGTGTAATCCCTAGGCCTTGTTCCTAAATACTGCTATCGCTGCTTGTTTACTGTTTTACTGCGTTACTACTGCTGAAATACTACCACCATCAACTACACGCCAGCAAGCTATTTTCTGGCACCGTTGCTACTGCTCATATATATTCATACCACCTGTATTTCACTATCTCTTCGCCGAACTAGTGCACCTATTAGGTGTGTTAGGGACACAAGAGACTTCTTGCTTTGTGGTTGCAGGGTTGCATGAGAGGATATCTTTGACCTCTTCCTCCCTGAGTTCGATAAACCTTGGGTGATCCACTTAAGGGAAAACTTCCTTGTTGTTCTACAAACCTCTGCTCTTGGAGGCCCAACACTTGTCTATAGGAAAAGGAGGGGGCGTGAACATCAAGCTATTTTACTGGCGCCGTTGCCGGGGAGGAAAGGTAAAAAGGTACTCACACTCCGGATCTCGGCTATTAAGCTATTTTCCGCCGTTGTAAGTACTCAAAGCTATTTCCTTTAGAATCTGCAATTGCGAATCTTTTGTTTCTTGTTTACACTAGTTTGGCATAATGGACAAGAATGAGCTTCTTATGCCATTTCCTGATTTAAAACATGGATTGTTTGATGTGAAAATTAAAAAACCTATGGAATCTTATTTACATGCTGGTAGTAATATTAGTATGAACGCTTTGAACACCATTGTTGATAATGATATAGAAAGTTCTAAGCTTGGGGAAGCTGGTTTTCATGATCTTTTTAGTCCCCAAGCACATTGAGGAAAATTTTCTTTGATGATACTTTGCCTCCTATTTATGATAATTATAATGATAGTGGCCTTTTGGTGCCACCTACTATGGAGAGAAATTTTGTTGTGATTATACTATGCCTCCTACATGATGAGAATAATAATGATAGCTACTTTGTTGAATTTATCACTACAACTAATAAAATTGATTATGCTTATGTTGGGAGTAGAGCAATAATTTTATGCATGAGACTCATGGTAAGTACTTTATGTGATAGTTATATTGTTGAGTTTGCTCATGATGCTACTGAGATTATTATGAGAGAGGAAAATATGGTTGTAGAAATTTTTATGTTACTAAAACACCTCTCTATGTGCTGAAATTTTTGAAGCTACACTTGTTTTATCTTTCTATGCTTGTTGCATTATGCTTCTTGAACTTGTTTATTTACAAGATTCCTATGCATAGGAAGCATGTTAGACTTAAATGTGTTTTGAATTTGCCTTTTGATGCTCTCTTTTGCTTCAAATATTATTTCTTGCGAGTGCATCATTAAAACTGCTGAGCCCATCTTAATGGCTAAAAAGAAAGAACTTCTTGGGAGATAACCCATGTGTTATTTTGCTACAGTACTTTGTTTTATATTTGTGTCTTGGAAGTTGTTTACTACTGTAGCAACCTCTCCTTATCTTAGTTTTGTGTTTGCCAAGTGAAGCCTCTAATCGAAGGTTGATACTAGATTTGGATTTCTGCGCAGAAACAGATTTCTATCTGTCACGAATCTGGGCTGTTTTCTCTGTAGAAAAATCAGAAAAATATGCCAATTTACGTGCGTGTTCCTCAGATATGTACGCAACTTTCATTAGTTTTGAGTTTTCTGATCTGAGCAACGGAAGTATTTATTAAAAATTCGTCTTTACGGACTGTTCTGTTTTGACAGATTCTGCCTTTTATTTCGCATTGCTTCTTTCGCTGTGTTGGGTGGATTTCTTTGTTCCATTACCTTCCAGTAGCTTTGAGAAATGTCCAGAAGTGTTAAGAATGATTGTGTCACCTCTGAACATGTGAGTTTTTGATTATGTACTAACCCCTCTAATGAAGTTTATGAGAAGTTTGGTGTGAAGGAAGTTTTCAAGGGTCAAGAGAGGAGGATGATATACTATGATCAAGAAGAGTGAAAGCTCTAAGCTTGGGGATGCCCCGGTGGTTCACCCCTGCATATATCAAGAAGACTCAAGCGTCTAAGCTTGGGGATGCCCAAGGCATCCTTCTTCATCGACAACATTATCAGGTTCCTCCCCTGAAACTATATTTTTATTCCATCACATCTTATGTGCTTTGCTTGGAGCGTCGTCGTTTGTTTTTGTTTTTGTTTGAATAAATGCTTGTGTGGGAGAGAGACACGCTCCGCTGGTTCATATGAACACATGTGTTCTTAGCTTTTAATATTCATGGCGAAGTTTCTTCTTCGTTAAATTGTTATATGGTTGGAATTGGAAAATGATACATGTAGTAATTGCTATTAATGTCTTGGGTAATGTGATACTTGGCAATTGTTGTGCTCATGTTTAAGCTCTTGCATCATATGCTTTGCACCCATTAATGAAGAAATACATAGAGCATGCTAAAATTTGGTTTGCATATTTGGTTTCTCTAAGGTCTAGATAATTTCTAGTATTGAGTTTGAACAACAAGGAAGACGGTGTAGAGTCTTATAATGTTTTCAATATGTCTTTATGTGAGTTTTGCTGCACCGGTTCATCCTTGTGTTTGTTTCAAATAAGCCTTGCTAGCCTAAACCTTGTATCGAGAGGGAATACTTCTCATGCATCCAAAATACTTGAGCCAACCACTATGCCATTTGTGTCCACCATACCTACCTACTACATGGTATTTCTCCGCCATTCCAAAGTAAATTGCTTGAGTGCTACCTTTAAAATTCCATCATTCACCTTTGCAATACATAGCTCATGGGACAAATAGCTTAAAAACTATTGTGGTATTGAATATGTAATTATGCACTTTATCTCTTATTAAGTTGCTTGTTGTGCGATAACCATGTTCACTGGGGACGCCATCAACTACTCTTTGTTGAATTTCATGTGAGTTGCTATGCATGTTCGTCTTGTCTGAAGTAAGAGCGATCTACCACCTTATGGTTAAGCATGCATATTGTTAGAGAAGAACATTGGGCCGCTAACTAAAGCCATGATCCATGGTGGAAGTTTCAGTTTTGGACAATATCCTCAATCTCATATGAGAAAATTATTAATTGTTGTTACATGCTTATGCATAAAAGAGGAGTCCATTATCTGTTGTCTATGTTGTCCCGGTATGGATGTCTAAGTTGAGAATAATCAATAGCGAGAAATCCAATGCGAGCTTTCTCCTTAGACCTTTGTACAGCGGCATAGAGGTACCCCTTTGTGACACTTGGTTAAAACATGTGCATTGCGATGATCCGGTAGTCCAAGCTAATTAGGACAAGGTGCGGGCACTATTAGTATACTATGCATGAGGCTTGCAACTTGTAAGATATAATTTACATGATACATATGCTTTATTACTACCGTTGACAAAATTGTTTCATGTTTTCAAAATCAAAGCTCTAGCACAAATATAGCAATCGATGCTTTTCCTCTATGGAGGACAATTCTTTTACTTTCAATGTTGAGTCAGTTCACCTATTTCTCTCCACCTCAAGAAGCAAACACTTGTGTGAACTGTGCATTGATTCCTACATATTTGCTTATTGCACTTATTATATTACTCTATGTTGACAATATCCATGAGATATACATGTTATGAGTTGAAAGCAACCGCTGAAACTTAATCTTCCTTTGTGTTGCTTCAATGCCTTTACTTTGAATTATTGCTTTATGAGTTAACTCTTATGCAAGACTTATTGATGCTTGTCTTGAAGTGCTATTCATGAAAAGTCTTTGCTTTATGATTCACTTGTTTACTCATGTCATTACTATTGTTTTGATCGCTGCATTCACTACATATGCTTTACAAATAGTATGATCAAGGTTATGATGGCATGTCACTCCAGAAATTATCTTTGTTATCGTTTTACCTGCTCGGGACGAGCAGAACTAAGCTTGGGGATGCTGATACGTCTCCGACGTATCGATAATTTCTTATGTTCCATGCCACATTATTGATGTTATCTACATGTTTTATGCACACTTTATGTCATATTCGTGCATTTTCTGGAACTAACCTATTAACAAGATGCCGAAGTGCCAGTTCCTGTTTTCTGCTGTTTTTGGTTTCAGAAATCCTAGTAACGAAATATTCTCGAATTGGACGAAATCAACGAGGTTCCTATTTTGCCCGGAAGCATCCAGAACACCCGAGAGCCGCCAGAGGGGGGCACAGGGCCCCCCTAGGCCGGCGCGGCCAGGGGGGGCCCGCGCCACCCTATGGTGTGGGCACCTTCGACCCTCCTGCGCCGCCTCTTCGCCTATTTAAAGCCTCCGTCGCGAAAACCCTGATACGTTCGACAAAACCAGAAAACCTTCCAGAGCCGCCGCCAGCCAAGATCTGGGGGACAGGAGTCTCTGTTCCGGCACGCCGCCGAACGGGGAAGTGCCCCGCTTCTCCATCGACACCGCTACCATCTCCACCGCCATCTTCATCACCGCTGCTGCTCCCATGAGGAGGGAGTAGTTCTCCATCGAGGCTCGGGGCTGTACCGGTAGCTATGTGGTTCATCTCTCTCCTATGTACTTCAATACAATAATCTCATGAGCTGCCTTACATGATTGAGATTCATATGATGATGCTTGTAATCTAGATGTCATTATGCTAGTCAAGTGAGTTTTACTTATGTGATCTCCGGAGACTCCTTGTCCCACGTGTGTAAAGGTGACAGTGTGTGCACCGTGTGGGTCTCTTAGGCTATATTTCACAGAATACTTATTCACTGTTGAATGGCATAGTGAGGTGCTTATTTATATCTCTTTATGATTGCAATGTATTTTGTATCACAATTTATCTATGTGCTACTCTAGCAATGTTATTAAAGTAGTTTTATTCCTCCTGCACGATGTAATGGTGACAGTGTGTGCATCCGTGTTAGTACTTGGTTTATGCTATGATCATGATCTCTTGTAGATTATGAAGTTAACTATTGCTATGATAGTATTGATGTGTATTATTCCTCCTACATAAGCATGAAGGTGACAGTGTGCATGCTATGTTAGTACTTGGTTTAGTCGAATTGATCTTTCATGCACTCTAAGGTTATTTAAATATGAACATTGAATTGTGGAGCTTGTTAACTCCGGCATTGAGGGTTCGTGTAATCGTACGCAATGTGTTCATCATCCAACAAGAGTGTAGAGTATGCATTTATCTATTCTTATGTGATCAATGTTGAGAGTGTCCACTAGTGAAAGTGTAATCCCTAGGCCTTGTTCCTAAATACTGCTATCGCTGCTTGTTTACTGTTTTACTGCATACTGCTGCAATACTACCACCATCAACTACACGCCAAGCTATTTTCGGCACCGTTGCTACTGCTCATATATATTCATACCACCTGTATTTCACTATCTCTTCGGCGAACTAGTGCACCTATTAGGTGTGTTGGGGACACAAGAGACTTCTTGCTTTGTGGTTGCAGGGTTGCATGAGAGGGATATCTTTGACCTCTTCCTCCCTGAGTTCGATAAACCTTGGGTGATCCACTTAAGGAAAACTTGCTGCTGTTCTACAAACCTATGCTTGGAGGCCGTCGAGAAAAGGAGGGGCGTAGACATCAATGGGCTTAGAAGACATGCATATAAAGTGTCTCTGAACCGGCCTTGTGCGAGAATTTGGGCTAGATTGCCCGTGTTTATGTACATTTGATACGTCTCCAACGTATCGATAATTTCTTATGTTCCATGCCACTTTATTGATGTTATCTACATGTTTTATGCACACTTTATGTCATATTCGTGCATTTTCTGGAACTAACCTATTAACAAGATGCCGAAGTGCCAGTTTTGTTGTTTTCTGCTGTTTTTGGTTTCAGAAATCCTAGTAACGAAATATTCTCGGAATTGGATGAAATCAACGCCCAGGGTCCTATTTTGCCACGAAGCTTCCGGAAGACCGAAGAGGAGATGAAGTGGGGCCACGAGTGGCCACACCCTAGGGCGGCCCACCCCTTGGCGCGCGGCCTGTGGTGTGAGCCCTCGTGCCGCTCCTGACCTGCCCTTCCGCCTACTTAAAGCCTCCGTCGCGAAACCCCCAGTACCGGGAGCCACGATACGGAAAACCTTCCAGAGACGCCGCCGCCGCCAATCCCATCTCGGGGATTCAGGAGATCGCCTCCGGCACCCTGCCGAGAGGGGAATCATCTCCCGGAGGACTCTTCATCGCCATGATCGCCTCTCCGGAGTGATGTGTGAGTAGTCTACCCCTGGACTATGGGTCCATAGCATTAGCTAGATGGTTGTCTTCTCCCCATTGTGCTTCATTGTCGGATCTTGTGAGCTGCCTAACATGATCAAGATCATCTATCTGTAATTCTATATGTTGCATTTGTTGGGATCCGATGAATAGAGAATACTTGTTATGTTGATTATCAAAGTTATGTCTATGTGTTGTTTATGATCTTGCATGCTCTCCGTTACTAGTAGATGCTCTGGCCAAGTAGATGCTTGTAACTCCAAGAGGGAGTATTTATGCTCGATAGTGGGTTCATGCCTCCATTGATATCTGGGACAGTGACAGAAAGTTCTAAGGTTGTGGATGTGCTGTTGCCACTAGGGATAAAACATTGGTGCTATGTTCAAGGATGTAGTTACTGATTACATTACGCGCAATACTTAATGCAATTGTCTGTTGTTAGCAACTTAATACTGGAGGGGGTTCGGATGATAACCTGAAGGTGGACTTTTTAGGCATAGATGCATGCTGGATGGCGGTCTATGTACTTTGTCGTAATGCCCAATTAAATCTCACTATACTCATCATAATATGTATGTGCATGGTCATGCCCTCTTTATTTGTCAATTGCCCAACTGTAATTTGTTCACCCAACATGCTATTTATCTTATGGGAGAGACACCTCTAGTGAACTGTGGACCCCGGTCCAATTCTCTATATTGAAATACAATCTACTGCAATACTGTTCTACTGTTTTCTGCAAACAATCATCTTCCACACAATACGGTTAATCCTTTGTTACAACAAGCCGGTGAGATTGACAACCTCACTGTTTCGTTGGGGCAAACCTTGTGTTGTGCAGGTTCCACGTTGGCGCCGGAATCCCTGGTGTTGCGCCGCACTACATCCCGCCGCCATCAACCTTCAACGTGCTTCTTGGCTCCTCCTGGTTCGATAAACCTTGGTTTCTTTCGAGGAAAACTTGCTGCTGTGCGCATCATACCTTCCTCTTGGGGTTCCCAACGAACGTGTGAGTTACACGCCATCAAGCTCTTTTTCTGGCGCCGTTGCCGGGGAGATCAAGACACGCTGCAAGGGGAGTCTCCACTTCCCAATCTCTTTACTTTGTTTTTGTCTTGCTTTAGTTTTATTTACTACTTTGTTTGCTGCACTAAATCAAAATACAAAAAATTAGTTGCTAGTTTTACTTTATTTGCTATCTTGTTTGCTATATTAAAAACACAAAAAAACACTTGCATTTACTTTACTTGATTCATCATGTTTCCTTTTAATTTTACCACGAAAGACATACCGGTAGGACGTGGGTCTATAATTGGGAGAAATAATATAGAAGAATTTTTCAATCATGTTAGTACCGTTGAAGATTTTGAAGATAGACACTTGGTAGAACTTGCTCCTACTTATGAAATTGCCGCTGCTGCTTTAGTTCGTATGATGGAAACTAAATTTGTTAATCTCAATCCTATAATCCAACACATGTTTCTTACACTCGGTGATATGGAAGAAGGGGAAAAGAAAGATTTTGTTTTAGAAACCCTTCTTAGAGAATTTGGTGGTATAGCAAGAGAGGCTAGAAAGGTCTTTGCTAAATTTAATATGCTTGGTTCTTATACCAATTTTGTTAGTCTCCTTGAAAAGATGGACATGGATAGAATAAGATATAAACTCTTAGCTATGAATGATGCACTAGAAAATAACTATGCTTGGCTTGTTCCCGAAAATTTGTTTGATGAAAGTAGCAAGCCCAAGACTAATGAAAAGGGACGCTAAAACTTATGTATCCAATATACTATGCTTGGTTGAGAAAACTCCGCACGCTATAGTCCTTGATACTTGATACACACTTTCTGTAAGAAAAGAGCTTATGGGAGACAACCCATGTTTTTACCTACAGTACTTTGTTTTATTTTGTGTCTTGGAAGTTTTTTACTACTGTAGCAACCTCTCCTTATCTTAGTTTAGTGTTTTGTTGTGCCAAGTAAAGTCGTTGATAGAAAAGTTCATACTAGATTTGGATTACTGCGCAGAAACAGATTTCTTTGCTGTCACGAATCTGGGCTGTTTTCCCTGTAGGTAACTCAGAAAATTATGCCAATTTACGTGAGTGATCCTCAGATATGTACGCAACTTTCATTCAATTTGAGCATTTTCATTTGAGCAAGTCTGGTGCCTCGATAAAATTCGTCAATACGAACTGTTCTGTTTTGACAGATTCTGCCTTTTATTTCGCATTGCCTCTTTTGCTATGTTGGATGAATTTCTTTGATCCATTAATGTCCAGTAGCTTTATGCAATGTCCAGAAGTGTTAAGAATGATTGTGTCACCTCTGAACATGTTAATTTTTATTGTCGCTAACCCTCTAATGAGTTGTTCTAAGTTTGGTGTGGAGGAAGTTTTCAAGGATCAAGAGAGGAGTATGATGCAACATGATCAAGGAGAGTGAAAGCTCTAAGCTTGGGGATGCCCCGGTGGTTCACCCCTGCATATATCAAGAAGACTCAAGCGTCTAAGCTTGGGGATGCCCCCCTTCTTCATCGACAACATTATCAGGTTCCTCCCCTGAAACTATATTTTTATTCCATCACATCTTATGTGCTTTTCTTGGAGCGTCGGTTTGTTTTTGTTTTTTGTTTTGTTTGAATAAAATGGATCCTAGCATTCACTTTATGGGAGAGAGACACGCTCCGCTGTAGCATATGGACAAGTATGTCCTTAGGCTCTACTCATAGTATTCATGGCGAAGTTTCTTCTTCGTTAAATTGTTATATGGTTGGAATTGGAAAATGATACATGTAGTAATTTGCTATAATGTCTTGGGTAATGTGATACTTGGCAATTGTTGTGCTCATGTTTAAGCTCTTGCATCATATGCTTTGCACCCATTAATGAAGAAATACATAGAGCTTGCTAAAATTTGGTTTGCATATTTGGTTTCTCTAAGGTCTAGATAATTTCTAGTATTGAGTTTGAACAACAAGGAAGACGGTGTAGAGTCTTATAATGTTTACAATATGTCTTTTATGTGAGTTTTGCTGCACCGGTTCATCCTTGTGTTTGTTTCAAATAAGCCTTGCTAGCCTAAACCTTGTATCGAGAGGGATTACTTCTCATGCATCCAAATACTTGAGCCAACCACTATGCCATTTGTGTCCACCATACCTACCTACTACATGGTATTTTCCGCCATTCCAAAGTAAATTGCTTGAGTGCTACCTTTAAAATTCCATCATTCACCTTTGCAATATATAGCTCATGGGACAAATAGCTTAAAAACTATTGTGGTATTGAATATGTACTTATGCACTTTATCTCTTATTAAGTTGCTTGTTGTGCGATAACCATGTTCCTGGGGACGCCATCAACTACTCTTTGTTGAATTTCATGTGAGTTGCTATGCATGTTCGTCTTGTCTGAAGTAAGAGCGATCTACCACCTTATGGTTAAGCATGCATATTGTTAGAGAAGAACATTGGGCCGCTAACTAAAGCCATGATCCATGGTGGAAGTTTCAGTTTTGGACATATATCCTCAATCTCATATGAGAAAATTATTAATTGTTGTTACATGCTTATGCATAAAAGAGGAGTCCATTATCTGTTGTCTATGTTGTCCCGGTATGGATGTCTAAGTTGAGAATAATCAATAGCGAGAAATCCAATGCGAGCTTTCTCCTTAGACCTTTGTACAGGCGACATAGAGGTACCCCTTTGTGACACTTGGTTAAAACATGTGCATTGTGATGATCCGGTAGTCCAAGCTAATTAGGACAAGGTGCGGGCACTATTAGTATACTATGCATGAGGCTTGCAACTTGTAAGATATAATTTACATGATACATATGCTTTATTACTACCGTTGACAAAATTGTTTCATGTTTTCAAAATCAAAGCTCTAGCACAAATATAGCAATCGATGCTTTTCCTCTATGGAGGACCATTCTTTTACTTTCATTGTTGAGTCAGTTCACCTATTTCTCTCCACCTCAAGAAGCAAACACTTGTGTGAACTGTGCATTGATTCCTACATACTTGCTTATTGCACTTATTATATTACTCTATGTTGACAATATCCATGAGATATACATGTTACAAGTTGAAAGCAACCGCTGAAACTTAATCTTCCTTTGTGTTGCTTCAATACCTTTACTTTGAATTATTGCTTTATGAGTTAACTCTTATGCAAGACTTATTGATGCTTGTCTTGAAGTGCTATTCATGAAAAGTCTTTGCTTTATGATTCACTTGTTTACTCATGTCATATACATTGTTTTGATCGCTGCATTCACTACATATGCTTTACAAATAGTATGATCAAGGTTATGATGGCATGTCACTCCAGAAATTATCTTTGTTATCGTTTACCTGCTCGGGACGAGCGAGAACTAAGCTTGGGATGCTGATACGTCTCCAACGTATCGATAATTTCTTATGTTCCATGCCACTTTATTGATGTTATCTACATGTTTTATGCACACTTTATGTCATATTCGTGCATTTTCGGAACTAACCTATTAACAAGATGCCGAAGTGCCAGTTCCTGTTTTCTGCTGTTTTCCTAGTAGCGAAATATTCTCGGAATTGGACAAATCAACGCCAGGGGGTCCTATTTTGCCACGAAGCTTCAGGAAGACCGAAGAGGAGACGAAGTGGGGCCACGAGGTGGCCACACCCTAGGGCGGCGCGGCCCACCCCTTGGCCGCGCGGCCTGTGGTGTGGGCCCCTCGTGCCGCCTCGACCTGCCCTTCCGCCTGCCAAAGCCTCCGTCGCGAAACCCCGGTGCCAAGGCCACGATACCGAAAACCTTCCCGAGCGCGCCGCCGCCGATCCCATCTCGGGGATTCGGGAGATCGCCTCCGGCACCCTGCCGGAGAGGGGAATCATCTCCCGGAGGACTCTACACCGCCATGGTCGCCTCCGGAGTGATGTGTGAGTAGTCTACCCCTGGACTATGGGTCCATAGCAGTAGCTAGATGGTTGTCTTCTCCCCATTGTGCTTCATTGTCGGATCTTGTGAGCTGCCTAACATGATCAAGATCATCTATATGTAATTCTATATGTTGCGTTTGTTGGGATCCGATGAATAGAATACTTGTTATGTTGATTATCAAAGTTATGTCTATGTGTTGTTTATGATCTTGCATGCTCTCCGTTACTAGTAGATGCTCTGGCCAAGTAGATGCTTGTAACTCCAAGAGGGAGTATTTATGCTCGATAGTGGGTTCATGCCTCCATTGATATCTGGGACAGTGACAGAAAGTTCTGGTTGTGGATGTCTTTGTTGCCACTAGGGATAAAATATTGGTGCTATATTCAAGGATGTAGTTACTGATTACATTAGCACAATGCTTAATGCAGTTGTGCATTTGTTAGCAACCATGTTTTGGAGGGGTTAGGATGATAACTTTGAAGGTGGACTTTTTGACATAGATGCATCTTTGGATGGCGGTCTATGTGCTTTGTCGTAATGCCCAATTAAATCTCACTATACTCATCATAATATGTATGTGCATGGTCATGCCCTCTTTATTTGTCAATTGCCCAACTGTAATTTGTTCACCCAACATGCTGTTTATCTTATGGGAGAGACACCTCTAGTGAACTGTGGACCCCGGTCCAATTCTCTATACTAAAATACAATCTACTGCAATCTTTGTTCTCACATTTCGCAAACAATCATCTTCCACACAATACGGTTAATCCTTTGTTACAGCAAGCGGTGAGATTGACAACCTCACTGTTTCGTTGGGGCAAAGTACTTTGGTTGTGTTGTGCAGGTTCCACGTTGGCGCCGGAATCCCTGGTGTTGCGCCGCACTACATCCCGCCGCCATCAACCTTCAACGTGCTTCTTGGCTCCTCCTGGTTCGATAAACCTTGGTTTCTTTCTGAGGGAAAACTTGCTGCCGTGCGCATCATACCTTCCTCTTGGGGTTCCCAACGAACGTGTGAGTTACACGCCATCAAGCTCTTTTCTGGCGCCGTTGCCGGGGAGATCAAGACACGCTGCAAGGGGAGTCTCCACTTCCCAATCTCTTTACTTTGTTTTTGTCTTGCTTAGTTTTATTTACTACTTTGTTTGCTGCACTAAATCAAAATACAAAAAATTAGTTGCTAGTTTTACTTTATTTGCTATCTTGTTTGCTATATAAAACACACAAAAAATTAGTTACTTGCATTTACTTTATTCATCATGTTTCCTTTTAATTTTACCACAAAAGACATACCGGTAGGACGTGGGTCTATAATTGGGAGAAATAATATAGAAGAATTTTTCAATCATGTCAGTACCGTTGAAGATTTTGAAGATAGACACTTGGTAGAACTTGCTCCTACCTATGAAATTGCCGCTGCTGCTTTAGTTCGTATGATGGAAACTAAATTTGTTAATCTCAATCCTATAATCCAACACATGTTTCTTACACTCGGTGATATGGAAGAAGGGGAAAAGAAAGATTTTGTTTTAGAAACCCTTCTTAGAGAATTTGGTGGTATAGCAAGAGAGGCTAGAAAGGTCTTTGCTAAATTTAATATGCTTGGTTCTTATACCAATTTTGTTAGTCTCCTTGAAAAGATGGACATGGATAGAATAAGATACACTAATAATATTGATGATGGTGGGGAGATCAAAGCACCAATACCATGTAAACTCTTAGCTATGAATGATGCACTAGAAAATAACTATGCTTGGCTTGTTCCTGAAAATTTGTTTGATGAGAGTAGCAAGCCCAAGACTAATGAAAAGGGAGACGCTAAAACTTATGTATCCAATATACTATGCTTGGTTGAGAAAACTCCAAACCCCGCTGTAGAAGCACCACCCTTCGATAATACTGATACACTTTCTCGCCTAGCTGAAAGCGTTAAGAAAGCGCTTATGGGAGACAACCCATGTTACCTACAGTACTTTGTTTTTATTTTTGTGTCTTGGAAGTTTTTTACTACTGTAGCAACCTCTCCTTATCTTAGTTTAGTGTTTTGTTGTGCCAAGTAAAGTCGTTGATAGAAAAGTTCATACTAGATTTGGATTACTGCGCAGAAACAGATTTCTTTGCTGTCACGAATCTGGGCTGTTTTCCCTGTAGGTAACTCAGAAAATTATGCCAATTTACGTGAGTGATCCTCAGATATGTACGCAACTTTCATTCAATTTGAGCATTTTCATTTGAGCAAGTCTGTGCCTCGATAAAATTCGTCAATACGAACTGTTCTGTTTTGACAGATTCTGCTTTTATTTCGCATTGCCTCTTTTGCTATGTTGGATGAATTTCTTTGATCCATTAATGTCCAGTAGCTTTATGCAATGTCCAGAAGTGTTAAGAATGATTATGTCACCTCTGAACATATTAATTTTTATTGTCGCTAACCCTCTAATGAGTTGTTCTAAGTTTGGTGTGGAGGAAGTTTTCAAGGATCAAGAGAGGAGTATGATGCAACATGATCAAGGAGAGTGAAAGCTCTAAGCTTGGGGATGCCCGGTGGTTCACCCCTGCATATATCAAGAAGACTCAAGCGTCTAAGCTTGGGGATGCCCAAGGCATCCCTTCTTCATCGACAACACTATCAGGTTCCTCCCGAAACTATATTTTTATTCCATCACATCTTATGTGCTTTTCTTGGAGCGTCGGTTTGTTTTTGTTTTTGTTTTGTTTGAATAAAATGGATCCTAGCATTCACTTTATGGGAGAGAGACACGCTCCGCTGTAGCATATGGACAAGTATGTCCTTAGGCTCTACTCATAGTATTCATGGCGAAGTTTCTTCTTCGTTAAATTGTTATATGGTTGGAATTGGAAAATGATACATGTAGTAATTTGCTATAATGTCTTGGGTAATGTGATACTTGGCAATTGTTGTGCTCATGTTTAAGCTCTTGCATCATATGCTTTGCACCCATTAATGAAGAAATACATAGAGCTTGCTAAAATTTGATTTGCATATTTGGTTTCTCTAAGGTCTAGATAATTTCTAGTATTGAGTTTGAACAACAAGGAAGACGGTGTAGAGTCTTATAATGTTTACATGTCTTTTATGTGAGTTTTGCTGCACCGGTTCATCCTTGTGTTTGTTTCAAATAAACCTTGCTAGCCTAAACCTTGTATCGAGAGGGATTACTTCTCATGCATCCAAAATACTTGAGCCAACCACTATGCCATTTGTGTCCACCATACCTACCTACTACATGGTATTTTCCGCCATTCCAAAGTAAATTGCTTGAGTGCTACCTTTAAAATTCCATCATTCACCTTTGCAATATATAGCTCATGGGACAAATAGCTTAAAAACTATTGTGGTATTGAATATGTACTTATGCACTTTATCTCTTATTAAGTTGCTTGTTGTGCGACCATGTTCACTGGGGACGCCATCAACTACTCTTTGTTGAATTTCATGTGAGTTGCTATGCATGTTCGTCTTGTCTGAAGTAAGAGCGATCTACCACCTTATGGTTAAGCATGCATATTGTTAGAGAAGAACATTGGGCCGCTAACTAAAGCCATGATCCATGGTGGAAGTTTCAGTTTTGGACATATATCCTCAATCTCATATGAGAAAATTATTAATTGTTGTTACATGCTTATGCATAAAAGAGGAGTCCATTATCTGTTGTCTATGTTGTCCCGGTATGGATGTCTAAGTTGAGAATAATCAATAGCGAGAAATCCAATGCGAGCTTTCTCCTTAGACCTTTGTACAGGCGGCATAGAGGTACCCCTTTGTGACACTTGGTTAAAACATGTGCATTGTGATGATCCGGTAGTCCAAGCTAATTAGGACAAGGTGCGGGCACTATTAGTATACTATGCATGAGGTTTGCAACTTGTAAGATATAATTTACATGATACATATGCTTTATTACTACCGTTGACAAAATTGTTTCATGTTTTCAAAATCAAAGCTCTAGCACAAATATAGCAATCGATGCTTTTCCTCTATGGAGGACCATTCTTTTACTTTCATTGTTGAGTCAGTTCACCTATTTCTCTCCACCTCAAGAAGCAAACACTTGTGTGAACTGTGCATTGATTCCTACATACTTGCTTATTGCACTTATTTATATTACTCTATGTTGACAATATCCATGAGATATACATGTTACAAGTTGAAGCAATTGCTGAAACTTAATCTTCCTTTGTGTTGCTTCATTACCTTTTACTTTGAATTATTGCTTTATGAGTTAACTCTTATGCAAGACTTATTGATGCTTGTCTTGAAGTGCTATTCCATGAAAAGTCTTTGCTTTATGATTCACTTGTTTACTCATGTCATATACATTATTTTGATCGCTGCATTCACTACATATGCTTTACAAATAGTATGATCAAGGTTATGATGGCATGTCACTCTAGAAAATTATTTTGTTATGCGTTTTACACCGCTGGAATGACAAAAGAAACTATAACAGGGATGCTGATACGTCTCCAACGTATCGATAATTTCTTATGTTCCATGCCACTTTATTGATGTTATCTACATGTTTTATGCACACTTTATGTCATATTCGTGCATTTTACGGAACTAACCTATTAACAAGATGCCGAGAAGTGCCCAGTTCATTTCTGCTGTTTTGGTTTTAAGAGGAAATCCTAGTAACAGAAAATATTCTCGAATTGGAACGAAATCAACGCCCGGGGTCCTATTTTGCCACGAAGCTTCCGGAAGACCGAAGAGGAGTCGAAGTGGGGCCACGAGGGTGGCACACCCTGGGGCGGCGTGGCCCACCCCTTGGCCGCGCGGCCCTCTGTGGTGTGGGCCCCTCGTGCTGCCTCCCTGACCACCCTTCCGCCTCGCAAAGCCTCCGTCATGGCCCCGATCACAGAGAGCCACGATACGAGGAAAACCTTCGAGAGACGTCGCCGCCGCCGATCCCATCTCGGGGGATTGAGGAGATCGCCTCCGGCACCTGCCGGAGAGAGTTCATCTCTCGGAGGACTCTACGCCGCCATGGTTGCCTCCGGAGTGATGTGAGTAGTTCACACCTGGACTATGGGTCCATAGCAGTAGCTAGATGGTTGTCTTCTCCCCATTGTACTTCATTGTCGGATCTTGTGAGCTGCCTAACATGATCAAGATCATCTATCTATAATTCTATATGTTGCGTTTGTTGGGATCCGATGAATAGAGAATACTTGTTATGTTGATTATCAAAGTTATGTCCATGTGTTGTTTATGATCTTGCATGCTCTCTGTTACTAGTAGATGCTCTGGCCAAGTAGATGCTTGTAACTCCAAGAGAGGGAGTATTTATGCTCGATAGTGGGTTCATGCCTCCATTGATATCTAGGATAGTGACAGAAAGTTCTAAGGTTGTGGATGTGCTGTTGCCACTAGGGATAAAATATTGGTGCTATATTCAAGGATGTAGTTACTGATTACATTACGCACAATACTTAATGCAATTGTCTATTGTTAGCAACTTAATACTGGAGGGGGTTCGGATGATAACCTGAAGGTGGACTTTTTAGGCATAGATGCATGCTGGATAGCGGCCTATGTACTTTGTCGTAATGCCCAATTAAATCTCACTATACTCATCATAATATGTATGTGCATGGTCATGCCCTCTTTATTTGTCAATTGCCCAATTTGTAATTTGTTCACCCAACATCTTTGTTTATCTTATAGGAGGGAACACCTCTAATTGTTGTGGACCCGGTCCAATTCTCTATCTTTGAGGAAAGCTACAATCTCTTTTGTCTTTGTTCTCTTGTTTCTGCAAACAATCATCTTCCACACAATACGGTTCAATCCTTTGTTACGGCAAGCCGGTGAGATTGACAACATCAACTGTTTCGTTGGGGCAAAGTGCTTTGATTGTGTTGTGCAGGTTCCACGTTAGCGCCGGAATCCCTGGTGTTGCGCCCCACTCCCATCCAGCCATCAACCTTCAACGTGCTTCTTGGCTCCTCCTGGTTCGATAAACCTTGGTTTCTTTCTGAGGGAAAACTTGCTGCTGTGCGCACCATACCTTCCTCTTGGGGTTCCCAACGAACGTGTGAGTTACACGCCATCAAGCTCTTTTTCTGGAGAGATAGAGTTTAGCTCGTACACGGTTCGGATTATTCCTAAATTAGAAAGTCCACGGACTATAAATATGTATCTAGGGTTATTGAGAAGGAGGACGATCACGTTCACAACAAACCAATCTAGGCGCATCGCCACCCCCTTGTTTCGAGGGTTTCTCCCGGGTAAGCAACATGCTGCCTAGATCGCATCTCGCGATCTAGGCAGTATCAGTTTATTCGTCGTTGGTGTTGCTCGTGCTGAAGCCTTTTTGATGGCGAGCAACACCCTTATCTTAGATGTTTTGGGGCTTACGTCGATGCTTTTATGTTATGCTTGCTTAGCTACGCTGCCCCTCAATATCTAGCTGCCCTTACACCTATCTTGGGTGTAAGGGCATCATCTTCTTAATCTTTGTTTAGTAGATCCGATCTGTTATAGTCGTTCCTTGTTCTACAAGGATTAGTTTGATATCTGCATGGTTAGGCCTTACAAACGGGTTGAACGATCCGGTAGTGCGTAAGGTGTGGTTTATTAAGCCCTAAAGGGATTGTTCCGGGGATCAACTTCACGTTGGTTTTTAGGCCTCGTTAGGGCTGGTTTTCCATCATCTTACGTGTCTGCTAGGCTCAATTACGCGTAGGACGTTCCGGTTATGCGGTGAAAACCCTAGACTATCGTAGACTGGTTTAGCTTGATATTGATAAAGCAGGATCCCCATGCCATCGTAAATCTAACATGAACCATGGGGCAATCGGCTCCTTGAGCCGATCCACAGAACAACTTAAGAGCCGATCGGGGCTCGTATTTAATGTTTAAGTGTTTGCCATGCAGGAAACTAGACGAAGCAATCCATCACCTTCCTGACCAGGTATAGGTCAGGTGGCACGCGCAACACGCCGGAGACGTGCGCAGAGCATTGCGGGCCATCGCCCGAGGGACCAGGATCCACCAGCAGTCCTGGGAGCCTCCCGGCTCTACGGTGTTGCCCGTCGCTGCTCGCCGGTGGGTTTTGACAGCAACAATATCATGAGGACTACTATGAGTTTTACTTAGGGCATTACGACAAAGAACATAGACCGCTATCCAGCATGCATCTATGCCTTAAAAGTCCACCTTCGGGTTAGCATCCGCACCCCAGTATTAAGTTGCAAACAACGGACAATTGCATTAAGTATTGTGCGTAATCAACTCAAATATCCTTAGACAAAGCATTGATGTGTTATCCCTAGTGGCAACAGCACATCCACAACCTTAGGGGTTGTTGTCACTCCCCCAGATTCAATGGAGACATGAACCCACTATCGAGCATAAATACTCCCTCTTGGAGTCACAAGTATCAACTTGGCCTCTACTAGCAACGGAGAGCATGCAAGATCATAAACAACACATATATGATAGATCAATTAATCAACTTGACATAGTATTCCATATTCATCGGATCCCAACAAACACAACATGTAGCATTACAAATAGATGATCTTATCATGATGGGCAGCTCACAAGATCTAAACATGATAGCATATGAGGAGAATACAACCATCTAGCTACTGCTATGGACCCATAGTCCAAGGATGAACTACTCACGCATCGTCCGGAGGCGGGCATGGTGATGTAGAGCCCTCGGTGATGATTCCCCTCTCCGGAGGCGATCTCCGAATCCCCCAAGATGGGATTGGCGGCGCGCGTCTCAGTAACTTTTCTCGTATCGTGGCTCTCGGTACTAGGTTTTGGCGACGGAGAGATTATATAGGCGAAAGGGCAGGTCGGGGCAGGGGCCCACCCAGGCGGCGCGACCAGGGGTGGGGCCACGCCCCACTAGGCGTAGCCGCCTCGTCGCCTCTTCGTCTCCCTCTGGACTTCGGCAGGCTCCGTGGAAAATAAGACCGTGGGCTTTTGTTTCGTCCAATTCCGAGAATATTTCCTGTGTGGGATTTCTGAAACCAAAAACGGCAGAAGAACTGGCACTTCGGCATCTTGCTAATAGGTTAGTGTGCGGAAAATACATCAAAATGATATAAAGTGTATATAAAACATGTGAGTATTATCATATAACTAGCATGGAACATAAGAAATTATAGATACGTTTGAGACGTATCAGGTATGTCTGAAGATGAACGGGCGGAGGGTGGTGGTATTGTTTGGCGTTGTTGGTGCCAATGGCTGGTTTGGCAAGGTCCTTTCGTGGATCTATACCCTAAACATGAGTTGACTGAAGATGGCGGGCGCGACTTCTGGAGCATGCGCTTGCGGCACGCCTTATAGGTCCGTTGGACCGGATTTGGGCTTCAACCTTGCCATAGGGTGACTTGTTTATGCCACTGGATCTACCGTATGGGCGGTGGTGGGTGCATCCATAGCACCGGGCTCCGAAATCATGGCCACCCTCATCGTCGTGCTTGAAGGGTGGTGACCATCAATTGGTTACGGCCATGCAAGGTTGACGGGAATGATTGATCAAAAGACGAGTATCGTCTCTCCGGTGGATACACACTAGATCTATGATCAGGTAAAGTTGTCATGTGATATTGATGAAAATCTAGAGTTTGACATAGGTTAGACCGACCTGCAGATGGTGCTTATGAAATGGGGCGAGGTTGATATCACAGCCGTTGTCATTAGTCGTGTTTCTCAAGATTTGGTCCAACATGACCCCACGTGAAAAAAGAATCTACAACTGTCATGTGTGTAAAAGCAACAATACTTTTGGCAGTACTACATGTACGATAGGAACAAATTGACAAGGACTTTATAATCCGGCAGTACTTTTCGCAGGACTACATAAACATGGCATACGGATTACATGCACAAACAATAGAGGACTCTATAGATACAGTTCACGAAATCCATTTAAAAAAATTAAATATTAGACTCATTTCGAAGAGTTCGTCATGAGGAAGTCAAATATGCAAACAAAATCTCATTTGCATTTATTATGCGAAAGTTATACTCATTTTAGAATTAGTAGTGTATTTCAGGAAGAAAATCTTTTGCAATGAGTGGGCAAGCTGGCTGACCCACAGATGAGCATTCCTATACATGTGAACGGCAGGGATTCTACCGCGCCCCATTTCATAAGCATCTTTGCATTTTTGAGGTCAGACTCACTATCATTGGGCCACATGCGACAAACACTTCTTGTAGAATTTGTGTGGTATGTTTGGTGTGTTGTTGCCGGAAAGGTTGCTTCAGGTTGATCGATGCATGATTTTTCTGACTTTGTTAAATAAATTAAAAATATCAGGTTGTATGCATCTGATGCAGAGACTGAAAGTTCGTCCTGTTAGAAAACTGGACAAAAAATACATGGATATAAAGATTTGGGAGCAAGTAAATCAGACTAGTCACAATGGGAAGTATCATACAGTACACTAGTATCATGCATATGATACTAGTTTATGATACTACACCCACAATGCATAATATCATAGGATAGTACTAGTATCATCATATTTAATGTTTTGTAGAATCTCAATATGAATTTGTGTATATGATGTGTTTGTCATTAAATTTTCTAGTTTTACGTGCTATGATACTTCCTCCGGGCCAGATTAACCGGCGTCCCTGAAAAAACAAGCCGTTTCTAAACCCACGTTGATTTAGGCGCGTTTGCATTGATAATTGCATTTAATTAGGCGTACTCCTCTTCTCTCCTAATTTTTCTCTCTATTCTATCGCGTGCATGGCAACGCTTACTGCATGCAGATTAAATGCGTGGTCTATGAGAAGCGAAACTGACCATTGCATGCAGAATTAATTGTGCGGTTATTGGTCAGTTCTGTTTGGAAGGGTGGGTCAAACGATGATGATGGACTCCCTAATTAAACGCCACAATCAACGAGGCAATATTATGCTTGGCCGTGCGTTTTCCCTGCCACGACGATTGCCTTGGTCCCAGCGAATTCCATGCCATGATCGTGGTCTTACTTATGATATCTTGTTGTGCCAGTCTGCGTGGAAACAATTGAGGAACTATAAACATACTTACCTTTCTATGAAGGCCGCAAGGCAGGGTTTGATCCCATTTCGGAAAAAAAAACATACCTTTCTATGAGAAAGTTCTATTCGTTCTTTCATTATTACCAGCTGTTGGACGCTTTGCAAAGCCTATAACCTTGAGGGTGGTACACTCACGGATCACTAGCTACTATAGAATCTATCATTCGGAATCAGTTCGGCAGCAGAAGCTGATCGATCATCTTGTCGGTGTATCTGTTTCCTTCCACGGCCCACCTCATCTGCTGGGCAGTATCCTCGGTCATGAAGAGCCGCTGGATCCTCGGTAGAACTGGAAGATAGCGGAGGATATTCTTGGCAACCGTGGTCTGCCTCTTCTGACCATCACCATTGCGGTCTACCTCAAAGTACCTAGAGGAATTGCATTTGATGCAATAATTTGTGTCAGCGTGCTCCTCTCTGAATAGCATGCATCCCTTTGGACAAGCGTGTATCTGCTGAGATGACATCTTAAGGTCACTGAGCAATTTGGTCGAATAGTAGAAGTTTTGCGGCAAGAGGTGCCCTTTCGGCAGAAGGCTGCCTACGATGACCAGAAGTTCATCGAACCCATCTCTGCACAAGTTCCTATGGCACTTCAAGGCCATAAGGCGAGCGATGGCATCTAGTTGGGTAACCTCTGTATTTTCATGTAGGGGTTTCTGCGAAGCAAACAGAGCCTCATAATACTCCTTTGTGTTTTCCTCCGGGTCCTCACTTGTCTCCGCATCCTGAGGTGTCTCCACCTCTACATGAGAGCTTTCAGGCACATTACCATTAGCCAAGTTTTCTAAGCACCTATCAAAACCAGTGTCATATTCCCCCCTAGGTTGAATCTGCCGCACCTCCTTCCTAGCACGTTTCTTTGCCTTTTCTCCATGGTAAGTCCAAATCCTGTAGGACGGTGTGAACCCAAACTTGATCAGGTGCATACTCATAGTTTCCTTGTCCTGTGCCTTTCGGTTAGCGCACTTACTACAAGGGCACCAAACACTTATAGGTCTGCTAGGGATGGCAAACGCCCTATCCACAAACTGCTCGGTCTTTTCTCCCCATTCATCAGTATAGTTCCACTGACTGATTCTGCCATCGTACATCCAGCCACGATTATCCATCCTCTAATCAGCAACAAAACAGACGAACATAGCATTTATATATCAAATACGAAATAAATGCATCATATATTTATTTATTTTACGCGTGCATCAACCTGAAACTCTACTAGGTGGGCTCCTAGCAGCCGCCGGATCCGTAGATTGAGTACGTTCTCCCAGCTCTACCCCGATCCGAGACAGAATTTCGGCAGCACCTCCCCGCTGCTCTCCCGATACACGTCTCGGCAAAAAGCCGAGAGGGGTGTGCATCCGGAGAACAACGGGGAGGCGCTACCGAAATCCTGTCTCGGATCGGGGTAGAGCACGGAGAACGTACCCAACTACGCATCCGCCGGCTGTCCCGATAAATGCCGTAAGAGTTACGGTTCATAATATGCGAGACCACTAATGCATATTTATCCGCGTAACCCTTACGGTCGGGAAGAGACGCCTAGGTATCGCGACAGACTTGGTGATCTAGACATAAAGAAAAAACCTAGGTACAAGAGAGGCGAACGGATTCTCACCCTCGAAGCGTGACCGACAGCCGGCGAAGAAGACCAACGACCCTCCGCCAAAATCCTCCGGTAAAATGGTCCCTTGAGCAACGCTCCTCAAGCACCCCGACAACGCCGGCCCCTGTGTCCACCTCAAAACATCGTCGCATAGCGAGAAAAGTAATTAGCGACAAAAGATCATTTGTTTGCTCTAAATCCCACTATTGTAAATACAATATTTCTCTAAATCCCTATTTTCTCTAAATCCCTATTGGTTTGCTCTAAATCCCTATTTTCTCTAAATCCCTATTGGTTTGCTCTAAATCCCACTTTCTAAAATATTTTCTATACTAAACTACCCTATTTTTCATGCATATTTATTGTAACTACTAATTAGCATGCATAATATTTTTTAACTACCCTACATACAATTAGTAATATGAAAATTCAAAAAAGAGGCACATACCTGACCCTCCTCAGGTGGTGGCCGGCGCGGGAGGCTGCGGGTGAGGTGGTGGTGGCGGCTCGGGTGGTCGCGGGTGGTGGCGGCTCGCCGGTGGTGGCGAGCGGGGAGCAGCAGCGGCGGCCTGCAGCGGGAAAGGCGGGGAGGGGCGGGGTAAGGGCGGCGGCGGGAGGCAGTAGCGGCGGCGGCGGGGAAGGGCGGCGGGGAGGCAGTAGCGGCGGCGGCGGCGAGAGTAGCAGGCAGCAGGGAGGCGGGGGTACGGCAGCGGCAGCGGCGGCGCGGGAGGCGGCGGCGTGCGGCCTGCGTGCGTGCGGGGGAGGTGGCGGCGCGGGGGTGAGCGAGGAGAGAGGTCGACCAGAGGCGCGCGTTTGTGGCTCACGCGTCCCGACCAAAATCCACTTATCCGCACGCTTTGCCGTGCGAACTCCTTTGCCGTGCGGGGCATCTTTGCCGTGCGCAAGCCTGCCTTTGCCGTGCGGCAGGTTTCTTTGCCGTGCGCGCGGCAAAGATTTTTTATTATATTTTTTTATTATACATTGTCATTTACATAATTCATTTATATTACATAATTCATATACATTGTCATTTACATAATTCATTTATATTACAACAATGTGTAACTGGATCAAATATGAAAATAAATATACAAGTAACTATACTAAAACCCTAGCTATTGTCCATCTACAGTTGATCAAGTTGATCACCTGGATCATCTAGTTCATCTTTAACCTGCACACAACAAAAATAGAAGAAAGAATTGAACCAAGTGGCAATGCCACTTAGCTGTTAGAAATAATGATCCAGGGTAGATAAGCATCAATCAGGTCGAGCTGATCCAGAGAAGGGGGAGCAAGTCCCAACATATTTTAATTATCAACAACATTCATTTCTATATCCACATTACATTAAACCTGTTTTTTCAATATGTGTATCATTTAATAAAGTATGTATCATGCTTTCAGTTAAAAAACTCAGCATGCAAAAGTAGCCTAAACCCTAACCCTAACCCTAAACCCTAACCCTAACCCTAAACCTAAACCCTAAACCTAAACCCTAACCCTAACTCTAAACCCTAAACCTATACCTAACCATAAATACTTACCTTTAACCTAAACCCTAGCCCTAGCCCCTAAACCCTAGCCCTAACCCTACACCTAACCCTAACCAGTAGATCAGGCACACCCTCGATCGTGTGATAATGGCTCTAGCTGTGGGTATATGTGCCAAAGGGTCCCAATCTTGGTTCTCCATGTGTATATGTACTAAACAAACCTAAAAGAATGAAAAGTTACATTGGTGCACCCTCGCGCGGAGAAATCTAGGGGGTAGACCCGCCGGGGCACACGTTCCGCTGTTTTGGGGGAGGAGGGGGATAACGACCGCCGGAGCACCGGAACCCCACCAAACCTTGCATGTGGACCTATGATATGTGTCAAAGTGTGGTGCAAGGTCTAATGGTGCAAAAGTAGCTCCCCTAAACCCTAAACCCTAAACTGGGGAGGCTTCGAGCCCTAAACCCCTCTAAATCCCTAAACCACGACGCCGGAGCTGCAGAACCATGCATCATAAACCCTAACCCTAAACCCTAAACCTATACCTAACCATAAATACTTACCCTTTAACCTAAACCCTAGCCCTAACCCTACACCTAACCCTAACCAGTAGATCAGGCACACCGTCGATCGTGTGATAATGGCTCTAGCTGCGGGTATATGTGCCAAAGGGTCCCAATCTTGGTTCTCCATGTGTATATGTACTAAACAAACCTAAAAGAATGAAAAGTTACATTGGTGCACCCTCGCGCGGAGAAATCTAGGGGGGACCCGCCGGGGCACACGTTCCGCTGTTTTGGGGGAGGGGGGGACCGCCGAGCAGGAACCCCACCAAACCTTGCATGTGGACCTATGATATGTGTCAAAGTGTGGTGCAAGGTCTAATGGTGCAAAAGTAGCTCCCCTAAACCCTAAACCCTAAACTGGGGAGGCTTCGAGCCCTAAACCCCTCTAAATCCCTAAACCACGACGCCGGAGCTGCAGAACCATGCATCATAAACCTAACCCTAACCCTAAACCCTAAACCTATACCTAACCATAAATACTTACCCTTTAACCTAAACCCTAGCCCTAGCCCCTAAACCCTAGCCCTAACCCTACACCTAACCCTAACCAGTAGATCAGGCACACCGTCGATCGTGTGATAATGGCTCTAGCTGCGGGTATATGTGCCAAAGGGTCCCAATCTTGGTTCTCCATGTGTATATGTACTAAACAAACCTAAAAGAATGAAAAGTTACATTGGTGCACCCTCGCGCGGAGAAATCTAGGGGGTAGACCCGCCGGGGCACACGTTCCGCTGTTTTGGGGGAGGAGGGGGATAACGACCGCCGGAGCACCGGAACCCCACCAAACCTTGCATGTGGACCTATGATATGTGTCAAAGTGTGGTGCAAGGTCTAATGGTGCAAAAGTAGCTCCCTAAACCCTAAACCCTAAACTGGGGAGGCTTGAGCCCTAAACCCCTCTAAATCCCTAAACCACGACGCCGGAGCTCAGAACCATGCATCATAAACCCTAACCCTAACCCTAAACCCTAAACCTATACCTAACCATAAATACTTACCCTTTAACCTAAACCCTAGCCCAAGCCCCTAAACCCTAGCCCTAACCCTACACCTAACCCTAACCAGTAGATCAGGCACACCGTCGATCGTGTGATAATGGCTCTAGCTGCGGGTATATGTGCCAAAGGGTCCCAATCTTGGTTCTCCATGTGTATATGTACTAAACAAACCTAAAAGAATGAAAAGTTACATTGGTGCACCCTCGCGGGAGAAATCTAGGGGTAGACCCGCCGGGGCACACGTTCCGCTGTTTTGGGGGAGGAGGGGGATAACGACCGCCGGAACCCCACCAAACCTTGCATGTGGACCTATGATATGTGTCAAAGTGTGGTGCAAGGTCTAATGGTGCAAAAGTAGCTCCCCTAAACCCTAAACCCTAAACTGGGGAGGCTTCGAGCCCTAAACCCCTCTAAATCCCTAAACCACGACGCCGGAGCTGCAGAACCATGCATCATAAACCCTAACCCTAACCCTAAACCCTAAACCTATACCTAACCATAAATACTTACCCTTTAACCTAAACCCTAACCCTAGCCCCTAAACCCTAGCCCTAACCCTACACCTAACCCTAACCAGTAGATCAGGCACACCGTCGATCGTGTGATAATGGCTCTAGCTGCGGGTATATGTGCCAAAGGGTCCCAATCTTGGTTCTCCATGTGTATATGTACTAAACAAACCTAAAAGAATGAAAAGTTACATTGGTGCACCCTCGCGCGGAGAAATCTAGGGGGTAGACCCGCCGGGGCACACGTTCCGCTGTTTTGGGGAGGAGGGGGATAACGACCGCCGGAGCACCGGAACCCCACCAAACCTTGCATGTGGACCTATGATATGTGTCAAAGTGTGGTGCAAGGTCTAATGGTGCAAAAGTAGCTCCCCTAAACCCTAAACCCTAAACTGGGGAGGCTTCGAGCCCTAAACCCCTCTAAATCCCTAAACCACGACGCCGGAGCTGCAGAACCATGCATCATAAACCCTAACCCTAACCCTAAACCCTAAACCTATACCTAACCATAAATACTTACCCTTTAACCTAAACCCTAGCCCTAGCCCCTAAACCCTAGCCCTAACCCTACACCTAACCCTAACCAGTAGATCAGGCACACCGTCGATCGTGTGATAATGGCTCTAGCTGCGGGTATATGTGCCAAAGGGTCCCAATCTTGGTTCTCCATGTGTATATGTACTAAACAAACCTAAAAGAATGAAAAGTTACATTGGTGCACCCTCGCGCGGAGAAATCTAGGGGTAGACCCGCGGGGCACGTTCCGCTGTTTTGGGGGAGGAGGGGGATAACGACCGCCGGAGCACCGGAACCCCACCAAACCTTGCATGTGGACCTATGATATGTGTCAAAGTGTGGTGCAAGGTCTAATGGTGCAAAAGTAGCTCCCCTAAACCCTAAACCCTAAACTGGGGAGGCTTCGAGCCCTAAACCCCTCTAAATCCCTAAACCACGACGCCGGAGCTGCAGAACCATGCATCATAAACCCTAACCCTAACCCTAAACCCTAAACCTATACCTAACCATAAATACTTACCCTTAACCTAAACCCTAGCCCTAGCCCCTAAACCCTAGCCCTAACCCTACACCTAACCCTAACCAGTAGATCAGGCACACCGTCGATCGTGTGATAATGGCTCTAGCTGCGGGTATATGTGCCAAAGGGTCCCAATATTGGTTCTCCATGTGTATATGTACTAAACAAACCTAAAAGAATGAAAAGTTACATTGGTGCACCCTCGCGCGGAGAAATCTAGGGGGTAGACCCGCCGGGGCACACGTTCCGCTGTTTTGGGGGGAGGAGGGGGATAACGACCGCCGGAGCACCGGAACCCCACCAAACCTTGCATGTGGACCTATGATATGTGTCAAAGTGTGGTGCAAGGTCTAATGGTGCAAAAGTAGCTCCCCTAAACCCTAAACCCTAAACTGGGGAGGCTTCGAGCCCTAAACCCCTCTAAATCCCTAAACCACGACGCCGGAGCTGCAGAACCATGCATCATAAACCCTAACCCTAACCCTAAACCCTAAACCTATACCTAACCATAAATACTTACCCTTTAACCTAAACCCTAGCCCTAGCCCCTAAACCCTAGCCCTAACCCTACACCTAACCCTAACCAGTAGATCAGGCACACCGTCGATCGTGTGATAATGGCTCTAGCTGCGGGTATATGTGCCAAAGGGTCCCAATCTTGGTTCTCCATGTGTATATGTACTAAACAAACCTAAAAGAATGAAAAGTTACATTGGTGCACCCTCGCGCGGAGAAATCTAGGGGGTAGACCCGCCGGGGCACACGTTCCGCTGTTTTGGGGGAGGAGGGGGATAACGACCGCCGGAGCACCGGAACCCCACCAAACCTTGCATGTGGACCTATGATATGTGTCAAAGTGTGGTGCAAGGTATAATGGTGCAAAAGTAGCTCCCCTAAACCCTAAACCCTAAACTGGGGAGGCTTCGAGCCCTAAACCCCTCTAAATCCCTAAACCACGACGCCGGAGCTGCAGAACCATGCATCATAAACCCTAACCCTAACCCTAAACCCTAAACCTATACCTAACCATAAATACTTACCTTTAACCTAAACCCTAGCCCTAGCCCCTAAACCCTAGCCCTAATCCTACACCTAACCCTAACCAGTAGATCAGGCACACCGTCGATCGTGTGATAATGGCTCTAGCTGCGGGTATATGTGCCAAAGGGTCCCAATCTTGGTTCTCCATGTGTATATGTACTAAACAAACCTAAAAGAATGAAAAGTTACATTGGTGCACCCTCGCGCGGAGAAATCTAGGGGGTAGACCCGCCGGGGCACACGTTCCGCTGTTGGGGGGAGGGGGATAACGACCGCCGGAGCACCGGAACCCCACCAAACCTTGCATGTGGACCTATGATATGTTTCAAAGTGTGGTGCAAGGTCTAATGGTGCAAAAGTAGCTCCCCTAAACCCTAAACCCTAAACTGGGGAGGCTTCGAGCCCTAAACCCCTCTAAATCCCTAAACCACGACGCCGGAGCTGCAGAACCATGCATCATAAACCCTAACCCTAACCCTAAACCCTAAACCTATACCTAACCATAAATACTTACCCTTTAACCTAAACCCTAGCCCTAGCCCCTAAACCCTAGCCCTAACCCTACACCTAACCCTAACCAGTAGATCAGGCACACCGTCGATCGTGTGATAATGGCTCTAGCTGCGGGTATATGTGCCAAAGGGTCCCAATCTTGGTTCTCCATGTGTATATGTACTAAACAAACCTAAAAGAATGAAAAGTTACATTGGTGCACCCTCGCGCGGAGAAATCTAGGGGTAGACCCGCCGGGCACACGTTCCGCTGTTTTGGGGGAGGAGGGGGATAACGACCGCCGGAGCACCGGAACCCCACCAAACCTTGCATGTGGACCTATGATATGTGTCAAAGTGTGGTGCAAGGTCTAATGGTGCAAAAGTAGCTCCCCTAAACCCTAAACTAAACTGGGAGGCTTCGAGCCCTAAACCCCTCTAAATCCCTAAACCACGACGCCGGAGCTGCAGAACCATGCATCATAAACCCTAACCCTAACCCTAAACCCTAAACCTATACCTAACCATAAATACTTACCTTTAACCTAAACCCTAGCCCTAGCCCCTAAACCCTAGCCCTAACCCTACACCTAACCCTAACCAGTAGATCAGGCACACCGTCGATCGTGTGATAATGGCTCTAGCTGCGGGTATATGTGCCAAAGGGTCCCAATCTTGGTTCTCCATGTGTATATGTACTAAACAAACCTAAAAGAATGAAAAGTTACATTGGTGCACCCTCGCGCGGAGAAATCTAGGGGGGTAGACCCGCCGGGGCACACGTTCCGCTGTTTTGGGGGAGGAGGGGGATAACGACCGCCGGAGCACCGGAACCCCACCAAACCTTGCATGTGGACCTATGATATGTGTCAAAGTGTGGTGCAAGGTCTAATGGTGCAAAAGTAGCTCCCCTAAACCCTAAACCCTAAACTGGGGAGGCTTCGAGCCCTAAACCCCTCTAAATCCCTAAACCACGACGCCGGAGCTGCAGAACCATGCATCATAAACCCTAACCCTAACCCTAAACCCTAAACCTATACCTAACCATAAATACTTACCCTTTAACCTAAACCCTAGCCCTAGCCCCTAAACCCTAGCCCTAACCCTACACCTAACCCTAACCAGTAGATCAGGCACACCGTCGATCGTGTGATAATGGCTCTAGCTGCGGGTATATGTGCCAAAGGGTCCCAATATTGGTTCTCCATGTGTATATGTACTAAACAAACCTAAAAGAATGAAAAGTTACATTGGTGCACCCTCGCGCGGAGAAATCTAGGGGGGTAGACCCGCCGGGGCACACGTTCCGCTGTTTTGGGGGAGGAGGGGGATAACGACCGCCGGAGCACCGGAACCCCACCAAACCTTGCATGTGGACCTATGATATGTGTCAAAGTGTGTTGCAAGGTCTAATGGTGCAAAAGTAGCTCCCCTAAACCCTAAACCCTAAACTGGGGAGGCTTCGAGCCCTAAACCCCTCTAAATCCCTAAACCACGACGCCGGAGCTGCAGAACCATGCATCATAAACCCTAACCCTAACCCTAAACCCTAAACCTATACCTAACCATAAATACTTACCCTTTAACCTAAACCCTAGCCCTAGCCCCTAAACCCTAGCCCTAACCCTACACCTAACCCTAACCAGTAGATCAGGCACACCGTCGATCGTGTGATAATGGCTCTAGCTGCGGGTATATGTGCCAAAGGGTCCCAATCTTGGTTCTCCATGTGTATATGTACTAAAAAAACCTAAAAGAATGAAAAGTTACATTGGTGCACCCTCGCGCGGAGAAATCTAGGGGGTAGACCCGCCGGGGCACACGTTCCGCTGTTTTGGGGGAGGAGGGGGATAACGACCGCCGGAGCACCGGAACCCCACCAAACCTTGCATGTGGACCTATGATATGTGTCAAAGTGTGGTGCAAGGTATAATGGTGCAAAAGTAGCTCCCCTAAACCCTAAACCCTAAACTGGGGAGGCTTCGAGCCCTAAACCCCTCTAAATCCCTAAACCACGACGCCGGAGCTGCAGAACCATGCATCATAAACCCTAACCCTAACCCTAAACCCTAAACCTATACCTAACCATAAATACTTACCCTTTAACCTAAACCCTAGCCCTAGCCCCTAAACCCTAGCCCTAACCCTACACCTAACCCTAACCAGTAGATCAGGCACACCGTCGATCGTGTGATAATGGCTCTAGCTGCGGGTATATGTGCCAAAGGGTCCCAATCTTGGTTCTCCATGTGTATATGTACTAAACAAACCTAAAAGAATGAAAAGTTACATTGGTGCACCCTCGCGCGGAGAAATCTAGGGGGGTAGACCCGCCGGGGCACACGTTCCGCTGTTTTGGGGGAGGAGGGGGATAACGACCGCCGGAGCACCGGAACCCCACCAAACCTTGCATGTGGACCTATGATATGTTTCAAAGTGTGGTGCAAGGTCTAATGGTGCAAAAGTAGCTCCCCTAAACCCTAAACCCTAAACTGGGGAGGCTTCGAGCCCTAAACCCCTCTAAATCCCTAAACCACGACGCCGGAGCTGCAGAACCATGCATCATAAACCCTAACCCTAACCCTAAACCCTAAACCTATACCTAACCATAAATACTTACCCTTTAACCTAAACCCTAGCCCTAGCCCCTAAACCCTAGCCCTAACCCTACACCTAACCCTAACCAGTAGATCAGGCACACCGTCGATCGTGTGATAATGGCTCTAGCTGCGGGTATATGTGCCAAGGGTCCCAATCTTGGTTCTCCATGTGTATATGTACTAAACAAACCTAAAAGAATGAAAAGTTACATTGGTGCACCCTCGCGCGGAGAAATCTAGGGGGTAGACCCGCCGGGGCACACGTTCCGCTGTTTTGGGGGAGGAGGGGGATAACGACCGCCGGAGCACCGGAACCCCACCAAACCTTGCATGTGGACCTATGATATGTGTCAAAGTGTGGTGCAAGGTCTAATGGTGCAAAAGTAGCTCCCCTAAACCCTAAACCCTAAACTGGGGAGGCTTCGAGCCCTAAACCCCTCTAAATCCCTAAACCACGACGCCGGAGCTGCAGAACCATGCATCATAAACCCTAACCCTAACCCTAAACCCTAAACCTATACCTAACCATAAATACTTACCTTTAACCTAAACCCTAGCCCTAGCCCCTAAACCCTAGCCCTAACCCTACACCTAACCCTAACCAGTAGATCAGGCACACCGTCGATCGTGTGATAATGGCTCTAGCTGCGGGTATATGTGCCAAAGGGTCCCAATCTTGGTTCTCCATGTGTATATGTACTAAACAAACCTAAAAGAATGAAAAGTTACATTGGTGCACCCTCGCGCGGAGAAATCTAGGGGGGTAGACCCGCCGGGGCACACGTTCCGCTGTTTTGGGGGGAGGAGGGGGATAACGACCGCCGGAGCACCGGAACCCCACCAAACCTTGCATGTGGACCTATGATATGTGTCAAAGTGTGGTGCAAGGTCTAATGGTGCAAAAGTAGCTCCCCTAAACCCTAAACCCTAAACTGGGGAGGCTTCGAGCCCTAAACCCCTCTAAATCCCTAAACCACGACGCCGGAGCTGCAGAACCATGCATCATAAACCCTAACCCTAACCCTAAACCCTAAACCTATACCTAACCATAAATACTTACCTTTAACCTAAACCCTAGCCCTAGCCCCTAAACCCTAGCCCTAACCAGTAGATCAGGCACACCGTCGATCGTGTGATAATGGCTCTAGCTGCGGGTATATGTGCCAAAGGGTCCCAATATTGGTTCTCCATGTGTATATGTACTAAACAAACCTAAAAGAATGAAAAGTTACATTGGTGCACCCTCGCGCGGAGAAATCTAGGGGGTAGACCCGCCGGGGCACACGTTCCGCTGTTTTGGGGGAGGAGGGGGATAACGACCGCCGGAGCACCGGAACCCCACCAAACCTTGCATGTGGACCTATGATATGTGTCAAAGTGTGTTGCAAGGTCTAATGGTGCAAAAGTAGCTCCCCTAAACCCTAAACCCTAAACTGGGGAGGCTTCGAGCCCTAAACCCCTCTAAATCCCTAAACCACGACGCCGGAGCTGCAGAACCATGCATCATAAACCCTAACCCTAACCCTAAACCCTAAACCTATACCTAACCATAAATACTTACCTTTAACCTAAACCCTAGCCCTAGCCCCTAAACCCTAGCCCTAACCCTACACCTAACCCTAACCAGTAGATCAGGCACACCGTCGATCGTGTGATAATGGCTCTAGCTGCGGGTATATGTGCCAAAGGGTCCCAATCTTGGTTCTCCATGTGTATATGTACTAAAAAACCTAAAAGAATGAAAAGTTACATTGGTGCACCCTCGCGCGGAGAAATCTAGGGGGGTAGACCCGCCGGGGCACACGTTCCGCTGTTTTGGGGGAGGAGGGGGATAACGACCGCCGGAGCACCGGAACCCCACCAAACCTTGCATGTGGACCTATGATATGTGTCAAAGTGTGGTGCAAGGTCTATAATGGTGCAAAAGTAGCTCCCCTAAACCCTAAACCCTAAACTGGGGAGGCTTCGAGCCCTAAACCCCTCTAAATCCCTAAACCACGACGCCGGAGCTGCAGAACCATGCATCATAAACCCTAACCCTAACCCTAAACCCTAAACCTATACCTAACCATAAATACTTACCCTTTAACCTAAACCCTAGCCCTAGCCCCTAAACCCTAGCCCTAACCCTACACCTAACCCTAACCAGTAGATCAGGCACACCGTCGATCGTGTGATAATGGCTCTAGCTGCGGGTATATGTGCCAAAGGGTCCCAATCTTGGTTCTCCATGTGTATATGTACTAAACAAACCTAAAAGAATGAAAAGTTACATTGGTGCACCCTCGCGCGGAGAAATCTAGGGGGTAGACCCGCCGGGGCACACGTTCCGCTGTTTTGGGGGAGGAGGGGGATAACGACCGCCGGAGCACCGGAACCCCACCAAACCTTGCATGTGGACCTATGATATGTTTCAAAGTGTGGTGCAAGGTCTAATGGTGCAAAAGTAGCTCCCCTAAACCCTAAACCCTAAACTGGGGAGGCTTCGAGCCCTAAACCCCTCTAAATCCCTAAACCACGACGCCGGAGCTGCAGAACCATGCATCATAAACCCTAACCCTAACCCTAAACCCTAAACCTATACCTAACCATAAATACTTACCCTTTAACCTAAACCCTAGCCCTAGCCCCTAAACCCTAGCCCTAACCCTACACCTAACCCTAACCAGTAGATCAGGCACACCGTCGATCGTGTGATAATGGCTCTAGCTGCGGGTATATGTGCCAAAGGGTCCCAATCTTGGTTCTCCATGTGTATATGTACTAAACAAACCTAAAAGAATGAAAAGTTACATTGGTGCACCCTCGCGCGGAGAAATCTAGGGGGTAGACCCGCCGGGGCACACGTTCGGGGGGAGGGGGAGAACGACCGCCGGAGCACCGGAACCCCACCAAACCTTGCATGTGGACCTATGATATGTGTCAAAGTGTGGTGCAAGGTCTAATGGTGCAAAAGTAGCTCCCCTAAACCCTAAACCCTAAACTGGGGAGGCTTCGAGCCCTAAACCCCTCTAAATCCCTAAACCACGACGCCGGAGCTGCAGAACCATGCATCATAAACCCTAACCCTAACCCTAAACCCTAAACCTATACCTAACCATAAATACTTACCCTTTAACCTAAACCCTAGCCCTAGCCCCTAAACCCTAGCCCTAACCCTACACCTAACCCTAACCAGTAGATCAGGCACACCGTCGATCGTGTGATAATGGCTCTAGCTGCGGGTATATGTGCCAAAGGGTCCCAATATTGGTTCTCCATGTGTATATGTACTAAACAAACCTAAAAGAATGAAAAGTTACATTGGTGCACCCTCGCGCGGAGAAATCTAGGGGGGTAGCCGGGGCACACGTTCCGCTGTTTTGGGGAGGAGGGGGATAACGACCGCCGGAGCACCGGAACCCCACCAAACCTTGCATGTGGACCTATGATATGTGTCAAAGTGTGTTGCAAGGTCTAATGGTGCAAAAGTAGCTCCCCTAAACCCTAAACCCTAAACTGGGGAGGCTTCGAGCCCTAAACCCCTCTAAATCCCTAAACCACGACGCCGGAGCTGCAGAACCATGCATCATAAACCCTAACCCTAACCCTAAACCCTAAACCTATACCTAACCATAAATACTTACCTTTAACCTAAACCCTAGCCCTAGCCCCTAAACCCTAGCCCTAACCCTACACCTAACCCTAACCAGTAGATCAGGCACACCGTCGATCGTGTGATAATGGCTCTAGCTGCGGGTATATGTGCCAAAGGGTCCCAATCTTGGTTCTCCATGTGTATATGTACTAAACAAACCTAAAAGAATGAAAAGTTACATTGGTGCACCCTCGCGCGGAGAAATCTAGGGGGGTAGACCCGCCGGGGCACACGTTCCGCTGTTTTGGGGGGAGGAGGGGGATAACGACCGCCGGAGCACCGGAACCCCACCAAACCTTGCATGTGGACCTATGATATGTGTCAAAGTGTGGTGCAAGGTCTAATGGTGCAAAAGTAGCTCCCCTAAACCCTAAACCCTAAACTGGGGAGGCTTCGAGCCCTAAACCCCTCTAAATCCCTAAACCACGACGCCGGAGCTGCAGAACCATGCATCATAAACCCTAACCCTAACCCTAAACCCTAAACCTATACCTAACCATAAATACTTACCTTTAACCTAAACCCTAGCCCTAGCCCCTAAACCCTAGCCCTAATCCTACACCTAACCCTAACCAGTCAGGCACACCGTCGATCGTGTGATAATGGCTCTAGCTGCGGGTATATGTGCCAAAGGGTCCCAATCTTGGTTCTCCATGTGTATATGTACTAAACAAACCTAAAAGAATGAAAAGTTACATTGGTGCACCCTCGCGCGGAGAAATCTAGGGGGGTAGACCCGCCGGGGCACACGTTCCGCTGTTTTGGGGGAGGAGGGGGATAACGACCGCCGGAGCACCGGAACCCCACCAAACCTTGCATGTGGACCTATGATATGTGTCAAAGTGTGGTGCAAGGTCTAATGGTGCAAAAGTAGCTCCCCTAAACCCTAAACCCTAAACTATGGAGGCTTCGAGCCCTAAACCCCTCTAAATCCCTAAACCACGACGCCGGAGCTGCAGAACCATGCATCATAAACCCTAACCCTAACCCTAAACCCTAAACCTATACCTAACCATAAATACTTACCCTTTAACCTAAACCCTAGCCCTAGCCCCTAAACCCTAGCCCTAACCCTACACCTAACCCTAACCAGTAGATCAGGCACACCGTCGATCGTGTGATAATGGCTCTAGCTGCGGGTATATGTGCCAAAGGGTCCCAATCTTGGTTCTCCATGTGTATATGTACTAAACAAACCTAAAAGAATGAAAAGTTACATTGGTGCACCCTCGCGCGGAGAAATCTAGGGGGTAGACCCGCCGGGGCACACGTTCCGCTGTTTTGGGGAGGAGGGGGATAACGACCGCCGGAGCACCGGAACCCCACCAAACCTTGCATGTGGACCTATGATATGTTTCAAAGTGTGGTGCAAGGTCTAATGGTGCAAAAGTAGCTCCCCTAAACCCTAAACCCTAAACTGGGGAGGCTTCGAGCCCTAAACCCCTCTAAATCCCTAAACCACGACGCCGGAGCTGCAGAACCATGCATCATAAACCCTAACCCTAACCCTAAACCCTAAACCTATACCTAACCATAAATACTTACCCTTTAACCTAAACCCTAGCCCTAGCCCCTAAACCCTAGCCCTAACCCTACACCTAACCCTAACCAGTAGATCAGGCACACCGTCGATCGTGTGATAATGGCTCTAGCTGCGGGTATATGTGCCAAAGGGTCCCAATCTTGGTTCTCCATGTGTATATGTACTAAACAAACCTAAAAGAATGAAAAGTTACATTGGTGCACCCTCGCGCGGAGAAATCTAGGGGGTAGACCCGCCGGGGCACACGTTTTTTGGGGAGGAGGGGGATAACGACCGCCGGAGCACCGGAACCCCACCAAACCTTGCATGTGGACCTATGATATGTGTCAAAGTGTGGTGCAAGGTCTAATGGTGCAAAAGTAGCTCCCCTAAACCCTAAACCCTAAGCGGGAGGCTTCGAGCCCTAAACCCCTCTAAATCCCTAAACCACGACGCCGGAGCTGCAGAACCATGCATCATAAACCCTAACCCTAACCCTAAACCCTAAACCTATACCTAACCATAAATACTTACCCTTTAACCTAAACCCTAGCCCTAGCCCCTAAACCCTAGCCCTAACCCTACACCTAACCCTAACCAGTAGATCAGGCACACCGTCGATCGTGTGATAATGGCTCTAGCTGCGGGTATATGTGCCAAAGGGTCCCAATATTGGTTCTCCATGTGTATATGTACTAAACAAACCTAAAAGAATGAAAAGTTACATTGGTGCACCCTCGCGCGGAGAAATCTAGGGGTAGACCCGCCGGGGCACACGTTCCGCTGTTTTGGGGGAGGAGGGGGATAACGACCGCCGGAGCACCGGAACCCCACCAAACCTTGCATGTGGACCTATGATATGTGTCAAAGTGTGTTGCAAGGTCTAATGGTGCAAAAGTAGCTCCCCTAAACCCTAAACCCTAAACTGGGGAGGCTTCGAGCCCTAAACCCCTCTAAATCCCTAAACCACGACGCCGGAGCTGCAGAACCATGCATCATAAACCCTAACCCTAACCCTAAACCCTAAACCTATACCTAACCATAAATACTTACCTTTAACCTAAACCCTAGCCCTAGCCCCTAAACCCTAGCCCTAACCCTACACCTAACCCTAACCAGTAGATCAGGCACACCGTCGATCGTGTGATAATGGCTCTAGCTGCGGGTATATGTGCCAAAGGGTCCCAATCTTGGTTCTCCATGTGTATATGTACTAAACAAACCTAAAAGAATGAAAAGTTACATTGGTGCACCCTCGCGCGGAGAAATCTAGGGGGGTAGACCCGCCGGGGCACACGTTCCGCTGTTTTGGGGGAGGAGGGGGATAACGACCGCCGGAGCACCGGAACCCCACCAAACCTTGCATGTGGACCTATGATATGTGTCAAAGTGTGGTGCAAGGTCTAATGGTGCAAAAGTAGCTCCCCTAAACCCTAAACCCTAAACTGGGGAGGCTTCGAGCCCTAAACCCCTCTAAATCCCTAAACCACGACGCCGGAGCTGCAGAACCATGCATCATAAACCCTAACCCTAACCCTAAACCCTAAACCTATACCTAACCATAAATACTTACCCTTTAACCTAAACCCTAGCCCTAGCCCCTAAACCCTAGCCCTAATCCTACACCTAACCCTAACCAGTAGATCAGGCACACCGTCGATCGTGTGATAATGGCTCTAGCTGCGGGTATATGTGCCAAAGGGTCCCAATATTGGTTCTCCATGTGTATATGTACTAAACAAACCTAAAAGAATGAAAAGTTACATTGGTGCACCCTCGCGCGGAGAAATCTAGGGGGTAGACCCGCCAGGGCACACGTTCCGCTATTTTGGGGGAGGAGGGGGATAACGACCGCCGGAGCACCGGAACCCCACCAAACCTTGCATGTGGACCTATGATATGTGTCAAAGTGTGGTGCAAGGTCTAATGGTGCAAAAGTAGCTCCCCTAAACCCTAAACCCTAAACTGGGGAGAGCCCTAAACCCCTCTAAATCCCTAAACCACGACGCCGGAGCTGCAGAACCATGCATCATAAACCCTAACCCTAACCCTAAACCCTAAACCTATACCTAACCATAAATACTTACCCTTTAACCTAAACCCTAGCCCTAGCCCCTAAACCCTAGCCCTAACCCTACACCTAACCCTAACCAGTAGATCAGGCACACCGTCGATCGTGTGATAATGGCTCTAGCTGCGGGTATATGTGCCAAAGGGTCCCAATCTTGGTTCTCCATGTGTATATGTACTAAACAAACCTAAAAGAATGAAAAGTTACATTGGTGCACCCTCGCGCGGAGAAATCTAGGGGGACCCGCCGGGGCACACGTTCCGCTGTTTTGGGGGAGGAGGGGGATAACGACCGCCGGAGCACCGGAACCCCACCAAACCTTGCATGTGGACCTATGATATGTGTCAAAGTGTGGTGCAAGGTCTAATGGTGCAAAAGTAGCTCCCCTAAACCCTAAACCCTAAACTGGGGAGGCTTCGAGCCCTAAACCCCTCTAAATCCCTAAACCACGACGCCGGAGCTGCAGAACCATGCATCATAAACCCTAACCCTAACCCTAAACCCTAAACCTATACCTAACCATAAATACTTACCCTTTAACCTAAACCCTAGCCCTAGCCCCTAAACCCTAGCCCTAACCCTACACCTAACCCTAACCAGTAGATCAGGCACACCGTCGATCGTGTGATAATGGCTCTAGCTGCGGGTATATGTGCCAAAGGGTCCCAATCTTGGTTCTCCATGTGTATATGTACTAAACAAACCTAAAAGAATGAAAAGTTACATTGGTGCACCCTCGCGCGGAGAAATCTAGGGGGTAGACCCGCCGGGGCACACGTTTCGCTGTTTTGGGGGAGGAGGGGATAACGACCGCCGGAGCACCGGAACCCCACCAAACCTTGCATGTGGACCTATGATATGTGTCAAAGTGTGTTGCAAGGTCTAATGGTGCAAAAGTAGCTCCCCTAAACCCTAAACCCTAAACTGGGGAGGCTTCGAGCCCTAAACCCCTCTAAATCCCTAAACCACGACGCCGGAGCTGCAGAACCATGCATCATAAACCCTAACCCTAACCCTAAACCCTAAACCTATACCTAACCATAAATACTTACCCTTTAACCTAAACCCTAGCCCTAGCCCCTAAACCCTAGCCCTAACCCTACACCTAACCCTAACCAGTAGATCAGGCACACCGTCGATCGTGTGATAATGGCTCTAGCTGCGGGTATATGTGCCAAAGGGTCCCAATATTGGTTCTCCATGTGTATATGTACTAAACAAACCTAAAAGAATGAAAAGTTACATTGGTGCACCCTCGCGCGGAGAAATCTAGGGGTAGACCCGCCGGGGCACACGTTCCGCTGTTTTGGGGGAGGAGGGGGATAACGACCGCCGGAGCACCGGAACCCCACCAAACCTTGCATGTGGACCTATGATATGTGTCAAAGTGTGTTGCAAGGTCTAATGGTGCAAAAGTAGCTCCCCTAAACCCTAAACCCTAACCTGGGAGGCTTCGAGCCCTAAACCCCTCTAAATCCCTAAACCACGACGCCGGAGCTGCAGAACCATGCATCATAAACCCTAACCCTAACCCTAAACCCTAAACCTATACCCTAACCATAAATACTTACCTTTAACCTAAACCCTAGCCCTAGCCCCTAAACCCTAGCCCTAACCCTACACCTAACCCTAACCAGTAGATCAGCACACCGTCGATCGTGTGATAATGGCTCTAGCTGCGGGTATATGTGCCAAAGGGTCCCAATCTTGGTTCTCCATGTGTATATGTACTAAACAAACCTAAAAGAATGAAAAGTTACATTGGTGCACCCTCGCGCGGAGAAATCTAGGGGGTAGACGCTGGACACGTCCGCTGTTTTTTGGGGAGGAGGGGGATAACGACCGCCGGAGCACCGGAACCCCACCAAACCTTGCATGTGGACCTATGATATGTGTCAAAGTGTGGTGCAAGGTATAATGGTGCAAAAGTAGCTCCCCTAAACCCTAAACCCTAAACTGGGAGGCTTCGAGCCCTAAACCCCTCTAAATCCCTAAACCACGACGCCGGAGCTGCAGAACCATGCATCATAAACCCTAACCCTAACCCTAAACCCTAAACCTATACCTAACCATAAATACTTACCCTTTAACCTAAACCCTAGCCCTAGCCCCTAAACCCTAGCCCTAATCCTACACCTAACCCTAACCAGTAGATCAGGCACACCGTCGATCGTGTGATAATGGCTCTAGCTGCGGGTATATGTGCCAAAGGGTCCCAATCTTGGTTCTCCATGTGTATATGTACTAAACAAACCTAAAAGAATGAAAAGTTACATTGGTGCACCCTCGCGCGGAGAAATCTAGGGGGTAGACCCGCCGGGGCACACGTTCCGCTATTTTGGGGGAGGAGGGGGATAACGACCGCCGGAGCACCGGAACACCACCAAACCTTGCATGTGGACCTATGATATGTTTCAAAGTGTGGTGCAAGGTCTAATGGTGCAAAAGTAGCTCCCCTAAACCCTAAACCCTAACGGGGAGGCTTCGAGCCCTAAACCCCTCTAAATCCCTAAACCACGACACCGGAGCTGCAGAACCATGCATCATAAACCCTAACCCTAACCCTAAACCCTAAACCTATACCTAACCATAAATACTTACCCTTTAACCTAAACCCTAGCCCTAGCCCCTAAACCCTAGCCCTAACCCTACACCTAACCCTAACCAGTAGATCAGGCACACCCTCGATCGTGTGATAATGGCTCTAGCTGCGGGTATATGTGCCAAAGGGTCCCAATCTTGGTTCTCCATGTGTATATGTACTAAACAAACCTAAAGGAATGAAAAGTTACATTGGTGCACCCTCGCGCGGAGAAATCTAGGGGTAGACCCGCCGGGGCACACGTTCCGCTGTTTTGGGGGGAGGAGGGGGATAACGACCGCCGGAGCACCAGAACCCCACCAAACCTTGCATGTGGACCTATGATATGTGTCAAAGTGTGGTGGTCTAATGGTGCAAAAGTAGCTCCCCTAAACCCTAAACCCCCAACCGGGGAGGCTTCGAGCCCTAAACCCCTCTAAATCCCTAAACCACGACGCCGGAGCTGCAGAACCATGCATCATAAACCCTAACCCTAAACCCTAAACCTATACCTAACCATAAATACTTACCCTTTAACCTAAACCCTAGCCCTAGCCCCTAAACCCTAGCCCTAACCCTACACCTAACCCTAACCAGTAGATCAGGCACACCCTCGATCGTGTGATAATGGCTCTAGCTGCGGGTATATGTGCCAAAGGGTCCCAATCTTGGTTCTCCATGTGTATATGTACTAAACAAACCTAAAAGAATGAAAAGTTACATTGGTGCACCCTCGCGCGGAGAAATCTAGGGGGGTAGACCCGCCGGGGCACACGTTCCACTGTTTTGGGGGGAGGAGGGATAACGACCGCCGGAGCACCGGAACCCCACCAAATCTTGCATGTGGGCCTATTCTATGTTTCAAAGTGTGATGCAAGGTGTAATGGTGCAAAAGTAGCTCCCCTAAACCCTAGACCCTAGCCCTCACCCTACACCGAACCCTAACCAGTAGATCAGGCACACCGTCAATCGTGTGATAATGGCTCGAGCTGCGGGTGTATGTGCCAAAGGGTCCCAATCTTGGTTCTCCATGTGTATATGTCCTAAAAAAACCTAAAAGAATGAAAATGTACATTGGTGCACCCTCGCGCGGAGAAATCTAGGGGGTAGACCCGCCGGGGCACACATTTCGCTGTTTGGGGGGAGGAGGGGGAGAACGACCGGGAACACCGGAACCCCACCAAATCTTGCATGTGGGCCTATTCTATGTGTCAAAGTGTGATGCAAGGTGTGATTCACCAAATGGTGCATGGCATGGATCCCCGGTCTGACATCCCTCACCTTCGGGCGATAACACTTAACAGATTCCTGGACGTGTACGGTGAAGTGTCCCGCCACGGGTATATCGGGGGCTAGACTGTGCCAAAGGGTGCCACACATGGTTTTCAATATGTCCATGGACTAAACAAACCTAAACCTATGAAAAGGTATATTGGTGGAACCTCGCGTGGAGAAATCTAGGGGGTAGACCATCCGAGGGCCCACAGACAGCCGTTTTTAGGGGGGAATGACCCCCGGAGCACCGGAATGCCACCAAAACTTGCAACTGGACCTAAAACCTAACCCTAACAAACCTAAAAGAATGAAAAAGTACATTGTGCACCCTCGCGCGGAGAAATCTACGGGGGTAGACCCGCCGTCCCGCTGTTTTGGGGGAAGGAGGGGGACGGCCGCCGGAGCACCGGAACCCTGATATATGTGGGGGGATGAACATGGAGAGTAATTTTGTATTGCACATTGTCTAATAAATAGTCATCAAAAAGAAAAACTAATTAACAAAATAAATATAAGTATTAGATGAAATAAAATAGTTAGAAAAACAAATTAAATGGTTGTTGGCGCACGGCAAAGAATGCAACGCACGGCAAAGGAGGCTTTGCCGTGCACTATTCCTGGCCGCACGGCAAAGGGAGCACCACGGCAAAGAATGCAACGCACGGCAAAGGATCTTTGCCGTCCTGGCTTCTTTGCCGTGCGCTTCTGGAGGGCTTTGCCGTGCGCCAACGCGTTGCCGTGAGGCACTTCTAACTTTGCCGTGCGGCGATACTTTGCCGTGCGCCACCATAAAACTTTGCCGTGCTTTATTTCTTTGCCGTGCGTCCCTCTCGCGCCACACGGCAAAGAAATCTTTGCCGTGTAGTCCCTCGCGGCAATGAAACGCTGCACGGCAGCGCCTGATTTTCCCGTAGTGCGGGATTATTGAGACGATTAAGAATCCGATAATGAATGCCCAGACAGCGACCAAGGACAACACCTTAACAAAAGCATGTATGCAAGCGTGCAAGCGTACGTGCAATCAACAAACAACATACATATCCAAAATTATTTGTCTGCCATACTCATACTCATACTCATACTCATACTCATACTGATGAATCAACAGCCATGCTAGCTGTATCCCCATGATTGCGTTCCGTATACACTACACTTCATATCAATACAAATAATTTGCATAGAGCTTGATTACATCTTAATCGGGGCTATATAACTCATGTGTACTAACTGAGCTGTTAAATAATTTGCACGGACGACGATCGAGTATCTAGGGAGCATGAGGACGTGACACACAAGCAAGCATGGGCGACAACGGCCGGGGCTAGCTAATTAGCGGCCAAGGCGCCACCGGTTCTTAGTCTCCTCGATGAACCTGCTGGCCCTCGAGTTGATGTCTCCGGTGCTCTCAGGCTTCTTCGGCGCCGTCCATGGCGCGTTCCCGATGCTGCCGCTGCTCCGACCACCGCGGACAGGAGGCTTGATGTGGACGAGGTTGACGTACTTGATCTTCTCCACCTTCTGCACCGCCACTTCACCGCCGGCGACTGCCGGACCAGGAGTCTTGCTGCTCTTGCCCCAGCCGAACATGATGCGGCAAGCTAAGCCAATATGATGCTTGTTTTTGGTTTCTTTGCTTGGATGGGGATTGACAACGGATGGCCTATTGGCCTCCTCATTTTATAACAATGGTTATAACTTTTTGGGGTCATACACCGAGAGGAGTCTTCTCATATTGTACCTTATTAGCCATCCACATCCAGTAAAGGCAGTCACGGGATTACCGCAAGATGTGATGTTGGCTTCTGATGTCAAAGATGTTTGTTCCTTGCTAATGATCTACATTGTTCCTACCATGAGTCCCACGCAAGGTTTTTTTCTCGGCCGGAATTTCCGAAAATTCGGCGGAAACCGATAATCTCGTTACCCCCCGAGAATAATTGATACCGACCAAAATATTTCGGCTACATTTGAATTTGAACTCTAGTATTTGGTCAAATAGGCGATGTATGACGTAATAAATGTGAAGCTTGGTGTGGCGTGGTGACATGGTGTGCTGTTGATTCAGAAAGGTCACGATTTCAACTCCATGCAGTCGCAAAATATCTTTTTTCTGTCTATTTATTCTATGTTTTGCTTTAAAAATTTAGAAAGATGGCTAAACTATGATTCGAGGCCGCGACCTGCTGGGATTGGACGCAAGAGTCTTTCCGCTGCGCTGCAGAAGCTGTACGCCCAATTTGCGCTAGAAATTTCTTCGTTTTGTGCTCGAAATTTTTGAATTTCAAATTTTGTTTAAATAATCTCGAACGAAAAAAGTTCGAGATATCCGAGATTTCGGGGTAACCAGCCGGGGACCTCCGGTAAAAAACTGTCACCGAGAAATAAAACCTACCCCACAAGGTTCGATTACACGTGACTTTTTTTTGACATGGGGAAATATCACCCCATCTTCTGCATCCAAGAGATGCACACGGTTTTTTTTATTAGATTATTCACAACACCTTACAAGAAGAATTACAAAGATTAAACCGAAACCACCAAAACTAACGACAACTCGTTAATCCTACATCACCGATGAGGGGGGTCAATGAACAGAGTCAACACCCTGACATCACACCAACACGCATCATTAAAAAACTGAAGGCCTCGACAAGTCATCCAATGGCATAGCAATTATTTATCAAGGGACTATGAGTTTGATAGTAATAAGTGCATGTAACCTTCTACTGCGATGTACTTCATGAAGGAACATGTATATTTTTGGGTCACACAACTGTTCTGAAAGTATAAGTTTGGCTTCTCAAGTTCAGTATGACTGTATGAGAGACTTCTGTCCCATTGTGTCTCACACCGTCTACATTTGGTCATGGAAAATTATGTTGAGACATTGTTAGCTTTTTAGTCTCATGGGGCAGATGTTATCTCTAGATTTGCGTCCGTGGTCATTACTTTTGCTAGGTGTTGCAGCTTCCAGAAAGCCTTAGCGGTCGATTCTCGCTTGGCACATGTGGCAACATAAAGGGCATCGTATGTTTCTTTACAAAAAATAACTGGAAACATTGTATAAGGAAGGAAATCAAATCAGAATAAAAACCAAATTACTATTTTCTTTAAAATGAACTAATTAGTTTGAAGAAAAAAACTACAAAAATATGAAAATATATGAAAAGAAAGCAGGTACTTATAAATGAGGATTTGCATGAAGAGTCATGAAACATTGAAAAATATACACGGTTCGGTGAAACGACAAATAATTTGTAAAGTTATTGAGAAAATTATGTGAATTCTTAAAATTAAATTAAAAATAAAATCATGTGAATTTTACGGTTTTCTTGTTTTTAGATGTATTTTGTTCAAAATGAAGGCAAAAGCTAGTTAATTAGCGAAAAATCAGTCGAAAACCATACAACAAGCTCAACACCACGCTGGCCACGTCCACACTCGGCACAACGGCCAAGCTCAGTCACGTCAAGCAACAACGAAGCGCAAACTCGAAACACCACTCCGTCAAGGCCAATCGGCATTTCATCACCGCCGGAGAGAAGACACGCGATGACTCCTACGGAAGGAGCAGACACGAAACACTGGGCCATAGATGAAGAAGCCAACCCCTCTAAAGATTGTCAACACTAACAATGTTTCAGGGCCACCATCCCGATATCCAGTCGCCTAGCGCATCGCCAACATCACTTTCCGGGACCACCATCCCGACATACCACCACTTGCACTCGAGCAACGATGCTGCACCACTCAACCACCCGCAGACTAGGTTGCACAGGGAAAACTGCTCGCAAACCAACCGCCGCACAAGCATCAGGGGCTACCGCATGAGCCTAAAAGTTAAAACGCCTCCTTCCGAGGTGCGTCAACCGAGCCGACAAAGTCATAACACTGGAGACACAAGTATGTCACCCAAGCCATGCGTGCAGCAAGTCCAACCCGTGAAGATGCTCCCCACTATGGTTCCCGGGATCGGGGCAGCAGCCCCGAGTGGATAGATGTTTTTTGATTGTTTTATTTTGACAAAATCCATGAAGGATCTATGCATTTTGGTTTCTTTTATTTTCCCCATTTTCTGATTTTATTTCAAAAAAATTTGGTAACTAGAGTGCAATTCGTGCGGGATTGCTACCATCTGATCAGCAAAACCCCTTTCTATGGGGCGATAATTTGTAGGATTTGAGTTGAGAGACAAGAACTAGACTTTCACAATAGTTGATGAACAAGAGGTACACCATTTTCTTTCATGAATGAATTGTTGGGGTTTTTTTATTTTTTCTCAAGGACCGTAATATACTTTCGAAAACCTAACATATGTTTGAAAGCACTTATGTTCTTAGTTGGACTTTACATCATTGTGGTTTCATTTTCTGTGGGAGGTTGATGACCCACAAGTATAGGGGGTGTATCGTAGTACTGATAAATAAGAGTGTCCAACGAGGAGCAGAAGGTGTTGACAAGCAGTTTCGATGAAGGATTCACTGTAAATGCTCACAGACAAGTATTCATGGGGTTTTAGTATAGCAGATGAATAAAGTACACGTAAGTAAAATGCGAGAGAAATAATTGCAGCGAGTGACCCAATCCTTTTTAGCACAAAGGACAAGCCGGTTTGTTTACTTATAATGACCAAACGTTCTTGAGGACACACGGGAATTTAGTCTAGTGCTTTCGCTTCATATAGCTGATTAATCTTCATTGTTTTGATAAGTGTTGTGTGGGTGAACCTATGCTAATGCACCGCCCTTCCTAGGACTAATACATACTTGTGATTATACCCCTTGCAAGCATCCGCAAATACAAGAAAGTAATTAAGATAAATCTAACCACAGCCTTAAACTCTGAGATCCTGCTATCCCTCCTGCATCGATATACTAACGGGGGTTTAGGTTTCTGTCACTCCGGCAACCCCGCAATTAGCAACCGAATACAAGATGCACTCCCCTAGGCCCATAAATGGTGAAGTGTCATGTAGTCGACGTTCACATGACACCACTAGAAGAATAACACCACAACTTAAATATCATAACATTGAATACTAACCAACATAATTCACTACTAACATTTAGACTTCACCCATGTCCTCAAGAACTAAACGAACTACTCACGAGACATCATATGGAACATGATCAGAGGTGATACGATGATGAATAACAATCTGAACATAAACCTTGGTTCAACGATTTCACTCAATAGCATCAATAACAAGTAGAAATCAACACCGAGAGAGTTTCCCCTATCACACAATCAAGATCAAACCCAAATTGTTACAGCGGTGACGAGGTGCAGCGGTGGAGATGGCGGCGATGATGATGGAGATGATGATGATGATGGAGATGACGTCCAGCTCGATGACGATGACGATGGCGTCGATTTCCCCCTCCGGGAGGGAATTTCCCCAGCGGATTTCAGCCTGCCGGAGAGCTCTTTTCTCTCTGGTGTTTTCCGCCCCGCAAAGGCGGCTGTGACTCTTCGCGACTATCCTCCTATCTTAGGTTTTCGGGACGAAGATGTACGCGAAGGAGAGACGGCCAGAGGGGGCTGTGGGCCCCCTCCTCACAGGCGGCGCGGCCAGGCCTTAGGCCGCGCCAGCCTATGAGGTGGGCCCACCTCGGCTCCCCTTGGCTCCCCCTTCTGGCTCCCTTCATCTTCTGGAAAAATAGGATTTTTCATATAATTTCCGTCAATTGTTGATCTTCCGAAATATTGCATTCTGACGGCGCTTTTTCCAGCAGAATCTTGACTCCGGTGCGCGATCCTCCAATAATCATGAATCATGCAAAATAGATGAAATAACATAAGTATCACCTCCAAATATGAAATAAATAAATGAATAACAGCAAATTATGATACAAAATAGTGATGCAAAATGGACGTATCAACTCCCCCAAGCTTAGACTTCGCTTGTCCCCAAGCGAAACTGAGCTCGATAACAGACCACATGTTTATGGAGTGAGAGTCGATAAATAAAATACGGACAAGAAGCATCATATTCATTCACACAAGACATTCTAGTAGACAACTTCCTCATATAATTAAACTTGAAACAAGTAAAAGGAAATCACAAATAAAGGTGCATAAGGAATCATAATTGGTGATGGCAAACTTTGTTCTTGGTCAGAGAACAGTTAACAGGTTATACTTGTCTATTGAGCAGCGCTCTCATATTAAAGCTTATGATAAACTTGCATACTCAATCATAGTAATCTTCATATAATCATTGATAACTTTCAAAGCTGTATTCATTCAGGTAAAACTTGTACTTAAACAAGGAAGAATAAAAGACATGATGAAATAAATCACAATATAGATGGCTTGATCACAACAACTCAAATACTTGCTTCAGATGGATGGAAATAGGTTTACTGACTCAACATAAAGTAAAAGACAGGCCCTTCGCAGAGGGAAGCAGGGATTAAATCATGTGCTAGAGCTTTTGAGTTTTGAAATCATATAGAGAGCATAAAAGTAAAGTTTTGAGAGGTGTTTGTTGTTGTCAACGAATGGTAGCGGGTACTCTAACCCCCTTGCCAAACAGACTTCCAAAGAGCGGCTCCCATGAAGGACGTTATCTCTACCAGCAAGGTAGATCATCCCTCTTCTCTTTTGTTTACATGTACTTTAGTTTATTTAAGGATGACACTCCTCCAAACCTTTGCTTTCTCAAGCCATGGCTAACCGAATTCTCGGGTACCTTCCAGCATTTCACATACCATGGAGGAGTGTCTATTGCAAAATTAAGTTGCTTACGATAATCAGGGAAAACACGTGAAGAGAATTATTAATGAAAGTTGATTAATTGGGGAACCCCGTTGCGCTCTTTTTGCAAAATTATAGGATAAGTGGATGAAGCCACTAGTCCATTAATGGAAGCTGCCTAAAAAGACTGAAAGATTAAACACCACATACTTCCTCATGAGCTATAAAACATTAACACAAATAAGAGGTAGTAATTTTGAATTGTTTAAAGGTAGCACATGAAGTATTTACTTGGAATGGCAGGGAAATACCACACAATAGGTAGTTATGGTGGACACTGATGGCATAGGTTTGGTTTAAGGGTTTGGATGTACGAGAAGTATTCCCTCGACAGGTCTTTGGCTAGCAAGGTTAATTAGCAAGCATAAGAGTTGAGGGAAACAAACAAATATACATGTGGTAGAAACAATCATGCATCTTCCTTGTAAACACAAACAATTTTAACTTCAGAATACTAAGCTAGGAACTAACAAGAAAGATAATAACATCTCTACATGTGTTTCCTCTTTTCTACTTAAACTCAAGGTGTTGTTGCTATTGACCAATGCTAAGTTTGCCAAAACCAAATAGATATACTCAATGCTCCCAAAGTGATACCAATACTAACAACAAGATTAATCATATAATAGAGATTGCAAACTAAAATAAGATGTGCAATATGTAAATGATAGGACTTCTCATTAATATTCCATAACGATAACTCACACCAAGGGATACATAGATAACCAACTAAAAGAGATACTTCCACACGCAACACATCTTATATGATAACTTCCCTACTCATGATATGACACTACTTGATAGTAAAAGGTAAAAGATAGTGATGATGTGATACCGCGGCACTCCCCCAAGCTTGGAACAAACCAAGGGGGTGCCAATACCGATGATGAATCACTCCTTCGGCGGTGGTGATGATGAATTTCGGATAAGCTTCTCAACAAGCTCCTTTAGCTCGTCAATCCTGTACGTGAGGTTGCGGATCATCTCGAATTGTGCTCGACGCGGTTAAGAAGTATGTCCGACGGCGAGTCCCAACTCTTAGAGTTGTTTCCCCACTCTTCAGCTTCAGGCTTCATCCTTCCTGCAGTGTTAGAACGATCTATATCCCAATTGCTAGGCAATACTGCCTTGGGACCCTTTCAGTTTGACTACTATGAATTAGAATGTGGAAGGGGTTGTAGGTGCCTGGAGGAGATGTCTTTGGAGCTAGGTAGTGACGTGGAACTCTTCCTCCGGTGCTAATCCGTGCGCTTTTCTTGGCGTTGAACGGATTTGACACCACTCCGATGCTTGCGACGGTGGCACGCGGGTATACTCGCGGAACTTCCTCAACTTCCTCTTCATCCTCCTTGAATTCTTCTTTCAACTCGGGATCTTGAATATCTTCCTCCGAAGGTTCCTTGTCCTTGTTATTGGAGACCATCGTGCTTCTAGATCAAAGACGGATCCTGCGAAACAGCTCGAAACAAAACACGACGAGGAAACGATATACGGACCTCCAGAGATCCGGGGGATTATATAGCAAAAAATTTCACGACAAAAGGAAAGTACCAGGTCGAACCAGAGTCGGAGGGGAGCAACGAGGGGCCCTCCTCACGGGCGGCGCGGCCAGGCTGGGGCCCGCGCGGCCTTGGGGGCACGCCCTCGTGCGTCTCCTCCACTCCATTTCGATCTCGTAATTTTTCATATTTTCCAAAAGTTGCAAAAACATTGTTCGGAAAGTTAAACGCGGACTTTTCTTACCAGAACTATTACCTATTCAAAGTCGAACTCTGCAGGACTGTCAACTTGGCCCTTGATGAAGGCTTCCGGAGTTACCACTTGAATAACATCAACATCTTTATTATAAGAATCACCAGAGATATAATGCTTGAGTCTTTGTCCATTCACCACTTGGGTGGCATTACCTTGCAGAGAGCTAATTTTAATTGCTCCTGATCGATACACCTCATCAATGACATATGGTCCTTCCCATTTTGAGAGTAATTTCCCTGCAAAGAATCTGAGACGAGACCGATACAATAGGACTTTATCTCCAACATTAAATTCTCTTTTGATAATCCTTCTATCATGCCATTTCTTAACTTTCTCTTTAAAGAGTTTAGCATTTTCATAAGCTTCACTTCTCCATTCATCTAGAGAACTCAATTGTAGCAATCTTTTCTTACCGGCAAGTTTAGGATCTTTATTTAGTTCTCTTACAGCCCAATAAGCTTTGTGCTCTAGTTCTAAAGGTAAATGACAAGCTTTCCCATAAACCATTTTATACGGTGACATACCCATGGGATTTTTATAAGCAGTTCTATAAGCCCATAATGCTTCCTTCAATTTAATAGCCCAGTTCTTTCTAGATTTATTAACAGTCTTTTGCAAGATAGATTTAATTTCTCTATTTGACAATTCTACTTGCCCACTAGTTTGAGGATGATAAGCAGAAGCAATTCTATGATTAATACCATACTTAGCAAGAGTTTTTCTGAAACCACCATGAATAAAATGAGAACCTCCATCAGTCATAATATATCTAGGAACTCCAAATCTAGGAAAAATAATATCTAAAAGCATTCTTAAAGAGGTCTCACCATCAGCACTTTTTGTAGGTATGGCTTCCACCCATTTAGTAACATAATCAACAGCGACAAGTATATGAGTGTTACCTTCTGAAGAAGGGAAAGGACCCATGAAGTCAAATCCCCAACAATCGAATGGTTCAATAACAAGAGTATAATTCATAGGCATTTCATTGCGTTTGGAGATATTACCAACCCTTTGACATTCATCACAAGATAAAATAAACTTCCTTGCATCTTTGAAGAGAGTTGGCCAATAAAACCTGATTGTAGAACCTTTTGCGCGGTTCTATCTCCAGCGTGATGTCCTCCATAAACACTACCATGACATTTACTCAATATCTCCTGTTGTTCATATTCGGGAACACATCTTCGCAGAATACCATCAACTCCTTCTTTATATAAGTGAGGGTCATCCCAAAAATAATGCCTCAAGTCATAAAAGAATTTCCTCCTTTGCTGAGTTGAAAAGGTTGGAGGCAAGTACTTGGAAACAATAAAGTTAGCATAATCAGCATACCAAGGACTATCTCGTGAGCTCACCTTTATTACAGCCAATTGTTCATTTGGAAAACTATCATTAACAGGAACAGGATCATAAGCAATATTTTCCAATCTAGACAAATTATCAGCAACAGGATTATCAGCACCTTTCCTATCTATAATATGTAAATCAAATTCTTGCAAAAGAAGTACCCATCTAATAAGCCTTGGCTTAGCATCTTTCTTTTCCATAAGGTATCTAATTGCAGCATGATCAGTATGAATTGTGACTTTCGAATCAACAATATAAGATCTAAATTTGTCACAAGCAAAGACTACAGCTAATAATTCCTTTTCAGTTGCATAATTTCTTTGAGCAGCATCAAGAGTTTTGCTAGCATAATGAATAACATTCAATTTCTTATCTACTCGCTGTCCAAGAACAGCGCCTACAGCAAAATCACTAGCATCACACATAATTTCAAAAGGTAAATTCCAATCGGGAGGTTCAACTACAGGAGCAGTTGTTAAGGCTTTCTTTAGAGTTTCAAAGCTTCCTTACAATCATCATCAAAAACAAAAGGTACATCTTTTGAAGAAGATTAGTAAGAGGCTTTGAAATCTTAGAAAAGTCTTTAATAAATCTCCTATAAAACCCAGCATGACCAAGAACACTACGAATACCTTTAACATCCCTAGGATAGGGCATCTTCTCAATTGCTTCAACTTTAGCTCTATCAACTTCAATACCTCTCTCAGAAATTTTATGTCCCAATACAATTCCTTCATTAACCATAAAGTGGCACTTCTCCCAATTAAGAACAAGGTTAGTTTCTTCACATCTCTGCAAAACTTTATCAAGGTTCCGCAAGCAATTATCAAAAGAATTCCCATAGACAGAAAAATCATCCATGAATACCTCTACAATACTCTCACAAAAGCCATGAAAAATAGCAGACATGCATCTTTGAAAAGTAGCAGGAGCATTACATAAACCAAAAGGCATACGCCTATAAGCATAAGTTCCATAGGGACAAGTGAAAGTGGTTTTCTCTTGATCTTTAGTTTTAAAAGAATTTGTGAAAACCCAGAATAACCATCAAGAAAGCAAAAAATGAGTATTTTTAGACAACCTTTCTAACATTTGATCAATAAAGGGTAAAGGGTAATGATCTTTCTTAGTAACTTTATTAACTTTTCGATAATCAATGCACATTCTATACCCTACAACTACTCTTTGAGGGATGAGCTCATCATTATCATTAGGCACAACAGTCATTCCTCCTTTCTTAGGAACACAATGCACAGGACTAACCCATCTACTATCAGCAATAGGATATATAATACCAGCTTCAAGAAGTTTTAATACCTCATTCCTTACCACATCCTTCATCTTCGGAATTAGACGGCGTTGATGTTCAACAACAGGTTTTGCATCATCTTCCATATTGATAGCATGTTGGCAAATAGAGGGAGAAATCCCCTTCAAGTCATCAAGAGTGTAGCCAATAGCTCCTCGGTGTTTCTTCAATATTTCCAATAACCTTTCTTTCTCAATATCTGAAAGCTTAGAACTAATAATAACAGGATATATTTTCTTATCATCAATATGAGCATACTTAAGATTATCAGGCAATGGTTTTAAATCAAAAACAGGATCTTCCTTTGGTGGTGGTGTTGTACCTAAATCTTCAACTGGCAAGTCATGTTTAAGAATAGGTTGACGAAGGAAAATTTCATCAAGCTCATTTCTTTCTTCCCTAAAGACTTCACTCTCACTATCCTCCAAATATTGCTGCAAAGGATTATTAGGAGCAAGAGCAATAGACGCACACTGTTCAACTCTAAAATCATTATTAGGCAAATCAGCTTTATAAGGAGTTTTGGCAAATTTAGAGAAATTAAACTCATAAGATTCACCCGCAAATTTAGTCATAATTTTTTCCTTCTTGCAATCTATAACAGCTCCACAAGTATTTAGGAAAGGTCTACCAAAAATAATAGGACAATACCACTAGCAACAGATATTTAATCTTACCACATAGAACTTCCACATCTTGAACAATACCAATAGGAGAGATAGTTTCTCTATTAGCCAGTCGAATAACCACATCAATATCTTCAAATTCACAAGAACCAATTTCATGCATGATCTCCGTATAAAGCTCATAAGGAATTGCGCTAATACTTGCACCAATATCACATAAACCATAATAACAATGATCACCAATTCTAACAGAGAGCATAGGAACACTAGCTTTCCTAGACTTATTAGGATGCGAAACAATATTAGAAGCATCTTCACAGAAAATAATATGACCATCTTCTACATTTTCAGTCACAAGATCTTTAATTATTGCAACAGCAGGTTCAACCTTTATTTGTTCTTCAGGTTCTATAGGTTTCTTTGCACTTTTATTAACTGCACTAGTACTCCTTCATTTTAGCAGGGAAAGGAGTTTTTTCAATATAAGCTTCAGGAATAATATGATCAGTAGTTTCAATTATAACACATTTATTTATAGATGAATCAATTTTATCCTTATATGGTTCATGATACTTATCAAAATTCTTCTTAGGCAATTCAAAGTGAGAGGCAAAAGCTTTATAAAATTTGCAATGACTTGAGAATCAAGACCATAAGTAGCACTCATATTACGAAATTTATCAGTATCCATAAAAACTTCAATGCATTTATAATCATAGTTTATACCTGACTCTCTATCTTTGTCGTCTCCCATCCTTCAGTATTTTCCTGGATCCGATCAAGAAGGTCCCTTTTAAACTCTTCTTTGTTGCGTGTAAATGATCCAGAACAAGAAGTATCCAGCAAAGTCTTATCTTGAAAAGACAATCTTGCATAGAAATTATCAATAATAATATTACCAGAAAGCTCATGAATGGGGTATTTGAGCATTAAAGACTTCAATCTCCCCCAAGCTTGGGCAATACTCTCTCCATCATGAGGCCAGAAATTATATATGCGGTTTGATCTTTGTGAATTTCACTTGGAGGATAGAATTTGGAATAAAATAAAGGCACAATGTCCTCCCAATTAAGAGAATCCCTATTCTTCAAATTTATACCAATGCGCCGCTTTACCAGAACGATATAGAGAATAGTTTCTTCCTAACTTCATCCATAGCAATACCTGCACATTTGAATAACCCGCATAATTCATATAAAAACAATAAATGATCACCAGGATGAAGTTCCATCCCCTTCATAGCGGTTATCCACAACACGTTCAATAATTTTCATAGGTATTTTGTATGGAACCTCTTTCTCACTGGCGCCTCATCTACTACCTTTGCAGTAGTAGTAGATTTTCTAAAGAGGAATTCAAGAGAAGACCTCTCCATAATGAATTATAGCAGCAGGCAGAAATAAAAATAGCACGTACTGTAAAGGTTTCCCTTACCAATTCCACTTACCAGTAGTGCTTCACTCCCCGGCAACGGCGCCAGAAATAGTCTTGATGACCCCCAAGTATAGGGGTGTATCGTAGTACTTTCGATAAATAAGAGTGTCGAACAACGAGGAGCAGAAGGTGTTGACAAACAGTTTATGAAGGATTCAAATGCTCACGACAAGTATTCGGGGGTTTTATTAGCAGATGAATAAAGTACAAGTAAAATGCGAGAGAAATAATTGCAGCGAGTGGCCCAATCTTTTTAGCACAAAGGACAAGCGGTTTGTTTACTTATAATGACCAAATGTTCTTGAGGATACACGGGAATTTAGTCTAGTGCTTTCGCTTCATATAGCTGATTAATCTTCATTGTTTTGATAAGTGTTGTGTGGGTGAACCTATGCTAATGCAGCCTTCCTAGGACTAATACATACTTGTGATTATACCCCATGCAAACATCCGCAAATACAAGAAAGTAATTAAGATAAATCTAACCATAGCATTAAACTCTTAGATCCTGCTATCCCTCCTACATCGATATACTAACGGGGGTTTAGGTTTCTGTCACTCCGGCAACCCGCAATTAGCAACCGAATACAAGATGAACTCCCCTAGGCCCATAAATGGTGAAGTGTCATGTAGTCGACGTTCACATGACACCACTAGAAGAATAACACCACAACTTAAATATCATAACATTGAATACTAACCAACATAATTCACTACTAACATTTAGACTTCACCCATGTCCTCAAGAACTAAACGAACTACTCACGAGACATCATATGGAACATGAGAGGTGATATGATGATGAATAACAATCTGAACATAAACCTTGGTTCAACGGTTTCACTCAATAGCATCAATAATAAGTAGAAATACACCGGGAAAGTTTCCCCTATCAAACAATCAGATCAAACCCAAATTATTGGGTGACGAGGTGCGGTTTGTGGAGATGGCGGGATGATGATGGAGATGATGATGATGATGATGATGGAGATGATGTCAGTCACGATGACACCCGATGGTGTGATTTCTACGGAGGAACCCGGCAGTTTCAGCCTGGGGGAGAGCTCTTTTCTCTCTGGTGTTTTCCGCCCGCAAAGCTGTGACTCTTCGCGACTATCCCCCGATCTTAGGTTTGGGACGAAGATGTACGCGAAGGAGAGGCGGCCGAGAGGGGGCGCCACCACAGGCGGCGCGGCCAGGCCTTGGGCGCGCTTGCCTATGAGGTGGGCCCGCCCTCGGCTCGGCTCCGCCCCCCTCTCTTCTCGGAAAAATAGGATTTTTCATATAATTTCCATCAATTGTTGATCTTCAGAAATATTGTATCTGATGGCGCTTTTTCCAGCAGAATCCTGACTCCGTGCGCGATCCTCCAATAATCATGAATCATGCAAAATAGATGAAATAACATAAGTATCACCTCTAAATATGAAATATATCAATGAATAACAGCAAATTATGATACAAAATAGTGATGCAAAATGGACGTATCAGAGGTCACCAGAAATTTTAAAAGTTAGAGAATTCAAGTCGAACTCAAACTCAAAGGTAATCAATATTTGTTGAAATTTGTTTAATTTTAATCAATTTGTAATGAATATTTCTTTGTCATTGGCCGTTGGATGCTTGAGTTGTTTCACTGGTGGCTGAAATTTGACCGAAACTGAACACACCTCAATATACCTGCCCACTTACACACACCTCCAAATCATATTTAGTTCCACTGTCATCGACAAGAAACAAATCAAAAAGAAAAATTCCACTAACGGGCAGTGAATCGTCCCTGAGCTCGCTCTGTGTTTACAGAAGCAAATAAACTCAACCAGATACAACATTTTTTTTAGTAGTATGATACTTTTTTCAGATATTGCTAAATGGGGATAGAGCATCTTGGGCGTTGAGGGCATCTCCAGTGGTAAGCTGCCAATTGGATATCAAGGCAGGGGTATATTTCGCGCTTCGCACAGACATCGAAGGTTCGAATGCTATCCAAATTAATCCAAGCACTACAGGGAATGCATAAGGTGCCGATGGCTGGAAGGCCGTCGGCTTAGAGGGAATGCATAAGATGCCGATGTCTGGAAGGCCGTTGGCATAGAACTAAGCCGACGGTGCCCATCGGCAGAATACCTGGCTGGCCGTTGGCATTGAACTAACATCCTTTTGGCAATTCTGGCTCGATTTTTTAAAATATTTTTATCATTTTTTTAAATTTCTTTTTGTCTCTCACATGGATTATTTTTAACTCTAACTTAATTTTATGTCACATTACAATCATAGTCAAACTTTTTAATTAGTCACTCATCCTCACACTACTCCAACCCTAGCACGCTTAACTTCTTCGTTTCTTTTGGGGTAAGCTTCTTGCAGAGAAGCTATTCTTTGTTGACAATAGCACCGTGACAATAGCACCGTTTCTTTTGGTGGCGGCACCCCCTCCGTCGAATCGATGAGGGGGAGAAGAGGGTTTCTGCAGCGGCATTCCAGGAGGTGATGTAGCGGGTGGAGGAAGCCGGGCGGCACGTACGACTACTTGGCCGGAGCCTGAGGCTCTCCGTCGGTAGCCATGGAGGATTCGGTGGAGGGTGGCGGCCTCCGCCCCCGGTAACGGTTCGGCGGCGGTACGCATAATCCGCGTCGCTGTCCTCTTCCTTGGTGATCCGGCAGGAGGATTGGCGGCGTGGGGCTGCTGATCTTGCTTTGTTTCTTGTGGCGGTCCTCGGTTTCGATGCGAGGATGAAGATCTTCCGGAGGTCAGTTTGGTTTGATCTGGCTGGAGAGATGAGTTCCGGAAAGCTCCGCTGGCGAATGGAACAGTGCATCTTTTGCCTGCAGTTTGTGATCGGGTGGTATAGGTCCGCGCACCCATGCTTTTATTCCGACCGTTTGGTCTGGAGGGAGCGGGCAAAGCTCTATTCTGTGTTGACATCATGTGACTTTTTGGTCTATGGTGAAGTCAGAAGAAGGAATATCATGAAGGCCGGATTGGTGGACTGGCTAAAGGAGGTTCGAGTCTCCGTGATGGTGAGGGATCCTTGGCAGCAGTGGTATGCAAGTGGGGTGGCAGCACAGGGGAAGTTCAGAGTCTTACCTCTCAGGGTGAAAATCCAAGGTCTGGCCTAACTAGTTGTGCCTGACAATGTTCTTGTTGGAGGCATTGTTTTGAGAGTGGAGACTATCTTGAGGTGAAAACCTAAGACCTTTGGTCGGGCGACGATGGCGCTAGTGCACTGTTTCCTTCTTGGAGCCGTCGCTTTTGGAGAGTCTGTACTTCAGGTATTGTCACGGTGGTGGTTGTATTGTTGTTGCTAGGTCTAGAATGCTGTAGCGGGACTTTTATTTCTTAGTTTTCTTTACTCTTTTTTAGTTGTGTGCATCCGTACTAACATTAGGGTGGGGCGTTGTTGCAAAAGTGGATGTAATTGTATCTTTTGATATTAATATATTCCCTTTATCTAAAAAAATACACCGTATCAATCCTATTAACCCTTGCTTCATGACATCACACTTCTTTAGTTTTTGAATCCAAACAATTATTTGAGTAAATAATAATAAATAAGATAAGTAAAAATAGATCTTGAAACAATAAAATAAAATAAATTTAATTTTAAATTACTTTTTTAGCCTGAAAACTAAAAGCTGAAAAAGCTCATGTTTCCATTTCGAATTCGACGAATCCAAGAATTATATAAATGACCGTAGGTGGTTGAAATCGGATAGGAAATTTCGCCTAGATACATTTTCATATAAAACACGTACGCAACCAGAAAACCCGTTTTACCGATACATGACGCAATTTTGCAAAAGAAAGTCGAAATTCATTTTTGTTAATTTTCCTTAACACTAGATAACATTACGCATGTACAACTCGAAGGATTTTACTTTTTCTTATTATTTTTTATTATTTTTGAAAACTGAAAATACGATATCGATCCGGAGGGGGGGGGCATAGGCTACCCCTAACGTTGTTGGCTCGCCATCATGGCGGAGGCCCCTGTGCCGACGGCTTTCTTCGGGGCCTGCCTGCCGGGTCTGTGCCGACGACCCCGATAAAATGCCGTCGACACAGGTTTTGGCTGTCGGCACCTTGATGTTTTCCGAAGACCATCTCAGGATTTTTAACAGAAAAGGAACAGAAGTCACCATGCACATAACAACATCCGTCGGATTTGCTGACAAGGGTCGTATTTACTGTTCCAATGAAATTTGCTGGGTCGTGAAATCGTAGATGAAGAAGCCCCATGTGTAACTCTAGTACCGGCGGCACCATTAGGAGTACTCTCATCACCGAGGGCCATGAGTACGGCTGAAGGAAAAACCAACTGGCCTTCCTTTTTCTGCACCTCTTATTTATGGCGCACAATGTATCAGTAATGCAATGATTGCAAACTGGCCTTTTCTGTTTTGCATCCGATAGAAGAACAATTAGGAAAAAAGAGGGGAAGAACATGAGGACTAATCATGTACGATAAGTTGGTGCAAGTGTAATTAAAAGTAGAAGTTATTGGATGACAGGACATAGTTACTAATGAAAAGTGCATGTAAAGCTCATACTTTTAAAATCCACCATACCATTAGTCGTTATGTATTGCAAGTGTTTTGCACGTTTGACGGTTTGAGGACCATGTTATAGATTTCAGTTTAACTGGGAAATGGCCACAGCACTAGAAGCTAGAAGGAATCTCATCCTGCCGAACTAGTTTGGTAACTCGTTGGAGAAACTCGATTGGGGCTGTAAGCCTAACAGCACTCTAGATAACCGCAAACATAAAAAAACATATTTTCTCTAAATAGCGTCATATATATTAGACCATATTTTTTTCTGACTGAACACCATTCTGGACTAAAGTGATCATCATCTTGCTAGTCTTTGCCAGTCACATTTTGGCTTTGTGTGTTTGCTTATTTTCATTTTTTTGAGTTTACTCATAAAGGCTTTCAAAGACGTAAAAGGACGGTGGAAGGCCTGTGGTCCCGGTTCGTGGTACGAATCCGGTTTATAGCTTTCCACACAAGGCAGAATTGCTATTTCTCCGCGCGGCATTATCAGGGCCGTATTATTAAAAAACGCCGCGCAGAAACATGTCGTCGCGCGTAGTTTCAGTAATGCATATATATCATTCAAGAAAACCACAAAAAATCGCCATGAATATATATAGACATCGTCAACTGTACACGACATAGTCAACACAGTACACGTAATGCATGCATATTTACAATACAACATCTCCTGAACGAATATCCTCCGCCGTCACGATCTTCCGATAGTGCTCTCCACCTGGGGTAAGGACTCGGTAATATAACCCCGCGATTTCCTCTTGAATTGCTTTTATTTGATCCGTTGTTATGAGAGTTTCGCAGGCGTGTCATCTATATTTAAAAAAGGAGATCAATATATGAATGGAACTCAATACAATAGATGGTACTAATTAAGATTAATTGTGAAAATTTGTTATCGTACACGAGTGTGGTGTATTTGGGCATCCCCACTCTTGGGACAAGACATGTCACGCATGAAGGTGCATACGTAGTATCCACATAAGTTATTCCTTTTTTCCTGCCTCATACACTTTACGAAAAAAATAGTTCGATCAAACTAATAATCAAGCATCATATTGAAAGTAAATATATAGTTTCACGGACTTAGCTATATATATAGTACTACTTGCAGTAATCTCTAAATGTAAGCTCCTGTTTCCATTCACCCCTAACAGCATTGACAACTCCAAGCCCTGCCCGGCAAAAATAATGAGTAAATGAGTAATTGATTAGTTGATGATATCTTCGAATTAGAGCAGATGAAGATGCCAATACGAAATTGATTGAAACTACCGATGGCAGCCATGTCCGCCCATTCCGCATATTCTTTACGTTTCGAGTCCATGACGTTTACGACTTCAAGGTGAAGATCAATGATTAGGAGAATAAAATGGAAACTGCACAAGCATAGCTCAATGATTACGAGAATAAAGTGGAAGGTGCACAAGCATAATGTATGTTATATATAACACTCACTTGAAGTTGTAGGGAAAGAATATATCCTCTTTGTCTCCTTTTTCTCTAAAAACATTACGATGTTGGTCCTCTGTGTCCTTGGCGAAGTCTCGAACCGTAACTTCATGAACTGTGTTTGGGCCTATGAACCCCAGCGGTAGGAGCTTGCCTCTTTTGTATTCCAGCTTCTTCATTCTGCGCATAATTAAATGTATAGCGTACACAAAGAATATAATGAGGATAATTGTTAGTGCAAATGAATGAGCTACAAACTTAATTACACAAATAAATCACTTAAGGTGTAGCAATCAGATGAGTGCCTTTGTCGATATGCCTGATTGGAATAACCGAAACAAGCTCTTCTACTGGCCAATGTTTATCTCTGCCTTCCCCCTAAGTAATGCTCATCTCTAAGATACAACGTGGAGGTGGCGATCACCTCTTCGACATGCTTTCAGGTACCAGTCATGCAACCTTCGCACTGAGTCCCTGACGCGGCCGAGCTCGCGGCTTGACGAGATCAGATCCGTATCTATACTTGTTTACCATTTGAGCCGCTTCTGATAGTAATCTTCTTGCATTCTCAATCGATGCTCCCCGAGCTCTAGCGCCCGTTCCATCATCGATGCTGCCTCTCGGGATCATGATATGCTCCACGATGAAGGGAAGCGCCTGAATGTCCGTCAGTCTAAGCCGGGCGACTTTTTTGCTTCTTTCATCGCTCTAGGACCGTCCAAGAGAGCGGTCATAATCACTTCTCAGCTCAGGTCTCTTCATTCTCGTTTTGTAGATTTGCTTTGCTTATCATTCCATGTGATTAAATATCTTCTTCACACAGCTTGCAAGAAACGTTCTTGCTCTTCGCCCGCTCTGTGTGGCAACAACTCGAGTCCTGCTCTCATTCAGCATGCGCGGCTCGCGGCTGGATTCCGGTGGAGCGCTTCCGGAGGAGGTGGCTGACGAGGAGAGGAGGCGGCGGAGTATTTCATCATGAGGAGACTGGGTCATGGATAGGGGAACCAATACCGCCAGAGGGAGAATCATCACGCCGGAGGAGACCCAGGTGGCGGAGAGGCGAGGTGGTCTATTGCTGCTTCACCTGAACACAATGTTCTCCTTCCGCCATTGCACGCTGGTTCTACGGGCTTCTCCCACTTGATTTCCCCATCTTCACCTGTAGGGTGCTCAAGCACCAACCCCTCATACTCCCTCTCAACACTTCATCCACCATCACAACAACAAAGTCGTCTGGACCGGACAGCAATGGTAAGACCTTGTAGGTAAGAGGATGCCGACCGCGCCTTGAAGGATAGGTTGAAAACTTTAACATGCAGCTCACAAGGACGGCTCCCAGTGGAGATCATCCACGTGGGGGTAGCGAGGAGGCTCGACCACCTGGTCATCATTATCCACCTGCTGAAGTGGAAGCCACGCCGCTTTTCCGGCAGTGGTTGAGACAGGCCAAGGATACATTGAGTGCAGATCTCCAGCCTGCCCCTGAGCCATCTGGGATGTAAGTACTTGGGTTACCATGGTTAATTGGGCTTGCATGGTGCTCATACCCTCCTCTAAGTTAGCCAAGTGGTCTGTTTCCCTTGCCTTCCTCCTCTCATGGCTTTTATCGGGAAATCTCTTCCTTTCCGCAGAGCCATACTTCCACGGAACGGAGCTCCGTCGTGCCTCGTGTTCGTCCTGTTCTTTGTTCCCAGGCGGGCGCGTGTCGCCCTCATCGTTTCTTCGGCTGGAACAACCCGCCTCCACGTCCCTATGTGCCTTTTCCAGGTGAGAACCTTCAGATGAGCTTTCTTATAGATGCACTTCCCTGCTTCTCGGATCCAACGCTGACCACCTCGGCAAGAACCACCTGCACCGTTCGATCCAACCGTGTGTCCCTAATCCGATCCCTTTCCTGGCCAGCCTACCCGCCTCCCACTTAGACGGTTAGCCCCGTATCCACCTGGACCAGAACTTGGTGATATAGCTTCAACGCAGCATTTGCCTTATCATTTCCGACCTCTCAAAATTTTCCGATCTGCACGTACTTCACGAATTCTGTCTGACTTTTACCTTCAATCGTCCTGAGTCTTCTTTGGGTCTCTGATAAGGCGGCGCACCTTTTCTTGTGGCTCTTGAATAGTTCGGCCATCTTCTTTAGAGCAAACTCCTTGGATGCCTTGCTCCATCTTGGCCTTCTCAGCGTCACCCCCTCTTCGGGTACTATGTTGAAATGTGCCATGAGCTTGTTCATAATGCTGTTTTTGGCTACATCATCGATATAAATACCTTGAGCTTCTTCCTCTGCAGACAACACTAGTCCCTTCCGGTTTGTGCCATTCTCGAACGGTGATCGGGACGTGGTCCCTAACAAGCACTTCGCATTGAGCTATAAATGCCTTTGCACCTCTCTCTGGAGCAATCGGTTTACCATCATTCTCGATGTGGGTGATGTCATGCCTAACACCGTCATCCAACTTTAGGCCTCGCTTCCTCGACTTTACATAAGAAGTGCTCGATCCGGAGGGCTAAAAAATAAATAATTCATAGTCAGTACAATTTAATTAGTTAATGCATCTAGTCGATCAACAGCGGCTTAATTAGTTTATATACCTCGGTGATAACTACAGTTCGGGAGCCATTATGATGACCTTGTTCCTCACCGGCGCCACTAGGATCTTCTTCCTCAATATCCTCCGCTCCCTCACCGGAGGCATTCAAATAAGTTGCGGTGACATCGTCACCGCCATCATCTGGAATAACGTCGTCGTCGCGATCATCCAGAGTACCGTTTGTTATGAGTTCCTCCATGAAATTTTCTTGAATTTCATCTCTCTCCATGCTTTCTACAACGACCTGCAAGCTATACATAGGAACCATCATATGATCAAATTAAGGATACTGCAGAAAACTGAAAATGGAGTTACATATGTGTAGTTCTTAACTAAGGATCGATAATGTAGTGACGAAAGCAGTTACATGCATACATAGATCTGGTTCATGTTTATTTAACCCTAATACATATCAATCACTACTACAACCACTCAACCGCGCACACCGGGTCCTAAGGGCGCCGACTGGGTCCTGAGCCGCGCTGGGTGTGCCCCCAAAGCCACGGAACAACAACGGGAGCATAGCTAACATGAGATCCTCGCATAACGCTCCATCCGGTCCTATACATGTTGTCTAACGCGTACATGTAACGGCGAACGGGCTGGTCCTCCGCTTCAATGCGCTCCCCGGCGGGGCCGGCTCCCTCTGAAACGATCGTGGCCCATAAGACCTCCACCAGCGAATATCCGGGTCGACGACGCGGACCTCGGATTCCGCACTCAAGGTGCGCGACCCGGAAGCTAAGACCTCCTGCCACCCGGCGAGCCTGGCCCCGACCTCCCCCATCTCGCTCCATCTCCTGTGAGAGTCGCATCATCGCCCGCGACTGCCGCTGCCGCGGCATCGTAGCTACGAAACAAATCATATATGTATACTAATATAAATAAAAACATGATATTGTATAATAAAAAACTCCACGACCCCCGTTTTGGGGGGAGGCAGAGGCGCCCAGCACGGCACCGCCACGGACTCGGCGCTCCTCCTCGTCGCTCTTTCTCTTATTTCGCGACTCCTAAGTCTATGTCGCGCGGCACCGCTACTGACTGCACCGCCACGGCCTAAGTCGGCTGCCACATGGGGCGGCCGACACAAATGAATCTATTTTCTAACTTTTCTAACTTTTTCCTAACTAATTTTACTAACTTTTTTCTAACTAATTTTACTAACACTAACTAACTAATTTTCTAACTTTTCTCTAACTAATTTTACTAACACTAATTTTACTAACACTAATTTTACTAACACTAACTAACTAATTTTCTAACTTTTCTCTAACTAATTTTACTAACAAACTAATTAACTACACTAATTTTTCTAACACACTAACTACACTATTTTTTTTTCACTAAATTTTACTAACAAACTAACTACACTAATTTTTCTAACACACTAACTACACTATTTTTTTTTCACTAAATTTTACTAACAAACTAACTACACTAATTTTTCTAACAAACTAACTACACTATAATCTAACAAACAAAAAAAAAAAAAGGGGATGTGGCAGTCGGGCTCACCTGAGAGGAGGAGGCGCGTGGCGGCCGCGGAGGGAGGCGCGCGGCGGCTGGGTGGAGGAGGCGACAGGCAAGCGCGTGGAGAGGAGGCGGACTGCCGGGCGGCGCGGCGGGCGGCGGTGGAGAGGAGGCGGACGGCGGCGGCGCGGCGCGGCGGGCGCGGGCGGCGTGGAGGAGACGGAGGCGGGCGGCGCGGCGTGGAGGAGGCGGACGGCGGCGCGGTGGCGGCCGGCGGAGAGGAGGCGGACGGCGCGTCGTGGTCGACGCGAGGGCGGCGCGGCACGGCGGCGTCAAGCGGCGTCGTGCCTTTCGCTCCGCGGGATGCTTCCTCGAGACGAAGGGGCGATTATAGTGCCTCCCTGGACCCGGTGCGTTTACAACCGGGTCCAAAGACCTTGGACCCGTTTGTAAAACAAACCGGACTAAAGGTTTTTAGTTATGCACGGCGGGCCTTTGGTCCCGTTTGTAATACAAACCGGGTCCAAAGGCCAATTTTTTAAAAATTTCATTCCCGCCTTATTTCAAATGAAAAAGCCACGCACCGCCAGCGGCCACCACGTCACCGGGTGTAGTGCCCTGTCGCCACCGCCGCCCACCACCGCCACCGCCGTGTATGGCCACCGACGCGCTCCGCCCACGCCCACCGCCACCGCCACCGCCTGGCCACCACCGTCACCGCCATGTACGGGCCACCGCCGTGTACCGCCCACCACCGTCACCGCCACACGTGTCCCTTCCTGCCACGTGTCGCCGCGCTTCCACGTGCACCGCCCGCCGCCACCGCGATGGGGCTACCGCCGTACGCCCACCACCGCCACCGCGTGTACTGGCACGGCCACCGCCTGTACGCCCACCACCGCCATCACCGCCGGCCACCACCGTCACCCGTGTAGTGGCCACCGCGCCACCGGTGCCCACCACCGCCACCGCTGTACGGCCACCGTCGCCACCGCCGTGTATGCCCACCACCGCCACCGCCACCGCCGCCACGACCGCCTGAGCGGGCTGGGCCGCTGTACGCTTCACCGCCACCGCCACACGTGTCCCTTCCCGTGCCACGTGTTGCCGCCGCTCCACGCGCCGCCCCGCCGCCACCGCCGTGCGACGTAGATCCCGTCCGTGCCACGCCCGGCGCTTCCCGCGCACCGTCGCGCCGCTTCCACGTGCCACGCCCGCCGTTTCCCGCGCCACCGTCGCCGTTTCCACGTGCCGCCCCGCCGCTTCCCCGCGCCACCGTCGCCAAACTTGCCGCGTCACTGTGCTATAAAGCGCCGCGTGCGCGTGGAACCACACGTCGCCGTTGCCTCCGTTCACTCGTCGCCGGATGCCGCCGCGCCGTCGCGTCCGTCCGGTTCCGTGGCGCCCGAGCGCGCCGAACGGTAGTTCTACGCGAGATGCGTGCGTGGCTTCCGGCCACCGCACGTACAACACCCGGGCGGGGCGCGCGCTTCGACGCGTCCAACGACTCGTGGACGACATTTGGACCGAGACAACCTCCGACGACGAGTAGATCGACTAGACTAGTTGTTTATCTATTTTATTGTATTTTCAATAAAGTCTGTGGACGCTCGATGATGAGAAAAGTTTCGCGTATTACATGTGGAATTAAAGTACGAACTCAACTGAAAATTAATTAAGATACATGGCCAGATAGTACTCGTGCCTAGCCCTATAGTACTCGTGCCTAGCTCAGCCGAAAATTAATTAAGATACATGGCCGATTCGATCGTTCGAGTCATTCGCTCATACTTGCTAGCCCTATAGTACTCGCCACCGTAGTCGTCGTAGTCGCCGTCATCATCGTCGCTGCATCGGGGTCGCGTAGTCAAACCTCGGCGGGAGAGCACGCGTGGGGGGTGAGGTAGCGCAGCGGGGCCACGGTGGGCCATGACGCCCGGGAGAGTTCGGTCGCGCCACCACGGCCGACGGCCGGCTCGTTGAAGTTCGAAGGAGGCGGGCCGCTCCGTGCTCGCGAGCGCCTCTCACGCGATTGATGAAGAAGCTCTCCCAAGTCGGGTCGTAGTCGGGATGCCACCGGGGATTCCTCCGCTGCTCTGTGAGCTCGAAGTGGTAGTGGTTCGTGATGGCCATCCGCGCGCCACACCTAGAGGGGATGAGGGACCGGCCCCTCCGACGCTCACAACCACCCAGAGGACGCCAGAGTTCGGGCCAGGTGGGTAGTTCGACGCGCAAAGCGCCTCCGCCTCCCGGAGGGTTAGAGATAACATGAAGCCATGTGACTCCGTGATGAGGTTTGGAGATATGAGTCTAGATGTGATATGTAAATGGAGGCCAAGCCAACATATATATAGTGAAAAATGTGGGAGGACGGAGGGCGGGAAGGTGGAAAGCGCGGGAAGAAAATAGGCGGAACGCAGTGGCCTAAAAACTATCGGTGGGATAAGGACGTGTACCTTTTAGTCCCTGCTGGTGGGTACAACCGGACTAAAGATCCTTTTGTGTCATCTAACAACCGCCTAGGGATAAGGACGTGTGGGTAACCTTTAGTCCCGGCTGGTGGGTACAACCGGGACTAAAGATGTCGGCAGGATAAGAACGCATGGGTGGACGCACTGCTCGATGAGATAAAGCATGTAGAGCATCGATACGCCTTGCCAAGCCCCTGAACGACTACATCTCATCTAACAGTGTTGGGGAAAGGGTTGGGAAATCTCCCGTGGCGCATCTCCACTTTTAATATCTTACATACAGTTACATGATTACACAAAAATAAATGGGAAATTGATTGCCATGTTGAGATACTCATTTGTGCCATGAACATTCTTCAATTAACTTGATGATGGAGCATCTTCATCATTTAATTAATCTTCTTTTAACCATGGAGCATCTTCATCATTTAACTTGATGCTTGGATCAATGTTCACTCTCAAGGGTGGAATTTCATCAAACCGATTATAATCTTCGACATGTCTGTCTTGTCCTCCACTCCCACGATGTTTCTTTTTCCGAAAGAACTATGTGGCGCTTTGGCTCATCGTTTGATGTATTTGTTTCCTTATGTTTCCTTTTTCTTGGTTTGGTAGACATATCCTTCACATAGAAAACCTGGGCCACATCCTTGGCTAGGACGAATGGTTCGTCTCTATACCCAAGATTGTTGAGATCCACCGTTGTCATTCCATACAACTTGTCTACCTGAACCCCGCCTCCTGTTTTGTTGACCCATTTGCACCTAAACAAAGGGACCTTAAAAGAAGGTCCATACTCAAGTTCCCATATATCCTCTATGTAACCATAATATGTGTCATTTGGGCCTTCATTCATTATTGCATCAAAGCGGACACCACTGCTTTGGTTGGTGCTCTTTTTATCTTGGGCGATCGTGTAAAATGTATTCCCATTTATCTCGTACCCTTGGAAAGTCACTACAGTCGAAGATGGTGTCTGGGCCAGCAAGTACAACTGATCTTCAATATGTTCGTTATTCAGAGATGTTTTTGCAACCAACCGCCGAAAGTCGACATGTGTTCACGTCTAATCCAATCGTTCGAGCGCCCTGCTCGGGAGCGTAGATCTTGTGGTCACCGAGCATATAGAGCCACCAATGTGGAACTTTGTAGGACTGTGTAGTGTGCTTGAGTCAAAGAATATCATTCCTACATATCATTGATTTCCTTCCTAGCGTGCCTTTTCCACTTAGTCTCCCTTCATGCCGCGATTCAGGAACACCAATCGGCTTAAGGTCGGGAATAAAGTCAACATAGAATTCAATGACCTCCTCTGTTCCATAGCCCTTGGAGATGCTTCCTTCTAGCACGGTTATGAACATATTTCTTCAAGACTCCCATGAACCTCTCAAGGGGAACATATTGTGTAGAAACACGGGACCGAGAATGGAAATCTCATCGACTGGGTGAACGGGGAGATGTGTCATAATATTGAAGAAGGATGGTGGGAACACCAGCTCAAAACTAACGAGACATTGGACCACATCATTCTGCAACCTCGGTAGAATTTGGATTTATTACCTTCTGAGAAATTGCATTGAGAATGCACATAGCTTCACAATGGGCGGTCGAACATTTTCCGGAGAGCCCCTCAATGCAATCGGGAAGCAACCGTCATTATCACGTGACAGTCATGAGACTTCAAGTTCTGGAATGTTTTCTTCTCCATATTTATTATTCCCTTTATATTGGAGGAGAAGCCAGACGGGACCTTGATACCTGCTAAGACATTCAAAAAATATTTCCTTCTCTGCTTTTGTAAGAGCGTAGCTGGATAAATGACGTCCTTTAACTCTCTCATGCAGCTTTTTGGGTCTTTCCAACGTTGCTGGTCCTCCTGTTCTCGTGTATCTTTTGTCTTCCCGTACACGCCCAGAAAGCAGGAGTTCACGCAAAGATTCTTCGTCACGTGCATCACATCGATTGAAGAGCGGACCTCTAAGACTTCCAATAGGGTAGATCCCAAAATATAGATTTCTTCTTCCACATGGGCGCGTGTCCGGCATCGTCATTCGGAACAGACCGTCCGCCAGACCCTTTCCAAATATTACATCTAGATCCTTGACCATACCAAATATATCAACACCATCACGATGGGAAGGCTTCCTCCGGTGATCAGCCTCACCGTTGTAATGCTTGCCTTTCTTTCTTACGGGATGGGTAATCCTAAGAAATCGACGATGCCCCAGGTACACGACCTTCTGACCTTTTTCCAAATAATCACCTTCGAGCTCATGTAAACAGTGTGCATGCATTGTATCCCTTGTTTGTCTGTCCTGAAATGTTACTAAGAGCAGGCCAGTCATTGATGGTTACGAAAAGCATCGCTCTTAGGTCAAATTCCTCCTGCTTGTGCTCGTCCCACACACGTACACCTGCTAGGGACCACAGCTGTAGAAGTTCTTCGACTAATGGCATGTGTACATCAATGTCGCTCCCGGTTGCTTCGGGCCTTGTATGAGCACCGGCATCATAATGAACTTCCGCTTCATGCACAACCAAGGAGGAAGGTTATATATACAAAGAGTCACAGGCCAGGTGCTATGGCTGCAGCTCTGCTCTCCCAAAGGATTCATGCCATCTGTACGAGACCAAACCGTAAGTTCCTTGCATCCTGCAAAGTTTGGGAACTCTCTATCGATTTTTCTCCATTGGGAGCCATCAGCGGGTGCCTCAACATCACGTCTTTCTTACGGTCTTCTTTGTGCCATCGCAACAACCTAGCATGCTCTTTATTTCGGAACAAGCCTTTCAGCTGTGGTATTATAGGAGCATACCACATAACCTTGGCAGAAACCCTCTTCCGGGCGCTCGCCCTCAACATCACCAGGTCATCTCGCGATCTTATACCGCAATGCGTGCACACCGACATGCATCCAAATTCTCGTACTCATCGCGGTAGAGGATGCAATATTAATGCATGCATGTATCTTTTGCACATCTAATCCTAGAGGGCAGACAATCTTCTTCTCTTCGTACGTGCGGCGGGCGCTACCCCTTGGAAGCTTCCTCTTAATTATTGTCAACAACTTTCCAAATCCTGAGTCGGATGACACCGTTCTCGCTTCCATTGCAACAATTCCGAAGTGTGTGCTGCCTAGCTTTTTATGGCCATCTTCGCAAGTTGGGTATAACAATTTGTTGTGATCTTCTATCATCTTGTCGAAGGCCAACCTTTCCTTTTCAGTTTCACATTCTCTCCTTGCATCAACAATGGCCCGACCAAGATCATCATCAGCAGGCTCATCCGTGCCTCTTGATCTTCTACTTCATTGTCTTCATTGCCTTCTGCAGTATCATCGTATTCAGGGAAATTGGGATAACCGTCATCATCCTCTTCCTCTTCGTCATTGTCTTCCATCATAACCCCTATTTCTCCGTGCTTGGTCCAACAATAGTAACTGGGCATGAAACCGGATCGCAAAGGTGGTGAATGAGACTCGAGCGAGCGTAATTTACGGTATTCTTGCAGTCCACATGGACAATACATGAAGCCACCATGTTTGTTTGCCTCGCCACGGCCATAAAATTATCCAGGCCCGAAGTTGAACTCGTCAAACCGTCGGTCAATGTACATCCATTGCCGATTCATCTGCATGATATAATTAGCTGATCAAAACCATTACAGAACATCACGATGTATATATACACATGCATTTTATCAATTGCAGATGAAAAGGATAAAGTTGTTAACCTCGATGAAGAAGAAGAAAAACAAGTTAAGTGTGGCTTGATTTGTAAAACTCAAGTGGCAAATCCTCTTAAGCATTTCATCAAACACCTCTTGTGCATGTGAAGAAGAGAGGAAAGCAATACACCCTCTTGTGAAGATAGTGAAAAAATCAAATGTGGCTCACACTTGGGCAAAGGTTATATAGCCGACGGGGCCTTTGGACCCGGTTGTCATACAAACCGGGACTAAAGGGTTCCCTGTGGCGCCTGGCGCGCCTGTGGTGGATTTTGGACCCGGTTTGTCATAAAACCGGGTCCAAAGGCCGCTACAGAACAGGCGCCAGCGGGTCGTCCTGGGCAGAAACGAACCGGGTCCAATGGGGGCATTGGACCCGGTTTGGTTCAGCAGTGGGTCATTTGCTTGGGTCCAAAGGCCACTTCTCTACTAGTGGAGTATAAAATATCACGCTGAAAAACGTGAGAAAAATACTACCATAAATATACAATAAAGAAACAAGAGATAAAAGGAACATGTTCTCATATGTTACTTTTGTAGTGCACGTATGATCATTGTCTTCACAGCTTTCTATATGCGTACTTTCATTAAGAGTTAGTAATAACATGACTTTTGTTGGATCTTTTGAAGTGCAGAAAGGTACAAAATCATGTAGTGCATATAGACATGTGTTCATATCCTACATAATATAGCTAAATAGTTATCCACACTAATACGGTGATACTATGACTAATTATTTCTCTAGAATATTATTAGCTGTAACGGAAGTTGCCATGCAATTAGTTGGGAGCCAAGCTAGTTGCACATAACCGGGGATTTCACTTTATTGGTTATCGAGGTTTTTTATTACTATATTTCTGTTTTAAATATTATAAATCCTCACACATTTTCGCTGTTACTTTGTAGTCGAAGCAACATAGTAAGTTCCACCTATTGAAAGCATGACTTAACTAGCATGATCTTGAACAAATTAAATCCCGAAAATTTGACGCACCAACGACTTATTCTCTATTGTGAAATGACCCAAAAGGACAAGAGTGTTGTTCTTATACCTATCATTCAAGACACTATAGGTGAATCTTGCTAGCTTGCTCTCTCCAGAAAATCCTTAGGGATTATGACATGAACAATCTCGGTGAACTGTGGGCGATAATATGTAAAGGGAAAATAGAGGAATATTACAAGTGATAGCATTTGACCACATCCGTATATCTGAAACCTAATAAAAGAGATAAATACTAATAATAACCACAATAATATTAATGATAATAATATTTTAATAAGTAAAGTAATGCCCTTCTTTGCAACACGTGTAGCTAAATTAGTCTCCCATGTAAAAGAACATGATTCAGTACATGTCGCATCTAAAAGCAACCTATTGTTTCAATTTGTCCATGATCTCCAGCTTCACGGTATTTACTATCAATATATTACTACTCAATATTACGGCGATGGATATTTTTTCCCAACATGGATGGCAAAGTGATCTGCGGTTGGGCCTCCTTCGTCTTAGACACGTCTTTTTTTGAACTTTTTATGTGAGACTTTTTTTCGGTTTGTAATAACTGGAGCTTCACGGCTATGTATATCGTAGTTATCCATAGGCCGGGTGTAAGTGCTTGTTTACGAGTAATAAAGCTCCCATTATCAAAAAAGAACTCCACCAGCATATAATTCTTCCTAGGTAGCAAATTATATTGGTTATGGATTTTTTTTGCGAATATATTGGTTATGGATTCTGATTAACCACAATCGTCGACACGATTATGGTAATGAATTCTGACCCTGACAACACATGTAATAGTTAATCTTCGATGATGCTTAGCTTAATTACCATGATATATATTCTTTCTTGAGAAGCTGTAACTATCAATCGCATCTCGTAGCGGGACACGCCAAGGAAAAAAGCATACTGGGCATACACAAAAGATATGTAAGATCCCTCCATTACAAAAAAGAAAGAAAGATATGTAAGGTAATGATTGAAATAGAGAACTTTATCATCCGATAATGCTGGAATGAAACAAGTTCTTTTGAAATTCTTGATAAGGCTTAAGTTTTAAACGAGTTGAATGTACACTGAGAAAACGAGCACTATGCCAAAATGTAAAAAAGAAGAAGAAGATAAGTTTGATTATAGCGTCCCAGGCTTGTATCAAACGCGCAAAATTGTAGAAATTATTGCTTGCCTTCCATCAAATCCACTAGAAGTAATTAAGGATAAACAACCGAGACTTGATAGATGGAGTAAAGCTGTAAAGGGGTCGATGCTGGACAGACCGGGACGACGACTACAACAAGCGGCGATCGCAATCGGAATCAGAATTGGAACAAAACGTGATCTGCGAGGTTCTGCATACGGTCGATTATTATTGTGTGAAGAATCCAGATGCATCAGGTGCTTTCCACACCTGGATCGACATCGTGACTAGCTTAATTAGCTTTTCAACGAGACTGCTCAGTCTCACGGGGATGCATGCGTTGGAGTGTACACATGCATTGCGTCGGAATCCCCCTCAAGGAATTAAGCTGGGAATAGAGCACCAGGTAGCTGCTTAGCTCCAACGGGCTCCTCTTGTCTGAACTGGCCTTTCTTCTGCTGAAATGGCAACCAGAAAGAACACAAAAACAGAGAATCCATAACAGTCGTTACTCCGTGACTTGACCATAGCTAGCTCCAGCCTCCAGGTGTTTGCTCATGAATAGTACTGTACTCCGTGCGTTCCTTAAATGACGTTGTCTTTTTTTTTTTTTTTTGAACAAGTGAGGGGTCTGGAAGACCCCAGAGAAGATTCATTCCACACGTGACGGGTATATTTTACAAAGAGGCCCTTTTACATCACTCGCACTAAGAAACCAGTAATTTGAAAGAAGGACCTCTACGTAATTTTTTTTCTTTTTCTAGAATGACTACACTAATTCTGATTGGTAAATTTTAGAATATATATTTGAAATCTAACAAGCGGATAGAAGGCCGTATGCATCTATCATGTAGAGGGTGGGGCATAGCGTCCATTTCGGAAAAAATCTAACAAGCGGATATACTATATAAGTACTATATTGCAAGACAATTCCACACATATTATTTATGCAAATTTGAAATATTTGTTTTAAAAATAATAAAGAAACAAATTGTTGGATATTTGACTCGATGCCTATGTCAGAATTTTTTTTGAAGATGTTATTTTAGTGTGCGGTGAATGTGGCTTGGCTCTCTCATGCTTCTGCCCATTTTCGTGTATATAAATATTTTTTAGCATGCATATGATAATTTTTTATGCTGTCATATGAATGAATTCATTCATTTTTAGTTAAATAGGTAAAATTATGTATATTCATTCGTACCACTATACATGTTTGAATAACAAGTACAATAACACAATGCTTATAGAACAATGAGTTTGCACACAATATGTCCAAAAGAATATGGTTACATATTATATACAACAGAGAGAAATTTTGTTATTAGCTAGTCAAACAACCAGCAGCCGAGTTCAAGTTGGGCCTAAGAGCTTCAAATTAAACTGAACAAAACCCCCAAGTTTGACTACCAACCAGCAAACAAAATACAACCTCCGTCCAAAAATAAGTGTCTCAACTTTTTGTATATACATATGTATATACAAAAAGTTGAGACACTTATTTTTCAACAGAGAGAGTATAAATTTGAATTAAAAATAGAGAAATCTGATAAGAAAAAAAGAATGAAAGTAAGGGAACATTTCATAAGAGTGACGAAAATTGAAAAAACATAACATCAATATAATTTTTGGACAAATAAAATTTTCTTTTGGATTTTAGTTAAAGAAAGTAAAAAATTATTCGGTCTTAAGGACTCGAGAGAACTTACAAAGTATTTGGTATCAAATATTTTGTGAGTTAATGGTGCCGAGTAACTTGTGGGTTTCCTTATATTTCTTGTTTCTTCCAGAGTGGTTCAGATTTTCTTTTGTATGCCATTCATATTTTAATACCTTTTAACTGTTTGTAACAATAAAAAAAAGTGAAAGAAAGGTTCCTCTAACTATTTATTGATTTTGCAAAGATTTTACTCAGTCCAAATTTCTTGTTTTGCATTTATGTGCGATATACACGGTCTTTGACTGGGATCAAGAAAGAAATTCTATGTCAATTAAAAGGGATCGGAGGAAGTATATACCATAATTTATGACAAAAATAACTCAGCCAGTAGTTGATAAATCATAAAACCAACGAATTTCCATATTCAAACCAGGTCACAGACAATCACATTAAAATAGTTTGCTAGAGCAGTACATCTTACATTCCATTCGCGGTGAATTCCATACATACATATCTACTACATCCATATTATCCAATAATTGGTGCATACATGTAAACATACATAATCAGTAATGAAAAATCTCCCAGTCGCGCTACTTCAGACCGTGGAAGAGCTTCTTCCTGTCTCTGATGTAGGCCTCAGACCTCTTGTTGATGTCCTCTATCGACACGACGCCAGGCCTTAAGACCTTGGCGCTGGCGGCGGTCCCATGGTCGGCAGCACCTCGCCTCATGGTTGACGATGAAGCTGCTGCCCTTGGTTTGCCGCCGTAGTACATGGACGGCTTCGTCACCAGGTTACGGACGGGCTCGATCTTCTCCACCTTGTGCACCCTGACCTCGCCGTCGGAGTGGGGCACGGCCATGGCTGTCGCCGTTGTCTTGGCTCGTCGAAACATTGTTGTAATTGATGTGAGGTTTTGGCTTGGTTTTTTATGGACTGGCGATAAGTGTATTGGCTCCATTTATAGGCTCTAGCTAGGCCGTGGTTTGGTGTGGGTTCCCTTCAAAGAGTATCCCTCGACGGGAGCAAGTGGCATTATTCTCGCCTGGTTCTAATAGTATCATGCTCTCGTTTCTGTTCTGAAATTGTTTAGCAGCTGCTACAGGGTGAATACGATCGCTTATCGCCTGGGCATCTTTGTGGAGCCAGCTCTGGTGCGAAAATATCAAGTATATCAGTAGTACGTGTTTAAACACTTTTGCTTCAGTGCTTCTCCTTTCCTAAAATTCGAACACATCAAAAGCTCAGATTGCCCCGTACCTCTTTCTAATGAAACTTAATTATGAAGGGTTATAAAGAGATCTCAGTTGTTCATGTGTTTGAGTTTTGAGAAAGGGGAGCACTAAAGCATGCCTCGTGCTTAAATACGAAATCTTGTTTCCGGAAAGACTGCGTGTGTGTAAAAAGGAGAGGGTCCACACAATGGACCACGTATTGCTACGGATGTTGGGGTAAGACCGTGCATGTGTAAAACATACCATGACTCCATGTTTAAAACTTTGGTGCCTTAAAAATGCCGAATACTCGTTCAGCGGGAGGCAACATTTTCATTGACAACAAGGCATCTGTGATGACTTTATCAATCTCGAGGCTCGTTGGATCAATTTTCTTGAACTCAGTCTCTCATAAAAGTAGGGTGTGTGTGAACCTACTAGTCTCGTGACTAGGGGAGAAATGAAATAGATACAGATCAGATAATCCCTTACAACATCCACTTTCCTATATTTGTATAATGGTTATAAATGTGAATGGGGACGTTGTCAACAAGTATGCATGAGCATCAAATGTTCCTTGAATACGGATGCAAATCGGATATCTTCTCAATTCGTACGAATATGAGTATAAGAAAGAAATAGTCTTGTCTCTCATAATGAGTCGACTATAGAAAGATAGAGAGAAAAATATACAGAAACACAATATTTCAGTTCAGTCACATAAAATACATTTGGAAGTTTTTAGATTGGTTGGGCAATTGGCATATGAGGCTATAATTACTAAAACTGGGTAACATAATTTTATTTGGATATGGATATTTGTGTCAAAATTCAATACCACATTTATATTTGTATTTGTGAAGCAAATCCAAATATTTATGAAATATATTTTCATTTTATTTGGATTCAAATATTTACTAATTCATTTTCAATTTCATAAATGCAGTTGCTAGATAATTTGGATTGTCCACTACCATTTCCCACCCCAACTTTTGAGCTCCTCTCTAGGTTCACTAGTTTGTAGGCCATCTTTTCCTAACCGAAATAACCCAATCTAGCCTAACCAAGGCAAAAAAAAAAAAAAGTTGCAAATAAGTGTGAGTGATGATGACCAAAATCACTAAGTATTTATGCCTACTCTGCTTAATGCATCCACCTACTCTCTCTATCCCCGAAATGTAAGGCGTTCTTCAATTTATCTGGTCAACAACTTACAACTCTGACTTTAATTTCTACCTATAATATGTTCACCATAAATATATATGTTACAATGATGAAGGCATCGATGAGGAACGACTGTCGACCTACTCGTGCTGCTTCGCGGGAAACCCTAGTTTGGTCTTCTAGACCGCACGATGGCGATATTGTGGTGTCATTTTATTTATTGTGAGCATCGTTTGTGGAGCAGCGACTGGGACAGAGGCTGGTGGAGGAGATGTCAAGTCATGCCTGACTGAGAGGTGCTAAGCTGAGTCATGTCTGCTCAGCAGGTGCTACACACAATAGATCTTCCATGGTGGCGTCGACATCACGACTGGTAAGGGCTAATGCGGATCTCTACCCTGAAGATGGACCAGCGGTTGGATTGTGGTGATGACTTTTGAAGCGAGGGCAAATGTGCTCGTCAAAGGTCTGCTAAACTGGTTGTGAGCTCCTGTCTTCGCCATATGGTGAATCAAGGACGATGCCCCCGGATTTTAGTTGGTGGGGCATTTGTTTATGTTTTTAGGGCAAAAGCCCTAACGACATGTTGCTTTCACATATTGTCGGGTTTGTAGGTGTTGAGTGGATGCTTCGGATTTTGTTATGTATGACGTTGGCAGATCCTGTTGAATAAAGTATATATATAAGCCGTAAGCATCGGTTTGATGCAGAGGCTGGGGTTTGCCCCCATTTCAAAAAAAAAATATAAGAAATGAAAGAGATTTGCAAGACAAGTGACATGGTACCATTTATACATTCAAAATTCACATAATTTAGTATTAATAGTCTAAGTCGTACGGTTAAATATCGTGAAAAAAGAAGACATAGTTTATATTTTGGCACCGAGAGAGTACTACTTAACCAAAAATTTCTGAATCACGTTCTATGCCTTCACAATCACGAGTGTTAACGAGCGGAGAAAATTGTTAGCCCATCCCTATTTGCATGTGCTCCCTGACCCTTGGCCGGAGCGCATGCTAGCTCTAGCAAAATCCGGTTTAATAAATCTGGAATGTCCACAACAGCACCACGCAACAGAAGTGCAGATCATTCCAGAGCAGCTAAGGAGGAATCTACTTGCATGATCAAGTCCGAAAGATCTCCCGGAATTTGTTCGCATGGAAGTTTTATAACAACTCTTGCTCTAGGGAGCAGAAAACAAAAAGCAGGATCCGGTGCGTCGCTTGATCATGTCGAAATTGACGTGATTAATTAAAGTATTTTCCTGTCGAACCGAAACATACAAATGAACTATTCATGTACTTTTGTCACCAAGGTCGCAGGTCGTTCAGAAATTCAGATATTTTCAGATAACTGCTCGGAGGTCGTTCAGAAATTCAGATAACAATCAGAATAATTTCAGAGAACCGATAAAGAAGAAGACTCCATTTTCGAAAAGCAGAAAGAAGATTACTTGGAGAAATTTACTTGCTGAAACATTACGATACACCAACTGAAGTTTATGCGTATTCAACTTCCATACATATGTACATGTAATGCCTTTTAAGAAGAAGCTCACATAACTAACTAGAGCAGTCTATAAATCATGCAATCATGCATTGTAATCATCATCTCATCTTGGGCTGAGATAATCAGTTCGAGCTACAGTCCTAGGACAAACTCCCTCTTTTTCCTAGCGATGTACTCGTCGATGTCCTCCGGCGAGGCGACGCCGCGGACCAGGGTCGTCCCGCTGTTCTTCCTGGAGATGGCGACGTTGGCGGCCGCCAGCTTCTTCGTCACCGTCGCCGGCCCCCTGTTGGCGTAAACCGAAGGTCTGGTGACGGCGTTGTAGACGTACCCGATCTTGTCCACCTTCTCCACCCTCACCTCGCCGTTGTTGCCAGCTACGGCGGCCATGGCGCGAGCCATGTGTTCTTTTGTTGCTGAAGGAAGGTAGGGGATACGGGATCGAACTTATCTGGATGTGCTGTTGAGTTAGCAAATTGGCTTCCATGGCGTGGGTGATGGGACTTCCATTTTATAGGCTCCATGAGTAACCAGCAGGTGTACTTCGTCATTTGCTTTCTGGAATGTTCAGTAGCAAGTGTGTATGCGGTAGGCAATTAATTAATTGTGTAGTCACGCAATCATAACTTGCTGCTCTGTCGGCCTTATAGTGGCGCTTTTCCTTCAACAATCGACATGATGGGAGGGCTGAAGCAAAAGTGGCACCCTGGGCATTGGCGCTTGCCTGCTTGCATGCCGGAGCAGGCGGTGCCTCTCAGGTATAGGAGAGATCTTCGGACAACAATCACATTGATCTTTTGGTGTCTCCGACGGCACTAAAACAACGTGGTTTACAACGGAACGGCACCAACCACCGAACCACGTAGGTGGTGCACCGGAAGATTAGGACCGAGAAGCTTGGAGACGTCCAGGTTTGTTTCACAGAGAGGCGTTTGCCTTTCCTCCGCTGATGCCGGATAGGAGAGCTGTTATTACCTCTGTTGACAGCGAGTAAAGCTGTGAAAACGGCTTAGTAAAAATAGAATTTTGGAAATTTTTATATAGTATATGATACACCTACCAAAGTGTATTTTAGGAAAAATTTGAGTGTATTGGATGTATTGTATAAAGTATTACATTGAAATAACACAACTGTATTTACTATGCTATCTTAGTAAAAAAAAGATATTTCTTGAATTGTCTCATTCTTATAAAAACTTGTTGAATCATCTCATTTTTTTAAAGACCATATTTCTTATTACCGTTTCAATACTTCGCAATGGCCATTTTCGGTCATGAACGCGACTCTACCTAAGAGCATCCCCAGCCGTGTCCCCGACGAGGCCCCCAGAACGCCTTTTTTGCATCCGGATGGACGAAACGGCCCGCCGCGCTGCCTCATTGTCCTGATTAGGCCTTTCATCCGTCCGGAGAGCCAGCCACCCCCGGCCCCCGCGCCGACTCCTCAAACGAAACCGCGAAACGTCGAGGAAACTCCCACGCGTCTGTGCCCCCACTTGTCGCGAGAGACACCGATCGTCGTCCTCATCGCATCGTCTTCCGCGCGCCGCAAAAGCGGCCGGCCACTATCGCCGACGCGTAGCTGGCGGCGAGTTAATGCCGTCGCCTCGGTAGCACGCGCAGCTACCTCTATTTATCGCCGATCTACCGCGTCTGCCCCGCATTCACCTCGCTCACCTTCCCCAAATCTTCCCCGATCTCGCACGAACCCGCGGCGACCAAAGCAATGGCGAACGACGGCGCGGCCAACAATGGTTTCGTCCATTTTTGTCTGAATTCGTCGTATTTTGTCAAAAACGTTACATCCGTCCTGGGCTCGCCGCTGGGAAAAATGGGCTCCCCAGACCAAAAGTTTCATCCAATAGCGCCGGATTTGAGCGTGGGGAGCCCCAACGGCTGGGGATGCTCTAAGTACCACCAGGAGAGAATCTTTATCTTTTGTGTCACTTTAAGTTTCTGCCATTGCGACAGCACATTGTATCTCTGCGTTATAGTGTGATTCCATCATAGGTGTCAAACGAGATATACGTTCCTCCACTAAAGCTAGGAGGAGATCGGGTGCTGGGAGTTGGGCTTACACGCGGCAAACATTGGAATGACCCGATTGTCTGATAGTGTCCGGCTGCGTATGGCAATTGTATGCACGGGTAAAGAGACGGTCGAGGGGAAAGATATGCCCATCATTGGCAGATGCAGCAAAGGGATCGAATCATGTGCAAAGATCACTCGACTGGAGACTCGCCCTTTGTGGTAGGCAGGTTAATTAGATAGTAGTCGGGAAGTTTTCGAAAAGTGCTTTTAGCACACGAGCTCCAGTGCTCCCGCTCAGTTAAAAAAATTGAAAAATGTTTTTATAAGTTATAAAAAATCATGAAATTAATTCTGTAGATTACCAATGATACATCCCACAATCATGGAAAATCCCAATCCGAAATTCTTTTTATTTTGACCTGGATAAAAATGACAAATTCTGATATGTTTTGGAGATTTAAAAATGACTACTCAGATCTACAATTTTGTCATTTTTGTGTAGCTCAAAATATTAAGTATTTGAAATTGATTTTTTGCCCGTTTGTGGGATACATCACTGACTATGTGTGGATTTTTTTCCAGAATTTTTTACAACTCAAAACTATTATTTTTAATTTTTTTTAAAAACGAGATCACTGGTGCCCATGTGCACCAAATTTCTGTCCGGAAGTTTCATCTTTCGTTCAGAACACGACTGACCAATTCATTGTTGCATGTTTTTCATCTCTCTTCTTTGTCTTTGATTCTTTACTTAGTGGATTTTGAACATCACGCGCACGGAAAAAGTAGCTAACGCACTTGATGAAAGACTTGTAGTCAAGGATTATATGGTATTCCAGATAGTGCGAGTTGTTGCGGCTAGCCAGCAGATTCCACTGCCAAACAACAGAGATTCCATACTAGCATATTAAAGGAGAAAGTTGCTGCCTCTTCGTACATGAAAAGAAAGAAGTGTTGTTGATTACACGGTTCGCAAACGTGATGAACACCTGGAAGTAAATATAGTTGCGCTAAAGTTAGTGCTTAGTTTAATTATACGCACTTCAAGCAAATATCTCCTGCCTCGTGGGAATATGGGGCTAACATATCTGAACTCTGAGGCAAAACCATGCTACAGTAGCATAAATTTTTCTTTCTTTCTTCTCTGTGATTCCTCTGTTTTGCTCAAAAGAATTGTCCTTTACGGGCCTATATATACTACAAAAGAAAGGTGGAGCGGAAAGTCTCATTCGCATTCGGAAGGGATTGCCTATATCTTAAACCAATTAATTATCAATTTCAGAGTAACAAAAATCATGTTTGTCAGTCAGACTACAACGAGCAATTGTATTGTCTGTCAGTTAGAAGGTGAACCACACAGTTACGCATCACGTCTGCGTGCTGCACAACTTGCTTCACATTTGTGTAAAGTAATTCTAATCGATATATCTAATCAATCTACGTGCCATATGGACCATCAGCTAATGAAAATTTCAAAGCAGCAAAAAGCACAGTGTGCGTGCATCAGATGCTTTCCGGACGGGAAAACTTATAACATTAGTAAATGAGGTGTTAGTCCCTTCGGGGACATCCGATAGTAAATGAGGTGTTACATTTGCTTGGAATCAAAGTGATTCGCCAACGACTTCATTCATCTGAAACAACATTTTCTCTTTCGAAAATACTCATGGTAGAAGTGTAGGCAAAAAATCATGGTAATTAGATACATCATGCAATATATACACTTTCATATTATATTGATTTATGTTGTAAATGTTGATAGTTTATTCAATAAATTCGATCAAAAAAAACACCCTTTGACTTCAGAGAAAAATTATACGCCTTCTTTTCAAATGAAGGTAGTAGTTGGGAAGTTTCATCTTTTGATCTTTTGTATTGCTCTTGTAAGGTGTTGTGAATAATTTAATAAAAATGCCGTGTGCATCATGCAGAAACTAGGGTGATTTTTCCCCATTTCGAAAAAAAAGTTGGGAAGTTTCATCTTTTGTTCAGAACACAACTGACCAATTCATTGCATGTTTTTGCATCTACCTTCTTGGTCTTAGATTCCTTACTTAGTGGATTTTGAACATCACACACATGGAAAAAGTAGGTAACATGGTGAAAGACTTGTACTCAAGGATAATATGGTATTACGACACTGTGAGTTGTTGCCGCTAACCAGAAGATTCCACTGCCAAACTAATCAGGTACAAGAAATTCCTTGTCTTCTGTGGACAAAAAACATCAGCCTTGTTTTTTTTTCGCGAATAGAACACAGGCATTAAAAGAAATGATAAACACATGGAAGTAATATAGTTGAGGTTAAGCTAGTACTACATAGTTTAATTATAGGCACTGCTTCAATCAAATAGCTCCTGCCTCCTGTGGGAATATGGGGCTAACAAATCTGAAGCAGAAACCAAACTACAGCAGTATCAATTCTTCTTTCTTTCTCCTCTATGATTCATCTATTTTGCTCCCAAGAATTTTCCTTACGTGGACTACTACAAAAGAAAGATGGAGCAGAAAGTTGCATTTGGAAGGGATCGCCTATATCTGAAACCAAACAATTATCGATTTCAGAGTAACAACATTTTTTTTTTTAGGTTGCAGTTGTTGGAAGAACGAATACATCCTGAAGTGCGCGCCCCCGGCGTCGCCCTCCTCTGGCGACCAGGGGGGAACCCTAGCGCCGCCGCCTCTAGACCCCCAGCTCCTCCCTCTCTTGCCTCGCCGCGCCGGAGGGGCCCCGGCAAAGCCGCGCACGCCCTGAGGAAAGGTGGCGGCGGGCGCTCGCATCCTCCAGCGGAGGAGCTCGCTGGCGTGTGGCGCGCGGCGGCGGGTTGCGGGCGCGGCGGCGTGCTGCGGGGGTGGGGGCGGCGGGCGGTGGCCGGGGCGAGCGCCTGGCCGGATCGGGCCGGCCGGCGCGGCGGTCCGGGCATCGCGACGGCCCCCGGCAGGCCAGCGGGGCCCCTGGCCGGGAGGTGCTGCAGGTTTGCAGAGGCTGCTGGGTGGTGGTGGTGTGCGGGCGGAGACCCCGGGCAGCGTTGATACGTCTCCGACGTATCGATAATTTCTTATGTTCCATGCCACATTATTGATGTTATCTACATGTTTTATGCACACTTTATGTCATATTCGTGCATTTTGGAACTAACCTATTAACAAGATGCCAAGTGCCGATTCTGTTTTCGCTATTTTTGGTTTCGAAATCCTAGTAAGGAAATATTCTCGGAATTGGACGAAATCAAAGCCCAGGGGCTATTTTTCCACGAAGCTTCCAGAAGTCCGAAGGAGAGACGAAGAGGCCACGAGGGGCCACACCCTAGGCGGCGCCCCTTGGCCGCGCGGCCGTGGTGTGGGGCCCCGTGCCGCCTCTGACCTGCCCTTCCGCCTACAAATAGCCTCCGTGACGAAACCCCCAGTATCGAGAGCCACGATACGGAAAACCTTCCGAGACGCCGCCAACGCCGATCCCATCTCGGGGGATCCAGGGAGATCGCCTCCGGCACCCTGCCGGAGAGGGAATCATCTCCCGGAGGACTCTACGCCGCCATGGTCGCCTCCGGTGTGATGTGTGAGTAGTCTACCTCTGGACTATGGGTCCATAGCAGTAGCTAGATGGTTGTCTTCTCCCCATTGTGCTATCATTGTCGGATCTTGTGAGCTGCCTAACATGATCAAGATCATCTATCGTAATTCTATATGTTGCGTTTGTTGGGATCCGATGAATAGAGAATACTTGTTATGTTGATTATCAAAGTTATATCTATGTGTTGTTTATGATCTTGCATGCTCTCCGTTATTAGTAGATGCTCTGGCCAAGTTGATGCTAGTAACTCCAAGAGGGAGTATTTATGCTCGATAGTGGGTTTCATCTCCGTGAATCCGGAGGGGTGACAAGAACCTCTAAGGTTATGGATGTCTGTTGCCACTAGGGATAAAACATTAGTGCTATGTTCAAGGATGTAGTCACTAGTTACATTACGCGTAATACTTAATGCAATTGTCTGTTGTTAGCAACTTAATACTGGAGGGGTTCGGATGATAACCAAGGTGGACTTTTTAGGCATAGATGCAGTTGGATGGCGGTCTATGTACTTTGTCGTAATGCCCAATTAAATCTCACTATACTCATCATGATATGTATGTGCATGGTCATGCTCTCTTTATTTGTCAATTGCCCCACCTAATTTGTTCACCCAACATGTCGTTTATCTTATGGGAGAGACACCTCTAGTGAACTGTGGACCCCGGTCCAATTCTCTTTCTTGAAATACAATCGCAATACTGTTTCTCTGTTTTCCGCAAACAATCATCTTCCACACAATACGGTTAATCCTTTGTTACGAAGCCGGTGAGATTGACAACCTCACTGTTTCGTTGGGGACTAGTTGTATTGTGTAGGTTCCACGTTGGCGCTGAATCTTGCGCCGCACTACATCCCGCCATCAACCTTCAACGTGCTTCTTGGCTCCTCCTGGTTCGATAAACCTTGGTTTCTTTCTCGAGGGAAAACTTGTTGCTGTGCGCATCATACCTTCCTCTTGGGGTTCCCAACGAACGCGTGAGTTACACGCCATCAAGCTCTTTTTCGGCGCTTGCCGGGGAGATCAAGACACGCAAGGGAGTCTCCACTTCTCAATATCTTTACTTTGTTTTTGTCTTGCTTAGTTTTATTTACTACTTTGTTTGCTGCACTAAATCAAAATAAAAAAATTAGTTGCTAGTTTTACTTTACTTGTTATCTTGTTTGCTATATCAAAAACACAAAAAAATTAGTTACTTGCATTTACTTTATCTAGTTTGCTTTATTCTGTTGCTAAAATGGCCAACGCTGAAAATACTAAGTTGTGTTACTTCACAACCACAAATAATAATGATTTCTTATGCACACCTATTGCTCCCACTCACAGAGAATTTTGAAATTAAACCTCTTTATAATCTTGTTATGCGAGAGCAATTTTCTGGTATTAGTTACTGATGATGCCGCTGCCCATCTTAATAACTTTGTTGAACTATGTGAAATGCAAAAATATAAAGATGTAGATGGTGATATTATTAAACTAAAATTGTTCCCTTTCTCATTAAGAGGAAGAGCTAAAGATTGGTTGCTATCTCTGCCTAAGAATAGTATTGATTCATGGACTAAATGCAAGGATGCTTTTATTGGTAGATATTATCCCCCTGCTAAAATTATATCTTTGAGGAGTAGCATAATGAATTTTAAACAATTAGATCTGAACATGTTGCTCAAGCTTGGGAAAGAATGAAATCTCTGGTTAAAAATTGCCCAACCCATGGACTGACTACTTGGATGATCATCCAAACCTTCTATGCGGACTAAATTTTTCTTCGCGGAATTTATTGGATTCAGCTGCTGAGGTACCTTTATGTCCATCACTCTTGGTGAAGCAACAAAGCTTCTTGATAATATGATGATCAATTACTCCGAATGGCACACGGAAAAGAGCTCCACAAGGTAAGAAGGTAAATTCTGTCGAAGAAACCTCTTCCTTGAGTGATAAGATTGATGCTATTATGTCTATGCTTGTGAATGATAGGACTAATATTGATCCTAATAATGTTCCGTTAGCTTCATTGGTTGCACAAGAAGAACATGTTGATGTAAACTTCATTAAAAATAATAATTTCAACAACAATGCTTATCGGAACAATTCTAGTAACAACTATAGGCCATATCCTTATAATAATGGCAACGGCTATGGTAATTCTTATGGGAATTCTTACAACAATAATAGGAGTTCACCCCCTGGACTTGAAGCCATGCTTAAAGAATTTATTAGTACACAAACTGCTTTTAACAAATCTGTTGAAGAAAAGCTTGGGAAAATTGATATACTTGCTTCTAAAGTCGATAGTCTTGCTGCTGATGTTGATCTTTTGAAATCAAAAGTTTTGCCTAATGAGAATCATCATAATAAAATTGTTACCACAGCAAATGCCATTCAAGTTAGAATTAATGAGAATATAAGATTAATGGCTGAACTTGCTAGGTGGGATAGAGAAGAAAATGAAAAACTAGCTAAAGAGAAGAATGTAGCTAAAGTTTGGACTATTACCACCACTAGTAATGCTAATGCTACACACGTTGCTGCACCTCCTACTAATACTAATAAAAGAATTGGTGTTAGCAATGTTTCCACTTCTAATGCAAAGCGCGAAAAACTGCCTAAACTGCTAAAAGCTGTGATAAAGCTGCTGAAATTTTTTCCAACATTGGGGATGATGATCCCATTGCTTTAGATTATAATGATTTGAATTTTGATGATTGCCACATCTCTGAAGTTATAAAGTTCTTGCAAAAACTTGCTAAAAGTCCTAATGAGTGCTATAAATTTGGCTTTCACGCATCATATTACAAATGCTCTCATAAAAGCTAGAGAAGAGAAACTAGACGCGAAGCCTCTATTCCTAAAAAGCTAGAGGATGGTTGGGAGCCCATCATTAAGATGAAAGTTAAAGATTTTGATTGTAATGCTTTATGTGATCTTGGTGCAAGTATCTGTTATGCCTAAGAAAATTTATAATATGCTTGACTTGCCACCGCTGAAAAATTGTTATTTGGATGTTAATCTTGCTGATCAGTCTACAAAGAAACCTTTGGGTAAAGTTGATAATGTTCGCATTACCGTTAACAATAACCTTGTTCCCGTTGATTTTGTTGTCTTGGATATTGAATGCAATGCATCTTGCCCCATTATATTGGGAAGACCTTTTCTTCGAACCGTTGGTGCTATCATTGATATGAAGGAAGGTAATATAAAATATCAATTTCCTCTCAAGAAAGGTATGGAACACTTCCTAGAAAGAGAATGAAGTACCCTTTGATTCTATTATGAGAACAAATTATGTTGTTGACGCTTCGTCTCTCGATAATACTTGATACACACTTTCTGCGCCTAGCTGAAAGACGTTAAAGAAAAGCGCTTATGGGAGACAACCCATGTTTTTACCTACAGTACTTTGCTTTTATTTTGTGTCTTGGAAGTTGTTTACTACTGTAGCAACCTCTCCTTATCTTAGTTTTGTGTTTTGTTGTGCCAAGTTAAGCCGTTGATAGAAAAGTAAGTACTAGATTTGGATTACTGCGCAGTTCCAGATTTCTTTGCTGTCACGAATCTGGGTCCACCTCCCTGTAGGTAGCTCAGAAAATTAAGCCAATTTACGTGCATGATCCACAGATATGTACGCAACTTTCATTCAATTTGAGCATTTTCATTTGAGGAAGTCTGGAGCCATTTTAAAATTCGTCAATACGAACTGTTCTGTTTTGACAGATTCTGCCTTTTATTTCGCATTGCCTCTTTGCTATGTTGGATGAATTTCTTTGATCCACTAATGTCCAGTAGCATTATGCAATGTCCAGAAGTGTTAAGAATGATTGTGTCACCTCTGAATATGTCAATTTATATTGTGCACTAACCCTCTAATGAGTTGTTTCGTTTGGTGTGAGGAAGTTTTCAAGGATCAAGAGAGGAGTATGATGCAACATGATCAAGGAGAGTGAAAGCTCTAAGCTTGGGATGCCCCGGTGGTTCACCCCTGCATATATCAAGAAGACTCAAGCGTTTAAGCTTGGGGATGCCCAAGGCATCCTTCTTCATCGACAACATTATCGTTCCTCCCCTGAAACTATATTTTTATTTCATCACATCTTATGTGCTTTTTCTTGGAGCGTCGGTTTGTTTTTGTTTTTTGTTTTGTTTAAATAAAATGGATCCTAGCATTCACTTTATGGGAGAGAGACACGCTCCGCTGTAGCATATGGACAAGTATGTCCTTGGTTTCTACTCATAGTATTCATGGCGAAGTTTCTCCTTCGTTAAATTGTTATATGTTTGGAATTGGAAAATGATACATGTAGTAATTGCTATAAATGTCTTGGTAATGTGATACTTGGCAATTGTTGTGCTCATGTTTAAGCTCTTGCATCATATGCTTTGCACCCATTAATGAAGAAATACATAGAGCATGCTAAAATTTGGTTTGCATATTTGGTTTCTCTAAGGTCTAGATAATTTCTAGTATTGAGTTTGAACAACAAGGAAGACGGTGTAGAGTCTTATAATGTTTTCAATATGTCTTTTATGTGAGTTTTGCTGCACCGGTTCATCTTTGTGTTTGTTTCAAATAAGCCTTGCTAGCCTAAACCTTGTATCGAGAGGGAATACTTCTCATGCATCCAAAATACTTGAGCCAACCACTATGCCATTTGTGTCCACTTTACCTACCTACTACATGGTATTTTCCGCCATTCCAAAGTAAATTGCTTGAGTGCTACCTTTAAAATTCCATCATTCACCTTTGCAATATATAGCTCATGGGACAAATAGCTTAAAACTATTGTGGTATTGAATATGTAATTATGCACTTTATCTCTTATTAAGTTGCTTGTTGTGCGATAACCATGTTTACTGGGACCCATCAATTGTTCATTGTTGAATTTCATGTGAGTTGCTATGCATGTCCGTCTTGTCTCAAGTAAGAGAGATCTACCACCTTATGGTTAAGCATGCATATGTTAGAGAAGAACATTGGGCCACTAACTAAAGCCATGATCCATGGTGGAAGTTTCAGTTTTGGACATATATCCTCAATCTCAAATGAGAAAATTATTAATTGTTGTTACATGCTTATGCATAAAAGAGGAGTCCATTATCTGTTGTCTATGTTGTCCCGGTATGGATGTCTAAGTTGAAGAATAATCAATAGCGAGAAATCCAATGCGAGCTTTCTCCTTAGACCTTGTACAGCGGCATAGAGGTACCTTTGTGACACTTGGTAAAACAATGCATTGTGATGATCCGGTAGTCCAAGCTAATTAGGACAAGGTGCGGGCACTATTAGTACACTATGCATGAGGCTTGCAACTTATAAGATATAATTTACATGATGCATATGCTTTATTACTACCGTTGACAAAATTGTTTCATGTTTTCAAAATCAAAGCTCTAGCACAAATATAGCAATCGATGCTTTTCCTCTATGGAGGACCATTCTTTTACTTTCAATGTTGAGTCAGTTCACCTATTTCTCTCCACCTCAAGAAGCAAACACTTGTGTGAACTGCATTGATTCCTACATACTTGCTTATTGCACTTATTATATTACTCTATGTTGACAATATCCATGAGATATACATGTTACAAGTTGAAAGCAACCGCTGAAACTTAATCTTCTTTTGTGTTGCTTCAATACCTTTACTTTGAATTATTGCTTTATGAGTTAACTCTTATGCAAGACTTATTGATGCTTGTCTTGAAGTGCTATTCATGAAAAGTCTTTGCTTTATGATTCACTTGTTTACTCATGTAATATACATTGTTTTGATCTGTATTCACTACATATGCTTTACAAATAGTATGATCAAGATTATGATGGCATGTCACCTAAATTATCTCGTGTTATCGCTTTACCGCTCGGGACGAGCACTAAGCGGGATGCTGATACGTTCCAACGTATCGATAATTTCTTATGTTCCATGCCACATATTGATGTTATCTACATGTTTTATGCACACTTTATGTCATATTCGTGCATTTTCTGAACTAACCTATTAACAAGATGCCAAGTGCCTTTCTGTTTTCTGTTTTTGGTTTCAGAAATCCTAGTAAGGAAATATTCTCGAATTGGACGAAATCAAAGCCCAGGGGCCTATTTTCCCAGAAGTCCGAAGGAGAGACGAAGAGGGGCCACGAGGGGGCCACACCCCAGGCGGCGCGGCCCCCTTGGCCGCGCGGCCCGTGGTGTGGGGCCCCGTGCCGCCTCTTGACCTGCCCTTCCGCCTACAAATAGCCTCCGTGACAAACCCCGCACCGAGCCACGATACGAAAACCTTCCCAGACGCCGCCAACGCCGATCCCATCTCGGGGATCCAGAGATCGCCTCCGGCACCTGCCGAGAGGGGAATCATCTCCCGAGGACTCTACGCCGCCATGGTCGCCTCCGGTGTGATGTGTGAGTAGTCTACCCCTGGACTATGGGTCCATAGCAGTAGCTAGATGGTTGTCTTCTCCCCATTGTGCTATCATTGTCGGATCTTGTGAGCTGCCTAACATGATCAAGATCATCTATCTCGTAATTCTATATGTTGCGTTTGTTGGGATCCATGAATAGAGAATACTTGTTATGTTGATTATCAAAGTTATATCTATGTGTTGTTTATGATCTTGCATGCTCTCCGTATTAGTAGATGCTCGGGCCAAGTTGATGCTAGTAACTCCAAGAGGGAGTATTTATGCTCGATAGTGGGTTCATGTCTCCGTGAATCTGGAGGGGTGACAAGAACCTCTAAGGTTATGGATGTGTTGTTGCCACTAGGGATAAAACATTAGTGCTATGTTCAAGGATGTAGTCACTAGTTACATTACGCGCAATACTTAATGCAATTGTCTGTTGTTAGCAACTTAATACTGGAGGGGGTTCGGATGATAACCTGAAGGTGGACTTTTTAGGCATAGATGCAGTTGGATGGCGGTATATGTACTTTGTCGTAATGCCCAATTAAATCTCACTATACTCATCATGATATGTATGTGCATGGTCATGCTCTCTTTATTTGTCAATTGCCCAACTGTAATTTGTTCACCCAACATGCTGTTTGTCTTATGGAGAGACACCTCTAGTGAACTGTGGACCCCGGTCCAATTCTCTTTACTGAAATACAATCTACTGCAATACTGTTCTACTGTTTTCTGAAACAATCATCTTCCACACAATACGGTTAATCCTTTGTTACAGAAGCCGGTGAGATTGACAACCTCACTGCTTCGTTGGGGCAAAGTACTTTGGTTGTGTTGTGCAGTTCCACGTTGGCGCCGGAATCCCGGTGTTGCGCCGCACTACATCCCGCCATCAACCTTCAACGTGCTTCTTGGCTCCTCCTGGTTCGATAAACCTTGGTTTCTTTCTGAGAAAACTTGCCGTGCGCATCATACCTTCCTCTTGGGGTTCCCAACGAACGTGTGAGTTACACGCCATCAAGCGTCACGGTGGGCTGTGGTCGACGGTGGTCCGCGCAAGATGGCGTGCTTCGGCTTCCCTGCCGGTGAAGGAAGACTCGGTGTAGGGTGTACTGCTCCGGTGAAAGCTCTGCCCGATTTGGTCGGTGCCGGCGATGGCGACGCCTCGGGCGCCGTTCCTTCTTGAGGCATCGCCGTGGAGCACTACCTTCGAGGATTCGTGCCTCCAGGTGAAAACCCAAGCTCGCTCGGCCGGAGCGGGCGACGACGGCGGTCTGCCGCTTCTTCTTGGAGGCTGCTTTGGAGAGCATGAGCTTCACTCGCCGAGGGCGGTGTTTGCCGGGCTGCGTTGCCTTCACCGGCCCGTTGAGGATGACGAGGCGGCGGCCTCGGGTAGGTGGCTGTGAGCCGGGGCGGCGGCCCCTGAAGGCGGTGCGGCAGCATTCTATGGTGCAGGGATGTGGCTTGTCATGGCTTGGGTGGCGACCTTGGCCGTGTGGGCGGTAGGGCGTCGCTCGGTCGGACGGTCCCGGTGGGGACGGTCGGACGTTAGCGGGCGGCGGCCCCGGATGAGATGGTGTGATGCCCGTGGTCTGCGGCCTCTTGCCCTGTGCAGCTTGGGTTGTGGGTGAATGGTTCGTGCGGCGTTGCAGCTCAAGAGCGAGCGGTGGTACGTCGGGGCGGCGGCCCCGGAAGGTGGTGGTCTTGGTGGACGCGCGCAACGGAGCAGCGGTATGTCGGAGCGGCGGCTCCGAATGTTCGTCATCTTCGAGGGTGCTTGACCTTGGGTCGCTTGGGCGATAAGGTGACTCTCGATGGTGGGCTTGGGCGGCAACGACAATGATGCTGAGCATGGTTTGGTTGCTGCAAGACCGTGTTAGTCGGCTCTGTCCTTCAGGTTGGCCTCCTCTTGTTGTGAAGTCGAAGCTGCCTTTGGGTGGTGTACGATGACCTTTGAGGGCGGTCCGACGGTGAAGGTCCTTTTCGGCGCAGGTCTTGTGCATCTCCTCTCCGTGGCTCGTCGTCAGAATCGGAACTACCGGCCTTTTCTTGGGGAACCATCTGTTTGGCATAGGCCAACTCGAGCTCCGTGTTTGTGTAGCTTATGTGGGTAGCCAGGGTGGCTCGGTGTGCCTTCGTGGCGTTGTGTGGGTGGGTGTGGGCTTGGCCCCGACATTGTAGGTTTTTGCCCGATTTTCTCCTAAAAATCGGCCACCTTCTGCTTAATTAATGGATGAGGCAAAGCTTTTGCCTCCGTTTCAAAAAAAAAAATCATGTTTTTCAGACTACAATGAGCAACTGCACTGTCTGTCAGTTCGAAGGTGAACCACACAGTTACATGCTTACGCATCACGTTTGCGTGCTGCACAAGTAGCCCCACGTTTGTGTAAAGCAATTCTAGTCGATATATCTGATCAACCTACGTGCCTTATGGATTATCAGCTAATGAAAATTTCAAAGCAGCCAAAAGCACAGTGTGTGCATCAGATGCGTTCCGGACGGGAAGACTTATAACATTGGTAAATGAGGTGTTACATTTGCTTGGAATCAAAGTGATTCGCCAACGACTTCGTTCTTCTGAAACGATATGCTCTTTTGAAAATACTCATGGTAGAAGTGTAGGCAGAATCTACCATCTATCATCTAGGGTAGCTAAAAGCTTCAGTGGTAAGAGAGAGCCTACGTATTTATCATATCAATCTGCAAGGAGCATGCAGAGGAAGGTTCTTTCTAATAATTATCTATCAGTGTATAGGGCTGATACAGACTTCAGTGGTCACAGGGCCTAGGTATAGATCATATCAAGCTACAAAGAGCAGGCAGCAGCTTGCTATCTAAATAAAGGGTCCTGAACAGGTTGAAGAATTTGTTCCAAGTGTCAGGTTCCAGCGCTTCCTGAAACGGGTGACGGCCAGTGTGCCACCAAGAGGAGAAACAGAAACAAAGTTAAGGTGGCATCACTGAGCACTGCATGATTGAAATTGATGTGATAACTAGAAGTCCAAGCTAGTAACTAAGCATCGGAGGTTACGAAATGACTAAAAGTACATGAGCGCTGAAAAATCATCCAAAATAGCTTACATGGTCTGCTTTTGTTGTCCTCGGTATTTTAATAAATCTCTGATTTCCGTTCGCGTAACCAACTAATAAAATTTCTGGACTAAGTAAAGATTAAATAGCATCCAATCTTGTACACAGAAATGACATTCTACCATTTAGACTCTACCATACATTGCTTCCTATTTGATCTGTTTAGACAAATTAGACAAAAGACATTAAGCCAGTTTTTAAACTAACAAGACATAAACAGGTACAAATCATGGGTAGGTGCTAAAGAATAGCTTACAAGGAAAAAAAAAGAAAAAAAAGCAAACAATAGTACTACCTCTGTCTATAAAACGTATGAGATTTGTCTAAATTTAAATTTAGATGTATCTAGACACTATCTAGACAAACCTCAGACATCAATTTACAGATGGAGGGAGTACAAAAAAAATCACACACGATTAAAAAAGCCTAGTCCACACGGTTTACGGAACCATCACTATCCGAGGTTGGGCAATGAGCGGCTTCGAACACGATTGACTATAAGTTAAGAACGGGCAGTGAGTGTGGACCCAAAGTGGGGTTTCCACGGGATTGTGAGGTGGGTCACAGTTCAGAGTTTGATATTTGTCTTCTCCACTTCACGTCACCTTATACAGATATATTAAGACCATATATGCAAATTTGGGAGGGATTCAGACAACCCTCGCAACATTTCGGGCGAAACCCTGATCCGTGGGCCCCTCACCTCCTACCACTTTGACCGGCTTAAAAAAAGGGGGCGGGGGTAACCATGGAACTTTTCACTTTTTTTGTGTTTGGGTAGGTCCTAGGATCATGCAAAACCAAATTTGAGCCATGGTTTTCAAAATATTCTCTACTTGAAAATATATGTATTAAACAAAAATCATTACTATTTATTTATTTTTAGCAATAAAATAATTGTATGTACTGAGTGGCACACTCAGCATATACACAAACGGTGTGATGTCGAGCATGCATCTATGATGCGGTGCTCGACAAATGACCCCACACCATCAAATCTCAATTAAGTTTTTACGGAAAATAAGGATTTTGAGAAGAAACCGGAGACTGGGGGCCACATGGCCTGCAACGATACCAGGTGGTGAGGCCTAGGAGGTGGACCGTGCCACCCATGCCCGTTTCTGCCTCGGACATCGACTCGGCATCTCCATTGAGGCACGTACTTATATACCCAGAAAACCTACACCTCCAGGAGGATAGAGCTTTTCGCGAACTAGAGCGCTGCCACCACCACGATCTACGTTTTCGGAGTCAGATTGATCTTGCTCTCCATGCCGAAGAGGGGGATTTCGAGGGTTTCTTCACCGCCATCATCGCCAACACCATCTCTATCAACCATCTGCTTGTTCTCCATCACCATGTGTCAGTGGTTCTCGGTAGGCATGTGAGGTGCATGGGGATTGGATGAGATTGGTCATGTAATAATTCATAGAAGTCAAGATTTGAGGTGTTTGTATTGAGAATATTCTTGTATGGGTATTGATGCACTAATGTTATGTTTAGTGCTTGTTACGAGGGCCGAGTGACATGATTTTAGTACTGAACTCCAATTGCTATGAGTATTGATATCTATATGCAAAGTGTATTGCCTGCCTATTATGTTAATCTTGCGACCCCAAGGTGACATATGGAGATATCAAGGGGGATATGCTTTAGTTTGAGGATAGTGTGTGTTCATGAAGTGCTAATGCACTGTTCCGGGCTATTCGAAAGGGTAGACCTTAATTATTTGTGGTTCCAAGTTGGACCCGGTGAAATGAGCAGGTTGGACAATAGATGTATTGCAAATTCTCCTAGCTAATACGCATAACTAAATTTGGAACACACACCTACACACAAAGAATTAGAGATAAACTTATGTTATCTATATTTGCATTATATGATCAATATCATTCGTGCAGCACCCCGCTAGTTACCCATGCCTACGCTTTTTAATCACTGAAAGTTACAAGTTTTCTCCTCTGGTGAAAGCTGAGAATCTGATGCTACTATTTACTACTTTATTTACTGCTTTGTTGAATTGCAATAATCACCACTTGATTTTTGAGAATATTGATACACCTGTGTGATTGAGAGTGGCGTCTCAATTGCTAAAGTCTTACTGATATTCTCGTTTGCTCCCATTGTGTCGAACTATAAATTTGGGTAAAACCATCCATCAAAAATTTGAGCGATCCCCTGCATTTGAGAGAATCAGTGACTATTGGATGATTAGTGGCCTTCCCTTTGAAAAAGCGGCTATAGTTCATTTCACGGTATTATTTGTGAATTTTAATAAAACGATAATAATATTTAATAAAAAATCCCTATATGAGTACATCACAATCGTAGCACAAGCTTCTGGGTCAACTACATTGCCTTGCATGTACTCCAAGATGATATGGCACCGTGGGCTTTGTCCGGACGCCTATGTCCCCGAGTTCGGCCACCCTATGCCTTGTGGGTCACTTTTGTTCTTAGTCGGACTATCCAGGTGTCATGTCCTCTAGAAAGTAACCACTACCTCCTTCTCGATTGTACATGACCTTGATGTCTTTCAATGCAATATGGCTTGGCCTAGAGAAGAGGTTTTCTCCACTAATGTGGAAAGAAATCAACTTGGGATTTCTTGTGAAGTCCATTTCCCGACGTCAACAACACTATCAACTATATATAGATACTAGATGGACAAGCGCGCTTCGCCGCGCCGCCTATTTATCGTTGTCAAATGGCCTGATGTCTCTATGATATTATCCATGCAGTTTTGTGGTGAAGACAGCTGCAGAGCGGTAAGCGGTGTGTACGACGTGGTTGGGCTCCTTGTGGGGGGTGCCCGTGCTGGTGCCGGCATTGGGAATGCTTGTCAAAAGACATTTTTTCTAGAGCTTAAGATTACCTAAAATTCTGTACAGGTTGAGCAATTTAATTAGCTTAAATAAACATGATGGATAGCAGATAAAAAGGTTGCTAACTTCAAAAAATGGTAAAGAAATGGCTTTAGTCTCTCTACAATGATGTCTGAACGAAAAAGCATCCAGTTACACAAAACACAGGAAGACACACATGCTCAGTCATGCATGTATCCGTTTCGACAGACCGGCTGGCTGCATGCCTCCCTTGAAAGACTGAATCATCGGAAGCAGCATGGTTTAGAAGGACACTTGAAAAGGAGCTATAGCTCCATCTCGCCTATATCAGGACAATCACAGAGACGGAGAACTCACTATATTCCCAAGAGTACCCTAGAAACACTACATAGGTGATCCATACATATATTACCGGCAAATTCTAAACAAAACACTAAGCGAACATATTTGTTTAGGCATAGAATAAATGTTTCACAAGCTAAACTTAAGCTACACAAAACAAAAAGCAAAAAAAGCTTCAGCTGCTGAGCTATCATTAACTTCACGGGCGTGCTTCCATCCATCAGTTGGGAAATGTGTGTCGAACACCCGACAAAACTCTAACACCGGGATACCAACCAAGGCAGAGCAGTACCGGCTACCGGGAGGTCTACTCACCAGAGTTCCTATAGGAACAAACATCAGTTTTAGAACCGGTGGCATTGGCTGAATGGATGAAGACACAGTAAATATTTTCTGTTTCTGGCATAACAGTCAGAAGATCCATCCAGGTTACCACCTAAAAGTTGTTTCGAAGTTGAAGATTTGGAAAACTGCTAGTGAGTACAAAAAGAAAATTGCCGTCACCAAGGTATAAAAAAAGTTGACAGAAACATCATGTCAACTACCTTTTTGCCAGGGTGATTCCCTACATTGGAATTCACATCATCCATTGTACCAGCCCCAACTCCTTTACCTCCTACACAAACACCATGCCATCAGAATTGAAAATGCAGAACACAATAGCATCTGTTAAAATCTCAAATGCAAACCATAGAAGGAGCGGAGTAGACTACCCATATGGAACAGCAGTATGAAAGGTGTGTGTAGGCAAGCTCCCACCAACACTGTGCAAAGTTAATCCAAACGAATCATGAGAAGGCATATATGATGTTTACAGTAAGAAATGACTTACTAACCAAGGAAGTTTGGCGCACCTCAGAAGCACCTATGCCTGTGTCTTTCCTAGTAGGCACATCTTATGCAGATGCCTCTCCAGGATCAGACTTAGCGAAAATACTTGTTTCTCCCCCAAAACTAACGAAAACATTGCTGACCTCGAGGTAAAATTTATGGACCTGGAAGGAGATGTTCTCCTGCTGAAACAAAAAGCACAACACGAAGACATCAAAGACATACTTCCTTCGAACCAAAAAGTCAATTTCAGTGGGCAAGGTGTTAGATAGGCCGTATGATTCAGCCATCAAAGAAAGTGTCAGATGCCTCAGACAATCACCGTTGTTGTCCTGATCCCATTTCATTGAAACCAGTGTTCTCTCTCATTCAACAGCTAATGGGTGATTTGTGCCATGGAACCTGACATCAAAAATGAGCGGCGATTAGCATCTGAATCTTGGACGGTCCATTGCACACATCGGTAGGCACAAGCACATACCTGCCTTTGCCTTGCAACGCCACAATATCCGCATGATGAGAACCATTGCTACCGGATAGGCATAGAACCGATGCAAATAAAATAGCGAACCTAAACAACCATACCAGGGAGAATGTACAATCCAACCTAATCGTTGTCCATTTCTTTATTGGCTTTATAAGCCTGGACATGTCAAGAGCTAGTTATATACATGAATTAGTATTACAATCTAGTTAGTCAGAGCTAGGTTAGCTGATATATATACACATATGTAACCTCCTTGTGATCTGTGCGATTGGAAAATAACAGAAAGAAGCAAAGGCATGACATGTGCCTCTAGTAATCCAGATTGATTCACATGTGTTGATAGTAGATAAATTAATCAATCATCATGTTCTGGAAGCTCTCAGCCAAAAGTACCGGCCCGACCAATGCCAACAAACATGGCCATAAAGCTAAACCATGATCCACGGCAGCGAAAGAGCAATCAGCGATTAACCAAGTGACTGAATCAAAGGAAATGGAAAGAAGTCTATATAACCCCCTTAACTATCAGGTTTGGGACGGAAGACCCCCCTAACTTTAAAATGGGGCGCTTAACCCCCCCTAACTTTGCAATACCAGTCAATTGACCCCCTCAGCACAATAAAAGTGGTTTTGCTAGGCTGTATTGCTCGCATGGACAGTGGTTTAAGCCACGTGGGCGCTTGACTTTTGACAGAAATTTCATTAAGAACACAACCTACATGTCAGGCTCTCATACTCTCTTTCCTCTCTTTGGAATTTGGCCGCATGCACGGAGCTGGGCAGAGTAGACATGAAGAGAGACAAGCTGGGCAAATCGGGGACATCGAGGCTCCACGGCTCCACCGGAGCAGGGAAAAATGGGCGACGGCGGGGTTCCACCGGAGGTGGGCAAATCGGGGGACGGCACGTCTCGCTGGAGCAGGGAAAATAAGGGGACGGCGGGGCTTCCCAGAGCAGGGCAAATCAAAAACGGCGGGGCTCCACCCATCGCCGTGGAACTTCTCATGAGATCCCAGACAGCACATATAGCTTTCCTGCACGTAGCAAATTAATCTTTGAAGCGGCAGCACATATAGCTTACCTGCACTCCGTAACAATAGGATTCACACGATGGAAATTTAGTCTGCACAGAGAGGATTATGAGGAGGCTGCCGCAGAGTCCTGTGGTGGAACTGATCCGCAACAGCGGGAATTGTTGGCGAAACATTGTTTGAAGACAGCCAGCTGCAGATTGAACCAACGAGGATCTCCATCGACATTGGCGGCCAGAGCCGGAGGAGCAGCAAGCCGCGCCTGGAGAGGAGGGGCGCGTCACCGTCGTCGGCGGCCAGGGCCGAAGGAGTAGCGGGCTGCGCCGGGAGAGGAGGGCCGTGTCGCCGGTCGCCGTTGGCGGGCAGGGCCGGAGAAGTAGCGGGCTGCGCCGGGAGAGGAGGGGCGCGCCGCCGTCGCCGTTGGCGGCCGAGGCCGGAGGAGCAACGAGCTACGGCAAGAGACGAGGATGCAGCGACTCCTTGGCCCAATCAAGTCCACGTCAGCAATACCATTGAGCGAAACCGCTGTTGTAGTGCTAAGGGGGTCAATTGTCTGGTATTACATAATTAGGGGGGCTAAGTGCCCCATTTTAAACTTAGGGGGGTCTTCTGTCCCAAACCTGATAGTTAGGGGGGTTATATGGACTTCTTTCAAGGAAATGACGCCTCACTGAAGCAGAAAATCGTCGGCATAACCACTGAAAAAACAAACAAAGCCAGCGGCCACCAACAACTCTGCACAACACCCTGCAAACAAAAGAGCACACAACAAACAAAAAAAAACACAATCAAATGGAGCCAACGCAGCAAGAGGAACAAATGAATGATCAATTGAAAGTAAAAAAACAAAAAACAAAAGTGAACCTTCAGTTCCCAGCACAGCAACAACTCCAAGCAGCGGCAGCGCTGGCGGACGGCAAACTCAGCCAACTCAGTCGGCAGGCCCAAGAGCAGCACCCAGCCTATGGCGAAAATGGGAGCAGCGCTGGCTGGCGGACGGCAAAGTCACCCAACTCAGTCGGCAGACCAACCGAAGACTAAGAGCAGCACCTAGCCTATGGCGGAAATGGGAGCAGCGCACCAGTCAAAATTCCCAATCAATTCCCATCAGCGTCGCTCGACCATTACGTACATGCACTTGTCCATCGCAGCGCCTGACCACGATGTCCACCGGCAGCGCTCGGCAACGTCCATGGACTATGGTGCTCGACACCGCAGCGCTCGACCAGCTGTGAAGCGAGCTCCTTTTATCCTCCCGAACTTCTCTCTGGAGCGCCTTCACTTGGCCATCTAGTCAGGATCCCGCCGATCTTTGTGCCGAGGGACTTTCTCGATCTCGAGCCCTGCCAGCAACCGGCACGTGTGAACGCCGTGCCGCTGCTGGTTTCGCACCCACTGGAGGACTGGTTCAGGGCGAGGCCACGGTTGCACCGTCGACTGCAAGGTTGTCCACGCCGTGGCGGCGGAATCAGTAGAAGCTCAGGGGCCCATCCCTTCCACGAAGCCGACGCGCCGTCCCCGCCGGCTGTCATGGTGAGGGACGTGAGGAAGGGGAGCAGAGGCTCCAGCTAGCTCGGGACAAGGGATCTGGGCAGAGCCGCCGAACTCGAGGCAGAGGATAGGAGGGGGCGGCACAAGCGAGATGGAACCAGACCGAGACCCACATCGACTCAGGCAAGATCCAATTCCACACGCAATAGGTGAAGCCGACAGGCACTCCACAGCCACAGGGGACGGGTCACGGCCGAGCGCAAGAACCGCGCGTGGCGGCTGAGGCGAGCGGCGGGCGAAGCTGCATGCGGCGGCTCGGGAAACCCTAGGGGCTCAGAGGAAGAGCAGATGCTTCTGGTCCACGGGTCAAAGGAGCGGAGGAAACCGAGGAAGAAAGCCCGCAGCGCACGCGTAGACAAACCGGCTTACTATACAGTTTTAATGAAGGAATGTTTTCCTTCTCAAAAGAAATAAAAAACGTTTCACGGAGCGGCAGAGGCCTGAGAATGCAGGGATCGCAACAGGATTACTCTATGTAGTAGTTAATGTTGATTCAATGTGAACACGAAAATGATCTGTTGGGGTCATACCTGGCCATGGGCAGCCCGGCCTGAGGCCTAGCCCCAAGTCCAGCCCAAAAAAACTTGGGCCTAGGCCTAGAAATGTCGACCCGACACCCGGGCTGGGCCGGGCCTAGGTAGCCCGAAAATGCCATTTTACACTACGGCCTGGCCCATGGCCTGACGGCCCGATGGGCTTGGTGGGTAATTGGTTGGGCCTGAATTTCGAGCGTCGGGCTTTCCTCGGCATGGCCCGAGGCCCGGTCCAGTCCGAGACATGACTAGGTATAGTTGGGGTTGGCATGTGATAGAGAGGGCTCATGCTGTGGCCTTTATCTACCTACAGCTGAAGAGGGTTACCAGAACATCTGCATACCGCTTGCCACCTAGTGGAGGCGAGGGGAGAGACAAGATCGAGAAGAGGAAGGTGGTAGCGCTGGTTATAGTTTCACCCCGAGAGTTGCATGAACGCAGCGACTCGAGAGCCACTCTGCTCGCACCCGTTGTCTTCAAGAAACGCCGCGCTCCTTGGTTGTGTGCATCAACTGATCAACACACATAATTTTCAGGTCCGCATGCATGCATATCATATTTATTTAGCCGTAATTCAAATGTGTTACATGCATGTGTATACGAATCTGCGGGTAAGCAATCAAGAAGTCAAACTAAAGAAAAAAGAAGTCAAACTGAAGATGATAAATTGTCTTACAAACACAGTTCATACCTGCATATATGGAAATGTAAAGTTCATAAGAATAGTCTCATTACATACGCAATTATAACCAACCAACATCACAAAACTGCCATAGAAATGTTACTTTTTCCCTGACAAACAAATCATATTTATATATCCGGAATATTGTTGGATGTCCTATGCTAGCTCATGTAATTTTAGTTTTGATTTTGACACCTCCCACACTGAGACACATTTAGTCTGATATTTGGAGGACAAATGCGGCGGACCTCCTGGTATACTTCATCGCATAAAGAAGCAGCATCGCACATGTCCCACACGTCAATTTTCACGTTCTTAAGCTTACTGAGGCTGCGTATGGATATCAGCTGCTTGATCACTTCCATACATTCGTCTCCTCTTTCGATTAAACGGAACTCCATTTCTTCCACTGAATCACGGCTGATGTCATGTGCCACGGCCCTCTCTGGCGAACGACATGGACAAGCCAACGAGCATTTATCATAAACCTGGTGGTTTACAAAACAAGTAATTAGTCAAGACTGGTCCCGCCTTATACAGTTCGTCCTCTGGTTCCACTATCGGTAGATCAAACTGTTGATATGCTGCTGACGCCGGATGCAAGAGCGTGGGATGTTGATCTGGTGCATCACTTCTTCCCGGAGAATGTCGCTGCCAAGATTCTGCAAGTACCAATAAGCCGACTTGGTGGCGATGACTTCGCGTCCTGGCCATTCTCACGTTTTGGTCAATATACAGTCAAGTCGGCGTACTATCTTGCCAGATCAAATGCCTTTGCGGTTAGCTCCAGTTGCAGAGGGAAGGGGGCTTCATCTGCAGGACAATCAGATGCAAAGCGATGGAAAACCCTTTGGAGTATCAAAGCTCCAGGCAAGATGAAGATCACCTTGTGGCGCTTTGCCCACGACTGCCTGCCGTGTGGCCATCAGTTGCAGAAGAGGCACATCCCAGCTTCTCCACTTTGTATCTTCTGCAACCAATATGAATCGATTGAGCACGCTCTTCTCTTCTGCCAGTTTGCTAGAGAGGTTTGGCAACAGGTGAAGGGAGAGTACGAGGTTCATCTGCAGCGCCAGCGTTTTTCTTCCACGAGGACCTGGGTGTTGGAGTTCTTGGATCGATGCTCCAAGGTAGAAGCCACGGTGGTCGTGGTCACCATGTGGCATCTGTGGGATGCAAGAAACAAAACCCGTGAGGGAGAAGGGCCGGTGCATCCCAATTCAGTCGCGTCAAGAGTGAAAGCCTATGTGGAAATGATACTCCAACATCTCTACAAGCCGGCTACCTTACACAGGTGTGAGTCCTCTTCACCCAGCCTCAAATGGACTCCACCGCCGGAGGGAACGGTTATGATCAATGTCGACGCGGCTCTCTTTGCATCTTCCAGGCATATGGGGATTGGCATTGTGATCCGAGACCACATGGGAACCTTCCTTGCTGCTTGCAAGGAAAGTCTGAAGGAGGTCACCTTTCCTGAACTCGCGGAGGCACTTGCTCTTCGTCGAGCGATCCTCTTTGCCAGTGAAGAAGGCTTCTCCAATATCATCATCGGTTCTGACTGCCTTTTAGTGATCCAGCGTGTGCTAGCTACTCCAGTTGATAGATCGCTGATGGGTCCGGTGATTGAGGATATCAAATGGTTGGCACGGGGTTTTTCGTCTTGCGATTTTCGTCATGTCTACCGGAGACTCAATGTTGCAGCTCATTCCTTAGCTAGATCGTGTGCTAGTTTTTCCTGTTTTGTGTGGCGTGGTGTTACCCCGGAGTGTATCCGGCAGGACATTTGTAATGACAGTTTGATTATTTGATCAATAAAGCACACGTTTCCCTCAAAAAAAAAGTAATTAGTCAAGACTGAAGAGCCCACCGCGAAAAAGATTAGGCAGGAGTCCAAATAAACTTCGAAATACCGTCTGATGCCGCAATGATATTACAAGCTTCCTTACACGGCTAGCCCTCCTCAGGAGATGTAGTACTCTTGGTACAGCTCCATGGGGATTACATCTCAAAGATACTGATAGAGTGTCGCACTTGAGAAGATTGGTCGTGTCGTCCATGAATCTCACGAACTCATCTTCTTTCTGGCAAAATCAGCAAAGAGAACAAACTGGTTAATTATCGACGCAAGACATAATTTGATGACCACGAATAATAAATTTGTAAACTGGTGATAATCCATGCATACGCACCACGTCGGCATGCAGTCGCAGCTCATCGACCGTGTCGAACTGCCGCATCAACGTCGCCATTGCAGACCAGTCCGCCGCTTCTAGCAGCCGGAGATTGCGTACGGCTTCGGCGAAGACGAACTGCCCTATGTTGTACGAGGCCAGCTCGGCCAGGTTCGGGGCTGCGACATGGACCTCACCCAAGAGGGATACACGCAGCTCCTGGAGATTGGGGGCGGCGACGTTGACGCGGCGTGTCTCCCGGTCATAGAAGCGGAGGCGCCGGAGCGAGGCGGAGCTGATGGATACGTCGGAGTCATTTACCAGCCTGAAGAACAGCAGGCTGAGGTTTTGCAGGCGCGGGCACTGCGAGGAGACCAGGACCTCCAGCGCCCGGGCGTCCATGGTGGCTAGCCTTATGTCCATTTCAACAAGAGCCGCGAACACGCCGACCGGAGGGGGGCGGATGAGGAACCGGTGTCCGAGAACGAGAGACATGCTCGTCGCTCGCTCGAGCGGAGGCAGCTCGATCTCGCCCGGCGGTGGCTTATGGGCGGAGAGGAGGCCGATAGGCACGAGAAGGTCGAGCTCTCCGAGGAGGCGCCGCGAGGCGAAACGCAGCCACGCCGAGAGGCGGCGCGCCGGGACGTTGTCGCATTCGTAGGGCACGCTGATCTCTAGCCGGCGGAGATGAACGGACGGATCGGTGTTGTAGGCAGCAAGGGCGTCGTCTACGATGTCGAGGAAGGAAGAGGCGCCGTCATGGTTCAGGTCGTTGGGGAGCACGAGATCTGGGAGGCTTGCCCAGACGCGGCGCCAGCGGCGGGAGAGCGCGCTGGTGCGGACGGCGGCCGGGAACGAGCGAAGGTGGCTGAGGATACCGTGCAGAAGATCGTCTGGGAGATCGCTGATGCAGTCCCTCTCCCTATCGCATCGCTGCCGGCCGTGCTCCATGAGGCAAACTTTCGAGTTCTGATCTCGACCGAATCGTGCTTCAATGTGACTATGTTTAACAAAGTATTTAGGGTTTCGTGTCGTGACTATACATATCAGTCTGGAGGGTTACCAAATACCATTAGGTGATTATAACTTTACAAGTCTACTTACAATTCGCACATGGTCTAGAGGCTTACCAAAACCATTACCCAATTTCTAATACGTGCTATAGCACTGGCTTGTCTTACACGGTGCTCACCCTTCCGCTCCGTCCGATTAAAATCCTACTGCCAGATCAGTTTCGGACACGTTTCAACAAAGCCGAAGCGAATCCCCTTCTTCCTCTCGTGAGTCTCGTCTCTTTCTCTCCTCTCCGCTCGCTTCCGCTCTCTCCTCCGCCGCACTCCCCCGCGTTGCCCACATCAAATCGACCTCACCGTCGGCGAGTTGGTCTCCGGGAAGCCGTCTGCCAGGTCTCATGTAGTCTGGGGCACTAGGGGAGAGCAGAATCGGTGGTGGGAACTAGTGGATCGGCTCGTCCTCGCCCGATTTCGGTTCATTCGAGGTGGTGTTAGGTCTGGCTTTGGTGTCGTCTGCCAGATTCTGCGTCTGCTTCTCGTCGGTGTTCTTCGTCAAGTGCCGGTGAGTGCCTCGATTCGGCGCATTTGGGCCTCTAATGTTTCCGATTTTGCGTTTTCCTGTGATGCGCGCTCGGTTTTTTTTGCGGTGGAGGTACATCCCCCATCCCCGGCTAGGTAGCAATTCATGTCCCCCGTGAGTCCGTTCTAGTTCCCCCACCCACGAATTTTGATTACACTGTTAGTTCGTTCTAGCTCAGGTGTCGTTGTTTCTGCAATGCTTCATACATGCCTTCCGTGTGTGTCCGTACTTTTTTGTAGTGTAGGTGTTGATTATGTGAACGAATAATCTCCAGAGTATATTGCTCAGCTTTTAATTCAGTTTTTGTTCAGGTTGTATTCAAATAATTTTGAGATTCATATGGCAGACAAGTCAAATGTTGTAGATCTGGTTTGTAGGTTGATAGGTTTTGTGATTTGCACTCATGTGTTTCATTGTAGCATGTATAAAACTTGGTAGCTAAGTACTTCTCTGTATTTTTAATATTTTTTGTTGCATGGCAAAGGATGTATATTTTCATGCATGTAATGTATATTTTTAACTGTCTGTGTTTTTCCAGTGTATATTCATCTGCAGAATATATATTCCCATTTGTAGGATGTATATCCTTATACTTATGATGTACATTTTCTAATTTGGGTGTTGTTTTTCAAGCTTTAGCTGTCTGCATAGGATGCATATAATGTATTTTTTTACGGTCTTTACTTGCCAGTGTATATTCATCTGCAGAATGTATATTTCCCTTTTTATAGGATGTACATCCTTATATATATGATGTACATTTTTCTAATTTTCTGTGTTGTTCTGGAAGTTTCATCTGTAGCTAACTGCATAGGATGTATATTCACTGTTTATTTCCATGTTGGGTGGTAGAGTACGAGTGATAGCGAGCGAGGTTAATATGGCTGAGCAGAGTTGGGGTTAAGAATGAAGAGTGACCACTTCTTTTACCTGGCGGTCGTTGGTTGTATTGCGGTCATGGCTGATGAAGGCGTGCTGCTGTTGGTGTGAGTCTGTGATCGGTGTCGGAAACGACATCTACCATGACCACCACCCGGACACCCTCCGTAGAATACATGTTTGGTCGCCTACACCGCCGTACGGTGATTGTGGATGCCTGTGGCTGCTGTTTTTTTCGGGTGTACCTCTGGGTCTGGTGATGATTGGCTGGGCAGGGCAATTATGGCCACTGTTTGCATGGCGGGTTTTTTGCATTCACCTGTAGGGGGAGGGGGTAGCATGTACAATGTTTATGCTTAGGATGTACATTTTCCCAACTTTCTGATTTTACTCAAACTTTTTAGCAAACTATTTTGTCTAAGTGTTGTATATTCAACTGCATAGGATGTAATAATATGTAGCTAACTTCTGTTTTGATCTATGCAGGTTTTTTTGGACAATTTTACTTTATCTGATCAACTAAGCTGTAATGAAACCAGTCAATCCAATTGTAAGTTCGGTTCCCTCAATTTTTTTCATTCAATGTTGACTAGGATGATTTAGGGGGTTTAATACTTATGGTGCTTTGTTTTCTTTTCTTTTTGCAGAAACATTCTAAGACCCCAAAGAGCCGGCAGAAAAGTAACACTAAATTCAAAAGGATGAAGCAGAGGTTACAGTATAAAAATGTGTCTGCGGGTAACGGGCAGGAAGAGCAATCACCATTGCAGAGTGTCCCTCCTTTGCATGATGTGCACCCAATTGCATTTGAGCCAGCTCAAACAGTGGATTGCCCATCAGTTGAAGAAGAAATCCCTGGGGTAGACACTAATGTTGCTTCCAAGAAAAAGAAGGTACATGATAACAAACTTGCTTCTACTTACCGTTTCCTCTTTGTTTTTTTATTTTTTGCATGCAATTGGTGGGTGTGCTCTGATGTGAAGTTTATATTTGATGCTGGTCAACTTATTCAACCGTTCTTCTCCAATGAAGGTTGTGAGGGTTTGCAAGGGGATGACGACCAAGCAGCGTACCTTGATCAGTGAAGCAGAATTTACCGCCATCCTAAGCATGAAATGCTCCAAACTAATACCAGAGTTATGCAGATTCCTGATGGAGCACTTCGATCCAGTCGCATGTGTTCTTGATTTTGGTCATAGGGGGAAGATACCTGTTGATGTCCAGTCAGTTGTCAATGTAATGGCAGTACCCATGGGTAATTTCCCTGTCCCATACAAGTAAAATATTGAAGCAACAAGTTCTGTTCTATAGATGATGGGGATCAACAATGGCAAGCAACCAACTATCACAGCTGTGGAGTTGCAATTAGGGGAAACATATCCTGATGCTGCTGCTTACTTGAGGAAAATTATCATTTACCTAATCTCTTATGTGTTTGCTCCCACTACTGGAATATATGTCAATCCAAAGTGTTACCAGGCGGTTATTAACACAGAAGCAATCCCAAGGTTGAACTGGGCAAGATTTATTATTGACATCCTCATTCAGACCGCGAATGCTAAAGGAAGCAAGAATTGGTTTAAGGCTTGCATGCCATACCTCATGGTTAGTTTTTTGTGTTTTTGACTGTTTTTCTTTTTCCACACATTTCTCAATGGTTGTAGATAACACATACTGATTTGCACTTTCTAATTTGGTTTCTAGGTCCTATATGTTGATTCATTGCAAACAGATGTCGTAAATGTACCAGTTGGTGGACCTCGCATATGTGTCTGGACAAACAAGCTCATAAGGCGTGTCGTAGAGCTGGACACTAACACGGATGGATCGTTTGGAAAATTACCGGTACTACCCCGCTTTTCCTTGTTCTGGTGATTTTTTTATAGCATAAGATTCTGGTGAAAAGTATTTCTCTGTTTTTTGATATTTGTTTTGCATGCATAGGATGTATATTTTATACAAATTTTCTGATTTTGTACATGTAGCTAACAAATGTTTCTTAAATTTTTTTGTTATTAGGATGTATTTTTTTGTGTAGGATGTACATGCTTTATACATATGATGTTTTATTTTTGTACCTTCAACCCTATAGCTGATTTGTGTCTCTGATTCGATTTATACATAAGAAAGAGAATTTGATCAATATAAAACTATAGCTATTTTTTCACCTTTTTGCATTTTGGAGAAATATACACTGAAGCTTCAAATAAGTTCCAATTGTTACCCTTTTTGCAAATTTACATATAAACTGCACTGTTCCATAGGTTTTTTACCCTCCATACGTTCCATTATATGATGATTATAATTTTTATTGATAGCATGTATTTTTATATCACTTGCATGATCTCATTTGTTGACAATTTTTCTTTTAAATGTCCCCAGCTCAAGGCTTGCTTCAGGAACAAGCCATTTTTTTTTTCTGTTGAACCCCCTGTTGTAGACATGTTTATCAAACGACATGCACCAGTATCTCCAAATGATGAAGTAAGTCTTACCATTTTGTTACTTCTAGCGGCATGTTCGACTTGTTATTATAAATACACTAGATTTTTCACTATCCTTTTTTATCTTTTCTTATGTAACAGCAACTGGTAATATACAGAGAAGCTGTTTCTAGCATGTGCAATGTGTTTGAGGATGGTCTTGCAGAATTTGTGAGGTCATTCGTAGTTAATTCAGGGAAGGAAAGCTCTGAAAATCCTCACCAGGCAGAGGAAGATGTGCAGAACATTAGCAAGAAGAGACGTCGTACAAGGCAGAAGCTAGGTGACAGAAGCTAGGAATGAGGAGGAGGTGTTACTGGACCACATGGCAGGTGCCACAGAAGTGGAGGGTGTTCCAGAAATTGGGAATGTTGCAAAGTCTAAGAAAAGAAAACCATATGACAAAATTATTGCTGCTGCAAGGCTGAAGAAGAAGAAGATGAGAGGTTCTGAAATTAATCCGGAAGAGCATGTTGTCATTGAAGATCATCAGGATAATTTTGGCACTGAAGTGCATAAGGAGGAAGCGCGACTGCAAATTTGTTTGAAGAAAAGGCATTTGGTTGTCAAACTGATCACATAGTAGGAAACTCTGAACTTGCTGAAGATAAACAACAAACACGAAGCAATGTACAAATGGAAGAACCTGTAGAAGTCAACAAGGATGTGTCAGCTGTAGCTACTCGGGAGACAGGAGTATCCCTTCCACAGACCAACATGGGTGATGCCCTGAGGAATCTCCAAGTTTATGGTACAGGATCTCAGTCAAGCACTGAAACTCCTCCAACTGTTAATAATATGGAAGAAAGTAAAGGGAGCCAAGAGGAAGAGGGTAGCCAAGGTTCAGGCCAACTTAGAACAAGGAGAAAGAAAACAGATTCTTGTAGCCCGATTGGCAGGAGGCCTGTCACTAGATCAATGTCACCCATTAAGCAAGATGTTTCCGCCAGCCCGATTGGGAGGAGCCTCACAAGATTTGCTACTGCTGAAGAGGCACGGGCCAATGCTAGACTGGACAAGATTTCTAACTCGCCATCAAGCGATCAAAGTCACAACCCTATTCATGCTGCAAAGCTTGACAGAGGGATAGCCAAGGAATTGGCTGTTCAAACTCCAAATGAAACAGATCATCAGAGAAAGGTGAGAGAGCTGGCAGAACATTGCCCATCGTTTGATCTCGGTTTCAGTCAAGTGGAAGAAATACTAAGTGAGCAAAAAGACAGTGAACATGCAGTAGATGCGCAAGCAGTACCAGAGAGGGCAGTAGCTGATCAAACAGTAGGTCATCAACCAGTAGTTGAGCAAGCACTAACTGAGCAAGCACTAACTGAGAAGACAGTAACTGAGCAAACCATACCTCAGAAAACAGTAGCTGAGCAAGCTCTACCAGAGAAAGCAGTACCTAACCAGCATTTGTGGGCAACGAACTACAGTGAGTCAAAAATTGATATCTCAAAATATCAAACGGTGCACATAAGTACGCCAATGCAGGACACCAAGTAAGTTCTAACATATGCTTTTTAATTGTTCTTCTCAATGTATTCTATTACTTCTTTCTACAGGAAAGTACATTCACCTTACTAACATTTTTTCTTTACAAGGTATGACTGTGGATACTTCGTTCTAAAGTTCATTGAAGAATGGAATGGGAGAAAGATGCTAGCATTTAGAGGTTCAGACATGCCAGCTCTCAGGAAGCTTAACTTGAATAAATGGGTGGACTTTCAGAAGAACACAATCAACTGGGAGGAACTTCTCTTCTCATAAGAAGTTAACCAGTGGTACATTCTTCATGAATGGCTCAAAGGTACTACTTTTGTGGAGTACAAAATGTATTTTTCATGTTTTACATGTAAATTCAGAATTGGATATATATTTTTTCTCCATGATTGTGATGAACAATCTAGCAATTACAAAGCATGTATTTTCAGCATGTAAATTCAGATTTTATGAATGTTTTAAGCATAATCTCTGTAAATAATTGATGTCCATGATTAAGCACCGAAATTACATGAATGTAATTATTTCACAGAACTTGGATATAAGACACCAAATCATAATTCCCAGTGCAACATATAGTTTAACATTGGACAATGTATAAAATAAATTATTCACAAAGAATAAATCCACCAGTACTTGATAACATGAACCAAATATGAATTCCCTTATGTGATTACACCATTCCACGGAAGAAGTCAAATTCTTTGGGCTCTGGTGCTGGTGTTATCTTATCTTTGCACGTAGCCGCAGTGTGTTGATTAGACCCGCATACGCTGCATTTGACAACTTTGGATGACTTCAAATGCAAACCAGACTGTTTTCTTTTCTCTGCTGGACGACCTTGCTTTGTAACATACACTGGATCCTAAACATGATCAAACTGCGAAAAACTATCAAGCCCACCATCATTTGCCCCTTCTCCATCTTGTGCATCATCTTGAGCAGTAGTAGCATTTTTTCTTTCCTTACGTTTAGCAGACTCCGAAGCTTTCATGTCTAACAATTCTTTCTCTAAAGCTTGCATGTATTTATCTGCTAGCGCCTTCCCCTTATCAGATGTTGATGCAATTTTGGCTACTTTAGTGAAATCATTGCACATAGTTCCATAACGTAGCTGCTGCCTTTCTTTGTTACTCATTTTTTTGTCTACTGGTACCTTTGGCAATTCCAATTTCTCCTCCATGATAATTTCCTCTGGTATTCTCCACCTCTTGAGGATGTACTTCTCTGGAATTCTGTCAATGTTACCCAATTGCATCATCACTCTAAAAATATGGCAGCACAATAACCCATCCCTGCTGAACTTGCAGCACTCGCAGTTGTAATTTTCAGCTTCCAAATTAGCCTCTACCTTGTAGCTTCTACTGCCATAGCCATAAACATAATTCTTGATAGGGCTAACATCGTACGTTTCATGACCAACATGCTGTACATTATAAGATGTCACTTTACGAAGCTCCGCACGAAAGCGCAAGTAAATGGGCCGTGTATACACCTGCAAGGCTTGCTCTTCAACTGGAAAATCTCCCCACGCCCTAAGAGTCTTGTCTTCATCCTTGAATTCAACTGCATCCTCCGCTACATCAATCTTTTCTTGCAACTTCATGTACTGAAGGAAGAAATGATGCAAATTGTTATGCGGGTCAATGTAAGTTTTCAAAACAGCGTTGAACCCCTCACTACGAGTAGTAGTCTGTAGGAACGAAAAGAACCTTTCTTTGAAGTAGGCTGGCACAAAAGTGGCTCTAATATGATATAGATCATAGAGATGTGTGTTGTCCACTACATTGTGTTTGGTAATCATTTCTGCCCACCTAGTTTCGAACTCTTCAACCGACATGCCGTAATCAATTATCTCGTTCAACTCTCTCCTTAGCTCCTCATGTTTTGACAAGAAGTTGCCCAAAAAGGCCTACGCATTTTGCATAATGTGCCACCTACAATTCCGGTGGCAGCAATTTGGAAATGAGACGAGAACTGCACTTCTCATTGCCGCATCTTGATCAGTTATGAAGTTATCTGGCTGCAGACCACCCATAGCCTCAAGAAACTCCTGAAACAACCAGACAAAACTCTCCATGTTCTCATTCTTTAGGAACCCACATCCTAGCTGGATTGTTTGACAGTACCTATTGATTCCAACGAATGGTGCGAACGGCATATTGTACATGTTGGTCATGTAGGTGCTGTCGAATGAGAGACAATCACTGTAATTTTTGTAAGCAGCAATCGCTGGCCCATCTACCCAGAATATGCGGTCCACTTTGTCCGCATGATCTGTATGTATGTTGAAATAGAAATCTGGGTCTTCTTTTCTTATCCTTGCAAAGTGAGCTAGCAACAGGGACATGTCTTTGTGCATGTGTTATTCATCAATTTTAGCCATGAAATTTCTCACATCCTTACTGTCATAGGGTACATTTGCGAGACCGCCATAGACCTCTCCCATAATCCTCATTACCCTGCCAGCAGATAGATTCACCTTATGCCAGAGCTGAACAAATTCCTTCTCTTCCTTAGGTATACCTTTATGAGATCTCAAATACTTTTTCAAGGAAAACTTCTTCATCAAACTGTGATTGTGTTCTTCAATGAAGTATGTGACATACCACTTTGTTCCTCTCCTTTTAATCCTCAATTTGGCTTTGCATTCAGTTTTCTTAGTGATGCTTCTGTTCCTTTGCCTAACAGGTGGTGCTTCTAACTTATTGATGTCTTCATTTTTTCCACTCTTGTTGCAAACAAATAGCTGTTTGTCTCTTTGATCATCAATTTTCGAAACCTTGGATGTACTGCATTTGATGGAAAACCCAATCTTCTTAGCATATCGGTTGTACTGCATCTTCGCATCCTCCCATGAATCATAGATCTTCCCTTTGAAAGGAGTTTCAACTTCAGTTTGGCTGCATGGTGTTGACTGGACTTCACCCTCAGCTTCATCACCGCCGGAATCATCAGTTGATAGTGTTTCACCAGTTTCCGGGTTTGTGTCAGCAGAAGCACCAGTGTTGCTTCCACTCACATGCTTGCTATGTTCTGAGCTTTTGGTCACATCTGGATTGCTCAAGGTCCCTTGTATGCTGCATGTCTATTTGCAAATCATTGAACAAACTGACATCTTCGATTACCCAGTCACCTTCAATTGCTGGTTCATTTAGATCTAGTGCTCTTGTAGAATATTTTGGATCCATATATGCAATCAAAGTTGTGTATGTCTTAGTTCATATTGTACAAAATGTTTAAGTCTACCCAAATCACTTGAGCATATCAAGTACATTTAAAACACCAGGATACCATAATTTCTTTTGAGCATTTTCACTTGAGGATTTTTAGATGTGAACTAACCATTTTATTACAATCAAATACACAGGTTCTGAAGTGGTGCTGCATGCGATTTTGGAGTGCTTTTAGGGGTAAAATTCATGATGGCTTCAGAAATGCTTCTTTTTTATGTCCTGCTCCCAACTGAAAACTTCATGGAATGATGCAAACAAGTAGATGTATAAAGCATGCAAAACAGAAGTGCTCTTTGGGTGTATAAACCTAGCTTCCATGCAAAGTTTCTGGATCAGTATGTTTGCTATGTTAAGTATGACACATATCTAGCTTAGTTTCCATGTTCTTTTGTGTTCTGGATCAATACATCTGATGCATGCACTGGTATGTACATGCCAAGTTCTCTTTGGGTGTATAAAATTACCTCCAATGCCAAGGTCTGGATCAATATGATGCTATCTTAAGTTTGACAGGTGAGTAGCTTAGCTAACTTTGCATGTTTTTTTGTCCATGTTCCTATAAAATTACATGCTTTTTCCTCAGCATGAATACTTTTTCATGAATATGATGGCTCAGTTGTTCCAGATCTTGGGCCATAGAAGTAAGAAACACATGTACTGGAAGGTTTGGGAGTTTGGGGGGGAATAGGGGGTGAGATAAGAACAATTTGTTACCTCCAGGTTCTTTGTCCCCAGAATGTTTCTTCAGATCTGCCCAGGTTTGTTCCCAGAATCTTGTTTCTTCAGATCTGCTAGAAGTACTGGGAGGTGGATGGAGAAGTTTTGTTTCTTGATGAACTTGGAGGTGGAAGATGTATATTCCACTGACGGTGGAAAAAGTTTGTCCTCCAGCAATGGTGGTAGTCTTGGTAGAAGAGTCTTGGTAGAACCTCTCCTGGCAGCAATGGAGGTAAGATCTGAAGCCGTCGTGAGGAAGAAGGATAGGAGCTAGGGTTTCAGGAAGGAATTGGTCAGGGGGTGTCTGTTTCTCCCGTTGGCAAGTATATTTATTTCTGTCGTGAGGCGTTGTGTGGTCGTGGGGATGTTCCTTTTTCTGTTGACCGAGTCAAAAAAACGGCGTGCAAGTTGGCATGTGAGGCCGAGGGACCACTTTCTATTTTGGGATAGGCTGGTGGGACCACATGCTATTTTGGGTAAAAAACGATTCGGACATGGGGGTCACCGTGGTAGACTATATGGTGCTATATCACTGTGTCATTACTCCTAGCCGATTAAGAGTCTATGTACACTTTTCCGCGTGACAGCTACCTGAATAGCTCCTTCACGGTGACAACACTCACGACAAGCACTTGGGCACCATCACAAAATCATCACACACATCCACCGGGTAAGAAATCGTCTATCATTGCACAATCTTCGCCAAGTTTAGGGCTATTTTCATCGTTTATTTTCTTTGCCTCTTTTCTCAGGAGTGGATAAATTAATAACCGTGTGTGTAGTGTATACTCTAGAGTTCCTTCTGATATCCCGGTTTACGTGTGTTGTCTCATCGCCTTCCACCACGATGTAGTTTCCTCATCAGTGTTGTATAAATACTTGTACACAATTCGATATGGCTCGTAGCAAGAAGATCACTCTCCTCTCTCTGTGCCTGCTAGTGTCTGCCTGCGCAATGTCGCCCTATTGAGCATGCATCTTGAGTGGTGGAGGAGGAGCAAGCCTGTCCGGTGGTGGAAGAGTACATGTCCCTCCCAATGCAGGACCATGAAGCTGGCTCCTTCCCCTCGTACTCCGGTTGGTCGTCCTCAGATGACGACTACGAAAGGAATTTTGAGGATGACGAGGACGCGGTGATGCGACCAGGGATGGAGATCAGCTAGTTCTGACCCCCTCATACTAAGATTGCCCCCCTTATACTTCATTCCTGGCTCCGTCCCTGGATGCGACGCCAGAAGATGAGTCATCTCAGCTCGAATGGTGGTTGGAGTCTGAGCGGTAGGACAGGAAGAAGGAGGAGGACGAGATGCTCTGGGAGTCCTTAGAGAAACGAGAGCGCGGGGCGATGTCTGGCAATTGTAGGATAACGTTGCATAGAAAACAAAATTTCCTACCGCGAGAACGCAATCCAAGCCAAGATGCAATCTAGAAGACGGAGCAACGAGGGGATGATCAAGACTAACCCTTGAAGATTTCCAAAGCCTATAAGAGTAGGCTCTTATTGCTGCGGTAGACGATCACTTGCCGCTTGCAAAAGCGCGTAGAAGATCTTGATCACGGTGCCACGATTGGGCAGCACCTCCGTACTCGGTCACACGTTCGGTGTTGATGAAGACGACGTCCTTCTCCCCGTTCCAGCGGGCAGCGGAAGTAGTAGCTCCTCCTTGAATCCGGCAGCACGACGGCGTGGTGGTGGTGGCGGTGGAGATCTACGGCGGAGCTTCGCTAAGCGTGCGGGAGAAGAGGAGGAGAGAGGGGGTGGCTAGGGTTTGGGAGAGGGGGTGGCCGGCCACCTAGGGGTGCGGCCAAGCTATGGGCTTGTGGTGGTCAGCCCCCTCTCCTATGCCCCTCATTATATAGGTGGAAGCCTGATACGTGTACAGCACGCGTCCGTTGGGAACCCCAAGAGGAAGGTGTGATGCGTACAGCGGGAAGTTTTCCTCGCATGAAACCAAGGTTTATCGAACCAGAGAGCCAAGAAGCACGTTGAAGAGATGGCGGCGAGATGGCACGTGCAACACGTGCCACAAACAAACCAAGTACTTTGCCCCAACGAAACAGCGAGGTTGTCAATCTCGGTTTGCTGTAACAAAGGATTAGATGTATAGTGTGGATGATGATTGTTTGCAGAAAACAGTAGAACAAAGGTAGATTGTATTTAAGTATAGAGAATTGGACCGGGTCCACACCACTAGAGGTGTCTCTCCCATAAGATAAACAGCATGTTGGGTGAACAAATTACAGTTGGGCAATTGACAAATAAAGAGGGCATGACCACGCACATACATATTATGATGAGTATAGTGAGATTTAATTGGGCATTACGACAAAGTACATAGACCGCTATCCAGCATGCATCTATGCCTAAAAAGTCCACCTTCAGGTTATCATCCGAACCCCTTCCAGTATTAAGTTGCTAACAACAGACAATTGCATTAAGTATTGCGTGTAATGTAATCAATAACTACATCCTCGGACATAGCATCAATGTTTTATCCCTAGTGGCAACAGACATCCATAATCTTAGAGATTTCTGTCACTTCCCCATTCACGGAGACATGAACCCACTATCGAGCATAAATACCCCTCTTAGAGTAAAAACTTGGCCAGAGCCTCTACTAATAACGGAGAGCATGCAAGATCATAAACAACACATAGATATAAATTGATAATCAACATAACATGGTATTCTCTATTTATCGGATCCCAACAAACACAACATATAGAATTACAGATAGATGATCTTGATCATGTTCGACAGCTCACAAGACCCGACAATTAAGCACAATGAGGAGAAGACAACCATCTAGCTACTGCTATGGACCCATAGTCCAGGGGGTAGACTACTCACACATCACTCCGAGGCGACCATGGCGGCGTAGAGTCCTCCGGGAGATGATTCCCCTCTCCGGCAGGGTGCCGGAGGCGATCTCCGAATCCCCCGAGATGGGATTGGCGGCGGCGTCTCTGGAAGGTTTTCCGTATCGTGGCTCTTGGTACCGGGGTTTCGTGATGAAGGCTATTTGTAGGCGGAAGGGGGTCGGGTCGCGAGGCCGGAGACAGGTCGGCGCGCCAAGGGTGGGGCCGCGCCGCCTCCCTCCTGGCCACCTCGTGGCCCCACTTCGTTGACTCTTCGGTCTTGGAAGCTTCGTGGCAAAATAGGACCCTGGGCGTTGATTTCGTCCAATTCCGAGAATATTTCCTAACTAGGATTTCTGAAACCAAAAACAGCAGAAACAAGAATCGGCACTTCGGCATCTTGTTAATAGGTTAGTTCCAAAATGCACGAATATGACATAAAGTGTGCATAAAACATGTAGATATCATCAATAATGTGGCATGGAACATAAGAAATTATCGATACGTCGGAGACGTATCAGCATCCCCAAGCTTAGTTTCTGCTCGTCCCGAGCAGTAAACGATAAACAAAGATAATTTCTGGAGTGACATGCCATCATAACCTTGATCATACTATTGTAAGCATATGTAGTGAATGCAGCGATCAAAACAATGTAAATGACATGAGTAAACTAGTGAATCATATAGCAAGGACTTTTCATGAATAGTACTTCAAGACAAGCATCAATAAGTCTTGCATAAGAGTTAACTCATAAAGCAATAATTCATAGTAAAGGCATTGAAGCAACACAAAGGAAGATTAAGTTTCAGCGGTTGCTTTCAACTTATAACATGTATATCTCATGGACATTGTCAACATAGAGTAATATAACAAGTGCAATATGCAAATATGTAGGAATCAATGCACAGTTCACACAAGTGTTTGCTTCTTGAGGTGGAGAGAAATAGGTGAACTGACTCAACAATAAAAGTAAAAGAAATGTCCTTCAAAGAGGAAAGCATCGATTGCTATATTTGTGCTAGAGCTTTGATTTTGAAAACAAGAAACAATTTTGTCAACGGTAGTAATAAAGCATATGTGTTATGTAAATTATATCTTACAAGTTGCAAGCCTCATGCATAGTATACTAATAGTGCCCGCACCTTGTCCTAATTAGCTTGGATTACCGGGATTATCGCAATGCACATGTTTTAACCAAGTGTCACAAAGGGGTACCTCTATGCCGCCTGTACAAAGGTCTAAGGAGAAAGCTCGCATTGGATTTCTCGCTATTGATTATTCTCAACTTAGACATCCATACCAGGACAACATAGACAATAGATAATGGACTCCTCTTTTATGCATAAGCATGTAGCAACAATTAATTTTCTCATATGAGATTGAGGATATTTGTCCAAAACTGAAACTTCCACCATGGATCATGGCTTTAGTTAGTGGTCCAATGTTCTTCTCTAACAATATGCACGCTCTAACCATAAAGGTGGTAAATCTCCCTTACTTCAGACAAGACGAACATGCATAGCAACTCACATGATATTCAACAAAGAGTAGTTGATGGCGTCCCCAGGAACATGGTTATGGCACAACAAGCAACTTAATAAGAGATAAAGTGCATAAGTACATATTCAATACCACAATAGTTTTTAGGCTATTTGTCCCATGAGAAATATATTGTAAAGGTAGAGGAATAGAAATTTTAAAGGTAGCACTCAAGCAATTTACTTTGGAATGGCGGAGAAATACCATGTAGTAGGTAGGTATGGTGGACACAAATGGCATAGTGGTTGGCTCAAGGATTTTGGATGCGTGAGAAGTATTCCCTCTCGATACAAGGTTTAGGCTAGCAAGGCTATTTGAAACAAACACAAGGATGAACCGGTGCAGCAAAACTCACATAAAAGACATATTGTAAACATTATAAGACTCTACACCGTCTTCCTTGTTGTTCAAACTCAATACTAGAAATTATCTAGACCTTAGAGAGACCAAATATGCAAACCAAATTTTAGCATGCTCTATGTATTTCTTCATTAATAGGAGCAAAGTATATGATGCAAGAGCTTAAACATGAGCACAACAATTGCCAAGTATCACATTACCCAAGACATTTTAGCAAATACTACATGTATCATTTTCCAATTCCAACCATATAACAATTTAACGAATAAGAAACTTCGCCATGAATATTATGAGTAGAGCCTAAGGACATACTTTTCCATATGCTACAGCGGAGCGTGTCTCTCTCCCACACAAAGAATGCTAGGATCCATTTTATTCAAACAAAACAAAAAAAAAAACCGACGCTCCAAGCAAAGCACATAAGATGTGATGGAATAAAAATATAGTTTCAGGGGAGGAACCTCATAATGTTGTCGATGAAGAAGGGGTGCCTTGGGCATCCCAAGCTTAGACGCTTGAGTCTTCTTGATATATGCAGGGGTGAACCACGGGCATCCCCAAGCTTAGAGCTTTCACTCTCCTTGATCATGTTGTATCATCTCCCTCTCTTGATCCTTGAAAACTTCCTCCACACCAAACTCAAAACAACTCATTAGAGGGTTAGTGCATAATCAAAATATACATGTTCAGAGGTGACATAATCATTCTTAACACTTCTGGACATTGCACAAAGCTACTGAAAGTCAATGGAATCGAAATATCCATCGAACATAACAAAACAGGCAATGCGAAATAAAAGGCAGAATCTGTCAAAACAGAACAGTTCGTAAGACGAATTTTATTGAGGCACCATACTTGCTCAAATGAAAATGCTCAAATTGAATGAAAGTTGCGTACATATCTGAGGATAACTCACATAAATTGGCATAATTTTATGAGTTACCTACAGAGAATTTTGCCCAGATTCGTGACAGCAAAGAAATCTGTTTCTGCGCAGTAATCCAAATCCAGTATGAACCTTACTATCAATTACTTTACTTGGCACAATAAAACACTAAACTAAGATAAGGAGAGGTTGCTACAGTAGTAAACAACTTCCAAGACACAAATATAAAACAAAGTACTGTAGTAAAAACATGGGTTGTCTCCCATAAGCGCTTTTCTTTAACGCCTTTCAGCTAGGCGCAGAAAGTGTGTATCAAGTGTTATCGAGAGATGGAGCATCGTTATCATAAGCTCCCCCATCTGTAGCCGTACTAAGGGTTTTGTCAATTTTAGGCCTATAATATTATTTTTTTGGTTTAGGCACTTTAGAGACATACATAAACTTTTGCTCCTTACCCACATAAGCTTTCTCCTTATATTTAAGAGAAGAAAAGGTTGATCCCAAGGCTTCCATAGCTTTTTCAAGTTCGCTAATCCTATCGGTTTGATTATCATGGACAACACAAGTTTCTAGGACACTAATTCTTTCATCAATTCCTCCTAAGGATTTATCAAGTTCATCAGTTTTATCAAGTAACATTTCCAATTTAGTTTCTGTACTTGGAAATTTTTTCTCTATGGTTTCCAATTTTTTCATAGCATCTTCAAGAGAGATTTCAGTTTTAACTTCATCAACAGGGGGTATTCCAAATAGACTCTCAATAATGCAGCTAGCTTCTAATGCAGGAGTACTTAGGAAGTTACCTTTCGCGAGACAATCAAGAACATACCTATTCCAGCTAGAGACACCAACATAAAAATTCCTAAGTAGGATAGTGGTAGAGTGTTTCTTAGTGCACCTATTATGGGCATCACTAATTCTATACCAAGCATCTCTTAAACATTCTCCCCCTCGTTGCTTAAACGTACGAACTTCAACTTCAGGATTAATCATTTTAGTAGTAGTAAATAAAGCAAACTAGATAAAGTAAATGCAAGTAACTAATTTTTTTTGTGTTTTTGATATAGCAAACAAGACAGCAAATAAAGTAAAACTAGCAACTAATTTTTTTGTATTTTGATTTAGTGCAGCAAACAAAGTAGTAAATAAAACTAAGCAAGACAAAAACAAAGTAAAGAGATTGCGATGTGGAGACTCCCTTGCAGCGTGTCTCATGGACTCCACCTTCCATAGTGCCATTCTTCCGGACTTTTCTAGAACCTTCTAGAACCTGCCATAAATGCACCGGATCATTTCCAAACTTGGAATATGACTTCCTATATATGAATCTCATTCTCCGGACCATTCCGGACTCCTCGTGATGTCCGGATCTCATCCGGGACTCCGAACAAATATTCGAACTCCATTCCATATTCAAGTTCTACATTTCAACATCAAACCTTAAGTGTGTCACCCTACGGTTCGCGAACTATGTGGACATGGTTGAGTACTCACTCCGACCAATAACCAATAGCGGGATCTAGAGATCCATAATGGCTCCCACATATTCAACGATGACTTTAGTGATCGAATGAACCATTCACATACGATACCAATTCCCTTTGTCACGCGATATTTTACTTGTCCGAGGTTTGATCTTCGGTATCACTCTATACCTTGTTCAACCTCGTCTCCTGACAAGTACTCTTTACTCGTACCGTGGTATGTGGTCTCTTATGAACTTATTCATATGCTTGCAAGACATTAGACGACATTCCACCGAGAGGGCCCAGATATCTATCCGTCATCGGGATGGACAAATCCCACTGTTGATCCATATGCCTCAACTCATACTTTCCGGATACTTAATCCCACCTTTATAACCACCCATTTACGCAGTGGCGTTTGATGTAATCAAAGTACCTTTCCGATATAAGTGATTTACATGATCTCATGGTCATAAGGACTAGGTAACTATGTATCGAAAGCTTATAGCAAATAACTTAATGACGAGATCTTATGCTACGCTTAATTGGGTGTGTCCATTACATCATTCATACAATGATATAACCTTGTTATTAATAACATCCAATGTTCATGATTATGAAACTAATCATCCATTAATCAACAAGCTAGTTAAGAGGCATACTAGGGACTCTTTGTTGTTCACATAACACACATGTATCAATGTTTCGGTTAATACAATTATAGCATGGTATGTAAACATTATCATAAACTCAAAGATATTATAATAACCATTTTATTATTGCCTCTTGGGCATATCTCCAACAGCAATGTCACCACTGGTCACAACGATGAGAAGTAGAAGTATATGTGCTTCTTGTTTTTAATTTGTAAATATATATATACATAGAAACACGATTGTTCTCTATCACCCACGATTAATACAAATAAAATCGTTTGGGACATGGATGAGAGCACACGATTTTTTGCAACATATTGGCAAATGGTTACTGTATCAAAAAGCGTTTACCTATTTATTGGCCATTCTATATCTACCTTCTCGCGATTTACCATGTCATTTGGAATACTAACTCTCATAATATCCGCGTCGTTTACCCTCGTCTACAAAATGCCTCGCATAATCTCCCCCACACATCTAGGTGGTCGCTGGTTCGACACTCGCGTGTTGTGTGGGCAATTATTTTGCATTTGTTTTTTCAATAACATGGCAAATGGGTCAAAGGTAGAGGGGTTTTTGTTTTTGTCGCATCATCAACTTCAGACTATAATTTCTCCTCTTATGCCTCTCCGCAGAGCCTACCCCCAAATTTTTGCCAATCAAATCGTCGACACCGTGACGTCGATCGCTATCACCGTCCCTTTCTCGCCATCGTATGTCGCATGTTGCCATCCTACTGTCATGCGGAAACTTTAACCACTCACCGTCCGTCGACCTTGGCCATCAAGGACTAGATCCGATGATGTGGTGGTGTGTCAGAGCAAGGGCAATAACGTAGCTCACTGCTGGCGATAAATTCATGCCAAGTCATTTAGAGCCTTCCTAGAGTAAGCATGTGTACAATAATCTGTCTCCTAAGCAAGCACTATTGAATATTTAATAATCAATGCATTGCATGCGCATGCGTTACATGCAAGACTGCAAGACATACTAGAGCCAGCTCAAAGCGCTCACATCAGGCTATTAGCCGGCTGTAGCTTCTCGTTGATTGCGCTATAGCCGGGCGGTAAGGGAAGAGCCCGCTCTCCTCTCTCTCCTCACTTCTCTCTCCTTCATCTAAGATTTTGCTAATATAGTATTGCTTATAGCCTGCCGATTAAGATCTATTATACTTGCTCTCCGAGAAGGCTCGATGCGATGGCATTAAGCTCGGGTTCTGGTTTCCGATGCATCGGCACGTGCCATGATTCCGAGACAATTATTATCAGACCAACATCAGAGAAAACTATTATCAGACCAACATGAGAGAGACATTTATATCAGACCAACATCAGATAACCAGTATACAACGTTACAATTTTTCCGTGCTAAATAGTACTCCAATATTTGTCACAGGTATAGTACTAGCTCCTGCAAGACTTGGTTTTCTATTCATACCTCACTTACGAAAATACATTTTACTTCGACAGTGATATTTGGAGGACACATACGGCGGACCTTGTTTGATATTTTGTTGCGTAAAGAGGCAGGATGGCATGCACTCGACACGTGAACTGAAACACTCTTAAGCTTTCTGACAGTGGGGATGGATAGCAGGTGCTTGAGGATTTCCACATATTCCTCTCCTCTTCTGAATAAATGGAACTCCATATTTTCTAGTGACTCAAGGGTGATGTCATGCGCCATGGCGCTATGCGGCGAACGACATGCACAAGCCAACGAGCAAGGATCCTACAAGATAAGCAAACGAGCATGAGCATATATAGTATTAGGACGCCGCTGGTTCTGCTTTAAAATTCAAAATACTGATCATCCAAAATAAGCCTAACTAAATAAACTTGGACATTACCGTCGGACGATGGGACAATAAAATTACAAGCTTCTTTATACTGCTGACTCTCCTCACGAGATGCAACACACTTGGCAAAGTGCGGTGGGGATACGAATATACCGACAGGGAGTCGCACTTTGGAAGATTGTATGTGCCGTCCATGAATCTCTTGAACTCGTCTTCTCCCTGGCAAAATCAGCAAAGAGAGAACAATGGAATTAGCCATATGAATCGAAGACATAGTTAGATCGTGTGTACAAAGGACTTTGATCAACACGTATATGTAAGCTCGATCGTGATAATCAAGGATGTAATATACGCACAAGGGGTGCCTGCAGTCGCAGCTCCTCGACCGTGTCCAACTGCCGCATCAGCGGCGCCATTGCAGAGCAGTGCGTGACTTCTAGCTGCCGGAGATGGCCCACCGCGTCGGTGAACACAAACTGCCCTATGCTGGCCAAGACCAACTCTGCCAGGTTCGGTGCAGCAATGTGGACGTCGGCGACGTAGCGTACTTTCACCACCTCAAGATTTGGGGCAGAGACATTGAGGCGGCCGGTCCTCCGGACATGGAATTTGAGACGCCGGAGCGTGGCGGAACTTATGGATACGTTGGAGCCGTTCACCAGCGTGACGAACTTCAGGGTGAGGTTCCTTAGGCGTGGGCATTGAGAGGACACGAGGACCTCCAGCGCCCGGGCATCCATGGTAGCTAGTGCTATATCCAGGTCAGCCAGCGCCGCGAACACGCCGACTGCCGGGAAACGGAGGTGGAAGTGTCGTCCGAGGAAGAGGGATATGCCCATCGCGCGGTCGAACGGAGGCAGATCAATCTCGTTCGGCAGTTGCTTATGGTCGAGATACGCGCTGAGGTCGAGCTTGCCGGCGGCCCGTCGCCGTGACGCGAAAAGAAGCCACGCTGCAAGGCGGCCGGCGTGGACGTTGTAGCATCTGTAGGGCACGATGATCTGGACGTTGCGGAGGGTGACGGGCACATCGGCGGCGCCGTAGGCGGCTAGAGCACCGTCTACCATGTCGAGGAAGGAGGTGCTTTGATGGACCAGGATGATATCTGGAACGCTTGCCCAGACGCGGCGCCAGCGGCGGGAGAGCACGCTGGTACGGACGGCAGCCGGAAACGAGCGAAGGCGGCTGAGGATACCGTGCAGAAGCTCGTCGGGGAGGTCGCTGATGTGGTCCCTCTCGCTACCACATTGCTGCCGGCCGTTCTCCATGAGGCAAACTTTTGAGTTCTGATCTCGACAAGATCGTGCGTCACAGACTTATAACAAAGTAATATTAGGGTTTGGGGCTTTTAGCTCTTGACTTGGTACACGTAACAAATGTAACTGCGCATCAATCTGGACTCTCTGGACTCTTGACTCTGGACTCTGGAGGTTTATCTAAACTGGTTTTTACCGTGACCGTACGTATCAATCTGGACAATAATAAAGCGATATTTTTTGAAAAAAAAAAAACAATCTGAACGGTCACCAAATACCATGAGGTGATTACAAGTCTAAGTACAACTAGCTAAATGCCCGCGCGTTGCTGCGAAGAATGTTATTATGAAAGAAATATTTCTCCAAATAATTTGATACAAAAAATAATGCTAAATGGTGGTATTTTTTCCTTGGAGCAACAAAATTTTAACTACTATTCACCATTATTGTGTTATCTCATCTACCTTAGTCAAATGAGTTTCTTCCTTGTTTTCCTCTGAACTCGCCACGTGCGTCACTGTATTCCTCTATCCCAAGTAGTCGCTCGTTTTAAACTTTGATAACCCTCTCGAGGTTCCAATCTTTGTATTTTCTACGAAAAAGAGATACAGATGCACTAAATTGTGGCCAAAAGGGGGGCATCTGAAATACCACATATATAGCTAAGTCTGATTGAATAGAGCAGTGCTATACGTACGATCAAATTGTATGACAGTTTGGTACGATCAGACTCATATCAGCATCTGTCAGCAGGTGGGACGGATCACGGGAAGTCCCCTCTGTTCGTACAGAAATCGTAACCATTTTATCGTACGTGAAGCATTTTCGGTAATAGCACATCTCTTCTTCTCGATCTGAAATAAGTTGACCTCCTCCATTACGAAACACACACCTAGCTAGGTAGTAAACTCACTAAGCAAGAATGGATGCAATCATGCAGCAAGCATGCAGTTCAAGTCGGTGGGGAGCACGAGATCTGGGAGGCTTCCCCAGACGCGGCGCCAGCGGCGGGAGAGTGTGCTGGTGCGGACGGCGGCCGGGAACGAGCGAAGGTGGCTGAGGATACCGTGCAGAAGATCGTCTGGGAGATCGCTGATGCAGTCCCGCTCCCTATCGCATCGCTGCCGGCCGTGCTCCATGAGGCAAACTTTCGAGTTCTGATCTCGACCGAATCGTGCTTCAATGTGACTATGTTTAACAAAGTATTTAGGGTTTCGTGTCGTGACTATACATATCAGTCTGGAGGGTTACCAAATACCATTAGGTGATTATAACTTTACAAGTCTACTTACAATTCGCACATGGTCTAGAGGCTTACCAAAACCATTACCCAATTTCTAATACGTGTTATAGCACTGGCTTGTCTTACACGGTGCTCACCCTTCCGCTCCGTCCGATTAAAATCCTACTGCCAGATCAGTTTCGGACACGTTTCAACAAAGTTGAAGCGAATCCCCTTCTTCCTCTCGTGAGTCTCGTCTCTTTCTCTCCTCTCCGCTCGCTTCCGCTCTCTCCTCCGCCGCACTCCCCCGCGTTGCCCACATCAAATCGACCTCACCGTCGGCGAGTTGGTCTCCGGGAAGCCGTCTGCCAGGTCTCATGTAGTCTGGGGCACTAGGGGAGAGCAGAATCGGTGGTGGGAACTAGTGGATCGGCTCGTCCTCGCCCGATTTTGGTTCATTCGAGGTGGTGTTAGGTCTGGCTTTGGTGTCGTCTGCCAAATTCTGCGTCTGCTTCTCGTCGGTGTTCTTCGTCAAGTGCTGGTGAGTGCTTCGATTCGGCGCATTTGGGCCTCTCATGTTTCCGATTTTGCGATTTTCTGTGATGCGCGCTCGGTTTTTTTGCGGTGGAGGTACATCCCCCCATCCCCGGCTAGGTAGCAATTCATGTCCCCCGTGAGTCCGCTCTAGTTCCCCCACCCACGAATTTTGATTACACTGTTAGTTCGTTCTAGCTCAGGTGTCGTTGTTTCTGCAATGCTTCATACATGCCTTCCGTGTGTGTCCGTACTTTTTTGTAGTGTAGGTGTTGATTATGTGAACGAATAATCTCCAGAGTATATTGCTCAGCTTTTAATTCAGTTTTTGTTCAGGTTGTATTCAAATAATTTTGAGATTCATATGGCAGACAAGTCAAATGTTGTAGATCTGGTTTGTAGGTTGATAGGTTTTGTGATTTGCACTCATGTGTTTCATTGTAGCATGTATAAAACTTGGTAGCTAAGTACTTCTCTGTATTTTGAATATTTTTTGTTGCATGGCAAAGGATGTATATTTTCATGCATGTAATGTATATTTTTAACTGTCTGTGTTTTTCCAGTGTATATTCATCTGCAGAATATATATTCCCATTTGTAGGATGTATATCCTTATACTTATGATGTACATTTTCTAATTTGGGTGTTGTTTTTCAAGCTTTAGCTGTCTGCATAGGATGCATATAATGTATTTTTTTACGGTCTTTACTTGCCAGTGTATATTCATCTGCATAATGTATATTTTCCTTTTTATAGGATGTACATCCTTATATATATGATGTACATTTTTCTAATTTTCTGTGTTGTTCTGGAAGTTTCATCTGTAGCTAACTGCATAGGATGTATATTCACTGTTTATTTCCATGTTGGGTGGTAGAGTACGAGTGATAGCGAGCGAGTTGAATCTGGCTGAGCAGAGCTGGGGTTAAGAATGAAGAGTGACCACTTCTTTTACCTGGCGGTCGTTGGTTGTACTGCGGTCATGGCTGATGAAGGCGTGCTGCTGATGGTGTGAGTCTGTGATCGGTGTCGGAAACGACATCTACCATGACCACCACCCGGCCACCCTCCGTAGAATGCCTGTTTGGTCGCCTACACCGCCGTACGGTGATTGTGGATGCATGTGGCTGCTGTTTTTTTCGGGTGTACCTCTGGGTCTGGTGATGATTGGCTGGGCAGGGCAATTATGGCCACTGTTTGCATGGCGGGTTTTTTGCATTCACCTGTAGGGGGAGGGGGTAGCATGTACAATGTTTATGGTTAGGATGTACATTTTCCCAACTTTCTGATTTTACTCAAACTTTTTAGCAAACTATTTTGTCTAAGTGTTGTATATTCAACTGCATAGGATGTAATAATATGTAGCTAACTTCTGTTTTGATCTATGCAGGTTTTTTTGGACAATTTTACTTTATCTGATCAACTAAGCTGTAATGAAACCAGTCAATCCAATTGTAAGTTCGGTTCCCTCAATTTTTTTCATTCAATGTTGACTAGGATGATTTAGGGGGTGTAATACTTATGGTGCTTTGTTTTCTTTTCATTTTGTAGAAACATTCTAAGACCCCAAAGAGCCAGCAGAAAAGTAACACTAAATTCAAAAGGATGAAGCAGAGGTTACAGTATAAAAATGTGTCTGCGGGTAACGGGCATGAAGAGCAATCACCATTGCAGAGTGTCCCTCCTTTGCATGATGTGCACCCAATTGCATTTGAGCCAGCTCAAACAGTGGATTGCCCATCAGTTGAAGAAGAAATCCCTGGGGTAGAGACTAATGTTGCTTCCAAGAAAAAGAAGGTACATGATAACAAACTTGCTTCTACTTACCGTTTCCTCTTTGTTTTTTTATTTTTTGCATGCAATTGGTGGGTGTGCTCTGATGTGAAGTTTATATTTGATGCTGGTCAACTTATTCAACCGTTCTTCTCCAATGAAGGTTGTGAGGGTTTGCAAGGGGATGACGACCAAGCAGCGTACCTTGATCAGTGAAGCAGAATTTACCGCCATCCTAAGCATGAAATGCTCCAAACTAATACCAGAGTTATGCAGATTCCTGATGGAGCACTTCGATCCAGTCGCCTGTGTTCTTGATTTTGGTGATAGGGGGAAGATACCTGTTGATGTCCAGTCAGTTGTCAATGTAATGGCAGTACCCATGGGTAATTTCCCTGTCCCATACAAGCAAAATATTGAAGCAACAAGTTCTGTTCTATAGATGATGGGGATCAACAATGGCAAGCAACCAACTATCACAGCTGTGGAGTTGCAATTAGGGGAAACATATCCTGATGCTGCTGCTTACTTGAGGAAAATTATCATTTACCTAATCTCTTCTGTGTTTGCTCCTACTACTGGAATATATGTCAGTCCAAAGTGTTACCCGGCGGTTATTAACACAGAAGCAATCCCAAGGTTGAACTGGGCAAGATTTATTATTGACATCCTCATTCAGACCGCGAATGCTAAAGGAAGCAAGAATTGGTTTAAGGCTTGCATGCCATACCTCATGGTTAGTTTTTTGTGTTTTCGACTGTTTTTTCTTTTTCCACACATTTCTCAATGGTTGTAGATAACACATACTGATTTGCACTTTCTAATTTGGTTTCTAGGTCCTATATGTTGATTCATTGCAAACAGATGTCGTAAATGTACCAGTTGGTGGACCTCGCATATGTGTCTGGACAAACAAGCTCATAAGGCGTGTCGTAGAGCTGGACACTAACACGGATGGATCGTTTGGAAAATTACCGGTACTACCCCGCTTTTTCTTGTTCTGGTGAATTTTTTTATAGCATAAGATTCTGGTGAAAAGTATTTCTCTGTTTTTTGATATTTGTTTTGCATGCATAGGATGTATATTCTATACAACTTTTCTGATTTTGTACATGTAGCTAACAAATGTTTCTTAAATTTTTTTTGTTATTAGGATGTATTTTTTTGTGTGGGATGTACATGCTTTATACATATGATTTTTTATTTTTGTACCTTCAACCCTATAGCTAATTTGTGTCTCTGGTTTCGATTTATACATAAGAAAGAGAATTTGATCAATATAAAACTATAGCTAATTTTTTCACCTTTTTGCATTTTGGAGAAATATACACTGAAGCTTCAAATAAGTTCCAATTGTTACCCTTTTTGCAAATTTACATATAAACTGCACTGTTCCATAGGTTTTTTACCCTCCATACGTTCCATTATATGATGATTATAATTTTTATTGATAGCATGTATTTTTATATCACTTGCCCAGCTCAAGGCTTGCTTCAGGAACAAGCCATTTTTGTCTTCTGCTGAACCCTCTGTTGTAGACATGTTCATCAAACGACATGCACCAGTATCTCCAAATGATGAAGTAAGTCTTACCATTTTGTTACTTCTAGCGGCATGTTCGACTTGTTATTATAAATACACTAGATTTTTCACTATCCTTTTTTATCTTTTCTTATGTAACAGCAACTGGTAATATACAGAGAAGCTGTTTCTAGCATGTGCAATGTGTTTGAGGATGGTCTTGCAGAATTTGTGAGGTCATTCATAGTTAATTCAGGGAAGGAAAGCTCTGAAAATCCTCACCAGGCAGAGGAAGATGTGCAGAACATTAGCAAGAAGAGACGTCGTACAAGGCAGAAGGTGACAGAAGCTAGGAATGAGGAGGAGGTGTTACTGGACCACATGGCAGGTGCCACAGAAGTGGAGGGTGTTCCAGAAATTGGGAATGTTGCAAAGTCTAAGAAAAGAAAACCAGATGACAAAATTATTGCTGCTGCAAGGCCTAAGAAGAAGAAGATGAGAGGCTCTGAAATTAATCCGGAAGAGCATGTTGTCATTGAAGATCCTGTAGGATAACGTTGCATAGAAAACAAAAAATTTCCTACCGCGAACACGCAATCCAAGACAAGATGCAATCTAGAAGACGGTAGCAACGAGGGATTATCGAGTCTCACCCTTGAAGAGATTCCAAAGCCTACAAGATGAGGCTCTTGTTGCTGCGGTAGACGTTCACTTGCCGCTTGCAAAAGCGCGTAGAAGATCTTGATCACGGCGCCACGAACGGGCAGCACCTCCGTACTCGGTCACACGTTCGGTTGTTGATGAAGACGACGTCCACCTCCCTCCAGGCAGCGGAAGTAGTAGCTCCTCTTGAATCCAACAGCGACGGCGTGGTGTCGGTGGTGGAGGAGAATCCGGCGGAGCTTCGCTAAGCGTGTGGGGAAGAAGGAGTAGTGGGGCGGCTAGGGTTTGGGGAGAGGGGGCGCCGGCCATCTAGTGGTGCGGCCACCTTGTGGTTGTTGGGGTGGCCGGCCCCTCCCCTTGGCCCTCATTATATAGGTGGAACACCCAAGAGTTGGTCTACAAGTCTTCGAATAAGACCCCAAACCAAAATCTTCCATATCACATGAAACCTACCCAAGCTAGGACTCCCACTAGAGGTGGGATTCCCACCCTTCCTTGGGAGGGGGTGGCCGGCCCCTTGGGAGTCCACTTGGGACTCCTCCCCTTTAGGGTTGGCCGGTCATGGAGGTGGAGTCCCTCCGGACTCCGCCTTCCTTAGTGATTTCTTCCGGACTTTTCTAGAACCTTCTAGAACCTTCCATAGAACCTTCCGGATCATTTTAAATCTTATAAAATGACTTCCTATATATGAATCTTATTCTCCGGACCATTCCGGAACTCCTCGTGATGTCCGGGATCTCATCCGGACTCCGAACAAATATTCGAACTCCATTCCATATTCAAGTTCTACCATTTCAACATCCAACTTTAAGTGTGTCACCCTACGGTTCGCGAACTATGCGGACATGGTTGAGTACTCACTCCGACCAATAACCAATAGCGGGATGGAGATCCATAATGGCTCCCACATATTCAACGATGACTTTAGTGATCGAATGAACCATTCACATACGATACCAATTCCCTTTGTCACGCGATATTTTACTTGTCCGAGGTTTGATCATCGGTATCACTTCATACCTTGTTCAACCTCGTCTCCGACAAGTACTCTTTACTCGTACCGTGGTATGTGGTCTCTTATGAACTTATTCATATGCTTGCAAGACATTAGACGACATTCCACCGAGAGGGCCCAGAGTATATCTATCCGTCATCGGGATGGACAAATCCCACTGTTGATCCATATGCCTCAACTCATACTTTCCGATACTTAATCCCACCTTTATAACCACCCATTTACGCAGTGGCGTTTGGTGTAATCAAAGTACCTTTCCGGTATAAGTGATTTACATGATCTCATGGTCATAAGGACTAGGTAACTATGTATCGAAAGCTTATAGCAAATAACTTAATGACGTGATCTTATGCTACGCTTAATTGGGTGTGTCCATTACATCATTCATATAATGATATAACCTTGTTATTAATAACATCCAATGTTCATGATTATGAAACTAATCATCCATTAATCAACAAGCTAGTTAAGAGGCATACTAGGGACTCTTTGTTGTTTACATATCACACATGTATCAATGTTTCGTTAATACAATTATAGCATGGTATATAAACATTTATCATAAACATAAAGATATATAATAACCACTTTATTATTGCCTCTAGGGCATATCTCCTTCAGTCTCCCACTTGCACTAGAGTCAATAATCTAGATTACATTGTAATATACCTAACACCCATGGCATTCTGGTGTTGGTCATGCTTTGCCCTAGGGAGAGCTTTAGTCAACGGATCTGCTACATTCAGATCAGTGTGTACTTTGCAAATCTTTACTTCTCCATCTTCGATGTACTCGCGAATCGAGTGGTAACGCAGCTTGATATGCTTCAGCCTCTTGTGTGACCTTGGCTCTTGTGCATTGGCGATGGCACCCATGTTATCACAATAAATGATTAATGGGTCCAATGCACTAGGAACCACACCGAGCTCTACAATGAACCTCTTCATCCATACCGCTTCGATGAAGCCTCTCGAAGCCGCTATGTACTCTGATTCTGTTGAAGACTTCGCCACCGTGCACGCTTCGAGCTTGCCCACCTTCGCACCATTCAATATAAACACGTACCCAGACTGTGACTTAGAGTCATCAGGATCAGTGTTCCAACTTGCATCGGTGTAACCGTTTACAACGAGCTCTTGGTCACCTCCATAACAAAGAAACATATCCTTAGTTCTTTTCAAGTACTTCAGGATATTCTTGACCGCTATCTAGTGTTCCATTCCTGGATCACTTTGATATCTGCTAGTCAAACTAACAGCATGTGTTATATCCGGTCTAGTACATAGCATGGCATACATGATAGATCCTACTGCCGAGGCATAGGGGATATTACTCATCCTTTCTCTTTCTTCTGCCGTAGCCGGTCCTTGAGTCTTACTCAAGACCTTGCCTGGTAACATAGGTAAGAACCCTTTCTTACTTTCGTCCATTCTAAACTTCTTTAGAATCTTGTCCAGGTATGTTCTGTGATAGCCCTATTAGGCGTCTTGATCTATCTCTATAAATCTTGATGCCTAATATGTACGATGCTTCACCAAGGTCTTTCATTGAAAAACTATTATTCAAATAACCTTTTACACTGCTTAATAGTTCTATATCATTCCCGATCAATAATATGTCATCTACATACAATATCAGGAATGCTACAGAGCTCCCACTCACTTTCTTGTAAATACAGGCCTCTCCATGACACTGTATAAACCCGAAGTCTTTGATCACCTTATCAAAGCGTCGGTTCCAACTTCTTGATGCTTGCTTCAGTCCATAGATTGAACGCTGAAGTTTGCATACTTTGTCAGCATTTTTAGGATCGACAAAACCTTTGGGTTGTACCATATACAACTCTTCCTCAATGTCTCCATTAAGGAATGCCGTTTTGACATCCATCTGCCAAATCTCATAATCGAAAAATGCAGCTATTGCTAACAAAATCCTCACAGATTTTAGCTTCGCTACAGGTGAGAAAGTCTCATCGTAGTCAACTCCTTGAATTTGTCGGAAACCCTTTGCGACAAGTCGAGCTTTATAGACAGTAATATTACCATCGCATCTGTTTTCTCTTGAAGATCCATTTATTCTCGACAGCCTTGCGGCTATCAGGTAAGTCTACCAAAATCCATACTTTGTTATCATACATGGATCCCATTTCAGATTTCATGGCTTCTTGCCATTTGTTGGAATCTGGGCTCATCATCGCTTCTTCATACGTCGCAGGGTCCTCATCATTGTTATCCACAATCATGACATTTAGACAAGGATCATACCAATCAGGAGTGGCACGTTCCCTTGTCGATCTGCGAGGTTCAGTAGTTTCCTTCGAAGTTTCATGATCATTATCATTAGCTTCCTCTGTTGGTGTTTGCGACAGTACAACTTCCGGTACTGCGCTACTCCGATCAACGAGTATAGATTCATCAATCTCATCAAGTTCTACTTTTCTTCCAGTCACTTCTTTAGTGAGAAATTCTTTCTCAAGAAAGGTTCCGTTCTTAGCAACAAAGATTTTGCCTTCGGATCTGTGATAGAAAGTGTACCCTATAGTTTCCTTAGGGTATCCTATGAAGACGCATTTCTCCGCTTTGGGTTCTAGCTTGTCCGGTTGTAACTTCTTTACATAGGCTTCGCAACCCCAAACTTTAAGGAACGATAGCTTAGGTTTCTTATTAAACCATAATTCATACGGTGTCGTTTCTACGGATTTTGATGGTGCTCTATTTAAAGTGAATGCGGCTGTCTCTAATGCATAACTCCAAAATGATAACGGCAAATCAGTAAGAGACATCATAGAACGAACCATATCTAAGAGAGTTCGATTACGACGTTCGGACACACCGTTTCGTTGTGGTGTTCCCGGCGGTGTCAATTGTGAAAGTATTCCGCATTTCTTTAAATGCATGCCAAACTCATAACTCAGATATTCACCTCCACGATCAGATCGTAGAAATTTAATCTTCTTGTTACGTTGATTTTCTACTTCACTTTGGAATTCCTTAAACTTCTCGAAAGTTTCAGATTTATGTTTCATGAAATAGATATACCCACATCTACTCAGATCATCTGTGAAGGTTAGAACATAACGATAACCACCGCGCGATGCTACACTCATTGGTCCGCACACATCGATATGTATGATTTCCAATAAGTCAATAGCTCGCTCCATCATACCAGAAAATGGAGTCTTAGTCATTTTTCCCATTAGACATGCTTCGCATCTATCAAGTGACTCAAAGTCAAGTGATTCAAGTAATCCATCGGTATGGAGTTTCTTCATGCGTTTCACTCCAATATGACCAAGACGACAGTGCCACATATAAGTAGAATTATCATTCAATTTAATTCGCTTAGCATCAATGTTATGTATATGCGTATCACTACTATCGAGATCTAACAGAAATAAGCCATTCTTTTCGGGTGCTCGACCATAAAAGATATTATTCATAAAAATAGAACAACCATTATTCTCAGACTTGAATGAATAACCGTCTTGCATTAAACAAGATCCAGATATAATGTTCATGCTCAACGCGGGTACGTAATAACAATTATTTAGGCTTAAAACTAATCCCGAAGGTAGATGTAGAAGAAGTGTGCCGACAGCGATCACATCGACTTTGGATCCGTTTCCAACGCGCATCGTCACTTCATCTTTCAGTAGTCTTCGTTTATTCTTTAGTTCCTGTTTCGAGTTACAAATATGAGCAACCGAACCAGTATCAAATACCCAGGTACTAGAACGAGAACCAGTGAGATAAACATCTATAACATGTATATCAGATATACCTTCTTTCTTCTTCTTGACAAGGCCGCTCTTCAGATCAGCCAGATACTTGGAGCAATTACGCTTCCAGTGTCCCTTCTGCTTGCAGTAATAGCACTGAGCATCAGGCTTGAGGCCGTTCTTAGGTTTCACAGGAGGCGTGGCAGCTTTCTTGCCACCCTTCTTGAATTTTCAATTAGACTTGCCCTGTTTCTTGAAACTGGTGGTCTTGTTGACCATCAACACTTGGTGCTCTTTCTTGATCTCAATCTCAGCAGCTTTTAGCATGCCAAAGAGTTCAGGTAACTCCTTGTTCATGTTCTGCATATTGTAGTTCATCACAAAGTTCTTGTAACTTGGTGGCAGTGATTGAAGGACACGATTAATCCCCAGTCTGTTAGGAATCACTATTCCCAAGTCACTAAGTTTCTTCGCATGCCCGGTCATGGCGAGCATGTGCTCACTAACGGAGCTGCCTTCTTCCATCATACAGCTGAAGAAATGTTTCGATGCTTCATAGCATTCCACGGCCGCATGAGTCTCAAAAATAGCTTTCAGCTCATTCATCAACTCATGAGGATCGTGGTGCTCAAAACGTTTTGAAGATCGGATTCCAGACTGCACAGGATGGCACACTGAACTTGAGAGTACCGAGTTTTCCGAGTTGCGTAAACAGCTTTTACTTCATCGGTTTCAGTTTCTGCAGGAGGGTCACCTAGCGGTGCATCAAGCACATATTGCAGATTTCCACCAGAGAGGAAGATCCTCACATGACGGAACCAGTCGGTGAAGTTGCTACCGTTGCTCTTAAGTTTTTCTTTCTCTAGGAACTGGTTAAAATTGATTGGGGACGCCATCTCTACAACATATATTTGCAAAAGTTTAGACTAAGTTTATGACAAATTGAGTTCAAATTTTAATTCAACATAATTAAAAATCTAGGTGAACTCCCACTCAAAACAATATCCCTCGCATTGTCTTAGTGATCACTGATACGTCTCCAACGTATCTATAATTTCCGATGTTCCATGCTTGTTTTATGACAATACCAACATGTTTTGTTCACACTTTATATCATTTTTATGCGTTTTCCGGAACTAACCTATTGACGAGATGCCGAGAGGCCAGTTGTTTTTTTCGCTGTTTTTGGTTTCAGAAATCCTAGTAACGAAATATTCTCGGAATCGGACGAAATCAACGCCCGGTTCCTATTTTTCCGAACCATCCGAACACACGAGAAGGGCCGAGAAGGGGATAGGGCCGCCAGACCACACCCGGCGCGGCCAGGGGCGCCCCATGGTCTGGGCAGCCCAGCCCCTCCGACTCCGACTCTTCGCCTATTTAAGCCGTCGTGACCTAAAACCTCGACATCAATTGACGAAACTCCAGAACTCGGGCGCCGCCGCCATCGCAAACTCCAATCGGGACAGATCTCTCTTCGCACTGGACGGGGAATTGCCCCGGCCATCCCACCGCCGTCTTCACCGCCATCTTCACCGCCATCGCTGCCCCCATGATGAGGAGGGAGTAATTCACCCCCGAGGCTGAGGGCTTCGCTGTAGCTATGTGGTTCATCTCTCTCCCATGTACCTCAATACAATAATCTCATGAGCTGCTTTACATGATTGAGATTCATATGAGTTTTGTATCACAATTCATCTATGTGCTACTCTAGTGATGTTATTAAAGTAGTTCTATTCCTCCTGCACGTGTGTAAAGGTGACTAGTGTGTGCACCGTGGTTCTTGTCGTAGGCTATGATCATGATCTCTTGTAGATTGTGGAGTTAATTATTACTATGATGGTATTGATGTGATCTATTCCTCCTACATATGCATGAAGGTGACAGTGTGCATGCTATGTTAGTACTTGGTTTAGTCTTTTGATCTATCTTACACTATAAGGTTACTAAATATGAACAAATTGTGGAGCTTGTTAACTCCGGCATTGAGGGTTCGTGTAATCCTACGCAATGCGTTCATCATCCAACAAAAGTGTAGAGTATGCATTTATCTATTCTGTTATGTGATCAATGTTGAGAGTGTCCACTAGTGAAAGTGTAATCCCTAGGCCTTGTTCCTAAATACTGCTATCGCTGCTTGTTTACTGTTTTACTGTGTTACTACTGCTGCAATACTACCACCATCAACTACACGCCAGCAAGCTATTTTCTGGCACCATTCACTACTAGGGAAAAGCCTATAGGTGGAGGCAAGTTGTGCCGGCGCACCACCTTGTGCATGCGCCGGTGGAAAGGATTGCCGGCGCACCACATTTCAGCCGCGCCGGCGATGAAGGGATACTGCCGGCGCACCTCGGGGAAAGGCTCGCCGGCGCTATTTCCTGGCATGGCCCGGGCCGATTCGGGCCAGGCCCAAGAATCATTGCCGGCGCACCGGCCCAGTGGTGCGCCGGTGGAAAGTTTATTGCCGGCGCACCCCTGGGCCGGTGCGCCGGCAATGATTCTTGGGCCTGGCCCGGTTGTGATATAGCCGAAAGGGGTATATGTTGCCGGCGCACCATGGTCCAGGTGCGCCGGCAATAACCTGGCAGTTATTTCAGCCACCAACCAGCCCACTCACTCACACACTCACTACACTCCACTTCTCCACACAAACCCGAGCCTTCTCCCAACCCAGCTCATTTTTGCCCATTTCTATCCCCAATTTCACCAATTTGACCAAACAAAATCAAAATTTTTGAGCAAATCTTCCCTTCCTACATGCATCTCCCACATCCCCCTATGTAGATCTAGATCTACTATCCCGCATTGACCGCTCAATCTAGATCTAGATCTAGAAAGTCGGCTTCCATACGCCATTGTCGCGGCGCGTCGTCTCGATCTTATCGACGAATATATCAAACAAATAGGTGATTAATGAACAAATTAAGGAATGAAATCGATGTATGTTGGACATTTGAAGAAAATCTCTCGTGTGTGGCATATATATATGTTGTGCTTGTGCTTGTGTGTGTGTTGGCGTTGAAAATGAGTTGCCAACGTTGCGCCGAAATGTTGATTCTTCAAGTTTCCGTTTCGGCACATTTCTGGCGCTCCTATGTCCTACCGTGTAGGAAGGTCATGCCGAAATTTTCCGTGAAAACTACCGACGGATGCATGGTTCTAATGAATTATGTAATCTTACCATGCAGGCGATAATGGTTATCGAGATGAGTGAAAGCATCGTGATGAGATATCTGAAACACGCGATCATCGACATGTATGAAAATAACCGCACGGAGGTATTGTGTCCGTGCCGGAGATGCAAACGAGGGAAATGGTTTGACCCGTATTCAGGCAAGTTGCAGGGGCACCTGCTCACTAATGGTTTCATGCATGGACACACTCAATGGATGAGTGATGATGGCGCGGAGGTCAATGGGGCGACGGCGGCAGGTGGTAAAAATGGCCGGCAAGAAGGAGGGCATCATGATACTGATGACGATGAAGAGTTTGTCGCACATGACGATAACCTTGACGACGACAATAACCTTGACGACGACAATAACCTTGACAACGACGAAGAGGTGCCGCTAGCTTCAGTCGTGCGGGACCCTCATCTTCAAGATCTGCTTCTCGAAAAGACGAAAGGCGCCAAGCGGAAATCAAAGCTTGAGCAACTCGAGATAGACTCGAATACTCCGTTGTACGACTCAGGTCGCGGGTTGGGGGAGTCTCGCTTGAGAGTAGCTCTCGATGTGCAGATGAAGGCGAAACACGGATGGACGGACACAAGCGTCGACGACATCCTGGAATACGTGAAAGATCTCCTTCCTGCCGGGAACACGTGTCCTGGTAGTCTAGCCGAGGCCAAGAGAATCACGTGCCCTCTCGACTTACCCCACGAAAAGTATCACGCCTGCATCAACGACTGTATCATGTATCGCAAGGAGCACATGGACAAGACCAAATGTCCTGTGTGTGAAGCTGAACGGTACAAGAAAGGGAAGAAGAAAGCTCCTCGGAAAGTTGTGTGGTACTTCCCGCTCGCCCCCGGCTTCAACGGTTCTACGCGGACCGCAAGGAAGCAAAGCTCATGCGCTGGCACGCAGAAAGAAAGGAGGCAGTGTTGAATGATAAAGAGCGGATTGAGCACCCAGTGCTGACGCACCCTTCGGATGCAAGCCAGTGGAAAGCATTAGACAATGAATTCGGAAGTTTTGGGGCAGATCCCAGAAACATCAGGTTGGGTGCGAGCACGGACGGATTCAATCCGTTCGGAAACCAGAGCAGCACACATAGCACATGGCCCGTGTTTGTATGGATCTACAACCTCCCGCCCTGGCTGTGCATGAAGAGGAAGTACATACAGATGAGTATGCTAATTCAAGGGCCGACACAGCCAGGAAACGATATCAACATGTATCTCGAACTATTAAAGGAGGAGCTTGAAACGTTGTGGGCGGAGGAAGGGGTAGATACATGGGACGCCGTCGCGGAAGAATATTTCCCTTTGAGAGCCGCGTTGATCACGACGGTGCAGGACTACCTCGGATACGGTTACATTTCGTGCCAGGTGTGCCATGGACACAAGGCATGTGTCAGGTGCATGGAAGAGACGATGTTTTTGCAGCTTGGTAAGGATGGCTCTTCGAAAACAGTTTACATGGGGCATCGAAGGTGGCTACAGAAAACTGACCCGTGGAGAAAGCGTGGAGATCTGTTCGATGGTACAAATGAACCCCGAGGACCTCCACGTAAGAAGAGCGGCGAAGAGATCGATACATTACTGAAAGGTTGGAAGGAGTGCCCTGCGCCGGGAAAGATTCGTCAAAAGCCTGGAGAGAAGAAGAAAAAGGAAACGACGCCGCTCATTGGTGTATGGAAAAGGAGGTCCGTGTTTTGGGACTTGCCGTACTGGAAAATTCTCGATACACCTCACTGCCTTGATGTCATGCATATTACAAAGAACGTGTGCGAGAGCTTGCTTCTCAACATGCTTCTCAAAGATGGGGAAAGCAAGACAGGAGAAAGTTTTGGGCATCAGAAGAGCTTCAGATCCCAAGAGGGACAGTCGGAGGAGGAGGCGGACGGCGGTCAGAAGCGCAAAAGGATTAAGCAGCCAACTATTACTGTCCCCCTCCTGCTTCACTTTTAGTCCGGCCGAGGTCGATCAATTTTTCAATTGCCTTGTAGGAGTCAGAGTGCCCTTCGGTTACTCCGGGCTAATAAGCAGATACATGGACCCCAAGAAACGAAACTTCAGCGGCATGAAGTCTCATGACTGTCACGTGATGATGACGCAGATTCTTCCGGTTGCAATCCGAGGTATAATGGATGACCATGTCCGTGCAACGCTGACTGGGCTCTGTAACTTCTTCGACGTCATAACTCGGAAGTCGATAAGCGTGAAGAAACTCGCAAGGCTCCAGGAAGAGATCGTGGTGATCCTATGTGAGATGGAGATGTACTTCCCGCCTGCATTCTTTGACGTGATGGTCCATCTGTTGGTCCATATCATGGATGATATCGTCAGTCTAGGGCCGGCATTCTTACACAACATGATGCCGTTTGAAAGAATGAATGGGGTCATTAAAGGATACGTTCGTAACAGGTCACATCCGGATGGAAGCATCGTACAGGGCTGGCTCACCGAAGAGTGCATCTCTTTCTGCACGAATTATCTAGACATCGAGGACCCTGTTGGTTTGCCTCAAAACAAGTACCTCCGTAGGTTCGAGGGAGTAGGCCACAAAAATGGAAGGAAGGAACTGCACGTGCACATGTCTGGTCGGAGTTCCGACTTTGACAGGGCCAACTTAGTAGCGCTACAACACATTGACTTGATCGATCCTTGGTTGAAAGAGCACAAAACCATGATAGAGAACAGTGGCAAGCCGATGATGACGGAAGCAGAAATATACAGAGAGCACAACTCCTCTTTCGCGCGCTGGTTCAAAGACCACATTGATGCTAATCCCCCACCAATGGATTCTGACAAGGATAAACTAGTATTGGCCTTGTCACATGGCCCCGCGCCCAACATCATGACTTACCAAGCGTACGATATCAACGGGTACACATTCTACACGGAAGAAAAAGACAAGAACAGTGTTTACCAGAACTCAGGGTAACGATGGATTCCTGGACGGGTGACGTAAAGACTAGATACTACGGAAGAATCGAGGAAATCTGGGAGCTTAGCTACGCTGGGGAGAAAGTGCCGATGTTCCGTATCAGATGGGCTAAGAGCGTCACAAAAGAAGACCGGTATTTCACCACCATGTTTCTACCCGAAGCCAACAAATCAAAATCCACGAACGCCACCGCGCAGAATGAGCCATGGGTACTGGCAGAACACGTGCACCAATGCTTCTTCATAACCGACCCATCCAGGCCTAGCCGTGTTATCGTGAGGAGAGGCAAGAGGACCATCGTCGGAATGGATGGAGTCGCCAACGAGGAAGACTTCGAAGGACAAGTCGGAGACCCAATGATGGAAGAATCCGAGGACGAAGACACAACATACACCACAAGAAGAAGCAGGACCACGCTACCGAGGTCAGGTCGACCCTTCAAAAGAAGAAGTCACGACACGGGGCTAAATTATTCAACGACGAGCAAGAAAAGCAAGAAGAAAGCGAAACACTCTTCTCAATCAATGATGTAAAAATTTATTTGCAATCTATAACTCATATTTTGTGTAATTCATAACTACTCAATATTTTATGCATGCATATATTTTGTGAAACACTCTTCATGTTTTTTACATAACTCATGCATATTGCTTTGTTATTATCTTGAAAAGTTAAGAAAAAACAGTATACAGTAAAGAGAAAAGAAATAAATAAATAAAAATAGTATAGGATTTTGTAATGCAATTGTATACTGCTAATTAAACATGTCCCAGGTTATACCTGTGCCAGGGTTATTGCCGGCGCACCACGTCCTTGCTTCGCCGGGGGTATACTTGTCCCCGGCGAACGTGTGACCTGGTGCGCCGGCAATAACCCTGGCACAGGTATAACCTGGACTTAACCGTTTTTCTTCCTTCTCCCCTGCCACATCTCGACCCCCCCTCTCTCTGCGCACATCGAGCACCGCCGGCCGGAGCTCTGCCGCACATCGTCCCCTCGCCTTAACCGCTCCGCCGCCGCCCATCCCCACAACCTTCCCGCACCCGTGCCCATCGCCAAAGCCGAAGCAACTCACCGAGGGCGCCGCCGCACCGAGGGAGCGGGAGGGCGCCGCCGCACACCGAGGGAGCAGGAGGGCGCCACCGCACATCGAGGAGCAGGAGGGCGCCGCCGCACATCGAGGAGGAGGAGGCCGCCACGGTGAGCTACCCTCTCCCCTTCCCCCCCTTCCCTCCCCCTTCCCTCCCCCTTCCCTCTCTCCTTCTGTTAGGGTTCTTCCTCGTAGGTTGCTAGGGTTCTTCCCTCTGATTCTTGCATTAGTATATTGAGGGATTGGATAGCCTAAAGCTGAATTAGTGCAAGTCAATATGATCCCTTGGATTTCTGCTTGGTTACCTTTGGTTAACATTGCAAGAAATAGGGTTCAAATTGGAAATAGGGTTCTCTGGTTTGAATTTTTGAATGCTAAAAATTGGTTTCAAATTCTAGCAGTAGGTTTCAATTTTTCATTATAAGTTATACATAAAATTTTGAATGCTAGCAGTAGGTTTCATTTAATTGATTTAGTTAAATGCTAAAAATTGTTCTCTGGTTGGAAATTGTTCTCTGGTTGGAAATTGTGATATAGAAATAACTAAATGAAAAAATGTAAATAGCTAGTATTAGTTGGTTTAGTTGATAAAATTTGTTCTCTGGTTGGAAATTGTTACAGAATGCTAAAAATGTGTTCTCTGGTTTGAATTTGTTAGTTGAAAAATCCTAAAATGCTATTTCTGTGGAAGTATGTTAGTTCTTGATTAAATGTTAGTTCTCTGGTTTAAAAATGCCCAGGAAATTGATGCTCAGATGCTTCAAATTGATTTTGTTTAGTTAATTGGCCAGTGCATGTACAAGGTGAAGGAATGTCACTTTAATGCCAAGAATGCTAGCAGTAGCAAGTGTTAGGGTTAGGCATACATTTAAATGTTAGGGTTAGGGTTAGCCAAGAATGCTAGGGTTAGGGTTAGCCAAGTGTTAGGGTTAGCCAAGAATGCTAGCAGTAGTGGTTCATTCTCTGGTTCATTTAAAAAGAACAAGTGCTATGTTCATTCAGAGAACTAGTATACATTTAAATTATATCCTACAATGATAATTATTACAATGGAAAACAAATCATTTTCAGCAATGATGCATGCATCAATGTAATTACATTTTACTCTCAATGTTAAGATACTGCTATTTTGATACCTCCTCTGTCTGCATTGTTACACGTTGTCTCAAAAAGTAGGTTGCAGTGGGATGGATGACAAGTTGAAGTGAGCACAGAGCTATTCTACCAATTTGATGCAAATGTTTGTGCTGTTTCTTGTGCTTATTTTCCTGGTACATTGCTGCTATCAATATGCTACCAAATGATGAGGTGCAGAAAAGTTGTAAACTGGATGTTAGTCTCATAGTTTGCAGAATGTTACACTGTGCTTGTCTTCTTGTTTGCTGAATGGAATAACTTGACAATGTTACTACTACTACTACTACTACTATTTACATTGTCAAATATGACTAATTCTTAGGCTTAAAAAAATATTCTTTTTGCTGATCAAAAACTAGTACTAGCATGTAAGGCTTGCTTTGATTCTACTATGCACTGTCATATCTGAATTTTCGAGTCACTAGTAAGGCCTGTAAACCAGGATGTTACTAGTTAGCCCTTTTATCAGTAGCAAGTACTAATAGCCAGTATTAGCATGGTATAGCTTTATTTATCTAGTAAATATAACTCGTCCATGTAGGTTGAAAAATGCACACTAGTTAGCTCTGCAAACTAGGATGTGACTAGTAAAACCTTTGATCAGTAGCAAGAACTAATAGCCAGTACTAGCATGTAATAGCTTTTTTGATCTAGTACATGTAACTCGTCCATATAGGATTTGGCAAATGCACACTAGTTAGATATGCAAACTAGGATGTGACTAGTTAGTCCTTGGATCAGTAGCAAGTACTACCAGCCAGTACTAGCATGTACTCTGCCATTTATATGTTGTATGAAATTTTGTATGTCAGCATTTCCATTTTTATTTTAGTGTTTGGGAAATCTGTCTTATGATAGTAGCTGATGCTGCTGCTTATTCCTGTATCATTCATATCTTATGTTGCACTGAGCACTAAGCAGAGTTTGATGGAGGTTGTCAAGTGTTATTCAATATGTTCATTCTCTGGTTTTAAATGGAGGTTGTCAAGTGTTATTTTTATGCTGATGTAAAATGCCACTGTAATGTATATGCTAAAAAGCTAGCTACTGTAATTTATGTGGTGATGGTTATGGTGATGGCATGGTTATGGAGATGGTTATGGTTATGGTTATGGCATTTCTATGTTTGCATTTCTGTTACAGGGATTGAGTTGCTATTGAGTGCCGGAATGTCGATTCATTTCCGTTCCGGCAATTCTAGCACTCGGCATGACCAATTTTTAGCAAAGGTCATGCCGAATTTTTCCGTGAATTCTAACTCTTTTTCGTCTTCTATTAGTGCAAGCCACCATGTCGTCTCAAGAAGAGTTAGAGGAGCACTACAATCGGCACTTCTTTAGGACGGAGGAGGATGCCGAGGCCGCTGGTGTTGGCGGCGACGAGGACCATGAGATGGAGGATGCCGCTGGGGGTAGTGCCGACGAGCCGAGCGGCAACGAGGCAAGCGCCGCCGCCGGGGGTAGTACCTACGAGCCTAGCGGCGATGAGGCAACCGGCGCCGCCGGGGGTGGCGGCGAGACAAGCGACGATCCTAGCGCCCGCCGGGAGTAGTGGCACCGGGACAAGTGGAGCCAAGAGGCCGCGGAAGGCAAGGCGCCAAAACACGGTCGGCACCGGCAGAGACACAGTCACAGAGGTGGACCCCGCCAGTGGTTTGCCGGTGTTGCCTAAGGATGTTGCCAAGGGGTACGGCAACCAACTGGCATGTATCCTCCGAGAGGTCGTCAATCTCAACGAGACGGACCTCCGAGCTGAGAGCAAAGCGCCTTTGCGAGCCCAGCTCATTGCGAGGTTGCACGCACGATACAAGTTCCTAGGCGACTACGCCTCCAGTCATCAAACCAACAACATTGTGAACTCACAAGCCCTCCTGAAGTTCACCAAACACCTCAGCAGCTATAAGTACATGGTGCGGAGGCTGATTGCTGAGGGCAAAGGTTTCGAAGAGGTCCACTCCGCCTTTCCGCATGTCACCCAGGCGGACTTTGATGCTTTTGTGGCCAATGAAGAGCTACAAGCAACCAAGAATCGCAAGTTGTGGGGGAAGGAAATGCGGGAGCTTAACATCGGCAACCACAACCTTGGGAGCCGTGGGTACGAGGGAAAGGAGCCCTATTGGGCGAAGGAGGATGAGGCGTATGTAAATGCCGGCATTGAGAACCCCTGGCTCAAGTACAAGGACCCGCTTGAAAGAAGATTCATCAGGTCCCGGTACCATAAGAAGAAACTAACCGGGGAACTTGTCACGGACCCGAAGGTCGTAACCGACATAATTTGGTTCACGAACGACCAGAAGGTCCTGGCGTTGGAGAAAAAACTGGTAAGCAATTTACCGGTTTTATTAGATCAAGTATTTCTAAATGGTTCTGGCCCTATTTCTAAATGGTTCGCGTTTCTGGCCCTATTTCTAAATGGTTCGCGTTTCTTCCGCAGGAAGAAGAAAGACAAAGACTTTCTCAATCCTCCCAAGGTGACGAAGGCTCCTCGTCCCAGGCGTCGACGGGCAGGGTAGCCTGGGACAAGCCTCTCGTACGGGCGCTAAACATCGTTAATGAGCATTCACCGACGAGAAGGCCGCATAGAGGCCGTGTGGCTGGCGCCGGTACAGGCTACAAGCATGGTCACTATGGCTTGTCGTCTGCGGCCGATAAAAATGCGCGTAATGAGAGGAAGCAGCGGGAGGCGGAGGAAATGAGGGAGTCAATCCTAGCCCAAGTCCAAGCTGGTTTGGTACCGCAACTGGTACCGCAACTCAAAGCTACACTCGTACCTGAAGTCAAAGCTGAAGTCGCCGCTGGAGTCCAAGCAGATTTCAACGCTATGCAAGCGTGGTATGAGGGTGGCAAACAAGGCCCCCCCGAAAATGCAAGTGGTTAGCTTCAACGGCAGCAACTCGATGGTGCCGCCGTCCGCCGGCAATGACAATGTTATAATGGAGACTCCTCCGGCCGCCGGCAATGTCGCTGGTGCTAGGGATTCACCGTCCATGCCGGGTAGCAGCCCCTCCGTCACTTGCACGCCCGCCGCCGCATGTGCTGGCCCGTCGACATTAGCCGAGCTCAACGCCCTCACGGTAATTAACTAATGTGTACATCAAGTTAATATATTAGTTTCGTCATCCTTGCCCTCTCTCTAACGCCATACACATGTTCTCGCAGGCGCTCTCGACGCCATGCACCTTTTTGATGAGAGTAAACGACGAAATCAAAGACGTCGCGAGGGGGTCCATCATTCGGCCCCTGGATAAGAAGTGGCACACACGAGATATGGCGGATGACCGGGTTGAAGTGGATCGGGCGTTACCGGGCTATGAGGATTTGTTTCCTCCTAATCAACCGCATGGTGCCGATGACGATAGCCCGTTGAATCTGGCCTCACTGAAGGGTTGGGTACTGCTATGGCCGAAGACCCTAATTCGGATCAACACCTACTCGGGGTCGACGGCAAGCAAAGACAAGCACCTTGCGGCGCCACATGTCAGCGTCCCTCCACGACAGCCAGCGGCGCCCGTGGTCATCGCCCCACCAGAACGGCCAGCTGCGCCAGAGGTCAGCGCCCCACCACAACAGCCAGCTGCGCCAGAGGCCGAGGAATATGAACGTGACAACTTCCAATGGGATATTCCTACGTCTTCACAAGTTGTCCATGAGGATGCGCCGGGCTTCAAATATGTGTGCTCCAAGAAGCTGTTCGATTCTCAAGAAACGGCTGATGAGGAGGAAAATCCTGAGGAGGTCGCCACCGCCGCCGTCAAAAATATGTTGAGCCCAAACACACTCCGTGCTACGGCCACTACGGCGATGGATGGTCCAGCACTACAACCCAAGAAGAGGAAGAGGGCAAATAAGAAGGACGCCCAAGACAAGGCGCGGCGGCCAAATCCAAGGACAAGGTCCCACTCCTTGACAAGTTGCCAAACAATTGGCGACCTCTGCATCACTTGGGTCAACCGATGCTGCCGGAGCATGTCGTGAAGAAACTCACCCCGGATATGAGGAGCTTGCATGAGACTGTCTTGCATGTGGAGAACCTTCTTCTCAAATCAAAAGATCCTGGTTACCCTCTCTTCGTGGCGAAGGTGCCAACTGGCATGAACTTCGTCGAGAAGTACCCCGCGGACTTGTGCTTCATCCGGTTCAACGACATCTTCAGCATCTATCGCATGCAAGCGCTCCACTTTAGTGTGGTTCGCCTAGTTGCTCTTAGCATGTCTTCCCAGATTGTTAAGGAGGGGACGCCGACCATCGCGATCATGGACCCCTTCTATATGCGGGAGAGCATCATCTGCAACCCTGGGGATCGCGCGATTGCCACCCAGCAGGTCGAGGATTTCATGCTGGCGAACATTAAGAAGGGCGCCATTCTCATCCCTTACTTCCCCGAGTAAGTAATCACTCGCTAGTCCCCCATCACCATTCTATCCTATATCTCCATTTGCATTTCCAAAGGTTAATCCGTGTGTTTTCCGCAGAGACAAGTTCTGCACCCTCATCGTCGTGCACCCGCAACACTCGCATGCAGTCTATCTCGACTCGGGTAGGGACCGCAAGAAAGACTACTCCCACATCAGGGCCCTTCTCAATGATGCTCTCACCGGCTTCGCCAACAAGGCAGGCCCCCTCAAAGTAGAGAGGAAATCCCGAGGAGGCTTCGTCTTAACCCACACAACCAACTTCCCCTGCCTCAGGCAGTCGACGCCCGACAATGGGATGGACGCGTGGTACGCCATCCTTCAGATGCAGGAGTACATAAAGTACGCAGATGACATGTTGCTGCCAGATAATCTCAGAAACAGGTTTGCAAACATGGCGGATGTCCCTGATAGAGAGATTAGAAAGAACTGGGGTCGCATCCAGCAGTTCATTTGCACGATAATCCTGCAGGATGTCAACAATAGGTCTGGCGAGTTCTTCTACGGCTATGGTCTACCACCTAATGACGAGATAGACCTCCGCTTGGAGATGTCGCGTGATGAGAGGCCGTTCAACTCGCTTGAGGGCTGCCGTCCATTCCCCCCTAGGCGTACAACCTGATCTTACGACGGGAACACTTGCTAAAGCTTGAACGATATGTCCTTGAACTTCCGTACTGTAATAATTGTTATATATTCCCATAGAATCGACTAGTTGCTTTTATTTAGTTGTATGAATGTGCATGTGAACATGTGTCTGTAGTTTCATTTACTTTGCTATATATTTCAAGATTATGGCGTACATAGCTTAATAATTATTTGCATTTACTCGACCACTACTTGCCTCGTATTTGGAGTTCGCCGATGATTAGAATGTTCGGTCAATCGTACACTCGGGGGTGGAGCCAGTGAGCCTTGGTGCGACGGCCACAAGTATCAATCTATTGTGCATCCTACCTAGCCTCACTGACTCCATCCCTGGATGTTAATATTTGTTTCGACCGACAAAGTATGAGGCACGCTATTTAATTCGTACTACTTGTCTTCTATTTGAGTTCGCACTTCTTAATTGCATTGGCCGATGATTAAAATGTTCGGTCACTTGTACACTCCGGGGTGGGGCCAGTGAGGCTTGGTGTGAAGGCCACAAATATCAATCTATTGTGCATCCTACCTAGCCTCACTGACACCATCCCTGTATGTTATTATTTATTTCGACCAACAAAGTATGAGGCACATGCTATTTAGTTCATACTACTTGTCTCTTATTTGAGTTGGCACTTGTTCATTGCATTGGTACTAACGTTTTACTTGTCTTGTGAATGGAGATGCCGACGACATATGTCGTGTACAAGGGGAGGGTTCCTGGAGTCTACGACGACTGGGAGGACTGTCGGAGACAGGTGCACCGTTTCAGCGGCAACAGCTACAAGGGATACCCCACTAGGGTGGAGGCGGAAGGAAGATACGCCCGTTATCTAGCGGGAGAGATGAGGGACATGAGGAGGAACCGGATGAAGACCATGGCCTTCGTGATGATGGTCATGACCATGTTGGTCATGTTCTATGTGATTCTAGTTTAGGTTAGGACCTACATTGTGAGGTGTATGACGATACTTGTGACGACTATGTACCAAGACTTCTAACTTTGTGAAACTTCGCCGTTCGGTGTTGCATATGCACATGTGTTGTATGAAATCAACACATTCCGAAACGAGACTTGCGTATTTGTGTACTGATACCGAAATGAAACTTGGCTCTCTATGTGCTTCTCATATTGCATGTAATACTGTATAAATATGAACTGCGTTGTAAATATATACTGCTGTCAAATTGTATTGTAATATGCTGGAAAAAAGTGGAAAAAAGAATTTTCGAATTAATTGCCGGCGCACCTAAATAACACATTGCCGGCGCACGTGGCATGCGCCAGTGCTGGAAGCACTACTGCCGGCGCACCTGATAGTGCGCCGGTGAAATAGATCTTTGCCGGCGAAGCAGGGTGGTGCGCCGGCAGTAGCTGAGATATCGCCGGCGCACAACCTGGTGCGCCGGCAGTGTCCGTTTATCACCGGCGCGTTCGCACCGGCGGGCTTGTGGTGCGCCGGCAATGGGGGTTTTAGGTGCGCCGGCAATGGGCCTTTCCCTAGTAGTGATTGTTACTGCTCTTATATATTCATACCACCTGTATTTCACTATCTCTTCGCCGAACTAGTGCACCTATTAGGTGTGTTGGGGACACAAGAGACTTCTTGCTTTGTGGTTGCAGGGTTGCATGAGAGGGATATCTTTGACCTCTTCCTCCCTGAGTTCGATAAACCTTGGGTGATCCACTTAAGGGAAAACTTGCTGTTCTACAAACCTCTGCTCTTGGAGGCCCAACGTTGTCTACAGAAAGGAGGGGGAACGTAGACATCAAGCACTTTTCTGGCGCCGTTGGGAGGAAAGGTAAAAGGTACTCACACTCCGGACCTCGGCTACCAAGCTATTTTCCGTCATTGTAAGTACTCGAAGCTATTTCCTTTAGATTCTGCAATTGCATCTTTTTGTTTCTTGTTTACACTAGTTAGGCATAATGGAAAACAACAAAAAAATTGGTGAGCTTTTTAGTCTTTTTCCTGATTTAGAATTGTTTGATTCGAAAATTAAAAAACCTATGCCTTATTTGCATGCTAGTAGCGATGTTATTAGTATGAATGCAATTACTGCTAATGCTATGAAGAAGTCTAAGCTTGGGGAAGCTAGTTTTTGTGATCTTTTTAGCTTCCCATCTTTAGGGGAGAAAATTTGCTCTGATAATACTTTATCTCCCATATGCGATAACTCTAATGATGCTTCTGATATTTTAAATCCACCTGCTGAAAGTATTCCGTATAAAATACCCATGAAAATTATTGAACGTGTTATGGACAACCACTATAAAGGGGATGGAACTGTCCATCCTAGAGATCATTTACTGTTTTTGCACGAATTATGTGGGTTATTCAAGTGTGCAGGTATCTCTATGGATGAAGTGAGGAAGAAGCTATTCTCTGTTTCGTTTCTGGTAAAGCGGCGCATTGGTATAAATTGTTGGAGAATAGACATTCTCTTGGTTGGGAGGAAATTGCATCTCTCTTTTATTCTAAATTTTATCCTCCTCATGAAGTGCATATTGATAGGAATTATATTTATAACTTTTATCCTCGTGATGGAGAGAGTATTTCTCAAGCGTGGGGGAGATTGAAATCTCTAATGCTCAAATGTCCCATTCATGAGCTCCCCCGTAATGTTATTGTTAACAATTTTTATGCGAGGCTTTCAGGACAACACAAGGACTATCTGGACGCGTGTTCGGAGGGATCTTTCACAAGCAAGGAGGTTGAAGCTAGGTGGGATCTTCTTGATCGGATTGAGGACAACGCTGAAGGATGGGAGAACAATGAAGCTAAAGAGTCAGGTATAAATTATGATTATGAATGCATTAAAGCTTTTATGGATACCGATAAATTTCGAAATATGAGTGCTACTTATGGTCTTGACTCTCAAGTTGCTGCAAATCTTTATAAAGCCTTTGCTTCTCGTTTTGAACTGCCTAAGAAGAATTTTGATAAGTATCATGAACCTTTTAAAGAGGCTTGCATGAAGAATGAAATTGTTGTTAATTATTGCCATAAGCATGCTCAAACTTCTAAGAGTGTTATTTCCTATAAGCATGTTAATTTTTGTGGAATACATAGACCATGTGGAATTAATCAAATCAAAGATGAATATTGTATCCATCATGCTAATGAAAAAACTAGAAAGTGGTTTAGGGCTCTAGATGATCTTGGTAAAAAAGTTTGTGCCCTCTATCCTTTTATTTGTGAAGTTTGCCATGAAGTGGGTCATTTTAATTTTCAATGCTCCTCCAATGATAATTTGAACCCAATGAGTGCTGCAAATTTGTATTGTGATGATGAAATTTCTCCTAATCAGCATGATGAACTTACTTTATTTTTGGGTGTGAAGAACTATCGAGAAAAATCTCTTTGTTACATATGAGTGATCTTGATATTGATGATGTCCTGCATGGGTGTTTTTCTTATTGCATTGATAATAGCCATACAAATACTTACATACAAAATATTTTAGAAGATGACACCTTGCCAAAATATGATAGGACCGATGTGTGTTTTCAACTAATTAATCAAAAGGAGGGATCCTCCCAAGTTTCTTCTATTGTTTCTGAAAGTAAATCAGGTTATGCGGACAAGCCACCCTTCAAGCCTCTTCCTCCTGAAGAAGGGAACGAGGAGAAGGAAGAGAAGAAGAAGAAGAAAAGAAGAAGAAGAAGAAGAAGAAGAAGGAGAATAAAAAGAAAGAGGTAACGGCGTATCCCCGCGTGAATGAGATAACGCTAGGTAACCGTAAGTATGTTGCTCCTAATGATTATTGTGATAATGAATCTGAATATGATGATCTTCCTATGCCCTTTACATACATTAGCAATCATGATTTGAATGAGCACACTACTTTTGATATTGCAAATCTCTGGGAAATTAATTCTGAAAATGATGACAATGTGCCTCCGATCTTTGATGATTATTATAAAGAATGCTATGATATAGGTTCTAACTATCCTTATGAAACTTGTCATAGTCATGATTGGGTTACCAAAAACAATTCTCTTAATATGCAACTTGTTTACCATGTTCAAATTCTTGATAATAATCTTGCTCCAATTACTATTAATGAGAATAACTCTTCTTATGCCAAATTTAATGATACTTCTATGCATATGAACCATGATAAGAATGTTTTAAGTAATGGGTATATTGTGGATTTCATCAATGATGCTACTGAAAGTTATTATGAGAGAGGGAAATATGGTCGTATGCATCTTAATAATATTAAGTTTCCCCTCTTTATGTTGAGAATCTTGAAGTTACTCGTGTTTTATCCTCTTATGCTTGTCACTTTGTTCTTCATGAATTCATTTGTGTACAAGATTCCTCTTCATAGGAAGCATGTTAGACTTAAATTTTTTTTGAATTTGCCTCTTGAAGCTCTCTTTTGCTTCAAATGCTATTTCCCGCGAATGGATTATTAAAACTGCTGAGCCCATCTTAATGGCTATAAAGAAAGAACTTCTTGGGAGATAACCCATGTGTTATTTTGCTACAGTAATTTGTTTTTATTTTGTGTCTTGGAAGTTGTTTACTACTGTAGCAACCTCTCCTTATCTTAGTTTTGTGTTTTGTTGTGCCAAGTGAAGCCTCTAATCGAAGGTTGATACTAGATTTGGATTTCTGCACAGAAACAGATTTCTATCTGTCACGAATCTGGGATTTTCTCTCTGTAGAAAAATCATAAAAATATGCCAATTTACGTGCGTGTTCCTCAGATATGTACGCAACTTTCGTTAGTTTTGAGTTTTCTGATCTGAGCAACGGAAGTATTTATTAGAAATTTGTCTTTACGGACTGTTCTGTTTTGACAGATTCTGCCTTTTATTTCGCATTGCCTCTTTTGCTATGTGGGATGGATTTCTTTGTTCCATTAAACTCCAGTAGCTTTGGGCAATGTCCAGAAGTGTTAAGAATGATTGTGTCACCTCTGAACATGTGAGTTTTTGATTATGTACTAACCCCTCTAATGAAGTTTATGAGAAGTTTGGTGTGAAGGAAGTTTTCAAGGGTCAAGAGAGGAGGATGATATACTACGATCAAGAAGAGTGAAAAGTCTAAGCTTGGGGATGCCCCGGTGGTTCATCCCTGCATATCAAGAAGACTCAAGCGTCTAAGCTTGGGGATGCCCAAGGCATCCCCTTCTTCATCGACAAAATTATCAGGTTCCTTCTCTTGAAACTATATTTTTATTCGGTCACATCTTATGTGCTTTACTTGGAGCGTCTGTATGTTTCTTGTTTTTGTTTTTGGTTGAATAAATGCTTGTGTGGGAGAGAGACACGCTCCGCTGGTTCGTATGAACACATGTGTTCTTAGCTCATAATATTCATGACGAAGGCTTCGATAATTGTTATATGGTTGGAATTGGAAAATGCTACATGTAGTAATTGCTATAATGTCTTGGGTAATGTGATACTTGGCAATTGTTGTGCTCTTGTTTAAGCTCTTGCATCATATACTTTGCACCTATTAGTGAAGAAATACATAGAGCTTGTTAAAATTTGGTTTGCATGAGTGGTTTCTCTAGAGTCTAGATATTTTCTAGTGAGGTGTTTGAACAACAAGGAAGACGATGTATAGTCTTATAATGCTTGTAATATGTCTTTTATGTGAGTTTTGCTGTACTAGTTCATACTTGTGTTTGCTTCAAACAACCTTGCTAGCCTAAACCTTGTATCGAGAGGGAATACTTCTCATGCATCCAAAATACTTGAGCCAACCACTATGCCATTTGTGTCCACCATACCTACCTACTATGTGGTATTTCCTGCCATTCCAAAGTAAATTGCTTGAGTGCTACCTTTAAACAATTCAAAATTTATCACCTCTGATTTGTGTCAATGTTTTATAGCTCATGAGGAAGTATGTGGTGTTTAGCTTTCAACCTTGTCATTTACTTTTGACGGACTCTCATATGGACTAGTGGCACATCCGCTTATCCAATAATTTTGCAAAAAGAGCTGGCAATGGGATTCCCAGTCCCAAATTAATTAACAAAAATAGACACTCCTCCATGGTATGTGATTGTTGGACGGCACCCGAAGGATTCGGTTAGCCATGGCTTGTGTAAGCAAAGGATGGGAGGAGTGTCATCATAATAAAACTAAAATAAAAAGGCACTCCTTCATGGTATGAGATTGTTGGCAGGCACCCGAGGATTCGGTTAGCCATGGTTTGTGAAAGAAAGGTTGGAAGGAGTGCCACCCAAAAATAAAATAATTCATGGAGCCGCTCTTGGAAGTCCGGTTGGCGAGGTAGTTAGTGTACCCATTACCATTCGTTGACAACAACAAACACCTCTCAAAACTTTACTTTTTATGCTCTCTATATGTTTTCAAAACCAAAGCTCTAGCACAAATATAGCAATCGATGCTTTCCTCTTTGAAGGACCATTCTTTTACTTTTATTGTTGAGTCAGTTCACCTATTTCTCTCCACCTCAAGAAGCAAACATTTGTGTGAACTGTGCATTGATTCTTACATACTTGCTTATTGCATTTGTTATATTGCTCTGCATTGACAACTATCTATGAGATATACATGTTACAAGTTGAAAGCAACCGCTGAAACTTAATCTTCCATTGTGTTGCTTCAATACCTTTACTAAGAATTTATTGCTTTATGAGTAACTCTTATGCAAGACTTGTTGATGCTTGTCTCGAAAGTACTATTCATGAAAAGTCTTTGCTATATGATTCAATTGTTTACTCATTGCATTTACATTGTTTCGAATCGCTGCATTCATCCCATATGCTTTACAATGGTATGATTAAGATTATGTTGGTAGCATGTCACCTCAGAAATTATCTTTTATCGTTTACCTACTCGAGGACGAGTAGGAACTAAGCTTGGGGATGCTGATACGTCTCCAACGTATCTATAATTTCCGATGTTCCATGCTTGTTTTATGACAATACCAACATGTTTTGTTCACACTTTATATCATTTTTATGCGTTTTCCGGAACTAACCTATTGACGAGATGCCGAGAGGCCAGTTGCGTTTTCTGCTGTTTTTGGTTTCGAAATCCTAGTAACGAAATATTCTCGAATCGACGAAATCAACGCCTGGTTCCTATTTTCCCGAACCATCCAGACACACGAGAAGGGCAGAGAGGGGATAGGGCCGCAGACCACACCCCGCGCGGCCGGGGGGCGTGCCCCCTATGGTCCGGCAGCCCGGCCCCTCCGACTCCGACTCTTCGCCTATTTAAGCCATCGTGACCTAAACCTCGACACCAATTGACGAAACTCCAGAAAGACTCCCGGAGCGCCGCCGCCATCGCGAAACTCCAATTGGGGACAGAACTCTGTTCCGCACCCGCCGGACGGGGAATTGCCCGAGCCATCTCCACGCCGTCTTCACCGCCATCTTCACCGCCATCGCTGCCCCCATGATGAGGAGGGAGTAATTCACCCCAGGCTGAGGGCTTCGCTGTAGCTATGTGGTTCATCTCTCTCCCACCTCAATACAATAATCTCATGAGCTGCTTTACATGATTGAGATTCATATGAGTTTTGTATCACAATTCATCTATGTGCTACTCTAGTGATGTTATTAAAGTAGTTCTATTCCTCCTGCACGTGTGTAAAGGTGACTAGTGTGTGCACCGTGTGGTTCTTGTCGTAGGCTATGATCATGATCTCTTGTAGATTGTGGAGTTAATTATTACTATGATGGTATTGATGTGATCTATTCCTCCTACATATGCATGAAGGCGACAGTGTGCATGCTATGTTAGTACTTGGTTTAGTCTTTTGATCTATCTTACACTATAAGGTTACTAAATATGAACAAATTGTGGAGCTTGTTAACTCCGGCATTGAGGGTTCGTGTAATCCTACGCAATGCGTTCATCATCCAACAAAAGTGTAGAGTATGCATTTATCTATTCTCGTTATGTGATCAATGTTGAGAGTGTCCACTAGTGAAAGTGTAATCCCTAGGCCTTGTTCCTAAATATCGCTATCGCTGCTTGTTTACTGTTTTACTGTTACTACGCTGCAATACTACCACCATCAACTACACGCCAAGCTATTTTCTGGCACCGTTGTATCATATATATTCATACCACCTGTATTTCACTATCTCTTCGCCGAACTAGTGCACCTATTAGGTGTGTTGGGGACACAAGAGACTTCTTGCTTTGTGGTTGCAGGGTTGCATGAGAGGGATATCTTTGACCTCTTCCTCCCCGAGTTCGATAAACCTTGGGTGATCCACTTAAGGGAAAACTTGCTGCTGTTCTACAAACCTCTGCTCTTGGAGGCCCAACACTGTCTACAGGAAAGGAGGGGGAACGTAGACATCAATCACACGAACCAAATCCACCGCACCTAAGTCCGATCATCACGAGACAAGGTGTGATTTCAATGGCGAACACTCAAAGTGTTCATCATATCAACCATATGATTCATGCTCTACCTTTCGGTATCACGTGTTCCGAGACCATGTCTGTACATGCTAGGCTCGTCAAGGCCACCTTAGTATCCGCATGTGCAAAACTGTCTTGCACCCGTTGTATGCACTTGTTGATTCTATCACACCCGATCATCACGAGATGCTTCGAAACGACAAGTCTTGGCAACGGTGCTACTAAGGATGAACACTTTATTATCTTGAGATTTTAGTGAGGGATCATCTTATAATGCTACCGTCGCGATCTAAGCAAAATAAGATGCATAAAAGGATTAACATCACATGCAGTTCATATGTGATATGATATGGCCCTTTTGTCTTTGCGCCTTTGATCTTCATCTCCAAAGCACGGACATGATCTCCATCATCTTTGGGCATGATCTCCATCATCGTCGGCGTAGCACCAAGGTCAATGGCGCCGTCTTCATGATCGTCCTCCATGTAGCAACTATTACAACTACTTTGAAATACTACTAAACATGAAATTTAAAGACAACCATAAGGCTCCTGCCGGTTGCCACAATACAATAATGATCATCTCATACATATTCATCATCACATTATGGCCATATCACATCACCAAACCCTACAAAAACAAGTTAGACGTCTCTAATTTGGTTTGCATATTTTACGTGGTTTAGGGTTTTCGAGAGAGATCTAATCTACCTACGAACATGAACCACAACGTTGATACTAATGTTGTCAATAGAAGAGTAAATTGAATCTTCACTATAGTAGGAGAGACAGACACCCGCAAAGCCTCTTATGCAATACAAGTTGCATGTCGAACGAGGAACAAGTCTCATGAACGCGGTCATGTAAAGTTAGTCCGAGCCGCTTCATCCCACTATGCCACAAAGATGCAAAGTACTCAAACTAAAGATAACAAGAGCATCAACGCCCACAAAACCATTGTGTTCTACTCGTGCAACCATCTATGCATAGACACGGCTATGATACCACTGTAGGATAACGTTGCATAGAAAACAAAAAATTCCTACCGCGAACACGCAATCCAAGCCAAGATGCAATCTAGAAGACGGTAGCAACGAGGGGATTATCGAGTCTCACCCTTGAAGAGATTCCAAATCCTACTAGATGAGGCTCTTGTTGCTGCGGTAGATGTTCACTTGCCGCTTGCAAAAGCGCGTAGAAGATCTTGATCACGGCGCCACGAACGGGCAGCACCTCCGTACTCGGTCACACGTTCGGTTGTTGATCAAGACGACGTCCACCTCCCCGTTCCAGCGGGCAGCGGAAGTAGTAGCTCCTCTTGAATCCGACAGCACGACGGCGTGGTGTCGGTGGTGGTGGAGAATCCCGGCGGAGCTTCGCTAAGCGTGCGGGGAAGGAGTAGTGGGGCGGCTAGGGTTTGGGGAGAGGGGGGCGCCGGCCATCTAGTGGTGCGGCCACCTTGTGGTTGTTGGGGTGGCCGGCCCTCCCCTTGGCCCTCATTATATAGGTGGAACACCCAAGAGTTGGTCTACAAGTCTTCGAATAAGACCCCAAACCAAAACCTTCCATATCACATGAAACCTACCCAAGCTAGGACTCCCACTAGAGGTGGGATTCCCACCCTTCCTTGGGAGGGGGTGGCCGGCCCCCCTTGGGGAGTCCACTTGGGACTCCTCCGCCTTTAGGGTTGGCCGGTCATGGAGGTGGAGTCCCTCCGGGAATCCGCCTTCCTTAGTGGTTTCTTCCGGACTTTTCTAGAACCTTCTAGAACCTTCCATAGAACCTTCCGGATCATTTTAAATCTTCTAAAATGACTTCCTATATATGAATCTTATTCTCCGGACCATTCCGGGACTCCTCGTGATGTCCGGGATCTCATCCGGGACTCCGAACAAATATTCGAACTCCATTCCATATTCAAGTTCTACAATTTCAACATCCAACTTTAAGTGTCTCACCCTACGGTTCGCGAACTATGCGGACATGGTTGAGTACTCACTCCGACCAATAACCAATAGCGGGATCTGGAGATCCATAATGGCTCCCACATATTCAACGATGACTTTAGTGATCGAATGAACCATTCACATACGATACCAATTCCCTTTGTCACGCGATATTTTACTTGTTCGAGGTTTGATCATCGGTATCACTTCATACCTTGTTCAACCTCGTCTCCTGACAAGTACTCTTTACTCGTACCATGGTATGTGGTCTCTTATGAACTTATTCATATGATTGCAAGACATTAGACGACATTCCACCGAGAGGGCCCAGTATATCTATCCGTCATCGGGATGGACAAATCCCACTGTTGATCCATATGCCTCAACTCATACTTTCCGGATACTTAATCCCACCTTTATAACCACCCATTTACGCAGTGGTGTTTGGTGTAATCAAAGTACCTTTCCGGTATAAGTGATTTACATGATCTCATGGTCATAAGGACTAGGTAACTATGTATCGAAAGCTTATAGCAAATAACTTAATGACGTGATCTTATGCTACGCTTAATTGGGTGTGTCCATTACATCATTCATATAATGATATAACCTTGTTATTAATAACATCCAATGTTCATGATTATGAAACTAATCATCCATTAATCAACAAGCTAGTTAAGAGGCATACTAGGGACTCTTTGTTGTTTACATATCACACATGTATCAATGTTTCGGTTAATACAATTATAGCATGGTATATAAACATTTATCATAAACATAAAGATATATAATAACCACTTTATTATTGCCTCTAGGGCATATCTCCTTCAGATCATCAGGATAATTTTGGCACTGAAGTGCATAAGGAGGAAGCGCGACTGCAAATTTGTTTGAAGAAAAGGCATTTGGTTGTCAAACTGATCACATAGTAGGAAACTCTGAACTTGCTGAAGATAAACAACAAACACGAAGCAATGTACAAATGGAAGAACCTGTAGAAGTCAACAAGGATGTGTCAGCTGTAGCTACTCAGGAGACAGAAGTATCCCTTCCACAGACCAACATGGGTGATGCCCTGAGGAATCTCCAAGTTTATGGTATAGGATCTCAATCAAGCACTGAAACTCCTCCAACTGTTAATAATATGGAAGAAAGTAAAGGGAGCCAAGAGGAAGAGGGTAGCCAAGGTTCAGGCCAACTTAGAACAAGGAGAAAGAAAAAGATTCTTGTAGCCCGATTGGCAGGAGGCCTGTCACTAGATCAATGTCACCCATTAAGCAACATGTTTCCGCCAGCCCGATTGGGAGGAGGCTCACAAGATTTGCTAGTGCTGAAGCACGGGCCAATGCTAGACTGAACAAGGTTTCTAACTCGCCATCAAGCGATCAAAGTCACAACCCTATTCATGCTGCAAAGCTTGACAGAGGGATAACCAAGGAATTGGCTGTTCAAACTCCAAATGAAACAGATCGTCAGAGAAAGGTGAGAGAGCTGGCAGAACATTGCCCATCGTTTGATCTTGGTTTCAGTCAAGTGGAAGAAATACTAAGTGAGCAAAAAGACAGTGAACATGCAGTAGATGCGCAAGCAGTACCAGAAAGGGCAGTAGCTGATCAAACAGTAGGTCAGCAACCAGTAGTTGAGCAAGCACTAACTGAGCAAGCACTAACTGAGAAGACAGTAACTGAGCAAACCATACCTCAGAAAACAGTAGCTGAGCAAGCTCTACCAGAGAAAGCAGTACCTAACCAGCATTTGTGGGCAACGAACTACAGTGAGTCAAAAATTGATATCTCAAAATATCAAACGGTGCACATAAATACGCCAATGCAGGACACTAAGTAAGTTCTAACATATGCTTTTTAATTGTTCTTCTCAATGTATTCTATTACTTCTTTCTACAGGAAAGTACATTCACCTTACTAACATTTTTTCTTTACAAGGTATGACTGTGGATACTTTGTTCTAAAGTTCATTGAAGAATGGAATGGGAGAAAGATGCTAGCATTTAGAGGTTCAGACATGCCAGCTCTCAGGAAGCTTAACTTGAAGAAATGGGTGGACTTTCACAAGAACACAATCAACTGGGAGGAACTTCTCTTCTCATAAGAAGTTAACCAGTGGTACATTCTTCATGAATGGCTCAAAGGTACTACTTTTGTGGAGTACAAAATGTATTTTTCATGTTTTACATGTAAATTCAGAATTGGATATATATTTTTTCTCCATGATTGTGATGAACAATCTAGCAATTACAAAGCATGTATTTTCAGCATGTAAATTCAGGTTTTATGAATGTTTTAAGCATAATCACTGTAAATGATTGATGTCCATGATTAAGCACCAAAATTACATGAATGTAATTAATTCACAGAACTTGGATATAAGACACCAAATCATAATTCCCAGTGCAACATATAGTTTAACATTGGACAATGTATAAAATAAATTATTCACAAAGAATAAATCCACCAGTACTTGATAACATGAACAAAATATGAATTCCCTTATGTGATTACACCATTTCACGGAAGAAGTCAAATTCTTTGGGCTCTGGTGCTGGTGTTATCTTATCTTTGCACGTAGCCGCAGTGTGTTGATTAGATCCACATACGCTGCATTTGACAACTTTGGATGACTTCAAATGCAAACCAGACTGTTTTCTTTTCTCTGCTGGACGACCTTGCTTTGTAACATACACTGGATCCTGAACATGATCAAACTGCGAAAAACTATCAAGCCCACCATCATTTGCCCCTTCTCCATCTTGTGCATCATCTTGAGCAGTAGTAGCATTTTTTCTTTCCTTACGTTTAGCAGACTCCGAAGCTTTCATGTCTAACAATTCTTTCTCTAAAGCTTGCATGTATTTATCTGCTAGCGCCTTCCCCTTATCAGATGTTGATGCAATTTTGGATACTTTAGTGAAATCATTGCACATAGTTCCATAACGTAGCTGCTGCCTTTCTTTGTTACTCATTTTTTTGTCTACTGGTACCTTTGGCAATTCCAATTTCTCCTCCATGATAATTTCCTCTGGTATTCTCCACCTCTTGAGGATGTACTTCTCTGGAATTCTGTCAATGTTACCCAATTGCATCATCACTCTAAAAATATGGCAGCACAACAACCCATCCCTGCTGAACTTGCAGCACTCGCAGTTGTAATTTTCAGCTTCCAAATTAGCCTCTACCTTGTAGCTTCTACTGCCATAGCCATAAACATAATTCTTGATAGGGCTAACATCGTACGTTTCATGACCAACATGCTGTACATTATAAGATGTCACTTTACGAAGCTCCGCACGAAAGCGCAAGTAAATGGGCCGTGTATACACCTGCAAGGCTTGCTCTTCAACTAGAAAATCACCCCACGCCCTAAGAGTCTTGTCTTCATCCTTGAATTCAACTGCATCCTCCGCTACATCAATCTTTTCTTGCAACTTCATGTACTGAAGGAAGAAATGATGCAAATTGTTATGCGGGTCAATGTAAGTTTTCAAAACAGCGTTGAACCCCTCACTATGAGTAGTAGTCTGTAGGAACGGAAAGAACCTTTCTTTGAAGTAGGCTGGCACAAAAATGGCTCTAATATGATATAGATCATAGAGATGTGTGTTGTCCACTACATTGTGTTTGGTAATCATTTCTGCCCACCTAGTTTCGAACTCTTCAACCGACATGTTGTAATCAATTATCTCGTTCAACTCTCTCCTTAGCTCCTCATGTTTTGACAAGAAGTTGCCCAAAAAGGCCTACGCATTTTGCATAATGTGCCACCTACAATTTCGGTGGCAGCAATTTGGAAATGAGACGAGAACTGCACTTCTCATTGCCGCATCTTGATCAGTTATGAAGTTATCTGGCTGCAGACCACCCATAGCCTCAAGAAACTCCTGAAACAACCAGACAAAACTCTCCATGTTCTCTTTCTTTAGGAACCCACATCCTAGCTGGATTGTTTGACAGTACCTATTGATTCCAACGAACGGTGCGAACGGCATATTGTACATGTTGGTCATGTAGGTGCTGTCGAATGAGAGACAATCACTATAATTTTTGTAAGCAGTAATCGCTGGCCCATCTACCTAGAATATGCGGTCCACTTTGTCCGCATGATCTGTATGTATGTTGAAATAGAAATCTGGGTCTTCTTTTCTTATCCTTGCAAAGTGAGCTAGCAACAGGGACATGTCTTTGTGCGTGTGTTATTCATCAATTTTAGCCATGAAATTGCTCACATCCTTACTGTCATAGGGTACATTTGCGAGACCGCCATAGACCTCTCCCATAATCCTCATTACCCTGCCAGCAGATAGATTCACCTTATGCCAGAGCTGAACAAATTCCTTCTCTTCCTTAGGTATACCTTTATGAGATCTCAAATACTTTTTCAAGGAAAACTTCTTCATCAAACTGTGATTGAGTTCTTCAATGAAGTATGTGACATACCACTTTGTTCCTCTCCTTTTAATCCTCAATCTGGCTTTGCATTCAGTTTTCTTGGTGATGCTTCTGTTCCTTTGCCTAACAGGTGGTGCTTCTAACTTATTGATGTCTTCATTTTTTCCACTCTTGTTGCAAACAAATAGCTGTTTGTCTCTTTGATCATCAATTTTCGAAACCTTGGATGTACTGCATTTGATGGAAAACCCAATCTTCTTAGCATATCGGTTGTACTGCATCTTCGCATCCTCCCATGAATCATAGATCTTCCCTTTGAAAGGGGTTTCAACTTTAGTTTGGCTGCATGGTGTTGACTGGACTTCACCCTCATCTTCATCACCGCCGGAATCATCAGTTGATAGTGTTTCACCAGTTTCCGGGTTTGTGTCAGCAGAAGCACCAGTGTTGCTTCCACTCACATGCTTGCTATGTTCTGAGCTTTTGGTCACATCTGGATTGCTCAAGGTCCCTTGTATGCTGCATGTTTCTTCTATTTGCAAATCATTGAACAAACTGACATCTTCGATTACCCTGTCACCTTCAATTGCTGGTTCATTTAGATCTAGTGCTCTGGTAGAATATTTTGGATCCATATCTGCAATCAAAGTTGTGTATGTCTTAGTTCATATTGTACAAAATGTTTAAGTCTACCCAAATCACTTGAGCATAGCAAGTACATTTAAAACACCAGGGTTCCATAATTTCTTTTGAGCATTTTCACTTGAGCATTTTTAGATGTGAACTAACCATTTTATTACAATCAAATACACAGGTTCTGAAGTGGTGCTGCATGCGATTTTGGAGTGCTTTTAGGGGTAAAATTCATGATGGCTTCAGAAATGCTTCTTTTTTATGTCTTGCTCCCAACTGAAAACTTCATGGAATGATGCAAACAAGTAGATGTATAAAGCATGCAAAACAGAAGTGCTCTTTGGGTGTATAAACCTAGCTTCCATGCAAAGTTTCTGGATCAGTATGTTTGCTATGTTAAGTATGACACATATATAGCTTAGTTTCCATGTTCTATTGTGTTCTGGATCAATACATCTGATGCATGCACTGGTATGTACATGCCAAGTTCTCTTTGCGTGTATAAAATTACCTCCAATGCCAAGGTCTAGATCAATATGATGCTATCTTAAGTTTGACAGGTGAGTAGCTTAGCTAACTTTGCATGCTTTTTGTCCATGTTCCTATAAAATTACATGCTTTTTCCTCAGCATGAATACTTTTTCATGAATATGATGGCTCAGTTGTTCCAGATCTTGGGCCATAGAAGTAAGAAACACATGTACTGGAAGGTTTGGGAGTTTTGGGGGGGAATAGGGGGTGAGATAAGAACAATTTGTTACCTCCAGGTTCTTTGTCCCCAGAATGTTTCTTCAGATCTGCCCAGGTTTGTTCCCAGAATCTTGTTTCTTCAGATCCGCTAGAAGTACTGGGAGGTGGATGGAGAAGTTTTGTTTCTTGATGAACTTGGAGGTGGAAGATGTATATTCCACTGACGGTGGAAGAAGTTTGTCCTCCAGCAATGGTGGTAGTCTTGGTAGCAGAGTCTTGGTAGAACCTCTCCTGGCAGCAATGGAGGTAAGATCTGAAGCCGTCGTGAGGAAGAAGGATAGGAGCTAGGGTTTCAAGGAGGAATTGGTCAGGGGGTGTCTGTTTCTCCCGTTGGCATGTATATTTATTTATGTCGTGAGGCGTTGTGTGGTCGTGGGGATGTTCCTTTTTCTGTTGACCGAGTCAAAAAAAACGGCGTGCAAGTTGGCATGTGAGGCCGAGGGACCACTTTCTATTTTGGGATAGGCTGGTGGGACCACATGCTATTTTGGGTAAAAAACGATTCGGACATGGGGGTCACCGTGGTAGACTATATGGTGCTATAGCACTGTGTCATTACTCCTAGCCGATTAAGAGTCTATGTACACTTTTCCGTGTGACAGCTACCTGAATAGCTCCTTCACGGTGACAACACTCACGACAAGCACTTGGGCACCATCACAAAATCATTACACACATCCACCGGGTAAGAAATCGTCTATCATTGCACAATCTTCGCCAAGTTTAGGGCTATTTTCATCGTTTATTTTCTTTGCCTATTTTCTCAGGCGTGGATAAATTAATAACCGTGTGCGTAGTGTATACTCTAGAGTTCCTTCTGATATCCCGGTTTACGTGTGTAGTCTCATCGCCTTCCACCACGATGCAGTTTCCTCATCAGTGTTGTATAAATACTTGTACACAATTCGATATGGCTCGTAGCAAGAAGATCACTCTCCTCTCTCTGTGCCTGCTAGTGTCTGCCTGCGCAATGTCGCCCTATTGAGCATGCATCTTGAGTGGTGGAGGAGGAGCAAGCCTGTCCGGTGGTGGAAGAGTACATGTCCCTCCCAATGCAGGACCATGAAGCTGGCTCCTTCCCCTCGTACTCCGGTTGGTCGTCCTCAGATGACGACTACGAAAGGAATTTTGAGGATGACGAGGACGCGGTGATGCGACCAGGGATGGAGATCAGCTAGTTCTGACCCCTCATACTAAGATTGCCCCCCTTATACTTCATTCCTGCCTCCGTCCCTGGATGCGACGCCAGAAGATGAGTCATCTCAGCTCGAATGGTGGTTGGAGTCTGAGCGGTAGGTGATGCGTGTGGTTGGCACGTCCGTTGGGAACCCCAAGAGGAAGGTGTGATGCGCACAGCGGCAAGTTTCCCTCAGTAAGAAACCAAGGTTTAATCGGACCAGTAGGAGTCAAGAAGCACGTTGAAGGTTGATGGCGGCGAGATGTAGTGCGGCGCAACACCAGTGATTCCGGCAAACGTGGAACCCACAACACAACCAAGATACTTTGCCGCAACGAAACAGTGAGGTTGTCAATCTCACCGGCTTGTAACAAAGAGTTAACCGTATTGTGTGGAAGATGATTGTTTGCAGAAAACAGAGAACAATTGCAGAGATTGTATTTCAGTATAGAGAATTGGACCGGGGTCCACAGTTCACTAGAGGTGTCTCTAAGATAACAAACATGTTGGGTGAACAAATTACTTGGGCAATTGACAAATAAAGAGAGCATGACCATGCACATACATATCATGATGAGTATAGTGAGATTTAATTGGGCATTACGACAAAGTACATAGACCGTCATCCAACTGCATCTATGCCTAAAAAGTCCACCTTCAGGTTATCATCCGAACCCCTCCAGTATTAAGTTGCTAACAACAGACAATTGCATTAAGTATTGCGTAATGTAACTAGTGACTACATCCTTGAACATAGCACTAATGTTTTATCCCTAGTGGCAACAGCACATCCATAACCTTAGTGGTTCTTGTCACTCCTCCAGATTCACAGAGGCATGAACCCACTATCGAGCATAAATACTCCCTCTTGGAGTTACTAGCATCAACTTGGCCAGAGCATCTACTAATAACGGAGAGCATGCAAGATCATAAACAACACATAAGCATAGCTTTGATAATCAACATAACAAGTATTCTCTATTCATCGGATCCCAACAAACGCAACATATAGAATTACAGATAGATGATCTTGATCATGTTAGGCAGCTCACAAGATCCGACAATGATAGCACAATGGGGAGAAGACAACCATCTAGCTACTGCTATGGACCCATAGTCCAGGGTAGACTACTCACACCGGAGGCGACCATGGCGGCGTAGAGTCCTCCCGGAGATGATTCCCCTCCGGCAGGGTGCCGGAGGTGATCTCCTGGATCCCCCGAGATGGGATCGGCGGCGGCGGCGGAAGGTTTTCCGTATCGTGGTTCCTTGGGGGTTTCGTCACGGAGACTTTTTATAGGCGAAAGGGCAGGTCAAGAGGCGGCACGGGGCCCCACACCACAGGGCCGCGCGGCCAAGGGGGGGCCGCGCCCTATGGTCGGCTCCCCGTGGCCCCTCTTCGTCTCTCCTTCGGACTTGGAAGCTTCGTGGAAAAATAGGCCCCTGGCTTTGATTTCGTCCAATTCCGAGAATATTTCCTTACTAGGATTTCTGAAACCAAAAACAGCAGAAAACAGGCACTTCGGCATCTTGTTAATAGGTTAGTTCCAGAAATGCACGAATATGACATAAAGTGTGCATAAAACATGTAGATAACATCAATAATGTGGCATGGAACATAAGAAATTATCGATACGTCGGAGACGTATCAGCATCCCCAAGCTTAGTTCTGCTCCGAGCAGGTAAAACGATAACACAGATAATTTCTGGAGTGACATGCCATCATAATCTTGATCATACTATTTGTAAAGCATATGTAGTGAATGCAGCGATCGAAACAATGTATATGACATGAGTAAACAAGTGAATCATATAGCAAAGACTTTTCATGAATAGCACTTCAAGACAAGCATCAATAAGTCTTGCATAAGAGTTAACTCATAAAGCAATAATTCAAAGTAGAGATATTGAAGCAACACAAAGAAGATTAAGTTTCAGCGGTTGCTTTCAACTTGTAACATGTATATCTCATGGATATTGTCAACATAGAGTAATATAATAAGTGCAATAAGCAAGTATGTAGGAATCAATGCACAGTTCACACAAGTGTTTGCTTCTTGAGGTGGAGAGAAATAGGTGAACTGACTCAACATTGAAAGTAAAAGAATGGTCCTCCATAGAGGAAAAAGCATCGATTGCTGTATTTGTGCTAGAGCTTTGATTTTTGAAAACATGTAGAGAGCAATAAAAGTAAAATTTTGAGAAGTGTTTGTTGTTGTCAACGAATGGTAATGGGTACACTAACTACCTCGCCAACCGGACTTATAAGAGCGGCTCCCATTTTATTTATTTTTGGTGGCACTCCTTCCAACCTTTCTTTCACAAACCATGGCTAACCGAATCGGGTGCCTGCCAACAATCTCATACCATGAAGGAGTGCCTTTTATTTTAGTTTTATTATGATGACACTCCTCCCAACCTTTGCTTACACAAGCCATGGCTAACCGAATCCTTCGGGTGCCGTCCAACAATCACATACCATGGAGGAGTGTCTATTTTTGTTAATTAATTTGGGACTGGGAATCCCATTGCCAGCTCTTTTTGCAAAATTATTGGATAAGCGGATGAAGCCACTAGTCCATATGAGAGTCCGTCAAAAGTAAATGACAAGGTTGAAAGCTAAACACCACATACTTCCTCATGAGCTATAAAACATTGACACAAATCAGAGGTAATAAATTTTGAATTGTTTAAAGGTAGCACTCAAGCAATTTACTTTGGAATGGCGGAAAATACCATGTAGTATAGGTAGGTATGGTGGACACAAATGGCATAATGGTTGGCTCAAGTATTTTGGATGCATGAGAAGTATTCCCTCTCGATACAAGGTTTAGGCTAGCAAGGCTTATTTGAAACAAACACAAGGATGAACCGGGCAGCAAAACTCACATAAAAGACATATTGAAAACATTATAAGACTCTACACCATCTTCCTTGTTGTTCAAACTCAATACTAGAAATTATCTAGACCTTAGAGAAACCAAATATGCAAACCAAATTTTAGCATGCTCTATGTATTTCTTCATTAATGGGTGCAAAGCATATGATGCAAGAGCTTAATCATGAGCACAACAATTGCCAAGTATCACATTACCCAAAACATTTATAGCAATTACTACATGTATCATTTTCCAATTCCAACCATATAACAATTTAACGAAGGAGAAACTTCGCCATGAATACTATGAGTAGAAACCAAGGACATACTTGTCCATATGCTACAGCGTGTCTCTCTCCCATAAAGTGAATGCTAGGATCCATTTTATTCAAACAAAACAAAAACAAAAACAAACCGACGCTCCAAGAAAAAGCACATAAGATGTGATGGAATAAAAATATAGTTTCAGGGGAGGAACCTGATAATGTTGTCGATGAAGAAGGGGATGCCTTGGGCATCCCCAAGCTTAGACGCTTGAGTCTTCTTGATATATGCAGGGGTGAACCACCGGGGCATCCCCAAGCTTAGAGCTTTCACTCTCCTTGATCATGTTGCATCATACTCCTCTCTTGATCCTTGAAAACTTCCTCCACACCAAACTCGAAACAACTCATTAGAGGGTTAGTGCACATTATAAATTGACATATTCAGAGGTGACACAATCATTCTTAACACTTCTGGACATTGCATAATGCTACTGGACATTAATGGATCAAAAAATTCATCCAACATAGCAAAAGAGGCAATGCGAATAAAAGGCAGAATCTGTCAAAACAGAACAGTTCGTATTGACGAATTTTAAAATGGCACCAGACTTGCTCAAATGAAAATGCTCAAATTGAATGAAAGTTGCGTACATATCTGAGGATCATGCATGTAAATTGGCATAATTTTCTGAGCTACCTACAGGAGGTGGACCCAGATTCGTGACAGCAAAGAAATCTGGAACTGTGCAGTAATCCAAATCTAGTACTTACTTTTCTATCAACGGCTTAACTTGGCACAACAAAACACAAAACTAAGATAAGGAGAGGTTGCTACAGTAGTAAACAACTTCCAAGACACAAAATAAAAACAAAGTACTGTAGGTAAAAACATGGGTTGTCTCCCATAAGCGCTTTTCTTTAACGCCTTTCAGCTAGGCGCAGAAAGTGTGTATCAAGTATTACCAAGAGACGAAGTGTCAACATCATAATTTGTTCTCATAATAGAATCAAAAGGTACCTTCATTCTCTTTCTAGGGAAGTGTTCCATACCTTTCTTGAGAGGAAATTGATATTTTATATTACCTTCCTTCATATCAATAGTAGCACCAACAGTTCGAAGAAAGGTCTTCCCAATATAATGGGACAAGATGCATTGCATTCAATATCCAAGACAACAAAATCAACAGGAACAAGGTTATTGTTAACGGTAATGCGAACATTATCAACTTTACCCAAAGGTTTCTTTGTAGAATGATCAGCAAGATTAACATCCAAATAACAATTCTTCAATGGTGGCAAGTCAAGCATATTATAAATTTTCTTAGGCATAACAGATATTTGCACCAAGATCACATAAAGCATTACAATCAAAATCTTTAACCTTCATCTTAATGATGGGCTCCCAACCATCCTCTAGCTTTTTAGGAATAGAGGCTTCACGCTCTAGTTTCTCTTCTCTAGCTTTTATGAGAGCATTTGTAATATGATGCGTGAAAGCCAAATTTATAGCACTAGCATTAGGACTTTTAGCAAGTTTTTGCAAGAACTTTATAACTTCAGAGATGTGGCAATCATCAAAATTCAAACCATTATAATCTAAAGCAATGGGATCATCATCCCCAATGTTGGAAAAAATTTTAGCAGCTTTATCACAGGCAGTTTCAGCAATTTTAGCAGTTTCAGGCAATTTTTCGCGCTTTGCATTAGAAGTGGAAACATTGCTAACACCAATTCTTTTATTAGTATGAGTAGGAGGTGCAGCAACATGTGTAGCATTAGCATTACTAGTGGTGGTAATAGTCCAAACTTTAGCTATATTCTTCTCTTTAGCTAGTTTTTCATTTTCTTCTCTATCCCACCTAGCACGCAGTTCAGCCATTAATCTTATATTCTCATTAATTCTAACTTGAATGGCATTTGCTGTAGTAGTAATTTTATTATGATGATTCTCATTAGGCAAAACTTTTGATTTCAAAAGATCAACATCAGCAGCAAGACTATCGACTTTAGAAGAAAGTATATCAATTTTCCCAAGCTTTTCTTCAACAGATTTGTTAAAAGCAGTTTGTGTACTAATAAATTCTTTAAGCATGGCTTCAAGTCCAGGGGGTGAACTCCTATTATTGTTGTAAGAATTCCCATAAGAATTACCATAGCCGTTGCCATTATTGTAAGGATATGGCCTATAGTTGTTACTAGAATTATTCCGGTAAGCATTGTTGTTGAAATTATTATTTTTAATGAAGTTTACATCAACATGTTCTTCTTGTGCAACCAATGAAGCTAACGGAACATTATTAGGATCAATATTAGTCCTATCATTCATAAGCATAGACATAATAGCATCAATCTTATCACTCAAGGAAGAGGTTTCTTCGACAGAATTTACCTTCTTACCTTGTGGAGCTCTTTCCGTGTGCCATTCAGAGTAATTGATCATCATATTATCAAGAAGCTTTGTTGCTTCACCAAGAGTGATGGACATAAAGGTACCTCCAGCAGCTGAATCCAATAAATTCCGTGAAGAAAAATTTAGTCCTGCATAGAAGGTTTGGATGATCATCCAAGTAGTCAGTCCATGGGTTGGGCAATTTTTAACCAGAGATTTCATTCTTTCCCAAGCTTGAGCAACATGTTCAGTATCTAATTGTTTAAAATTCATTATGCTACTCCTCAAAGATATAATTTTAGCAGGGGGATAATATCTACCAATAAAAGCATCCTTGCATTTAGTCCATGAATCAATACTATTCTTAGGAGAGATAGCAACCAATCTTTAGCTCTTCCTCTTAATGAGAAAGGGAACAATTTTAATTTTAAAATGTCACCATCTACATCCTTATACTTTTGCATTTCACATAATTCAACAAAATTATTAAGATGGGCAGCAGCATCATCAGAACTAACACCAAAAATTGCTCTCGCATAACAAGATTCAGTAAAGGTTTAATTTCAAAGAATTCTGCTGTAGTAGCAGGTGGAGCAATAGGTGTGCATAAGAAATCATTATTATTTGTGGTTGTGAAGTCACACAACTTAGTATTTTCAGCGTTGGCCATTTTAGCAACAGTAAATAAAGCAAACTAGATAAAGTAAATGCAAGTAAACTAATTTTTTTGTGTTTTTGATATAGCAAACAAGATAGCAAGTAAAGTAAAACTAGCAACTAATTTTTTTGTATTTTGATTTAGTGCAGCAAACAAAGTAGTAAATAAAACTAAGCAAGACAAAAACAAAGTAAAGAGATTGAGAAGTGGAGACTCCCCTTGCAGCGTGTCTTGATCTCCCGGCAACGGCGCCAGAAATTTGCTTGATGCGTGTGGTTGGCACGTCCGTTGGGAACCCCAAGAGGAAGGTGTGATGCGCACAACGGCAAGTTTCCCTCAGTAAGAAACCAAGGTTTAATCGGACCAGTAGGAGTCAAGAAGCACGTTGAAGGTTGATGGCGGCGAGATGTAGTGCGGCGCAACACCAGTGATTCCGGCGCCAACGTGGAACCTGCACAACACAACCAAGATACTTTGCCCCAACGAAACAGTGAGGTTGTCAATCTCACCGGCTTGCTGTAACAAAGAGTTAACCGTATTGTGTGGAAGATGATTGTTTGCAAAAAAAGTAGAACAGTATTGCAGATTGTATTTCAGATAGAGAATTGGACCGGGGTCCACAGTTCACTAGAGGTGTCTCTCCCATAAGACGAACAGCATGTTGGGTGAACAAATTACAGTTGGGCAATTGACAAATAAAGAGAGCATGACCATGCACATACATATCATGATGAGTATAGTAAGATTTAATTGGGCATTACGACAAAGTACATAGACCGTCATCCAACCGCATCTATGCCTAAAAAGTCCACCTTCAGGTTATCATCCGAACCCCTCCAGTATTAAGTTGCTAACAACAGACAATTGCATTAAGTATTGCGCGTAATGTAACTAGTGACTACATCCTTGAACATAGCACTAATGTTTTATCCCTAGTGGCAACAGCACATCCATAACCTTAGTGGTTCTTGTCACTCCTCCAGATTCACAGAGGCATGAACCCACTATCGAGCATAAATACTCCCTCTTGGAGTTACTAGCATCAACTTGGCCAGAGCATCTACTAATAACGGAGAGCATGCAAGATCATAAACAACACATAAGCATAGCTTTGATAATCAACATAACAAGTATTCTCTATTCATCGGATCCCAACAAACGCAACATATAGAATTACAGATAGATGATCTTGATCATGTTAGGCAGCTCACAAGATCCGACAATGATAGCACAATGGGGAGAAGACAACCATCTAGCTACTGCTATGGACCCATAGTCCAGGGGTAGACTACTCACACATCACACGGAGGTGACCATGGCGAAGAGTCCTCCGGAGATGATTCCCCTCTCCAGGTGCCGGAGGCGATCTCCTGGATCCCCCGAGATGGGATCGGCGGCGGCGGCGTCTCTGGAAGGTTTTCCGTATCGTGGTTCTCGGTACTGGGGGTTTCGTCACGGAGACTTTTTATAGGCGAAAGGGCAGGTCAAGAGGCGGCACGGGGCCCCACACCACAGGGCCGCGCGGCCAAGGGGGCCGCGCCGCCCTATGGTCTGGCTCCCGTGGCCCCTCTTCGTCTCCTTCGGACTTCTGGAAGCTTCGTGGAAAAATAGGCCCTGGGCTTTGATTTCGTCCAATTCGAGAATATTTCCTTACTAGGATTTCTGAAACCAAAAACAGCAGAAAACAGCAACTGGCACTTCGGCATCTTGTTAATAGGTTAGTTCCAGAAAATGCACGAATATGACATAAAGTGTGCATAAAACATGTAGATAACATCAATAATGTGGCATGGAACATAAGAAATTATCGATACGTCGGAGACGTATCAGTAGGACAGGAAGAAGGAGGAGTACGAGATGCTCTGGGAGTCCTTAGAGAAACGAGAGCGCGGGGCGATGTCTGGCAATGTCACCACTGGTCACAACGATGAGAAGTAGAAGTATATGTGCTTCTTGTTTTTAATTTGTAAATATATATATACATAGAAACACGATTGTTCTCTATCACCCATGATTAATACAAATAAAATCGTTTGCGACATGGATCAGAGCACACGATTTTGTGCAACATATTGGCAAATGGTTACTGTATCAAAAAGCGTTTACCTATTTATTGGCCATTCTATATCTACCTTCTCGCGATTTACCGTGTCATTTGGAATACTAACTCTCATAATATCCGCGTCGTTTACCCTCGTCTACAAAATGCCTCGCATAATCTCCCCCACACATCTAGGTGGTCGCTGGTTCGACACTCGCGTGTTGTGTGGGCAATTATTTTGCATTTGTTTTTTCAATAACATGGCAAATGGGTCAAAGGTAGAGGGGTTTTTGTTTTTGTCGCATCATCAACTTCAGACTATAATTTCTCCTCTTATGCCTCTCCGCAGAGCCTACCCCCAAATTTCTGCCAATCAAATCGTCGACACCGTGACGTCGATCGCTATCACCATCCCTTTCTCGCCATCGTATGTCGCATGTTGCCGCCCTACTGTCATGCGGAAACTTTAACCACTCACCGTCCGTCGACCTTGGCCATCAAGGACAAGATCCGATGATGTGGTGGTGTGTCAGAGCAAGGGCAATAACGTAGCTCACTGCTGACGATAAATTCATGCCAAGTCATTTAGAGCCTTCCTAGAGTAAGCATGTGTACAATAATCTGTCTCCTAAGCAAGCTCTATTGAATATTTAATAATTAATGCATTGCATGCGCATGCGTTACATCCAAGACTGCAAGACATACTAGAGCCAGCTCAAAGCGCTCACATCAGGCTATTAGCCGGCTGTAGCTTCTCGTTGATTGCGCTATAGCCGGGCGGTAAGGGAAGAGCCCGCTCTCCTCTCTCTCCTCACTTCTCTCTCCTTCATCTAAGATTTTGCTAATATAGTATTGCTTATAGCCTGCTGATTAGGATCTATTATACTTGCTCTCAGAGAAGGCTCGATGCGATGACATTAAGCTCGGGTTCTGGTTTCCGATGCATCGGCACGTGCCATGATTCCAAGACAATTATTATCAGACCAACATCAGAGAAAACTATTATCAGACCAACATGAGAGACATTTATATCAGACCAACATCAGATAACCAGTATACAACGTTACAATTTTTCCGTGCTAAATAGTACTCCAATATTTGTCACAGGTATAGTACTAGCTCCTGCAAGACTTGGTTTTCTATTCATACCTCACTTACGAAAATACATTTTACTTCGACAGTGATATTTGGAGGACACATACGGCGGACCTTGTTTGATATTTTGTTGCGTAAAGAGGCAGGATGGCATGCACTCGACACGTGAACTGAAACACTCTTAAGCTTTCTGACAGTGGGGATGGATAGCAGGTGCTTGAGGATTTCCACATATTCCTCTCCTCTTCTGAATAAATGGAACTCCATATTTTCTAGTGACTCAAGGGTGATGTCATGCGCCATGGCGCTATGCGGCGAACGACATGCACAAGCCAACGAGCAAGGATCCTACAAGATAAGCAAACGAGCATGAGCATATATAGTATTAGGACGCCGCTGGTTCTGCTTTAAAATTCAAAATACTGATCATCCAAAATAAGCCTAACTAAATAAACTTGGACATTACCGTCGGACGATGGGACAATAAAATTACAAGCTTCTTTATACTGCTGACTCTCCTCACGAGATGCAACACACTTGGCAAAGTGCGGTGGGGATACGAATATACCGACAGGGACTCGCACTTTGGAAGATTGTTTGTGTCGTCCATGAATCTCTTGAACTCCTCTTCTCCCTGGCAAAATCAGCAATGAGAACAATGGAATTAGCCATGGATAGAAGACATAGTTAGATCGTGTGTACAAAGGACTTTGATCAACACGTATATCGGTATATGTAAGCTCGTGATAATCAAGGATGTAATATACGCACAAAGGGTGCCTGCAGTCCCAGCTCCTCGACCGTGTCCAACTGCCGCATCAGCGGCTCCATTGCAGAGCAGTAAGTGACTTCTAGCCGCCGGAGATGGCCCACCGCGTCGGTGAACACAAACTGCCCTATGCTGGCCAAGACCAACTCTGCCAGGTTCGGTGCAGCAATGTGGACGTCAGCGACGTACCATACTTTCACCACCTCAAGATTTGGGGCAGAGACATCCAGGCGGCGGGTCTTCCCGGCATGGAATTTGAGACGCCGGAGCGTGGCGGAGCTTATGGATAAGTCGGAGCCATTCACCAGCGTGACGTGCATCAGGGTGAAGTTCCTGAGGCGGGGGCATTGAGAGGACACGAGGACCTCCAGCGCCCGGGCATCCATGGTAGCTAGAGCTAGTTTCAGGTCAACCAGCGCCGCGAACACGCCGACCGGCGGGAGACGGAGGTGGAAGTGTTCTCCGAGGGTGAGGGCTATGCCCATCGTCCGCTCGAACGGAGGCAGATCGATCTCGTGCGGCAGTTGCTTATGGTAAACGAGATCCGCGCGGAGGTTGAGATTGCCGGCAACGCGCTGTGAGGCGAAAAGCAGCCACGCTGAGACGCGGCCGGCCTGGTCGTTGTGGTAGGGCATGCTGATCTTGACGTTGCGGAGGGTGACGGGCGGATCGGCGCTGTAGGCGGCTAGAGCAGCGTCTACCATGTCGAGGAAGGAGGTGCCATGATGGATCAGGTCGCTGACGAGGGTGATATCTGGGACGCTTGCCCAGACGCGGCGCCAGCGGCGGGAGAGCCCGCTGGTACGGACGGCAGCCGGAAACGAGCGAAGGCGGCTGAGGATACCGTGCAGAAGCTCGTCGGGGAGGTCGCTGATGTGGTCCATATATCTCGCTACCGGCCGTGCTCGAGGCAAACTTTTGAGTTCTGACCTTGGCAAGATCGTGCGTGACAAACTTATAACCAATTAATTAGGGTTTTGGGATTTTTGCCTCTTGACGTGGTGCACGTCACAAATGAAACTCCGCATCAATCTGACTCTCTTGACTCTGGAGGTTTACCTAAACTGGTTTTTACCGTGACTGTACATATTAATCTGGACGGTCACCAACTACCATATGACACTACAGGAATGGCTCGCTGCGCCGACGGCCGTGGCGTACGCCGACGGCCAAATGTCGGGGCCGTCGGCGTACGTCCGGTCCATGGCAGCAGCCCACCGAGCCCCTCGGCGTATGAATACCCTCGGCGTAGAGAGAGCTACGCCGACGGCCACCCTCGGCGTACTCTAGACCGTCGGCGTAGCACAGGCATGTGCTCCGGTCCCGCTCCGGCCGTGACGGCTCGGTCACGGCGTCAGCGAGGCGCCGAGGGCCACCCTCGGCATAGGGCATCACCCACCTACGCCGACGGCCACCCTCGGCATACATTTTTTTTGTTTTTTTCTTCTCTCTCATTTGCTTTATATTATGTTTGTTTTATTTATGTATTAGTATGAATTATGTAAAAATAGTTACTTTTTTAAAAGGAAAAAATGGTAGATGGCTTATGTAGATCCCACGAGTGACGCTCTTCGTAGACGGGTCGACGGGAGCCAGTAGGCCCAACATCTGCTATGGATGTACATATGTCCTAAAACAAAGGAAAAAAGTCCATTGCAAACCCTAACTCAAACCCTAACCCTAACCCTAGGGGTAGATTTGCGGGGTCCCCGCCCTAGGGTTTCCTAGATACAAACCACCGGAGCATCCGAATCGGTGGAAACTCCTGCTACGGCTCATCCGGGGCCTATTTCATTCCAAACCTATAGTTTCCATGTGCATATGTTCTAAACAAAGCAAAGCAAATAAAAAAATCCATTGGTAAACTCTCGCACGGAAAAAGCTATAGGGGTAGATCTGTAGGGTCCCCGCCCTAGGGTTTCCCAAGATACAGATCACCGGAGCGTTGGAATCGCTGGAAAACTTGCAGTTGTCCCTAACATATGTACAAAACTGTGATGTAAGGTTTGTCTAACCTTGCATGTACCCGGCGTTGACGATTTCCGCATACATGGGCTAGCACTTGGTAAAATCCAGGATCTGTATGTGGAAACTCCTGCTACGGCTCATCCGGGGCCTATTTCATTCCAAACCTATGGTTTCCATGTGCATATGTCCTAAACAAAGCAAAGCAAATAAAAAAATCCATTGGTAAACCCTCGCAAGAAAAAAGCTATAGGGGTAGATCTGCAGGGTCCCCGCCCTAGGGTTTCCCAAGATACAGATCACCGGAGCGTCGGAATCGCTAAAAAACTTGCATTTGTCCCTAACATATGTGTACAAGTGTGATGTAAGGTTTGTCTAACCTTGCATGTACCAGGCGTTGATGAATCCCTCCCGCTTCCTGCGGTGTCCCGCCGAATCCGCTGGAAACTGACCGGATTTGAACTGGGGCGACACTTTCTTTCGCTCAATAAATGGAGGGAAAAATGTTTTTAGGTCGAGGATGCGTCATTTTATGTGCTAAATATTTTCCGTTTCGCGCGTTGGCGGACGGGTGCACGCGCACGCCCGGTACGGCCATACCGCATGTCCCGGCGGCCCCATTTTGCACAGTTGGCAAAGTAAACGGAGCCAAAAATTCGAGCGGAGCCGCGTGGCATCATTTTATGTGTCCTAGTAACCACTGCAAAAGATGGAACTCGGATACGGCAATTATCTTGGAAAACCCTTCACGGCTATCTCGTCCGGAGTTCTATGGCTTTTAGGGAAATGAGTAGGAAACGGCCCGTTTCACCACATAGTTTGTCGGAACGAGGCCATATTTGGCACGTGCGTGGGCCTTAGGATGGGAAGCAAGGCCCCGGATTTCCAATCCGAACCACGGGTGACGGTTTTTCCATTTTCGGGTGCCGAAGGGCTTTTTTTGTGAAGCAGCAACATGGTGCGCATTTTAGTATCGCGCGGGACCTCCGCGCAGCGTAGGATACCTCCTACGCACCACCTATCACATGCCATATGCGCGCGGTAGCCATCTGGGAATCCCTCCCGCTTCCTGCGTTGTCCCGCCGAATCCGCCGGAACCGACCGGATTTGAACTGGGCGACACTTTCCTTCGCTCAATAAATGGAGGGAAAATGTTTTTAGGCCTAGGACGCGTCATTTTATGTGCTAAATGTTTTACGTTTCGCGCGGACGGGTGCACGCGCGCGCGGTACGGCCATTCCGCATGTCCCGCGGCCCCGTTTTGCACAGTTGGCAAAGTAAACGGAGCCAAAAATTCGAGCGGAGCCGCGTGGTGTCATTTTATGTGTCCTAGTAACCACTGCAAAAGACGGAACTGGGATACGGCAATTATCTTGGAAAACCCTTCACGAACAGGGCTATCTCGTCCGGAGTTCTATGGCTTTTAGGGGAAATGAGTAGGAAACGGCCCGTTTCACCACAAAGTTTGTCGGAACGAGGCCATATTTGGCACGTGCGTGGGCCTTAGGATGGGAAGCAAGGCCCCGGTCGCGGATTTCCAATCCGAACCACGGGCGACGGTTTTTCCATTTTCGGGGTGCCGAAGGGCTTTTTTTGTGAAGCGCTACATGGTGCGCATTTCAGTATCGCGCGGGACCTCCGCGCAGCGGTAGGATACCTCCTACGCACCACCTATCACATGCCATATGCGCGTGGCCATCTGGGAATCCCTCCCGCTTCCTGCGGTGTCCCGCCGAATCCGCTGGAAACGACCGGATTTGAACCGGGCGACACTTTCCTTCGCTCAATAAATGGAGGGAAAAATGTTTTTAGGTCTAGGACGCGTCATTTTATGTGCTAAATGTTTTCCATTTCGCGCGTTGGCGGACGGGTGCACGCGCGCGCCCGGTACGGCCATACCGCATGTCCCGGCGGCCCCGTTTTGCACAATTGGCAAAGTAAACGGAGCCAAAAATTCGAGCGGAGCCGCGTGGCGTCATTTTATGTGTCCTAGTGACCAGTGCAAAAGACGGAACTGGGATACGGCAATTATCTTGGAAAACCCTTCACGAACAGGGCTATCTCGTCCGAGTTCTATGGCTTTTAGGGGAAATGAGTAGGAAACGGCCCGTTTCACCACATAGTTTGTCGGAACGAGGCCATATTTGGCACGTGTGTGGGCCTTAGGATGAGAAGCAAGGCCCCGGTCGCGGATTTCCAATCCGAACCACGGGCGACGGTTTTTCCATTTTCGGGGTGCCGAAAGGGCTTTTTTTGTGAAGCAGCTACATGGTGCGCATTTCAGTATCGCGCGGGACCTCCGCGCAGCGGTAGGATACCTCCTACGCACCACCTATCACATGCCATATACGCGCGGTAGCCATCTGGGAATCCCTCCCGCTTCCTGCGGTGTCCCGCCGAATCCGCTAAACGGATTTGGAACCCGACTTTTTCGCTCAATAAATGGAGGGAAAAATGTTTTTAGGTCTAGGACGCGTCATTTTATGTGCTAAATGTTTTCCGTTTCACGTTGGAGGACGGGTGCACGCGCGCGCCCGCACGGCCATACCGCATGTCCGCGGCCCCGTTTTGCACTTGGCAAAGTAAACTGAGCCAAAAATTCGAGCGGAGCCGCGTGGCGTCATTTTATGTGTCCTAGTAACCACTGCAAAAGACGGAACTGGGATACGGCAATTATCTTGGAATACCCTTCACGAACAGGGCTATCTCGTCCGTAGTTCTATGGCGTTTAGGGGAAATGAGTAGGAAACGGCCCGTTTCACCACATAGTTTGTCGGAACGAGGCCATATTTGGCACGTGCGTGGGCCTTAGGATGGGAAGCAAGGCCCCGGTCGCGGATTTCCAATCCGAACCACGGGCGACGGTTTTTCCATTTTCGGGGTGCCGAAAGGGCTTTTTTGTGAAGCAGCTACATGGTGCGCATTTCAGTATCGCGCGGGACCTCCGCGCAGCGGTAGGATACCTCCTACGCACCACCTATCAGATGCCATATGCGCGCGGTAGCCATCTGGGAATCCCTCCCGCTTCCTGCGGTGTCCCGCCGAATCCGCTGGAAACGACCGGATTTGAACTGGGGCGACACTTTCCTTCGCTCAATAAATGGAGGGAAAAATGTTTTTAGGTCTAGGACGCGTCATTTTATGTGCTAAATGTTTTCCGTTTCGCGGGGACGGGTGCACGCGCGCGCCCGCACGGCCATACCGCATGTCCCGGGCCCCGTTTTGCACAGCTTGGCAAAGTAATCGGAGCCAAAAATTCGAGCGGAGCCGCGTGGCGTCATTTTATGTGTCCTAGTAACCACTGCAGAAGACGGAACTGGGATACGGCAATTATCTTGAAAACCCTTCACAACAGGGCTATCTCGTCCGAGTTCTATGGCTTTTAGGGGAAATGAGTAGGAAACGGCCCGTTTCACCACATAGTTTGTCGGAACGAGGCCATATTTGGCACGTGCGTGGGCCTTAGGATGGGAAGCAAGGCCCCGGTCACGGATTTCCAATCCGAACCACGGGCGACGGTTTTTCCATTTTCGGGGTGCCGGAAGGGCTTTTTTTTGTGAAGCAGCTACATGGTGCGCATTTCAGTATCGCGCGGGACCTCCGCGCAGCGGTAGGATACCTCCTACGTGATACGTCCAATTTGCATCACTATTTTATATCATAATTCGCTGTTATTCATTGATATATTTCATGTTTGGACACAATACTTATGTTATTTCATCTATTTTGCATGTTTCATCATTATTGGAGGATCGAGCACCGGAGCCAGGATTCTGCTGGAAAAGTCAGAACGCAATATTTCGGAAGATCAACTGTGGAAGGAAATTATACCAAAAATCCTATTTTTCCAGATGACGAAGGAAGCCAGAAGGGGGAGCCGAGAGGAGCCAAGGTGGGCCCAGACCACAGGCCGGCGCGGCCCATGGCCTGGCCGCGCCACCTGGTGGTGAGGGGGCCCCACAGCCCCTTTCGCCTCCTTTTCTTCGCGAAATCCTTCGTCCCGAAGACCTATGCCACAGAGGGTACCTCACGAAGAGTTACAGCGCCTCTCGGGGCGAAGAACACCAGAGAGAAAAGAGCTCTCCGCCGGCTGAGATCCGCCGGGGAAATTCCCTCCCGGAGGGGGAAATCGACGCCATCGCCACCGTTATCGAGCTGGACATCATCTCCATCACCATCATCATCATCTCCACCATCATCACCGCCGTCTCCACCGCTGGACATCGTCACCGCCGTAGCAATTTGGGTTTGATCTTGATTGTTTGATAGGGGAAACTCTCCCGGTATTGATTTCTACTTGTTGTTGATGCTATTGAGTGAAACCGTTGAACCAAGGTTTATGTTCAGATTGTTATTTGTCATCATATCACCTCTGATCATGTTCCATATGATGTCTCGTGAGTAGTTCGTTTAGTTCTTGAGGACATGGGTGAAGTCTAAATGTTAGTAGTGAACTATGGTTGACTAATATTCAATGTTATGATATTTAAGTTGTGGTGTTATTCTTCTAGTGGTGTCATGTGAACGTCGACTACATGACACTTCACCTTTATGGGCCTAGGGGAATGCATCTTGTATTCGTTTGCTAATTGCGGGGTTGCCGGAGTGACAGAAACCTAAACCCCCGTTGGTATATTGATGCAGGAGGGATAGCGGGATCTCAAAGTTTAAGGCTGTGGTTAGATTTATTCTTAATTACTTTCTTGTAGTTGCGGATGCTTGCAAGGGGTATAATCACAAGTATGTATTAGTCCTAGGAAGGGCGGTACATTAGCATAGGTTCACCCACACAACACTTATCATAACAATGAAGATTAATTAGCCGTATGTAGCGAAAGCACTAGACTAAAATCCCGTGTGTCCTCGAGAACGTTTGATCATTATAAGTAAACAACCCGGCTTGTCCTTTGTGCTAAAAAGGATTGGGCCACTGCTGCAATTGTTACTCTCGCACTTTACTTACTCGTACTTTATTCGCTGTTACATCAAAACCCCCGAATACTTGTCTGTGAGCATTTACAGTGAATCCTTCATCGAAACTGCTTGTCAACACCTTCTGCTCTCGTTGGGATCGACATTCTTACTTATCGAAGATACTACGATACACCCCCTATACTTTTGGGTCATCAAGACTATTTTCTGGCGCCGTTGCCGGGGAGTGAAGCGCTATTGGTAAGTGGAATTGGTAAGGGAAATATCTACTGTTTGTGCTGATTTTACTTCTGCCTGCTGCCATAATTCATTATGGAGAGTTCTCCTTTTGAATGTTTATGTTCGACGATATTTTGTGCAAATATATTCAAAGTACATGTAAAGTATATTTAGGTGTAAAATACTGTCCTTGCAGAAGCGAGGCAAACCCACATTCACAAAAGTACATGCATCCATCGTTGCACTATACATGTACGGCTAGTTCAAGTATACTTGGATGCGTAACATGTGTTAAGGACTTAATTAGCCCAGTTAGATTTATTTAAGCTACCCTGTATATTTTAATTGTACGGGCTTGTTCTTTTTGTTCAAGGGACTTATTCGTACGGAGTAGCTCATGGGCTTTTAAGTTTCAAAGCCTGGTCAATCGATGGTTGGTGTACGCCCGACGTACACGTGAAGGATCGATTGAGCTACGTATCGTCCAAGTCTGATAGTTTGGATCGATCGTATCTGAGCCGAATATTCTACTGAGGCGCGTGACTTGCGGCAGGCAAACTCTAGTAACCGACCTGGCCTGGCGCTGCCTATATATACAGCAGGTGCCAGACAGTCATAAGGACGGGGCGAAGAGAACCTCGCGGGCTTCGTGGCTGGCGGCGGTCTCAGGTGGAGCCGCGCCGGCTGACATCGCTTCCATGCTGCGACCTCCCTGTCTGAGCTCGCAACAGCAAGCACGAGCCGTCACCGGTGGACAGCGCCACGCCTGCAGGCTGCAGTCTCGGGCGAGAGCTGCGTCGGCCAGCACCATCGACAACATCTGTCCGGGAGCACTAGACGATCACCCAGCAGCACGTATCCTGCTGCGGGGGCTCTGTCTATCGGCGGAGAGCATGCACTCGGGGCAGTGTCGGCGAACCAGGATGACCGGCGCCGACGACGATGTGCACTCTGAATGGTTGACGTTCAGCATAACACGTACGCCTTTTATCAGTGCATACTCTCTTTATCTTATTCAGCAGGTTCCATAAGGAGGGTGCGCCCCTGGTGGCAGCATGCTGTGCAGCAAGGAGGCTGCGGCTTACCCATGTCCGTTGGTGCGAGTCGGTAGCGTGACAACGATAACCAACGGGAGCAGCACCCGCTGTCGTATCGGCGGTGGCCTACATGCCGCTGCCCCATACCGAACTTCGCCTTCCTCTCGTGCAGGTGGCCGAGAGGAGAGGGCGACTTGGTGGATGCCATCAGGCTAACAAGCTCGCCGGAGATCAACAAGATCATGCCGGTCGTCTTCGCCGATGATGAGGAAGCGACACTAATGTTCATATCTTTTTCTTCTTTGCATCTAGCATGGTGGTATCGATTACACTGTCAGCCGAGGCGCGGCTGACGTCGTGGGGTGATCGCCGTGGCTCCAAGTGATCTCGCGAGGCGTGTCTCCGGCAGCAAGGGAGGCACGGGGTTCGGCGAACTATCCACGGCGTCGACAGAGGCGCCGACGGCGGGTCGGCTGTCGCCGATCTACGTCCACCCTCCTCTACCTCGACACTGCCTTGGCCATGCAGCCGAGGTGGTGCCGAGCCCGGTGCGTGCTATGTCGTCGCCGGAGGCGACGATGTGGATCCCGGAGCGCTCGCCACCGGGAACAATGCACTCCGTTGGCGGAGGCGCCATTGACGGATCACTCCAAGCGCAGCCGCGACCGTCCGTACCACGGCCGCAATAGTGGTTGTCATCCTCACCTTCATCGACGTCTGAGTCTCACGGCTCGCAGCCGGGCTGTCATGAAGGACGGACGATCGGTCATGTTCTACGGAGTCAGCCGGACACTGCCCTGCTATCGCGTCATGGGCGGCGCCCTGCCGGCTCATCGTCGAGTCCTCCAGCTCGGGTGCAAACGTCCAGGGCAGTCGTCAGATCGCCGCTGTGCCGCTCGTCCCTAACAGCGCCTGGTCGATCCATCTTCAAGCTACGCACCCACGCGCCTTTGATGAGCTAGCTATTAGCTGGCTCAAACTCCATGCAGGGCAATGCCCATGCATATTTTTCCTCCTGAGCTATACATGCGCAGCTAGCTAGCTAGCCATGTCCGTACTCCCGTCTAAGCGTGTGCACATCATTTGAGCTGTGCACTGTCGCCATTATCACCGTCACCATCAAGCAGGACGCGACCGCCGACGTTGCCATCATGCTGGGCGCGGGTGTGTTTGGCCGCCGTCTTGGTCGGTGCGTGGCCAACGTCGCTGCCTACATCGCCTGTGCGCGGCCGCCGTCGCTGCCGTCGCGCTATAGGTGGCCGCTGTCGTCGCCTTCTCGGCGATGATGACAAGGTGGCATCATAGCTGCTCAGGGTGCGCTAAGGATCCGAACTTCCGATCGCTGGCCGAGCAGCGCGCGCTGAGTGTACGTCGATGGGCGCATGAGCACCGCGAGCTGGTGTTACCGCCAGTCCGCGCGCTTGCCATGAGCACGTGCGTGTGCATCTGCACCGTATAAATAGAGCCAAAGCTCTTTGCATGGATACATGTGCATACGTATTGTCAAAAGGTTCATGCACAATGAACTCGGCTGAGCTCTTCGCTGCTTCCCGTCGCAAGCTACGCTGGAGTTGTGGTGCGTGTCGGAGTCCTTTGGTCGTGACGCTGCACGCCCACCCTCTTCGACGCATGCCATGTCGAGGCTGCCGCTGCCTCCGGCGGCACACTCGTCGACCACCGGGTACACACAACTTTGAAGCAATGTGTGTCTCCGTCTACTTCCGCATTGGGCCCTCTCTCTTTTTCCTATTTCTTTCCGTCTACATCGACACCTACACGATGTCCCCTCGAGACGAGACACCGTCTATATCGACATCTACATGGAGTCCCCTTGAGGCGAGAGGCTCCATCTACATCGACATCTTCACGGAGTCCCCTCGAGGTGGGACGCCGCCTAGGCCAACTCCTCGAGGCGGGGCGCCGCCTACATCGATGCTTACGCGTAGCATCGAACCGCGGTGAAGCGGCGGACACCTGCAACGTCTATATCGGCCAAGCTCTTTTGCGTCATCATCTACAAGCGATGTCACCGCTAGCATGGTGGCATCACCCAGTCTTCTCTGACACCTACACCAACACCCACCCTCGATATCGTCCATGCGCCGACGAGGCGTAGTAATACTCCACCGAATTGTCTTCTTCCGATGAAGCAAACTACCACTTGCTTTGCCGACGAGGCAAAGTCAAGTCATCAAGTCCGGCACCGACAAGGCGGACACAACCAGACCTGGCACCGACGAGGCGAAGGTCGCCCACATCTTCATCATCGGACATTGACAAGCCGGAGGCATATGGCTATGCATCGCCGAAGCGACGGATGGACTGCTCCACCATTCCGCCCTTCTCCCACTTCACCACCACCATCTTCTTGGAGAAGATGAGACTTGAAGACGACGACCATTGCAGCAGCTTAATCGGAGGTGGTTTGTGGGCTTGACCCGCAGACGTAATTAAGCGGGAGCTTTCCGAGGCCTCGTGAACCAGAACACCGCAATCGCCATGTCATGTTGGCCGTGCCAGCAGGCCACGGAGCGCATCCTATGGGATATTGTAATTTTGTTTCTCGTGACGAGATTAATAAAATGCATATTTCCCTTTCTTTTTTTATTTGTGTATTTAGGTACACTGGCACGCCCGCGTATTTCGTTACATTTCGTGTCAAACAAATTGGCACGCCCGGTGGGACCTGGTTCTCCTCCCATCTTCGCTGCGCAACAATGGTCGTCGGTTTCGTCTCCAAGCTCTTCTCCAATACACAAGACGGTAGTATGGGGTATCTCCTAAATCAAGGAGGTGTCATCTATACGCCATGTTGAGCTTCATCAACCTTGAATAGAGGCTCAATGTTCTTCGGGCAAGCTTCTTCGACATTTACCATGGGCCTACTACGACCATGTGTCCCAAGACGCTTGAGGCATATGGTACAACCTCGGTGGCCAAGGCGTGGTCAACATCGGGAAGTAGCGTGCTTAGGCACGGTCCCTTGTCCGCCTCATCAATTCTTCGTCTTAAGGAGCCACCACCACCTGGGGCGAGCTGGTTATCCACAGCTGGGACATGAGGCGTCGTTCATGTTTCGGTAACGCGAGGCTCAAAGACAACTATAGCTGCACCATCGGCAGGCCGGATGAGCCCGTCATCGCCGCGGGTTGCTGGAGCTGCCATCCGCCGCTGTCATCTGGCTACCGGAGCTTCTGCCCGTCATCTTCTTTGAACTGTCAGGTGACCGGCCAGCCTGCTGCTGGCCGAGCAGTGTGCTTGTGCTGTTTGTGCAGTTATATCAGTGCGAGATATACGTGCACGCGATGGTACTTCACTCATGCATGTGCTAGCTCTCGCTTGCACGTTTGTACGTGAGCAAAAGCAAGGCAAACGCCTTACTCACTCATATACATGCATGGATACGGGCTGGTAGGCTGTCCTTTAGCCAAATTGTGCGATGCCTGCGCAGGGAGTAATCCACTAATGCCTGTTCTACGAGCATGTGTATGCCTATGCCTCCATCTGGCGAGCAAACAGATTCGTCGTGCGGCGCGGGCAGCAACGCTCTGTCGGGCTGAAAGTCGGGGTAATGCCGGCGAGGGATCACCGTTGACGTTCAGCGATGGAGCGCCATGCGCTTACTCGCTGTTTGGTCGTATTCCTGGCGGCCGAACAGGCGCGAGCTCGCGCCGAGTGCTGGATGATGCACTACAATCATCCAGATACGAACCAGTGGTTTGAACGGCGCCGACATGGGCTCAACTCTACGTATTTGTTCGACGTATTTTTGTGATCATAGTACTATCTTTGTCTCATGGAAGTTGTCTGACAAATTTACAAATAACGGGTGTATCTACTCATTATTTCTAGACTAGATACATCCCGCTTTTGTCAAATCTAAGACATCTTACATGAGACGGAAGTAGTATCAAATATACGTGTGAATATTCCGCGTTCAAAGTACAAAAATATGTGCGCGACGGATTGACGTGTTGTCTGTCCCGTGGACCTTCGACCGATCGCTTCAGAGTCCAGATTATATACGAGTCAGGCTGGACCGAACTTGTCAAGCGTGACCAGATTGATCTTATCGATATTTAACAGATACGAGTATATCTCTAGTACTCTGTTTGTTTTCGTATGGCGCAAGCCATGGAGGCCGGGAGATACGTACCAGATCAGAACCACCACCGCCTCACGACCCCAGTTTTGCTGCCTATATAAGAGGCGCAAGGCAGAGAGAAAAAGGAAGAAACCAGAACCCCTCCCGCAGACGTACGTTAGCCGGAGGCTCGAGCAGATCGCATCAAGGAGAACCGCGCGCACGCCACCGTCGTTCCTCTCCGGCAGGCGGCTGAGAGAGAGGACGGCCGCTCCGGGTGCACAAGGAGCACGTACCTTCCACGGGCTAGGAGGCTCGCCATGGAGAAGAAGGTTCCTGGAGTTGTCATCCGGAAGGGTGAGAGCGAACGCTAGCTAATCTATATGTTTGTTGATTTTGCATCTATTAGGAGGTTGGGGTGCTGGCCGTGGCGACAGCCGCCGGGGGCAGAACGTTGCCCCAGCCCCGTCGTGGGGCAGTCGCCAGGCTGAACGTTGCCCCAGCCGCCGCCGGGGGCAGAACGTTGCCCCAGCCCCGTCGCCTGGAGCCGAACGTCGGCGCGGCACCCGCGGCGGCGACCCTCGACGCGCCGTACTCTTGGCGCGGCACCCGCGGCGGAGGCGACCCTCGACGCGCCGTTCTCTCGGCGCGGCGCCCGCGGCGGCAACCCTCGACGCGCCGTTCTCTCGGCGCGGCGCCCGCGGCGGCGACCCTCGACGCGCCGTTCTCTCGGCGCGGCGCCCGCGGCGGCGACCCTCGACGCGCCGTTCTCTCGGCGCGGCGCCCGCGGCGGCGACCCTCGACGCGCCGTTCTCTCGGCGCGGCGCCCGCGGCGGCGACCCTCGACGCGCCGTTCTCTCGGCGCGGCGCCCGCGGCGGCGACCCTCGACGCGCCGTTCTCTCGGCGCGGCGCCCGCGGCAGCGACCCTCGACCCGCTGTACTCTTGGAGCGGCGCCCGCGACACTCGACGCCTCCGCGGCAGCGACCCTCGACGCGCCATACTCTTGGCGCGGCGTCCGCGGCTCACGGCCGGGGTTTACCCGTCGACCTACACTTTACCGTCGCCCCGCACTTGGGCGCGGCATCCGCCGCAACGGCTGCATTGCAACGTCAAGCCGAGCTCTTCATGCATGCTACCCGATTCCAACATCAACGCCGTCCGAGACCGACGAGGCAAGACGGCGAGGCGGGCATGGCCAGCGCAAAGGCCATGCTATCCACGGGGCGTGTACATGCTAGTACACGGACTCCGCCGGCGCCTACACGACGCATCACCATCATCACCACCCTGCATGAAGACCGCGAAGCGAAGACCGAAGACGACGACCAAGCAGCTTAATCGGAGGTTTCCCGCGGGTTATCCGCGGGAGTAATTAACCGGGTGCTTTCCGAGGCCCCGGGAACCAGTAAACCACAATCGCCTATTTTTGGCCGCGCTAGCAGGCCACACGAAGCGCACGTTCGGGAATAGTCTTTTAGTCGTGACGATTAATTGTATTTTTCCCCTTTTATTTATTTTTGTGTACTTTGTACACTGGCACGCCCGCATTATTTTTCCCCGGTGTAAGGGAGACGCTTTTCACCTTAGTGTCCTCTTTTTCGTGTCAAACAAATTGGCACGCCCGGTGGGACCTGGTTCTCCTCCCATCTTCGCTGCGCAACAATGGTCGTCGGTTTCGTCTCCAAGCTCTTCTCCAATACACAAGACGGTAGTATGGGGTATCTCCTAAATCAAGGAGGTGTCATCTATACGCCATGTTGAGCTTCATCAACCTTGAATAGAGGCTCAATGTTCTTCGGGCAAGCTTCTTCGACATTTACCATGGGCCTACTACGACCATGTGTCCCAAGACGCTTGAGGCATATGGTACAACCTCGGTGGCCAAGGCGTGGTCAACATCGGGAAGTAGCGTGCTTAGGCACGGTCCCTTGTCCGCCTCATCAATTCTTCGTCTTAAGGAGCCACCACCACCTGGGGCGAGCTGGTTATCCACAGCTGGGACATGAGGCGTCGTTCATGTTTCGGTAACGCGAGGCTCAAAGACAACTATAGCTGCACCATCGGCAGGCCGGATGAGCCCGTCATCGCCGCGGGTTGCTGGAGCTGCCATCCGCCGCTGTCATCTGGCTACCGGAGCTTCTGCCCGTCATCTTCTTTGAACTGTCAGGTGACCGGCCAGCCTGCTGCTGGCCGAGCAGTGTGCTTGTGCTGTTTGTGCAGTTATATCAGTGCGAGATATACGTGCACGCGATGGTACTTCACTCATGCATGTGCTAGCTCTCGCTTGCACGTTTGTACGTGAGCAAAAGCAAGGCAAACGCCTTACTCACTCATATACATGCATGGATACGGGCTGGTAGGCTGTCCTTTAGCCAAATTGTGCGATGCCTGCGCAGGGAGTAATCCACTAATGCCTGTTCTACGAGCATGTGTATGCCTATGCCTCCATCTGGCGAGCAAACAGATTCGTCGTGCGGCGCGGGCAGCAACGCTCTGTCGGGCTGAAAGTCGGGGTAATGCCGGCGAGGGATCACCGTTGACGTTCAGCGATGGAGCGCCATGCGCTTACTCGCTGTTTGGTCGTATTCCTGGCGGCCGAACAGGCGCGAGCTCGCGCCGAGTGCTGGATGATGCACTACAATCATCCAGATACGAACCAGTGGTTTGAACGGCGCCGACATGGGCTCAACTCTACATGCACAAGCATGCATGGCTGGTCTTGTGTACTTCTAGCACACGAGCCGGGGCGCGGTAGTACATGTGTGCTCACTTCACGGCCGTGTGCGTACGCGAGGACATCGGCACTGCGTTCATGCGAGCTAGCGATTTTCGGTCGCTGCTCTCAAACATCGACTATATACTCGTGCCGAATGGATGACTCCGACACGCATCCCACTTCGTTGTCACCGAGGTGGCGACAAACACTGGACACGCACACTCTAAAGTGTTGTGTGTCTGTCGCCTCTCTATCTGTCTCGATCGATGACTTGTCTCCATGTAGGTGCATGTGCACTCACTGCGTGCTCTTGGAGACTACCGACTCATTGTTCATAGCAGAATAACATCTAGGAGGTCAAAGGTTTCATAGCAGAATAACATCTAGGAGGTCAAAGGTGGCTTCTTCCTGCGGTCTTGGAGCTTGTACCCGAAGATTGCGAGGTCAACACAATCACCACGAATGCGGTGGAGGAGGGAGAATGGCTCAAATCATTCCTCGACTACTTCAAGCATGGTCGTCTCCCAAACGACACAATCGAGAGGCGTCGGCTACAACGACGACTCCCCTTCTACGTCTATAAGGCTGGTGTCTTGTACAAACGGTCTTACGGGCAAGAGTTTCTCCTTCGGTGTGTTAACCGAGGGGAAGCCAGCCGCCGCATCGTACAGGAGGTACACCACGGAGTCTGCGGTGGCCATCAAAGCGGGGCCAAGATGTACCATACCATTCGGCTTGCTGGGCACTATTGGCCCGGGATCATGGTTGATTGCCTTCACATGGCAAAGTCGTGCCATGGATGCCAAATTCATGGAGACTTCAAGCATCAACCACCAGCTCCGCTACACCCGACGATCCCCTCATGGCCATTCGATGCCTGGGGGATCGACGTCATCGGCCCTATCGACCCACCTTCCTCGAGGGGCCATCGTTTTATCCTTGCAGCGACAGACTACTTCTCCAAATGGGCGGAAGCTGTCCCACTGAGGGAGGTGAAGAGCGACAACGTCATCAACTTTCTAGAGCGGCATATCATATACCGCTTTGGGATACCCCATCGTGTCACCTCTGACAACGACAAGGCCTTCAAATCAGGTAAAATGCTCAAGTTTGTGGAGAAGTACAAAATCAAGTGGAATTACTCCACTGGCTACTATCCGCAAGCCAATGGCGCAATCGAGGCCTTCAACAAGACCCTCGGCAAGATACTCAAGAAGACGGTGACAAGGTGATACGTCTCCGACGTATCGATAATTTCTTATGTTCCATGCCACATTATTGATGTTATCTACATGTTTTATGCACACTTTATGTCATATTCGTGCATTTTCTGGAACTAACCTATTAACAAGATGCCGAAGTGCCTGTTTTCTGCTGTTTTTGGTTTCAGAAATCCTAGTAACGAAATATTCTCGGAATCGGACGAAATCAACGCCCAGTTCCTATTTTACCCGGAAGCATCCAGAACACACGAGAACCGCCAGAGAAGGGTGGCAGGGCCACCACACCACACCCCGGCGCGGCCTAGGGGGGCGCGCCCCTAGGGTGTGGGCCCCCCTTCGACCTTCCTGCACCGCCTCTCCGCCTATAAAAAGCCCCTGGATCAGAAAACCCTATATCAATTGACGAAACCCACGAAAACCTTCCAGAGCCGCCATCGCGAGGCCAAGATCCGGGGACAGATCTCTGTTCCCACTGCGGAGCGGGGGCCCCGGAAGACTTCTCCATCGACACCGCTGCCATCTCCACCGCCATCTTCATCACCGCTGCTGCTCCCATGAGGAGGGAGTAGTTCTCCATCGAGGCTCGGGGCTGTACCGGTAGCTATGTGGTTAATCTCTCCTATGTACTTCAATACAATGATCTCATGAGCTGCTTTACATGATTGAGATTCATCTGAGTTTTGTATCACTACTATCTATGTGCTACTCTAGTGATGTGTTATTAAAGTAGTTCTATTCCTCCTGCACGTGTGTAAAGGTGACAGTGTGTGCACCGTGTTAGTACTTGGTTTATGCTATGATCATGATCTCTTGTAGATTATGGAGTTAACTATTGCTATGATATTATTGATGTGATCTATTCCTCCTACATATGCATGAAGGTGACAGTGTGCATGCTATGCTAGTACTTGGTTTAGTCTGTTGATCTATCTTACACTAAAGGTTACTAAAACATGAGCATTATTGTGGAGCTTGTTAACTCCGGCATTGAGGGTTCGTGTAATCCTACGCAATGTGTTCATCATCCAACAAAAGTGTAGAGTATGCATTTATCTATTCTGTTATGTGATCAATGTTGAGAGTGTCCACTAGTGAAAGTGTAATCCCTAGGCCTTGTTCCTAAATACTGGCTACGCTTGTTTACTGTTTTACTGTGTTACCACTGCTGCAATACCACCACCATCAATTACGCGCCAAGCACTTTTCTGGCACCGTTGCTACTGCTCATATATATTTATACCACCTGTATTTCACTATCTCTTCGCCGAACTAGTGCACCTATTAGGTGTGTTGGGGACACAAGAGACTTCTTGCTTTGTGGTTGCAGGGTTGCATGAGAGGGATATCTTTGACCTCTTCCTCCGAGTTCGATAAACCTTGGGTATCCACTTAAGGGAAACTTGCTGCTGTTCTACAAACTCTGCTCTTGGAGGCCCAACACTGTCTACAGGAAAGGAGGGGAAACGTAGACATCAAGCACTTTTCTGGCGCCGTTGCGGGAGGAAAGGTAAAGGCTCTCATACTACGGTCCCGTAAAGTATTTTTCTTGCCGTCGTGTGTGTGCTCGAAGCTATTTCCTTTAGATCCTGCAATTGCATCTTTTTGTTTCTTGTTTACACTAGTTTGGCATAATGGACAACAATGAGCTTCTTGTTCTATTTCCTGATTTAAAACATGGATTGTTTGATGCGAAAATTAAAAAACCTATGAAATCTTATTTGCATGCTGGTAGTAATATTAGTATGAACGCTTTGAACACCATTGTTGATAATGATATAGAAAGTTCTAAGCTTGGGGAAGCTGGTTTTCATGATATTTTTAGTCCCCCAAGCATTGAGGAGAAAATTTTCTTTGATGATACTTTGCCTCCCATTTATGATGATAATGATAGTGGTCTTTTGATGCCACCTACTATGGAGAGTAAATTTTGTTGTGATTATACTATGCCTCCTATATTTGATAATGAGAATAATAATGATAGCCACTTTGTTGAATTTGCTCCCACTACAACTAATAAAATTGATTATGCTTATGTGGAGAGTAATAATTTTAAGCATGAGACTCATGATAAGAATGCTTTATGTGATAGTTATATTGTTGAGTTTGCTCATGATGCAACTGAAAGTTATTATGAGAGAGGAAAATATGGTTGTAGAAATTTTCATGTTACTAAAACACCTCTCTATGTGCTGAAATTTTTGAAGCTACACTTGTTTTATCTTCCTATGCTTGTTACTTTGCTCTTCATGAACTTGTTTATTTACAAGATTCCCTTGCATAGGAAGCATGTTAGACTTAAATGTGTCTTGAATTTGCCTCTGGATGCTCTCTTTTGCTTCACATACTATCTCTTGCGAGTGCATCATTAAAACTGCTGAGCCCATCTTAATGGCTATAAAGAAAGAACTTCTTGGGAGATAACCCATGTGTTATTTTGCTACAGTACTTTGTTTTATATTTGTGTCTTGGAAGTTGTTTACTACTGTAGCAACCTCTCCTTATCTTAGTTTTGTGTTTTGTTGTGCCAAGTAAAGTCTTTGATAGTAAAGTAAGTACTAGATTTGGATTACTGCACAGTTCCAGATTTCTTTGCTGTCACGAATCTGGGTCCACCTCCCTGTAACTCAGAAAATTAAGCCAATTTACGTGCATGATCCTCAGATATGTACGCAACTTTCATTCAATTTGAGCATTTTCATTTGAGCAAGTCTGGTGCCATTTTAAAATTCGTCAATACGAACTGTTCTGTTTTGACAGATTCTGCCTTTTATTTCGCATTGCCTCTTTCGCTATGTTGGATGAATTTCTTTGATCCATTAATGTCCAGTAGCATTATGCAATGTCCAGAAGTGTTAAGAATGATTGTGTCACCTCTGAATATGTCAATTTATAATGTGCACTAACCCTCTAATGAGTTGTTTCGAGTTTGGTGTGGAGGAAGTTTTCAAGGATCAAGAGAGAGTATGATGCAACATGATCAAGGAGAGTGAAAGCTGCTTGGGGATGCCCCTGGTTCACCCCTGCATATTCTAAGAAGACTCAAGCGTCTAAGCTTGGGGATTCCCAAGGCATCCCCTTCTTCATCGACAACATTATCAGGTTCCTCCCTGAAACTATATTTTTATTCCATCACATCTTATGTGCTTTTTCTTGGAGCGTCGGTTTGTTTTTGTTTTTTGTTTTGTTTGAATAAAATGGATCCTAGCATTCACTTTATGGGAGAGAGACACGCTCCGCTGTAGCATATGGACAAGTATGTCCTTGGTTTCTACTCATAGTATTCATGGCGAAGTTTCTCCTTCGTTAAATTGTTATATGGTTGGAATTGGAAAATGATACATGTTGTAATTGTTATTAATGTCTTGGGTAATGTGATACTTGGCAATTGTTGTGCTCATGATTAAGCTCTTGCATCATATGCTTTGCACCCATTAATGAAGAAATACATAGAGCATGCTAAAATTTGGTTTGCATATTTGGTTTCTCTAAGGTCTAGATAATTTCTAGTATTGAGTTTGAACAACAAGGAAGATGGTGTAGAGTCTTATAATGTTTTCAATATGTCTTTTATGTGAGTTTTGCTGCACCGGTTCATCCTTGTGTTTGTTTCAAATAAGCCTTGCTAGCCTAAACCTTGTATCGAGAGGGAATACTTCTCATGCATCCAAAATACTTGAGCCAACCACTATGCCATTTGTGTCCACCATACCTACCTATACTACATGGTATTTTCCGCCATTCCAAAGTAAATTGCTTGAGTGCTACCTTTAAAATTCCATCATTCACCTTTGCAATATATAGCTCATGGGACAAATAGCTTAAAAACTATTGTGGTATTGAATATGTCATTATGCACTTTATCTCTTATTAAGTTGCTTGTTGTGCGATAACCATGTTTCTGGGGACGCCATCAACTGTTCATTGGTTGAATTTCATGTGAGTTGCTATGCATGTCTGCCTTGTCTGAAGTAAGGGCGACACCGAGTTGAATGGTTTGAGCATGCATATTGTGAGAGAAGAACATTGGGCGCTAACCGAAGCCATGTTCCATGGTGGAAGTTTCAGTTTTGGACAACAATCCTCAAATCTCTAATGAGAAAAGAATTAATTGTTGTTGAATGCTTAAAGCATTAAAAGAGGAGTCCATTATCTGTTGTCTATGTTGTCCCGGTATGGATGTCTAAGTTGAGAATAATCAAAAGCGAGAAATCCAAATGCGAGCTTTCTCCTTAGACCTTTGTACAGGCGGCATAGAGGTACCCTTTGTGATACTTGGTTAAAGCATATGTATTGCGGTGATAATCCAGGTAGTCCAAGCTAATTAGGACAAGGTGCGGGCACTATTGGTACACTATGCATGAGGCTTGCAACTTATAAGATATAATTTACATGATGCATATGCTTTATTACTACCGTTGACAAAATTGTTTCATGTTTTCAAAATCAAAGCTCTAGCACAAATATAGCAATCGATGCTTTTCCTCAATGAGGACCATTCTTTTACTTTCAATGTTGAGTCAGTTCACCTATTTCTCTCCACCTCAAGAAGCAAACACTTGTGTGAACTGTGCATTGATTCCTACATACTTGCTTATTGCACTTATTATATTACTCTATGTTGACAATATCCATGAGATATACATGTTACAAGTTGAAAGCAACCGCTGAAACTTAATCTTCTTTTGTGTTGCTTCAATGCCTTTACTTTGAATTATTGCTTTATGAGTTAACTCTTATGCAAGACTTATTAATGCTTGTCTTGAAGTGCTATTCATGAAAAGTCTTTGCTTTATGATTCACTTGTTTACTCATGTCATATACATTGTTTTGATCGCTGCATTCACTACATATGCTTTACAAATAGTATGATCAAGATTATGATGGCATGTCACTCCAGAAATTATCTGTGTTATCGTTTTACCTGCTCGGGACGAGCAGAACTAAGCTGGATGCTGATACGTCTCCGACGTATCGATAATTTCTTATGTTCCATGCCACATTATTGATGTTATCTACATGTTTTATGCACACTTTATGTCATATTCGTGCATTTTCTGGAACTAACCTATTAACAAGATGCCGAAGTGCCCTGTTTTCTGCTGTTTTTGGTTTCAGAAATCCTAGTAACGAAATATTCTCGGAATCGGACGAAATCAACGCCTGTGTTCCTATTTTACCCGGAAGCATCCGAACACACGAGCCGCCAGAGGGCAGGGCCACCACACCACACCCCGGCGCGGCCAGGGCGCGCCCCTAGGGTGTGGGCCCCCTTCGACCTTCCTGCGCCGCCTCTCGCCTATAAAAAGCCCCCGATCGAGAAAACCCTATCAATTGACGAAACCCACGAAACCTTCCAGAGCCGCCGCCATCGCGAGGCCAAGATCTGGGGGACAGGATCTGCTCCGCACCCCGCCGAGCGGGAAGTGCCCCGAAGACTTCTCCATCGACACCGCTGCCATCTCCACCGCCATCTTCATCACCGCTGCTGCTCCCATGAGGAGGGAGTAGTTCTCCATCGAGGCTCGGGGCTGTACCGGTAGCTATGTGGTTAATCTCTCCTATGTACTTCAATACAATGATCTCATGAGCTGCTTTACATGATTGAGATTCATCTGAGTTTTGTATCACTACTATCTATGTGCTACTCTAGTGATGTGTTATTAAATTAGTTCTATTCCTCCTGCACGTGTGTAAAGGTGACAGTGTGTGCACCGTGTTAGTACTTGGTTTATGCTATGATCATGATCTCTTGTAGATTATGGAGTTAACTATTGCTATGATATCATTGATGTGATCTATTCCTCCTACATATGCATGAAGGTGACAGTGTGCATGCTATGCTAGTACTTGGTTTAGTCTGTTGATCTATCTTACACTAAAGGTTACTAAAACATGAGCATTATTGTGGAGCTTGTTAACTCCGGCATTGAGGGTTCGTGTAATCCTACGCAATGTGTTCATCATCCAACAAAAGTGTAGAGTATGCATTTATCTATTCTGTTATGTGATCAATGTTGAGAGTGTCCACTAGTGAAAGTGTAATCCCTAGGCCTTGTTCCTAAATACCGCTGCATTACTCTTTGTTTATCGTTTTACTGTGTTACTACCGCTGCAATACCACCACCATCAATTACGCGCCAAGCACTTTTCGGCACCGTTGCTACTGCTCATATATATTTATACCACCTGTATTTCACTATCTCTTCGCGAACTAGTGCACCTATTAGGTGTGTTGGGGACACAAGAGACTTCTTGCTTTGTGGTTGCGGTTGCATGAGAGGGATATCTTTGACCTCTTCCTCCCTGAGTTCGATAAACCTTGGGTATCCACTTAAGGGAAACTTGCTGCTGTTCTACAAACCTCTGCTCTTGGAGGCCCAACACTGTCTACAGGAAAGGAGGGGGAACGTAGACATCACAAGGCACCGGAGGGACTGGCCTGACCGTCTCTACGAAGCCTTGTGGGCGTACCGTGTCACAGTCCGTACCCCAACACAAGCAACTCCTTACTCCCTAGTGTATGGGAGTGAGGCAGTCTTGCCATTGGAGATTCAGCTACCCTCCTTACGGGTGGCTATTCATGAAGATCTTACACAAGATGAGCAAATACAGCTTCGGTACCAGGAGCTTGACGCCCTCGAAGAAGCGCGCCTCAACACGCTGCAAAACCTAGAGCTCTACCGCCAAAACATGGTGAGAGCCTACGACAAGCTCGTCAAACGACGAGTCTTCAGAAAAGGCGAGCTAGTCCTCATGCTTCGATGCCCCATCGTCGTCACACACAAGACGAGGGGAAAGTTCGAGCCAAAATGGGAAGGTCCATACGCCATCGAGCAGGTGTACGACGGTGGAGCGTATCAGCTGGTCGATCCACAAGGAGCCCGGCCTATACCCCCAATGAACGGCAGGTTCTTGAAAAAGTACTTTGCGTGATTTTTTCCCTTTTCTTTTGGCTTTTCGATTCGCTTTGCCATTTTACCAAAAGGGGGTTTTCCGGGTGCCTATCAAAGTCTGCAGTGCACCTACCATTGCACATGTAGGCTTACTCATGATCGCTTTGTCTCCCCCTTTTCATGGACTACAAAGTCCTAAAAAAAACTCTGGCTTTTCCTAATCACGCTTAGCTTGTGACTGATGATTTGGCTGCCTTATGACTTGTCTAGCGGACACACGGTGTATCTCGTGGTAAGTGGAGCGGCACCTACACCCACAACACACGACACACACAATACATGCTCCGAGAGATGGTGGAGAAGACTACTTGGGCACTTCCGAGTAATGAGGTCCCACACCCCTGTTCTTTCGGAGGTGTCTCGAGTTCACGAAGACACCATGCCTCGGGGAAGACGCTAGGGAAAAGATCACGGAAGGGCTGCCCAACCCAACGGAAGTTGGACTTGGTGCGAAGCCACGTGGCAACCCTGGGGCATGCCACCAAAAAGCTCCACATAATATGCCTGAGGGTTTTTAGTCCACCAAGGTGGATGGCTATCTTCCAAGTTCTGAAGGTGGTTCCACCAAGGAAACACCAACAATCTCCAAGGAATTTCAAGCGATCCCAGAACGAAGCAAAAAAAAAAGAGAGAATGATGAAGCAATCTCGAAGCAAGTTCAAGTAATCCTCAAGAGGAAACAATCTCATGAAGTCAAAGGACATCACAAATGTGTCCCTCCAAGAAGTCCTCACAAAAAAAATCTCCATCAACCCCAGAAGCAAGTATACAAGTCCCCCAGAATGCAGGGAACCACTGGAAAGAAGGCGGTTGATAGTCATTCACCACCCCTCGCCAAGGCATGAAAAGCTTTCAAGTCGTTATCCCAAAACCACCTACCGCAATTCCTCCTCACCCATGTCTCTGGGTTCTTGAGGCACCGAAGGAAGCATGGTGGAGCTGTGGGGCTACTCATTGCTCCGATGGGCTAGGGTATGATTTTCCGCTGTCTCTCGGGCGCATTCCAAGCACACTACCCTCAAACACGCTACACACATACATACACACAAGGAAAAGTTGTTTTATGATCGTCATGGTCTTTCGACGGTTCCCGATGACTAAGTCCTTCGGCAGCCTTTTCTGATGTCACGCTCATAGCTAGTGTGCACGCGGAAAAGCCAACATTAAAAAAAACAAAAAAATTCTTTGTTCTTCATTCTTCCTCGATTACGTTTTATCTCGGCTTTCTCTAGTTGGTTTTTTCGGACTAACTCTATGCAGCCAAGCACAAATGCAAACGGAGTGACACTCACATGTCCATACACCTACATTGACACTCGATGGCCTACATTGTCACTAGCGTCGGGCGGCGTCACCAACCTATGTCGCCATGTCACCAACAATCTCGTGTGAGCCCACGGGAGACGGGGGCAACACCCAACATGCCCATCCCCTGCGGCATTCTGCATCAACGCCAAGCTTCATCAATGGCGCCAAGTACACGGCGTCACCCTCGGCAACGGAGCCGGGGGCAACATCCACTTTACCGATGGTATGTCGGCACAACACCAACCGTCATCGACGACAAGTCGGCGTTCACGCTTCTACAGGGGGCACGACATCCCTCAACCATGTCTATCCATGACATTCTACAACAACACTGGGGGCAATACTATGCTCTCCTCCACGATGGGGGTGGTATCCTTTATTGCTACCACTTTCGTCGTCATACAAGTCTGTGCTTAACTCGGCGTGGCACGGGCTACCACAAACCAAGAATCGATGGGCGTTCCGATATCTTGTTTACTTAACTGCATCAGGCTTAATGACGGGAGCAGTGTAACGCGCCAGTGCGGCTAGCGTGAAGCTGTGAAACCCTTCGATCTGGTCGGCTGGCACCGTGGCAGCTAGACGGTCACGACAAGATCGATAAACGCCTTCAAGGAGCGGCACGGGTTCGCTGCAAATTGAGGATGACGTCGGGATGTTTGGTTGATAGGCGTCGTGCCAGCTATACGACCCAACTGAATACCCCGCCTACTCTTTTAGCCTTTGGCACGACGATGCCCTCAGGCCAGAAAAAATGTCTTTCCCATACACACATGATGTACACGAACTTTTCAATAGAAGTTCTCGCTCGATGGCAGCAACAAAACTATTGCGCCATTTAGTTGATAAGTGTATTTCTCACCAAGCCGAGCATGTACTGCTTCGCACTCCAACTCGCCTTGGCGGGGGCAGTATTCATGACAGTATATTCGATTTCTCTCGTTTTAATTCTCTCTGTAAGCATACATGGAGCATTTGATTGCCCACGAATGAATAAATGCGTGCTACAAGTACATGCATGGTCCATGCAAGGGCACTTTTCTGGGCCGGTCAAGTCACTGGGGGCAACCATTCGTCACCAGCAACAGGTGTGGTACGAGCCAGCGGAGGCGAGCGACGCTGAAGACGCGCCGCGCCGTTGTACTCGTTCCGCTCGTCGCTAACAGGAAAGGGCGTTTCCCGGACCTGGTGTGTGATTATACGACATAAAAATGCTCCAGCAAGGGACGAGCCAGGCTCGTTTGAAGTGTGACGATCTCTTCCCCGAAGAGACTAGGTGGTGTCCACTCTTCTAAACGCATCACCAAGGTCTCCAGGAAAGAAATCAGTTGATCACTTCTTGAGCTGCCCCTTTACTGAGTGGTCCATGTAGAAGTTAATTCTTGAAGCGCCTCTATGACACGAGTTTTATTGAAGGGTTTCTTGACCAGGGGACCCTGAATTTCTTGGAGACCCCATATGCACACACCCGGCATGGAGGCATGCAGTGAAACTAGCCACAGGACACGGTAGGACTTCAGCAGTTGCTGTCTGATCTAGCACGTCAGGTTGGGCTTTAGTACAAACCAACGACAGCATCAAATTATGTTGCGTCTAAATCGTCGAGAAAAATCTACACCAAGTTGGTTTCGATCTGCTTCGCGCTCGAATCCGACTTGGTGTGGGGGCATTTGTTCGACGATATTTTGTGCAAATATATTCAAAGTACATGTAAAGTATATTTAGGTGTAAAATACTGTCCTTGCAGAAGCGAGGCAAACCCACATTCACAAAAGTACATGCATCCATCGTTGCACTATACATGTACGGCTAGTTCAAGTATACTTGGATGCGTAACATGTGTTAAGGACTTAATTAGCCCAGTTAGATTTATTTAAGCTACCCTGTATATTTTAATTGTACGGGCTTGTTCTTTTTGTTCAAGGGACTTATTCGTACGGAGTAGCTCATGGGCTTTTAAGTTTCAAAGCCTGGTCAATCGATGGTTGGTGTACGCCCGACGTACACGTGAAGGATCGATTGAGCTACGTATCGTCCAAGTCTGATAGTTTGGATCGATCGTATCTGAGCCGAATATTCTACTGAGGCGCGTGACTTGCGGCAGGCAAACTCTAGTAACCGACCTGGCCTGGCGCTGCCTATATATACAGCAGGTGCCAGACAGTCATAAGGACGGGGCGAAGAGAACCTCGCGGGCTTCGTGGCTGGCGGCGGTCTCAGGTGGAGCCGCGCCGGCTGACATCGCTTCCATGCTGCGACCTCCCTGTCTGAGCTCGCAACAGCAAGCACGAGCCGTCACCGGTGGACAGCGCCACGCCTGCAGTCTCGGGCGAGAGCTGCGTCGGCCAGCACCATCGACAACATCTGTCCGGGAGCACTAGACGATCACCCAGCAGCACGTATCCTGCTGCGGGGGCTCTGTCTATCGGCGGAGAGCATGCACTCGGGGCAGTGTCGGCGAACCAGGATGACCGGCGCCGACGACGATGTGCACTCTGAATGGTTGACGTTCAGCATAACACGTACGCCTTTTATCAGTGCATACTCTCTTTATCTTATTCAGCAGGTTCCATAAGGAGGGTGCGCCCCTGGTGGCAGCATGCTGTGCAGCAAGGAGGCTGCGGCTTACCCATGTCCGTTGGTGCGAGTCGGTAGCGTGACAACGATAACCAACGGGAGCAGCACCCGCTGTCGTATCGGCGGTGGCCTACATGCCGCTGCCCCATACCGAACTTCGCCTTCCTCTCGTGCAGGTGGCCGAGAGGAGAGGGCGACTTGGTGGATGCCATCAGGCTAACAAGCTCGCCGGAGATCAACAAGATCATGCCGGTCGTCTTCGCCGATGATGAGGAAGCGACACTAATGTTCATATCTTTTTCTTCTTTGCATCTAGCATGGTGGTATCGATTACACTGTCAGCCGAGGCGCGGCTGACGTCGTGGGGTGATCGCCGTGGCTCCAAGTGATCTCGCGAGGCGTGTCTCCGGCAGCAAGGGAGGCACGGGGTTCGGCGAACTATCCACGGCGTCGACAGAGGCGCCGACGGCGGGTCGGCTGTCGCCGATCTACGTCCACCCTCCTCTACCTCGACACTGCCTTGGCCATGCAGCCGAGGTGGTGCCGAGCCCGGTGCGTGCTATGTCGTCGCCGGAGGCGACGATGTGGATCCCGGAGCGCTCGCCACCGGGAACAATGCACTCCGTTGGCGGAGGCGCCATTGACGGATCACTCCAAGCGCAGCCGCGACCGTCCGTACCACGGCCGCAATAGTGGTTGTCATCCTCACCTTCATCGACGTCTGAGTCTCACGGCTCGCAGCCGGGCTGTCATGAAGGACGGACGATCGGTCATGTTCTACGGAGTCAGCCGGACACTGCCCTGCTATCGCGTCATGGGCGGCGCCCTGCCGGCTCATCGTCGAGTCCTCCAGCTCGGGTGCAAACGTCCAGGGCAGTCGTCAGATCGCCGCTGTGCCGCTCGTCCCTAACAGCACCTGGTCGATCCATCTTCAAGCTACGCACCCACGCGCCTTTGATGAGCTAGCTATTAGCTGGCTCAAACTCCATGCAGGGCAATGCCCATGCATATTTTTCCTCCTGAGCTATACATGCGCAGCTAGCTAGCTAGCCATGTCCGTACTCCCGTCTAAGCGTGTGCACATCATTTGAGCTGTGCACTGTCGCCATTATCACCGTCACCATCAAGCAGGACGCGACCGCCGACGTTGCCATCATGCTGGGCGCGGGTGTGTTTGGCCGCCGTCTTGGTCGGTGCGTGGCCAACGTCGCTGCCTACATCGCCTGTGCGCGGCCGCCGTCGCTGCCGTCGCGCTATAGGTGGCCGCTGTCGTCGCCTTCTCGGCGATGATGACAAGGTGGCATCATAGCTGCTCAGGGTGCGCTAAGGATCCGAACTTCCGATCGCTGGCCGAGCAGCGCGCGCCGAGTGTACGTCGATGGGCGCATGAGCACCGCGAGCTGGTGTTACCGCCAGTCCGCGCGCATGCCATGAGCACGTGCGTGTGCATCTGCACCGTATAAATAGAGCCAAAGCTCTTTGCATGGATACATGTGCATACGTATTGTCAAAAGGTTCATGCACAATGAACTCGGCTGAGCTCTTCGCTGCTTCCCGTCGCAAGCTACGCTGGAGTTGTGGTGCGTGTCGGAGTCCTTTGGTCGTGACGCTGCACGCCCACCCTCTTCGACGCATGCCATGTCGAGGCTGCCGCTGCCTCCGGCGGCACACTCGTCGACCACCGGGTACACACAACTTTGAAGCAATGTGTGTCTCCGTCTACTTCCGCATTGGGCCCTCTCTCTTTTCCCTATTTCTTTCCGTCTACATCGACACCTACACGATGTCCCCTCGAGACGAGACACCGTCTATATCGACATCTACATGGAGTCCCCTTGAGGCGAGAGGCTCCATCTACATCGACATCTTCACGGAGTCCCCTCGAGGTGGGACGCCGCCTAGGCCAACTCCTCGAGGCGGGGCGCCGCCTACATCGATGCTTACGCGTAGCATCGAACCGCGGTGAAGCGGCGGACACCTGCAACGTCTATATCGGCCAAGCTCTTTTGCGTCATCATCTACAAGCGATGTCACCGCTAGCATGGTGGCATCACCCAGTCTTCTCTGACACCTACACCAACACCCACCCTCGATATCGTCCATGCGCCGACGAGGCGTAGTAATACTCCACCGAATTGTCTTCTTCCGATGAAGCAAACTACCACTTGCTTTGCCGACGAGGCAAAGTCAAGTCATCAAGTCCGGCACCGACAAGGCGGACACAACCAGACCTGGCACCGACGAGGCGAAGGTCGCCCACATCTTCATCATCGGACATTGACAAGCCGGAGGCATATGGCTATGCATCGCCGAAGCGACGGATGGACTGCTCCACCATTCCGCCCTTCTCCCACTTCACCACCACCATCTTCTTGGAGAAGATGAGACTTGAAGACGACGACCATTGCAGCAGCTTAATCGGAGGTGGTTTGTGGGCTTGACCCGCAGACGTAATTAAGCGGGAGCTTTCCGAGGCCTCGTGAACCAGAACACCGCAATCGCCATGTCATGTTGGCCGCGCCAGCAGGCCACGGAGCGCATCCTATGGGATATTGTAATTTTGTTTCTCGTGACGAGATTAATAAAATGCATATTTCCCTTTCTTTTTTTATTTGTGTATTTAGGTACACTGGCACGCCCGCGTTTTTTGTTACATTTCGTGTCAAACAGTTTATTTGGGAAATCCGCTACTACTGCAAAGGTAGTGGATGAGGCGCCAGGTGAGGAAGAGATACCATACAAAATACCTATGAAAATTATTGAACGCGTAGTGAATAACCGTTATACAGGGGATGGAACTGTCCACCCTGGAGATCATTTACTGTTCTTGCATGAATTATGCGGTTTATTCAAGTGTGCAGTATTGCTATGGATGAAGTGAGGAAGAAACTATTCTCTATATCGCTGTCTGGTAAAGCGGCGCATTGGTATAAATTACTGGATAATGGGGATTCTCTTGAATGGAATGATATTGTGCCCCGGTTTTATTCTAAGTTCTATCCCCCAAGTGAAATTCACAAGGATCGGAATCGCATATATAATTTTGGCCTCATGATGGAGAGAATATTGCCCAAGCATGGGGAGATTGAAGTCTTTAATGCTCAAATGCCCCATTCATGAGCTTCCTGGTAATGTTATTATTGATAATTTCTATGCAAGACTTTCTTTTGAAGACAAGACCTTGCTGGATACTTCTTGTTCTGGATCATTCACGCATAATAAGGAAGAGTTTAAAAGGGACCTTCTTAATCGGATCCAGGAAAATACTGAAGGATGGGAGATCGACAAAGATAGAGAATCAGGTATAAATTATGATTACAAATGCATTGAAGCTTTTATGGATACTGATAAATTTCGTAATATGAGTGCTACTTATGGTCTTGATTCTCAAGTTGCTGCAAATCTTTATAAAGCTTTTGGCTCTCATTATGAATTGCCTAAGAAGAATTTTGATAAGTATCATGAACCGTATAAAGATAAAATTGATTCATCTATTAATAAATGCGTTGTAGTTGAAACTGTTGATCATGTTATTCCTGAAGCTTATATTGAAAAACTCCTTTCCCTGCTAAAATGAAGGAGTACTCTGTTATAAATAGTGCGGTTCATAAAAGTGAAAAGAAACCTATAGAACCTGAAGAACAAATAAAAGTTGAACTGCTGTGTTGCAATAGTTAAAGATCTTGTGACTGAAAATTTGGAGGAAGGTCATATTATTTTCTGTGAAGATGCTTCTAATATTGTTTCACATCCTAATAAACCCAAGCAAGCTAGTGTTCCTATGCTATCTGTTAGAATTGGTGATCATTGCTATTATGGTTTATGTGATATTGGTGCAAGTATTAGTGCTATTCCTTATGAGCTTTATACGGAGATTATGCACGAAATTGGTTCTTGTGAACTTGAAGATATTGATGTGGTTATTCAGCTGGCTAATAGAGAAACTATTTCTCCAATTGGTATTGTTCGAGATGTGGAAGTTCTATGTGGTAAGATTAAATATCCTGCTGACTTTTTGGTACTTGGTTCTGCTGCTAGTGATTATTGTCCTATCATTTTTGGTAGACCTTTTCTAAATACTTGTGGAGCTATTATAGATTGCAAGAAAGAGAAAATTTTGACTAAATTTGCTGGTGAATCTTATGAGTTTAACTTCTCTAAATTTACCAAAACTCCTTATAAAGCTGATTTGCCTAATGAAGATTTTAAAATGGAACAGTGTGCATCTATTGTTCTTGTTCCTACTAATCCTTTGCAGCAACATTTGGAGAATAGCGAGAGTGAAGTTTTTAGGAAAGAAAGAGATGAGCTTGAGGAAATTTTTCTTCTCCAACCTATTCTGAAGCATGATTTACCGGTGGAAGATATGTGTACAACACCGCCACCAAAGGAAGATCCTGTCTTTGATTTAAAACCATTGCCTGATAATCTTAAATATGCTCATATTGATGATAAGAAAATATATCCTGTTATTATTAGTTCTATGCTTACAGAGTTTGAAGAAGAAAGGTTATTGGAAATATTGAAGAAACACCGAGGCGCTATTGGCTACACTCTTGATGACTTGAAGGGGATTTCTCCTCTATTTGCCAACACGCCATTAATATGGAAGATGATGCGAAGCCTGTTGTTGAACCTCAGCGTCGTCTAATTCCTAAGATGAAGGATGTGGTAAGAAATGAGGTATTACGACTTCTTGAAGCTGGTATTATATATCCTATTGCTGATAGTAGATGGGTTAGTCATGTGCATTGTGTTCCTAAGAAAGGAGGAATGACTGTTGTGCATAATGATAATGATGAGCTCATACCTCAAAGAGTAGTTGTAGGGTATAGAATGTGCATTGATTATCGAAAAGTTAATAAGGTTACTAAGAAAGATCATTACCCTTTGCCTTTTATTGATCAAATGTTAGAAAGGTTATCTAAAAATACTCATTTTTGCTTTCTTGATGGTTATTCTGGATTTTCACAAATTGCTGTTAAAACTAAGGATCAAGAGAAACCACTTTCACTTTTCCTTATGGAACTTATGCTTATAGACGTATGCCTTTTGGTTTATGTAATGCTCCTGCTACTTTTCAAAGATGCATGTCTGCTATTTTTCATGGCTTTTGCGAGAGTATTGTAGAGGTATTCATGGACGATTTTTCTGTCTATGGGAATTCTTTTGATAATTGCTTGCGGAACCTTGATAAAGTTTTGCAGAGGTGAAGAAACTAACCTTGTTCTTAATTGGGAGAAATGCCACTTTATGGTTAATGAAGGAATTGTATTGGGACATAAAATTTCCGAAAGAGGTATTGAAGTTGATAGAGCTAAAGTTGAAGCAATTGAGAAGATGCCCTATCCTAGGGATGTTAAAGGTATTCGTAGTGTTCTTGGTCATGCTGGGTTTTATAGGAGGTTTATTAAAGATTTCTCCAAGATTTGAAAGCCTCTTACTAATCTTCTTCAAAAAGATGTACCATTTGTTTTTGATGATGATTGTAAGGAAGCCTTTGAAACTCTAAAGAAAGCCTTAACAACCGCTCCTATAGTTGAACCCCCTGATTGGAACTTACCATTTGAAATTATGTGTGATGCTAGTGATTTTGCTGTAGGCGCTGTTCTTGGACAGCGGGTAAATAAAAAATTGAATGTTATTCATTATGCTAGTAAATCTCTTGATGCTGCTCAAAGAAATTATGCTACTACTGAAAAAGAATTGTTAGCTGTAGTCTTTGCTTGTGATAAGTTTAGATCTTATATTGTTGATTCAAAATTTACTATTCATACCGATCATGCTGCAATCAGATACCTTATGCAAAAGAAAGATGCTAAGCCAAGGCTTATTAGATGGGTACTTTTGTTGCAAGAATTTGATTTACATATTGTAGACAGGAAAGGTGCTGATAATCCTGTTGCTGATAATTTGTCTAGATTGGAAAATATTGCTTATGATCCTGTTCTGTTAATGATAGTTTTCCAAATGAACAATTGGCTGCAATAAAGGTGAGTTCGCGAGACAGTCTTGGTATGCTGATTATGCTAACTTTATTGTTTCCAAGTACTTGCCTCCAACCTTTTCAGCTCAACAAAGGAGGAAATTCTTTTATGACTTGAGGCATTATTTCTGGGATGACCCACACTTATATAAAGAAGGAGTGGATGGTATTATAAGATGTGTTCCCGAATATGAACAATAAGAGATATTGAGTAAATGTCATGGTAGTGCTTATGGAGGATATCACGCCGGAGAAAGAACTGCGCAAAAGGTTCTACAATCAGGTTTTTATTGGCCAACTCTCTTCAAGGATGCGAGAAAGTTTATTTTATCTTGTGATGAATGCCAAAGGGTTGGTAATATCTCTAGACGCAATGAAATGCCTATGAATTATACTCTTGTTATTGAACCGTTCGATTGTTGGGGATTTGACTTCATGGGACCTTTTCCCTCTTCAGAAGGTAACACTCATATACTTGTTGCTGTTGATTATGTTACTAAATGGGTGGAAGCCATACCTACAAAAAGTGCGATGGTGAGACCTCTTTAAGAATGCTTTTAGATATTATTTTTCCTAGATTTGGAGTTCCTAGATATATTATAACTGATGGAGGTTCTCATTTTATTCATGGTGGTTTTAGAAAAACTCTTGCTAGATATGGTATTAATCATAGAATTGCTTCCGCTTATCATCCTCAAACTAGTGGGCAAGTAGAATTATCAAATAGAGAGATTAAATCTATCTTGCAAAAGACTGTTAATAAAACTAGAAAGAATTGGGCTAGTAAACTGAAGGATGCACTTTGGGCTTATAGAACTGCTTATAAAAACCCCATGGGAATGTCACCTTATAAAATGGTTTATGGGAAAGCTTGTCATTTACCTTTAGAACTTGAGCACAAAGCTTATTGGGCAGTTAGAGAATTAAATAAAGATCCTAAACTTGCCGGTAATAAGAGATTGTTGCAATTGAGTTCTCTAGATGAATGGAGAAGTGAAGCTTATGAAAATGCTAAATTCTTTAAAGAGAAAGTTAAGAAATGGCATGATAGAAGGATTATCAAAAGAGAATTTAATATTGGGGATAAAGTCCTATTGTATCGGTCTCGTCTCAGATTCTTTGCAGGGAAATTACTCTCGAAATGGGAAGGACCATATGTCGTTGAGGAGGTGTATCGTTCAGGAGCAATTAAAATTAGCTCTCTCCAAGGCAATGCCACACAAGTGGTAAATGGACAAAGACTCAAGCATTATATCTCAGGTGATTCCTATAATATTGATGTTGATATTATTCGAGTGGAAACACCGGAGGCTTTCATCAAAGAGCAAATTGACAGTCCGCTAACTCGACTTTGAATAGGTAACAGATTGGTAATGAAAAGTTCGCAATTTACTTTCCGAACAATATTTTTGCTGTTTTTGAAAATATGAAAAATTACGAGATCGAAACGGAGTGGAGGAGACGCACGAGGGCGTGCCCCCAGGCCGGCGCGGCCCCAGCCAGCCGCGCCGCCCTATGAGTTGGCCGCCTGTCGCCCCTTTCCGACTCGGTTCGACCTGGTACTTTCCTTATGTCGTGAAAATTTTTGCTATATAATCCCCGGACCGGAGGTCCGTATATCATTTTCTCGACGTGTTTTGTTTCGAGCTGTTTCGCGGATTTGTTTCGGATCTAGAGCCATCATGTCTTCGTCGGAAACTCCGAAGGACAGCTCCTGCAAGGATGTTGGCAACTTGTACATGGAGGAGCTGAGGATGCACCCCAAGGAGTTGCTGCTCGTTGAGGGAGAACTGCAGATCAAGGATGTCCAGGGTCCTAAAGGAGAAGGAAGCTTGGAAGACAGGATGGAGAAGCTAGAACAAGAGGTCTTCAAATACAAGAAGATGGCTGAGCGTGAGGTGGATATCTTTCACAAGATTGTGTTTGAACTCATTGCTGAACACGAGAAGGAAACTGCAAAGCTTTGGAGCGACATCCTCTCACTTCACGACACCACCAACAAACTCCAAGCACAACTCTATGACGTCCAGAATCAGAACTGTGAGTATGAAAACAGGTTTAAATACATAAGCCGTGCTGCTAGTTTCAGGATCCCCGAGACCAAGATGTCGTTTCTTGATGGAGAGCCTCTTCCTTGGAAGTTTGATGACGGGAATTCATCACCACCATCGCCGAAGGAGTAATTCATCATCGGTATTGGCATCCCCTTGGTTTGTTCCAAGCTTGGGGAGTGCCGCGGTATCACATCATCACTATCTTTTACTTTTTACTATCAAGTAGTGTCATATCATGAGTAGGGAAGTTATCATATAAGATGGTTTGCGGTTGGAAGTATCTCTTTAGTTGGTTGTCTATGTATCCCTTGGTGTGAGTTATCGTTATGGAATATTAATGAGAAGTCTTATCATTTACATATTGCACATCTTATTTTAGTTTGCAATCCCTTCTATATGATTTACCTTGTTGTTAGTATTGGTATCACTTTGGGAGCATTGAATAAATCTATTTGGTTTTGGCAAACTTAGCATTGGTCAATAGCAACAACACTTTGAGGTTTAAGTAGAAAAGAGAAATACATGTAGTTGTTTCATTGTCTTTCTTTCTTGATTAGCTCATAGCTTATTATTCTGAAGTTAAAATTGTTTGTGCTTACAAGGAAGATGCATGATTGTTTCTATCACATGTATATTTGTTTGTTTCCTTCAACTCTTATGCTTGCTAATTAACCTTGCTAGCCAAAGCCCTGTACCGAGAGGGAACACTTCTCGTGCATCCAAACCTTAACCCAAACCTATGCCATTTGTGTCCACCATATCTACCTACTACATGGTATTTTCTACCATTCCAAGTAAATACTTCATGTGCTACCTTTAAACAATTCAAAATTTACTATCTCTTATTTGTGTCAATGTTTTATAGCTCATGAGGAAGTATGTGGTGTTTTATCTTTCAATCTTGTTGGGCAACTTTCACCAATGGACTAGTGGCTTCATCCACTTATCCAATAATTTTGCAAAAAGAGCTGGCAATGGGATTCCCAGTCCCAAACTAATTAACTTAAATAGACACTCCTCCATGGTATGTGATTGATGGACGGCACCCGAAGGATTCGGTTAGCCATGGCTTGTGTAAGCAAAAGTTGGGGGGAGTGTCATCATAATAAAACTAAAATAAAAAGGCACTCCTCCATGGTATGTGATTGATGGACGGCACCCGAAGGATTCGGTTAGCCATGGTTTGTGAAAGAAAGGTTGGAAGGGGTGCCACACAAAATGAAAATAAAATGGGAGCTGCTCTTTGAAGGTTTGTCTGGCAAGGGGGTTAGAGTACCTACCAGTCGTTGACAACAACAAACACCTCTCAAAATACTATTTTTATTCTCTTTATATGGTTTCAAAACTGAAAAGCTCTAGCACATGATTTAATCCCTGCTTCCCTCTGCGAAGGGCCTGTCTTTTACTTTATGTTGAGTCAGTAAACCTATTTCCTCCATCTCAAGCAAGCATTTGAGTAGTTGTGATCAAACCATTATATTGTGATTTACTTCATCATGTCTTTTACTTTTCCTTGTTTAGTACAAGTTTTATCTGAATGAATATAGCTTTGCAAGTTATCAATGATCATGAGGAGACTATTATGATTGAGTATGCAAGTTGTGCAATATAGATTTTAACATGAGAGCATTGCTCGATAGATAAGTATAACCTGTTAATTGTTCTCTGACCAAGAACGAAGTTTGCCATCACCAACTATGATTTCTTATGCACCTTTATTTGTGATTACCTTATACTTGTTTCAAGTTGAGTTATATGAGGAAGTTGTTTACTAGAATGTCTTGTGTGAATGAATATGATGCTTCTTGTCCGTATTTTATTTATCGACTCTTCACTCCATAAACATGTGGTCCTGTTTACCGAGTTCAGTTTCGCTTGGGGACAAGCGAAGTCTAAGCTTGGGGGGAGTTGATACGTCCAATTTGCATCACTATTTTATATCATAACTCGCTGTTATTCATTGATATATTTCATGTTTGGACACAATACTTATGTTATTTCATCTATTTTGCATGTTTCATCATTATTGGAGGATCGAGCACGGAGCCAGGATTCTGCTGGAAAATCACCGCGAATGCAATATTTTGGTAGATCAACCGTGGAAGGAAATTATACCAAAAATCCTATTTATCCAGATGACGAAGGAAGCGATGGGAGCCGAGAGCCAAGGTGGGCCCACCACAGCCGGCGCGGCCCATGGCGGCCGCGCCACCGGTGGTGAGGGGGGCCCACAGCCCCTTTCGCCTCCTTTTCTTCGCGAAATCCTAACACCTAAGCCACAGAGGGTACCTCACGAAGAGTTACAGCCGCCTCGGGGCGGAGAACACCAGAGAGAAGAGCTCTCCGCGGCTGAGATCCGCTGGGAAATTCCCTCCGGGAGGGGGAAATCGACGCCATCGCCACCGTCATCGAGCTGGACATCATCTCCATCACCGTCATCATCATCTCCACCATCATCACCGCCGTCTCCACCGCTGGACATCGTCACCGCCGTAGCAATTTGGGTTTGATCTTGATTGTTTGATAGGGAAACTCTCCCGGTATTGATTTCTACTTGTTGTTGATGCTATTGAGTGAAACCGTTGAACCAAGGTTTATGTTCAGATTGTTATTTGTCATCATATCACCTCTGATCATGTTCCATATGATGTCTCGTGAGTAGTTCGTTTAGTTCTTGAGGACATGGGTGAAGTCTAAATGTTAGTAGTGAACTATGGTTGAGTAATATTCAATGTTATGATATTTAAGTTGTGGTGTTATTCTTCTAGTGGTGTCATGTGAATGTCGACTACATGACACTTCACCTTTATGGGCCTAGGGGAATGCATCTTGTATTCGTTTGCTAATTGCGGGGTTGCCGGAGTGACAGAAACCTAAACCCCCATTGGTATATCGATGCAGGAGGGATAGCAGGATCTCAGAGTTTAAGGCTGTGGTTAGATTTATTCTTAATTACTTTCTTGTAGTTGCGGATGCTTGCAAGGGGTATAATCACAAGTATGTATTAGTCCTAGGAAGGGCGGTACATTAGCATAGGTTCACCCACACAACACTTATCATAACAATGAAGATTAATTAGCCGTATGTAGCGAAAGCACTAGACTAAAATCCCGTGTGTCCTCAAGAACGTTTGGTCATTATAAGTAAACAACCCGGCTTGTCCTTTGTGCTAAAAGGATTGGGCCACTCGCTGCAATTGTTACTCTCACACTTTACTTACTCGTACTTTATTCGCTGTTACATCAAAACCCCCTGAATACTTGTCTGTGAGCATTTACAAGTGAATCCTTCATCGAAACTGCTTGTCAACACCTTCTGCTCCTCGTTGGGATCGACATTCTTACTTATCGAAGATACTATGATACACCCCCTATACTTGTGGGTCATCACTACGCACGACCTATCACATGCCATATGCGCGCGGCAGCCATCTGGGAATCCCTCCCGCTTCCTGCGGTGTCTCGCCGAATCCGCTGGAAACTGACCGGATTTGAACTGGGCGACACTTTCCTTCGCTCAATAAATGGAGGGAAAAATGATTTTAGGTCTAGGACGCGTCATTTTATGTGCTAAATGTTTTCCGTTTCGCGCGGCGGACGGGTGCACGCGCGCGCCCGGCACGGCCATACCGCATGTCCCGCGCCCCGTTTTGCACAGTTGGCAAGTAAACGAGCCATAAATTCGAGCGGAGCGCGTGGCGTCATTTTATGTGTCCTAGTAACCACTGCAAAAGACGGAACTGGGATACGGCAATTATCTTGGAAAACCCTTCACGAACAGGGCTATCTCGTCCGAGTTCTATGGCTTTTAGGGGAAATGAGTAGAAACGGCCCGTTTCACCACATAGTTTGTCGGAACGAGGCCATATTTGGCACGTGCGTGGGCCTTAGGATGGGAAGCAAGGCCCGGTCGCGGATTTCCAATCCGAACCACGGGCGACGGTTTTTCCATTTTCGGGGTGCCGAAAGGGCTTTTTGTGAAGCAATACATGGTGCGCATTTCAGTATCGCGCGTGACCTCCGCGCAGCGGTAGGATACCTCCTACGCACCACCTATCACATGCCATATGCGCGCGGTAGCCATCTGGGAATCCTCCCGCTTCTGCGGTGTCCCGCCGAATCCGAAACCGACCGGATTTGAACTGGGGCGACACTTTCCTTCGCTCAATAAATGGAGGGAAAAATGTTTTTAGGTCTAGGACGCATCATTTTATGTGCTAAATATTTTCCGTTTCACGCGTTGGCGGACGGGTGCACGCGCGCGCCGGTACGGCCATACCGCATGTCCCGGCGGCCCCGTTTTGCAAAGTTGGCAAAGTAAACGGAGCCAAAAATTCGAGCGGAGCCGCGTGGCGTCATTTTATGTGTCCTAGTAACCACTGCAAAAGACGGAACTGGGATACGGCAATTATCTTGAAAAACCCTTCACGAACAGGGCTATCTCGTCCGGAGTTCTATGGCTTTTAGGGAAATGAGTAGGAAACGGCCCGTTTCACCACATAATTTGTCGGAACGAGGCCATATTTGGCACGTGCGTGGGCCTTAGGATGGGAAGCAAGGCCCCGGTCGCGGATTTCCAATCCGAACCACGGGCGACGGTTTTTCCATTTTCGGGGTGCCTGAAGGGCTTTTTTTGTGAAGCAGCTACATGGTGCGCATTTCATCGCGCGGGACCTCCGCGCAGCGGTAGGATACCTCCTACGCACCACCTATCACATGCCATATGCGCGTGGTAGCCATCGGGAATCCCTCCCGCTTCTGCGGTGTCCCGCCGAATCCACCGGAAACCGACCGGATTTGAACCGGGGCGACACTTTCCTTCGCTCAATAAATGGAGGGAAAAATGTTTTTAGGTCTAGGACGCGTCATTTTATGTGCTAAATGTTTTCCGTTTCGCGCGTTGGTGCACGCGCGCGCGGTACGGCCATACCGCATGTCCCGGCGGCCCCGTTTTGCACAGTTGGCAAAGTAATGAGCCAAAAATTCGAGCCGCGTGGCATCATTTTATGTGTCCTAGTAACCACCGCAAAGACGGAACTGGGATACGGCAATTATCTTGAAAAACCCTTCACGAACAGGGCTATCTCGTCCGGAGTTCTATGGCTTTTAGGGGAAATGAGTAGGAAACGGCCCGTTTCACCATATAGTTTGTCGGAACGAGGCCATATTTGGCACGTGCGTGGGACTTAGGATGGGAAGCAAGGCCCCGGTCGCGGATTTTCAATCCGAACCACGGCGACAGTTTTTCCATTTTCGGGGTGCCGAAGGGCTTTTTTTGTGAAGCAGCTACATGGTGCGCATTTCATCGCGCGGACCTCCGAGCAGCGTAGGATACCTCCTACGCACCACCTATCACATGCCATATGTGCGCGCAGCCATCCCTCCCACTTCCTGCGGTGTCTCGCCGAATCCGCTGGAAACCGACCGGATTTGAACGGGGCACTTTCCTTCGCTCAATAAATGGAGGGAAAAATGTTTTTAGGTCTAGGACGCGTCATTTTATGTGCTAAAAGTTTTCCGTTTCGCGTGTTGGCGGACGGGTGCGGCCCGGTACGGCCATACCGCATGTCCCGGCGGCCCTGTTTTGCACAGTTGGCAAAGTAAACGGAGCCAAAAATTCGAGCGGAGCCGCGTGGCATCATTTTATGTGTCCTAGTAACCACTGCAAAAGACGGAGGGCAGCCGTCGGCATAGCCTGGCCCTCGGCATAGCTAGGGATCGGGATCTGGGAAAAACACCTGGTCGGCCACCTCTAGCACGCGTTTTCCCACTCCCGCTCAGATTTTCCCCACTCCCGCTCGCACCCAAGTCCCGCCGCCGCCGCCTCCTGCCCGACGCCGCCGCCTCCTGCCCGACGCGTTTTCCACGGAGCCGCGTGGCGTCATTTTATGCGTCATAGAAAGGCAGAGTAAAGTCACGGGGGCACCGCCGATGGAGGTCGGTCAAAGGGTAGACGTGGTAAAAAAGGTAGACCTAATATAATATATACTAGTACATTATAGTTAGAAAAAAGAATGAAACAAAAAAAGAATTAGCAAAAAAATACACTATGCCGAGGGTGGCCCTCGGCGTATGGGGGGCCCTCGGCGTAGCTGGCGAGCGGGAAACCTAAAACTGGTCGGCCCTACGCCGACGGCTAAGCCGAGGGTGGCCCTCGGCGTAAGGGTGGCCCTCGGCATAGCTAGGGATCTGAGCCCGAAAAAACCCCCTGGTCGGCCTCCTCCTCGCCAAAGCCCGCGCCATTATTTCCCAAGTCCCGCTCGCCTCGCCGCTCCCGCCCGCCGCCGCCGCTTCCCGCCGACGCCGCCGCCGCCTCCTGCCGCCGCCGCCCGCCGCTCGCCGCCGCGCACCGCCACCGCCCCACCACCGCCGTCGCGCCGCCGCTCCTCCCCTCCCCCTCCTCCTCCGGCCCGTCCCCATCCTCCCGTCGGCGCCCTCCTCCTCGCCGCGCTCCCTCCTCGCCGCCCTCTCGCCCGCCCCTCCTCCCCGCCGCTCAAGTACCCGGTATGGTAAGGGGAAAGTAGTTTGGTTTACTTAAATTAGACATGATATGAAATCTGAACCCAGTAAGTTAGTAATTTTATTCGTAGATTGTCACATATCTCTCTTTCAATAATAAGTTAGTTTAGGTCTTGAGCAATTGTAACCAGTACTCGACAATAGCAATGTCCAAACAATGACTCCATTTAAATGCACGACTTTTACGGTTCAGTTAGCAAAACTAGCTTTGTTTCCCCCACTAAGCAATACCACCATACTTGAAGCAATAACAATCAAGATTTTGTACAGAATAACATCACTAACAAGAAAGCATAACCAAAAGTGCACATATGTATGGAAATGGAAATAGAAATAGAAGTAGAAACCATATGTATGTATGTATGTATGTATGTATGTATGTATGTATGTATGTATGTATGTATGTATGTATGTATGTAAAAAATAGAAGTAGGATTGATTTGAAATAGTAATAGAAATAGAATAGTGGACATTTGGAAAGAAATAGAAATGTGTAGTTGAAATTGAAATGATATGTTTAATAATGGAAATAGAAATGCAAATTTGAATTTGTTCTAATAACATGGATTTGTAATAGGCCATGCCGTGACCGCCTCGTCGTGAGCACCCCGGATCTTGACGCGCTTCTCGACGGCCGCCGACATCGACACTCGATTGTTCGACTACTTCCTCTACAGCCGAGGGTGAGCTAAATTTCCAACTTCTTCTCCGCATTTTATTTATGTCACTAGATTTATTTTCCAAGTCAAGTTGCATAACCTAGGTGTCACTTCCCGTCCTCAAGCGTTACGCGGATAAATATGCATTAGTGGTCGGCATATTTTCAACCGTAACGCTTGCGGCATTTACGGGACAGTCGGCGGATCCGTAGTTGGGTACGTTCTCCATGCTCTGCTCCGGTCCGAGTCAGGATTTCGGCAGCGCCTCACCGTTGTTCTCCGGATGCACATCCTCTTGTCTTTTTGGCGAGACGTGTATCGGGAGAGCAGCGGGGAGGTGCTGCCGAAATTTTGACTCGGACCGGGGTAGAGCATGGAGAACGTACTCAATCTACGGATCCGGCGGCTGCTAGGAGCCCACCTAGTAGAGATGTAGGTTGATGCATTCGTTTTGCCTGTTAAAAAAATTAAAATATGATGCATTTTCCTATTTGATATAAATGTTATGCTTGTCGTTTGGCTTCCAATAGAGCAGAGGATGGCTGATAATGGATGGATGTACACCGGCCGTGTTAGTGCGACTAATAAAACAGATGAGTGGATAAGGAAGACTTGGCATTTAGTGAAGGAGTTGGCGCGTGGTACAAAACAGAAGGTTCAGCCACTTTGCCCGTGCAATCGTTGCTTGAAGCATCACCGTCGTGGAAAGGATGACATGTTTAAACACCTTCTGCAATATGGGTATATGCCTCGTTACGTCACGCAGATCGACTTTGATGAGCACGAACGTGACAGAGGTGAGGTGATGCGGCAGCGGCTCAATGGCAATGAGTACGATGGGGTTAGAGACTTTCTAGATGATCTTGTCGATGCCCACATGCCAGAGTCGCCACCTTCACGGGAGGAACCGCCAGAACCGGAGGAACCTCCAGAACCGGAGGAACCAGAGCCAGCCGCGAAGGCCTTCTATGATATGATAGCCGCTGCTAAGACGCCTCTGTACGATGGCGCCGAGATTTCTCAGCTCGATGCCATCTCCCAATGTCTAGCCGACAAGACCCGGTACAACACCACCCGTGACGGCTTCGAAGCAAGTCTGAGAACAACTGGTAACATGTTGCCCAAAGGGCATTGTCTGCCTAAAAGCCTGCACGAGACGAGGCAACTCATGTCGGCGCTCAACATGGATTATCAAAGGATAGACTGTTGTGAAAAAGGCTGTGTTCTCTTCTGGAAACAGTTTGCGGAGGACAAGTACTGTCCCATTTGTAAGGCCTCTAGGTATGAAGAGGTAACGGGAAAGGATGGTCAGGTGAGGCAGTCAAAGATCGCAAAGTCGATTCTTCGGTATCTCCCATTCATAAAAAGAATCCAGCGGCTTTACTTGACTGAGGAGACCGCCAAACAGATGGCGTGGCACAAGATGGGGACTCGAATAAAGGACAATCAGGGGCGGACGAAGATGGGACATCCATCTGATGGCAATGCATGGAAGAACTTTGATAGAAAATACCCCCATAGGGCAGCAGATGCTCGGAATGTCAGAATTGCGATAGCTACAGATGGCTTCAATCCATATGGTATGTCGAATGCTAATTACAGTTGTTGGCCCGTGTTTGTAATTCCGCTCAATCTCCCTCCCGGAGTCCTAATGACGAGGAAGACCATGTTTCTGTCGCTGATCATTCCAGGGCCCCATTACCCGGGGAAGAACTTGAGTGTCTACATGCAGCCGATTGTGGATGATTTGAACCACTCTTGGCACCACGGGACATTGACGTACGACCGAGCATCGAAGACAAACTTCTGCATGAAAGTTTGGTTGCAGTATACCATGCATAACATGCCCGGGTACGCCCTAACATGCGGATGGTGTACAGCTGGTAAATGGCCATGCCCAGTGTGCAGGCATCGACTTGAGTTCCTTTGGCTAAATAAGGGTCGCAAGTATGTTGCGTTTGACATGAATCGGCAGTACCTCAAACGTAGGCATCCGTTCAGAGAAGACAAAAAGAACTTCAAGAAAGGAAAAGTTGTGCATGAAGTAACAGAGATGCCAAAGTTCGATGGTATAGCTGTTGATGCCGAGCTACGTGCTCTCGTGCCAGCGGCATCGGAAGCTGGCCATCAATTTGAGGGATATGGTGTAACGCACAACTGGACTCACGAGGCAGCCTTAACGAAGCTCGAGTATTACAAGGACCTCGAACTTCCCCATAACATCGATGTGATGCACACCGTAAAGAATGTCGCGGAGTCCTTATTTCACACGTGCCTAAACATTCCCGGGAAGTCAAAGGATAATGTCAAGGCTAGAGTCGATGTTGAGAAGCTCTGTGATAGGAAGAAATTACACATGCAACGTCCTACTGGCCGTCGAAAGAATTGGTTCAAGCCGCATGCCAACTTCTGCCTTGATTCCATCCAAAAGAAGGAGGCATTCAAGTGGCTAAAATACGTTGTGATGTTCCCTGATGGTTATTGTTCGAATATGAGCAAGGGAGTCAATCTTTCGACGGGAAAAGTCACCGGGCTCAAGAGTCACGACTATCATATATGGATTGAGAGGCTGATGCCGGTGATGCTTCGAGGGTATCTCCCCGAGAAAATATGGCGAGTGCTCGCGGAGTTGAGCCATTTCTTCCGCACGCTCTGTGCTAAGCAGATATGTCCTAAGGTTGTTGAGAAGCTGCAAGTTCAAGTGCCGGAGTTGCTATGCAATTTGGAGATGATCTTTCCGCCAGGCTTCTTTACTCCGATGGCACATCTCATTGTGCACCTCGCAAACGAGGCACTCTTGGGTGGCCCAGTGCAGTTTCGGTGGCAGTTTTGTATTGAGAGAGAGTTCAAGTATATTCGGAAGATAACTGGAAACAAAGCCAAGATTGAAGCATGCATAGCTGAGGCAACATGCCTTCGGGAGATGGCAGATGCCGCAACAACGTACTATCCTGATGAAGTTCCCACTCTGCATAACCCGGTCTCTCGTTACAATGTCGACGTGCCCATGAATGACCCCAAGCTTCAACTATTCCAATGTCCCGGTGGCAAGGCTGGTAAAGGACAAAAATATAGATTGGAGAGGGAAGAGAAGGATTGCATAATGCTCTATGTGCTTATGAACATGAAGGAAGTGGTGGGGGGGGACGACGACGATGGCGGTCACGATTTCATTAGGTAACATGGTGTAATGCTTATTGTATCTAGTTTCGATCACCTACACTCAACTCGGTCTAATGCTTATTGTATCCTTTCAGCGAATTCACGGATGAACAGTGGTGGCTTCCGCGCGATCCCACGGGCGCGGAGTTGGACACTCTACTGAAAGAGGGTGCTCCCGGAGTAAAAATAAACTTTGTGTCTTGGTTCATGAAAAAAGTAATGTCTAAGCTGTCCCTCTTACCTACCAATATGTGACTTGTCCCTGTTATTCCACGTAACTAATGCACACAACAAATTTGAACCGTGCTTGTAGGGAGCTGATGCAAACGTTGAGATGACAGATGAGTTGAGATGTGTTTCCCAAGGTTGTAACCGTGACGTCATGAAGTATGAGAAGTATGACGTGAATGGGTTTCGATTCCATACAGAGACACACCAGAAGGGCCGGGCGAATCCAAAAACGATAAATACTGGTGTCTTCACTAAAGGATCCGATACCTTTGATTACTACGGGAGGTTAGAGAATGTATACGAGCTGACCTTCAATCGTACAAACAAACAACTCAATCTCGTTGTGTTCAAGTGTCATTGGTTCGACCCAAGAGGTGGACAGAGAATTACCAAGTCCATTGGGTTAGTTGAAGTTAAGCCTTCCACCACCTATACCGGAGCCGATGTCTATATTGTTGCTCACCAAGCCAAGCAAGTTTATTATTTGCCGTACCCATGCCAGAAAGCGGCCCTCAACGGCTGGGAAGTCGTGTTCCAGGTATCGCCACATGGTAACCTACCGATTCCCTCCGAGGACGATTACAACAACATTGACCCTGTAACATACGAGGGAATTTTCTATCAAGAGGAAGAGGACTTCGGGCACTTTGAGTTAGAATGTGTTCTTGAAGAGGACCTCAGGAACGATGCAGAAACTCGTGGTGAGTCAGTGGTGGATCTAAAGGACATAGATATGCTCGAGAAGTTACAAGTGGAAGATGATAGCGATGATGAGCCTCCACCCGTCTATCAAGATCCAACTTACTACTCAAAAGATAGTGATAGTGATAGTGACAAGGAGAAACAAAATGAGATTGACGATGAGATTGATGACGGCTGGTGAGGGTCTTTTATGTGTTTATATTTCAACATGCTTCTTATTTGTTTAGTGTCTTTATGCTTAGTATTTCTATTTTTTTCAACATGCTTCTTATTTGTTTAGTATCTTTATGCTTAGTATTTATATTTTTTTCAACATGCTTCTTTATTGCTTAGTATCTTTATGCTTAGTATTTATATATTTTTCAACATGCTTCTTAATTGTTTAGTGTCTTTATGCTTACTATTTATATATTTTTCAACATGCTTCTTAATTGTTTTCTCTTTCTCAATGCAGGTGATTGAACAATATGAGCGGCGGCAAGGAGGACTCGTCGAGCTTGCTTAAGAAGATGCAACAACGCTAGAACAATGTTAGAAGGAGTGAGAGGGCACCGCGTCGCAATCCGCGTTATGAGGACGGCGCGGGAGGAGGAGGAGGAGGACGAGGACGGGGACGAGGTGGTGGAGCTGGAGGTGGAGGTGGCTTGGGAGGAGCTGGAGGTGGAGGTGGAGGTGGAGGTGGAGGTGGAGGTGGAGGTGGCTTGGGAGGAGCTGGAGGTGGAGGTGGAGGTGGCTGGGGAGGACCGGACTTTGAGCCACCACCCTCGGCTTCAGGCGACGTTGCTTCCGGGTTCTTTTTGGAGGGGACGTCTAGAGAGGAGGCGGAGACGGAGTCTAGAGCCGAGAAGGACTCTAGCCGCGGGTTTGAGACTCCGGAGGAGGATGGGCGGCCGAAGCCACTGAAGATTCATGGGGAAGCGAGAGTCCCCGACGAGAGGAAGGAGCCTAGGACCCATGAGGCGAAGACCCTTATTATTCCTGCTGGCCCTGAGTAAGTGTACTAATTTGGCAATTTCGATTTTCATGTACTAATATTTGATTTTCATGTGCTAATGTTTGATTTTCATGTGCAGCAATTGGACATTTCCTCCGGGGGTCAAGGGGCGCCAGCCTAGCAGCATGATTGGAGCTTTGCTTAGGAAGTTCTGGCCGGGCAAGTACTATCCCCTCGGCACTGTCCCCGTTGGCGAGAAGAAGCTAGCCACTACTTGGACGGACTATGAGAGTGCCCCTGGCGTAGGCTTCCCGACGGCTGCTGAGGCCGTGATGAGAAAGTTTTGGGTAAGACATATTTTCTCGAGCTTCGTTCATATTTGATGACCCCAATGTTCTAACTCATGACTCTCACAATTGTTTTTTGCATGATTGAAGTGTTTTTATCGTGTGGCGCCCGAGGTTGAGGAGACGGCCGCGAACAGGACTTTGCGGGCGACTTGTGAGAGGTTGACACCGCAGGTGTGGTACAACCAAAGGATCACGTCCGCGGGTCACTTCTGGGCAGAGAGAGGCGAGAGGGTCCATAAGCCGGACATTGTCGGTAAGAATGCTAAGGCCGAGTACGAGATGACGGTGGAGGACTACATGTCGGTGAGTAAAATGTCAATGAGATTCTACATTGCATTAGATTGAGTTGAGTATTGCATTTTCAGGTTATCCCCGATTGGGCCGAGCCGCATGCCGAGGCATGGGAGGAGATGGTTAGGACGAGGTGGCTCAAGATGGACGAGGACTTTGCAGCCGTGGCGAGGCGGAACGCGGAGAACCGAGGCGACGGTGGCACACACTGTGGGGGAAACCTCAGCTACGAGCGCTACAAGGGGAAGATGGTATGTATACATTTTATTTTCCGTCAGGTTCAAAGTTGGTACTCACAACATTTCCTTTCGCGATGCAGAGGGCCGCGTTAGGACCCGAGGAGGAGATGTTTGACCTCGAGATATACAACAAGATGCGGCTTAAGAAGCCCGATCTCTCGCAGTCTTAGCCCTCGCTCCCTGAGTACTTCGGCACCTACGCCGAGGACGTCGAGAACTACTGCGCGATGGTGAGGCATCATCACCCGGAGGTGGATGACCCCATGAGCGCGGAGGTCGACGAGGAGTCGTTGGTCCTGTCGTCCGGAGGGTTGCCGCATGGCCGTCTCGCCATGCTGAACAAGGCCGTCAAGCATACCCTCACCACGACCTTCACGCGTCTCAAGGCGGGCCTCACCAAGGACAGCCCCCTCTCCCGCCTCGTCGCCGGGCTCGGCAACAACCCGCATACGACGTAAGTTTCCCTCATTTCCATCCTCTTTCCGACTTTCGTTCATACATTGCTAAGTGCTAACGAGACATGAATTTGTGAAATTGTAGCCTGACTTCGAGGCGGCCTACGCGGCTGCTCATCAAGAATATCAGGTGGCATTCAACCGGCAGCAGCAGCAGTTCACGGAGTACATGGCATATATACATGTAAGTTCCAACCTTTGTTTTCGCAAATGATGACAAGTCCCACTTTCCCCTAGTTTGATGCTTCATTTCTGTAAAGACTGACATGCAAACTATCTTGCAGGCGTCGATGATGGCCAATCAAACTGGACAGACAGTGGATTTAGGGCCGATGCCTCCCTTTCCGGGGCCGGCGCCAAACTATCCATCGAAGGAAACTTTCGCTGCGGAGTACTATGGGAGAACAGCGGTAAGTTCTTCACCAAACCGAATACTACGACTTTCCTTTGCCTCGCAAATTGCTAACATCTCGGGAACATGTGTGTAGGGAACGGGATGTTCCGGAAACCAGGGTGGTGGGAGGGAGATGACACCGGTTCATCATGGTGGTCCTTCTCCCGGTGCTACTCCCGGTAGTTCTCCCGGTACTTCTCTCGGTGGTTCTTCCGCAGCTTCTACTGGAAGGCATCCGACCGGGCCGGTGTTTAGCGGCGACGAGCTCCTCTAGTTGTCCCATGTATCTTATCGACACTAGGCACCATGTATGCACACTATGGCACTATGTATGCATCCTATTGCACTATGTATGCACCATATGGCACTATATATGCAACCTATGGCACTATGTATGCAACCTATGGCACTATGTATGCAACCTATGGCACTATGTATGCACTTCATGTTATGTGTATTTGCACTTCATGCGATGTTTCTGTGAATTATATGTTCTTTTATATTCTGCCAAATCTGGAAAAAGAACGAAACAGCAAAAAACGAAAAAAAGGACCAAATGGTCCCTGATACGCCAACGGCTTTCCCCTCGGGGTAGCGTCGACATGGACCAAATGGTCGCCCGTACGCCGACGGGCTCCCCCTCGGCGTAGCCAGCGTCAGGGCCTCCCAGGACGCGCCACGTGCCACCGTACGCCGACGGGCTCCCCCTCGGCGTAGCCTGCGTCAGGGCCTCCCAGGACGCGCCACGTGCCACCGTACGCCGACGTGCTCCCCCTCGGCGTAGCCTGCGTCAGGGCCTCCCAGGACGCGCCACGTGCCCCCGTACGCCGACGGGCTCCCCCTCGGCGTAGCCTGCGCCACGGCCTCCCAGGCTCCGCCGCGTGGCACTGTACACCGACAGGCTCCCCCTCGGCGTAGCTATGACGGCCGTCAACTTGACGTCTCCCGTTTGCGTGCTACGCTGAGGGCTTGTACGCCGACGGGTGGGCCTCACCCTCGGCACTCTCCGTCCACGCCGACGGTCGCCGATACGCCGAGGGCCACGTGGCTTCTGCCGAGGCCAACCTTCCCCGAGGAGCTACGCCGAGGGACCCGTCGGCGTACCGTACGCTGAGGGCTAGGCGGTGGTACGCCGAGGGCCGGAGGCCGTCGGCATACGTAGAGATTCCTGTAGTGTGAGGTGATTACAAGTCTACGCACAATTCGCGTGAGGACTCTCGGCAGCTGGTCTTCTATCATCGCCAACTTCAGGGGCTTGCCCGAGCTGAGTCTACCAGCATGGTACTACGCGTATGTGCCCTGACTTCGATGGCCGACGCCGCCGTGCTGCGCGATGGCCGTTGGAGGCATTGGTGCGGCTAGCTAAGGCCGAGGTCACAGCAGAGCACCTTCGTACATTCCACTCTCGACGTGCTGGCAAGGTTTTTTTTTTCTCGGCCGGAATTTCCGAGATTCCGGCGAAAACCGGTTTACTGGTTACCACCGAGAAAAAGAAATGCCGAACGAAATTCTCGGGGAATTTAAATAATTTGGTCAAATTTAAATTTTTTATATAAATTTTGAACAAAATAGTGAGTTGGTTTGACAAATCTCGGTCGGTATTTGGTCGGTATTTCCGAAATTTCCGAAATACCGGAATACCGGTGGCCACCGATATTTTTTGCCTACCGAGAAAAAAAACCTTGCGTGCTGGTGCAGCACGGACGGCCGTGTTTTGGCGCCTCTGCAGAACAACACGTTTGTCATGTCAGACAACCGACACATGGACCGTAATTTGATTGGAAAATAATCAAAATGTGTACTACTATGGAATCTGTGTTATGGTTCTGAAATGATTAAAGGGAAATGATACAGGCAAGAGCCGCACGAGCGCGTCTCCCGTGCGACGGATGCGTTGCTATTCGCGCATCGCAATCTAAGGGGGCCACGTGTGGTGGTGAGTCTCGTGGTGGACGGGTGGGCGGGCCAAGGTTTTGACACCGCATATCTGGATACCTGGGCTCCACCTGTAAGTGAGTGGCGTTTGAATTTCGGGAACCGTGCCATTTCTCCTTTGTTTTTTCGTCCGAACCGCTCAGTGTTCTTCCCTCTTTCTCTCTCCTCTATCTCCGGCGACGAGGAGGCGATTCGTGGCGGAGCTCGATTCCTCGCCGTTGTTTCTTCGATTCTTCGGCGGCGACCGGCAGATCCGTCGCCGCGCTCAAGGTGGTGAGTCTCCGCGCTTCTCCCCGTGTACGTTTTGTTGCTGCTTCCGATCCCTCTCTCTCTGCCCGCTCGCACCGGCATTGGATAGGAAAGGCGCGGCGGAGGGAAGGCGCGTCCCCGGCGCGTACCTATTGTGGACGTCGAGGTCTCGGCCCGTCATCCCCCGTTGCTTCTTCGCACGCGGGTCGGCGGAATCGTTCCCCGCTTAGTATACACTGGTTGTCTCCTTCAGCGTGCGCGCAGCAAGGTGGTCAAGTTGTATGTGCTGCTGGTAGTTCAGTTGTAGGTGCCGTTTTTTTGAAGTTTTGATGCCTCCCGCGCGGTCGATTTTTTTTTGCTTTTGGAAGCTGTTTTTGGCCCGTGGTAGTTTCTTCGGGGAGAGTGGTAGGGGTTTTCTTTTTCGGATGCAACCTACATGCCTAGAATAGTCAGATCTGTCGCATACCTACATGTTGTTGATCGTTTCCATCATTTTTTATAGCTTTTGGTGGACTAGCTGTTATTTTTTTGTACTGGTTTGCTGAAGTTCATGCCCCTGATGTGGCATTTTTTATTAGGTTTTCTAGATGGCCTGCCCCTGCTATGGCTGGATTTTTGTTTCTTGGGAACTTGTTCATATTCTATAGAGTAGAAGTGTATGTAGGGATCTTGTTTTTTCTTGCGATACCTTATCACATATCCCTGCATTTTTAATATATTTATCTGGTAGCTGTGTTCGCCATATAAGTGTGATGTGTTTTTTAGATTTAGTTGGCGATGTAGACCGTTTCTGATGTCCATGTCTACTTTTTATATCTGGCCACTAGTGAATTAGTTTATGTGAGAGCAAGCCTTTAGATGAACATGCGTGGGTTTTTTTGTGTGCAGGCAACAGTTTGATGGCTAGGAGGAAGGGAGTACGAAACAAGGCTGCTGTCAAAGGGAAAGCAGTACGGAAGCGTCACCATGTAAATTCTCATGTGGCATAACCATGTGTTTCTTTTTGCATAATAATATCGCACATTTTCCCGAATCATCTATGTTGAACTTTAAATTTGATACAACATTTAATATCGTAGCACTCCCTAAGTTCTTGTTTAATGTTTTTTCCATATATATGATGATTTTCTTGTGTCTCCAAGGTTTTATATTTCCATGTAGTTGCCATTGTCCTTTTTTTCCTAACTACCTAATTATGCCGCAATTACTGTCAGGTTTCCTGTTCACTATCACCATATATATACATCTATTATACTTTGTGTTTCCAAGGATTTTTATTCCATGTATATGCCATTGTTCTTTTTTGTTTTTTCTAACTACCTAATTATGTTGTACTACTGTCGGGGTTTCTTTTTGTTCAGTGTCACCAAATATATATGCATTTTTATTTCTGGTTTCATAGGTTTACTTCCATGTAGATGGCACTATCCTTTTGTGTTTTGTAACTACCTACTACTGTCGGGTTTCTTGTGTTTTTCTCTTTTGCCAATTTTTTTATATGTATTTATATATCTCATGCTTTTTCCCTATTCTTATTTTTCCACAGGGTTCCAGTGTAGACAGGAATAGGGCCTCTCCAGCTCCGGTAATTAAGCTTTATGAAAGCTTGACTCCTGAAAAGCGTAATGCGATAGTAGAAATGGGGCAAGGCAGTTTACTGGACATTAAGTGCGAGCAGCTGCACAACCCAGTGATCAATTGGTTTGTTCTGTGTTATCAGCCCGCAAGAAGAGCTTTTGTTATCCCTTGTCGCGGTGTGATCCCATTGACAGACGAGTCCGTCCGTATAATGACGGGTCTTCCTCAAGGGTAGTTGGATATCAAATATTACGCTGGTAGTTACTAATCTGCTTCATTTCAGACATTTTTTCTATATCATCCTGTGTGCCCATCTGAATTTATTGTCTCTTTTTCCTCTTTTTCTGTGGCATGTATCTATTGCTTCCAAATTACAAAGGCTGGCATTGCTCGTGCAAATGAGATGAACATCTGCAAGTTTGTTGCTGTTGAACTACATGAGAGTTTGTCCAATGGGAAGTATACAAAGGGTTGCTTGCTGTACTGCATGGTGAGTAAATTTTCCTCATTTTCCATGTTTTTACATGTAACCTTTTTCTTCTTTTTTCTCTGTTATATTGTAATTTGTTTCAAATTTTGTTGTTGTTTGTGTGGTAATACCAGTTGCGATATTTTGATGCTCTTGAGACAAATCATTTGGAGCTTGAGATTGAGGACGCTCCATTTGCTATCAACGCATGGTCGAAATTAGCCATCGATGCGGTCGGGGCACTTGATACGCAGGAGTATGATACAACTACTTTTGGGGCAATGCAGGTATGCATTTTTTGTGTGTTTTCATATGTGTTATACACTTTGTGTTTTCTGATTCAACATCATGTATCTACCATATTTTTTAATATGTGTTTTTTTGTGAATTTATGAAACAATACAGCTGAAGGATGAGTACAAAGAGGAATTTGCTACAGGGATGGCCCTTTTTGGTGGCCCTGATGGTTTTGATGCTTGGATGAAAATTAATACACACCCCACTTGCACAAAGAAGGTATACTAGCTTTTATGCCCCCATCTTTTTCTACTGCATATGATCTCTTGTACAGAGGATTTTTTCTTGTAGCAATCCCACAGTTTTTTATGGATAATTAAGGTGGCGCAGTGGCGTATATGGCATTTTTTAGCTTAACCATGTATGGGTTCATTTTAGCTGTTTTTTGTAAATAATCTGGTAGCCACTTCTAATCAATTTTGCTAGCCATTTCTAATCAACATGGTAGCCACTTCTAAATAAGTTGGTAGTTGCTTTTTTTGTAAATAACTTGGCCATTTTGTCTATAAAAAAGCTAGCATTTTTAGGAGTGATTTACTGGTAGCTAGGACTAAGTTAAATGACAGTTTGTACTGTTTTTTACTGGCAGCTAGGACTAAATTAAATGGCAGTTAGTACAAGAGAATTTGGTAGCCACTCCTAAATAATTTGGTAGTTTCTTTTTTTTTTGTAAATAACTTGGCCATTTTGTCTGTAAATAAGCTTGCATTTTTTAGGAGTGATTTACTGGTAGCTAGGACTAAGTTAACTGGCAGCTAGGACTGTTTTTACTGGCAACTAGGACTAAATTAAATGGCAGTTAGTACAAGAGAATTTGGTAGCCACTTCTAAATAATTTGGTAGTTGTGTGTTTTTTGTGAATGTTGTTTTTGGAATTATCTAGTTGTACAATCTTGTCTCTGTTGTGTCTAATTGGTTATATCTGTTTCTTTTGTTGCAGCAAAGGATTAAAGCATCCACCTAATGCAATCTTTTCCATCTGGACTCAATGGTTTGTTGAGTACTCTTGTTCAAGGTTTGACAACTATGAGTGAGTCAGATTTGGATACTGAAGCTAGTGATGATGAAGGAACTGATGATGAAGTAGAAGAACATGAAGACATAGAATTATCTTCACATGAAGCAGATCAGGAGGAAGGAAGAGGTTCACCAGCTGCTACTAAAAAAGTTGGTCGTAGAATCCGTCATTATGTGATGGAGGTAGCACCTACAGATAAGGAAGTTCAGGGGAATGAATTTGTTCATGTATGTCCAGATGCAAGCAATAGTCCAGATGCAAACACTAGTGATGTCGCATACCCTTGCGACACAAAAGCTGATGAAACAAACAGTATTACTGCTTTGGCTAATACTAAAGATGCAAGTTATAGAGAATCTCCTCCTGCCATGCATTCACAGATAATGATTCCATCACTCAGTGACTTGGATACATCTGATTGCACGAATGAAGCTGGGTGCGGTCCTGATTCACCATTAGAGTGTACACAGAGAGATGATGAAATGATAAAGGGGAGTGCAGCTGGTCTTGCAGCGGTGTTGAGCAAAAGGAAGAAGCATACCATAGGAACCTCGTCTAAAGCAAGTGCTCACACAAAGAACAATAATGCAATTGCAATAGAGCTTACTATACCAATTGGTCTAGTTGAGAACAAATCTACAAATCACCATGCGCTGGACACAATTCATGAGAGGTAACTAGTTTTGCTAAATTCATGTTTTGATAGCTTTCAGCTTCATAATGCCTATCTGAATTTTAACGCATACTTATCTGTTAACAAATACTGCAGAATCTGGCAGCTGAAAATCTTTTTTGTGTTGTGTTTTCCTGCAGTGATAAAGTTGATTCTGAATGTAATGCCACTGGCCATGAAGTAGAGAAAGCAGTGCACGATTCTAGGTGTGAAGTTGCATCCAGCAAATCCTTAAAGAACAAGTTTGGTGTTTTAATCATCTTTTTATGCACACTGGCCATGAAGTTGTAATTTTAGTTTTTTGGTGTTTCCCTCCAGTGTTTTTTACTTTATCTGTATGCAGGAAACGGCTCAGAATCTCAAGCATTACACCGTCAAGGAAATCTCCAAGGCTCGCAAGTATTTCTGCTGTAAGCAACTCAGAGATACCAACTGAAGGTACAAAATCTGTTGATGTTGCTGTTGATGGAGTAGGAAGCAGAGATTCCATTGGTGTTTTTACGCAAGCTTCATCACAAGTGGATGGGAAGTCATTAAGAACAGCCATTGTACTTTCACCCACAATCAGTACAACAAACTCTCAAAATATGTATGGCAGTGGTGTCGCTGATGGGAAAACTTTGAGTACTGCTATTGCTATTTCCCCATCTGTTGCATCTATGACACCAGCAACCATTGATTTAACCAGTAGCAACGAGAGCAAACAGATTCCATCAAGCGATGGGAAATGCAAGGACACCGCTATTGCAATCTCTCCGACTATTACTGAACAGCAGCAATTGATCCAAAGTGCTGAAGGGAATCTGTGCAAGCCCATTACGACATTCGCTGCTGCTAATAGATCGAGGAAACCATGGGCACTGTCTCCTCAAGTCAAGGCACGCCTAGGCATACTTGGCCTGCAGAGGGGCAGCCCTGCTAGTGTATCTCCAGAAGTTGCAGAAGTTGTTCGGAAATTCTCCGAATCTGTGGTGAAGTCCGGTTTCTTGTCAAGGTTTGCTGCCAACCAGTCAAGCTCAGCAGGAGATGGTTCACGGAAAAGGAAGCATATGAGCGAAGGAACATCATCATCTGGTGCTACTAGAGATAACCGTGTTGGTATGTTCACTCCACCGGGTTTTGATCTTGGGTTCAGCTCACCAGACACTATAGTTAGTGATTCTCAAAAAGAAGAGTTCTCATCGCAAGAAGATGCAGTTCCTAAGTTCATAGCACCTATTTCTCCATTAGATTGGGCAGGTCCATCAGGTATTTCTTCTTTCTCTCCATTTCTTTTTATCACATGTATTTTGCACTGTTTGTTTTTTGCATCTCGGCATAGTTTTGTGCTACTGTCAGTGTCTTTTTTACATGCCCCATGATAATAGTGTACACATGAGATTAAACATGTATATGCACATAATTAATATACCCTTTTTTCATAATGTATATGCAGCTAGCAGGGATGATTTTGAAGAGTTTCAGTTTTCAGAAGAAGTTCAAGCAGTTATCGCAGGAGATGCTGTTCAACTGAGCGAGAAAGGTATGGCAGAACTTGCAAGATTTGAGGAATTGTCAAAGGCGTTCATTGCGAGGCAAAAAGCATTGCAAATTGCTTCAGCACCTTCAGTGTCATTAGGGGCTTCTAATCTGCATAGTGTCACTCCAAAAGTTCATCCACGCAAAGTTAGGGTGAAGAAGTCATCACACTTTATGCAGTCACCGTTTGACAGTTCAATAAAAGTTAGTCCTGAGCAGGAAGAAATTTACCAGAAGCTCATGCTCAGTAACAAGCATCAGAGGCAAGTGAAATCACATATTAGGACGTAAGCATTTTATTTATGTTATCTTTTTCCAATATAGTGTGTTCTCATTTTCTACCTATATGTATATCGATGCCTACAAACCAAAATGCAGCACATTTTGGATACTAACTTAAGTTATTTTTTTTATTTTTCCTCATAAACATCAGGTACCAAATCATCAAGTACCATGGTAGTTTCACGACCACAAATGATTTAGCTAATTCAGTTCATGGAAGAGGTGAACTGTCAAACCACTGTATGGAAGTTGGCATTGAGTATCTTCGGCACACCAACACTTCGGTCGGAAAGATGATTGTTCCGTACCAAGTATCTGTTTACTTGCTCAATGGGGAGTTCCAGAAGAAAGCACTTGTTTCCATGTTCAAGAGGACTGAGAATTATTCTCTTAGTGTGATGAAGCAAGTGAGTTTGTGTTTTTTTGTATTTACATGTCTACTATCTTTTTTAGCTAGGGGTGGCTAATCCACTTTTTTTGTGTGTTTCTTTTTTTATGCAGATCTCATTCCCTGTTTTGGAAGAGGTTCAAAAGACAAATAAAGAAGGGAATCACTAGTACTGTTTGTCTATGAACTTTCAAGCTGAAATGTTTGACATACTCGATTCCATGCGTTCTCAAGGGGACGAGTCGCTTGTTATTCATGCAACTCGTCTTATCAATAATATCAAGGCTTTATGGGAGATACACTACAGCACATCAAAGGTTCAGATCAAGGACTGGGAACTGAAGATCATAGATGTGCCAATACAGGAAAATATGTATGTCATTTTTTCTCTTACATTTTCTTGTTTTTTCAGGACTCCCTCATTGTGTGTTTTTTCTTTTTGCGCATTGCTTTTTTAATAATCTAGTTTTCCCCCTTTTTTCATGTGAAAGTTTTGATTGTGGATTCCACACTATCTATAATATCGACAAGTGGGATGGGCAGAAGGTCCCTGCACTTGCAAAAGATGATGTGCTGAAGTTAAGGAGGATTTATCAATATAGATGGTTAACTGCAGATTTCAATGAAGAGAAAGATAGGTGGAGGTACAACCTATTCAACAATGTAATCAGGTAGGATATCTTATTTTTCTACTTCTTTTAAATGCATTCTATAGGGGCATGAAGGTTCAGAAAATCAGGTAGGTGCATCAAATCAATCTGGTAGTTTTCTACAAAAAAACCTGGCAGGTGTGTTAAAATAATCTGATAGCTATGTTAGAGAAAGATGGTAGCTACTATCAGAAATGGTCTGTTAAGACAATTAATATGTCTTTGATCATGGTAACTAGGCATAATTAATCTGGTAGGTATATCCGATCTTTTTTATCCTGGTAACTAGGCCTAATTAAAGACACACAGGAGGACTATCTGTGCGGTGCCACCGAGTAGTTTTTTAGCACGGTAGTTTTGTTTGCATTCGGCTGGCTGACCATCCTTCGGCATGCTCTTGCTTTGCATGTAGCTTTTTAAATATAGGGTTGTGGGGTTAGCTACTGCTGCATGCAAACTCGCATAACCACAGTTTGAAGCAACTGCATAACCACAGTAGCTAGTGTGCGGCGCTGCTAGGTACAATCTGGTAGCCAAGCCTAATTAAATTGGACATTCATGACTTCCAAAGTAGGATGCATAACCACAGTTTGAAGCAACTGGATTTTTCAAAGTCCATGAACACGGCACTGCCTAACACTACCATTTTGGTACCAGCAGATATCTTATGTAATAAATAGACATAAATAGATATTAGTTCTCATTATTTGCCTAAAACAACTTGATAGGAATGGAGTCAAATAACATTACAGTAACTGGAATATGTCCCATAATTGAAGATCATTTTACATTCAAGAACAAATCATCAGTACTTCTTAATTCTCATCTGCGAGCTCTCCTCTCTGTGGACATGTCCTGAAACCATGTTGTGTGGAACCACACTGTTTGCAAACACGTATTTCTTTTCTCCCTATATCCAGTGGTTTTTGGAAAGCTTTCTTGCGTTTCCTACCCTTAGTGTTTGACACACGAGGATCTCGTATGTTGTTTCCTTGTGATGTTTCTGAAGGTTCTGCATCTGTGAATCCCCCATTGGGAGCTGTGGCAGTTGTGTTATTCGCCGCAGATGTTGAGGAACCTGTTGATTTTCTTTTCTGGCATGGGGGCTTGCGTGCTCGGGGTCCAGTGCTTGGTACCTGTGGAGGTACTTGTTGTGTAGGACAATTTGCCTGGGCTGTTTGGGTAGAAGGATTTTCTGCAGGATCTGTAGCACTTGATGTAGCTACTTTTTTAGCTCTCTTTTCTGTTTCTCTTTTTAGTGCTGCCAAATCTTTTTTCATAGCTTTCATGTGCATGCGAACTATCTTCCGGCCATCTTCTGTTTCATTCCCACACATTGCAAGACCTTTGAACTCGTTGCAATTTACCGAAAGCCACATTTTCTTCCTTGATTATTCTGGCATAACAGCAGGTTGTCCAGGAAGCTCTTCAACTAGATTTTCTTCTGCACTCCATGTCCATCTGCGGAGGACATATTTCAGTGGGAACTCACAGACTCCTAGGTGCACCATCGGCTGCAATTTTATGTCAAATTAGACATTTTTCATCTTTTTTCACCATTGAATTGAACACAAAGTATATCATGTTAAACGTTATCAAAGTATAGACTAAATGTATCAACGATTATGTTTTTTACCTTGAGAATGTGACAACAGACTATGCCATCCCTTTCAAACTTGCAGCATGTGCATCTGTAATTCTCATTGGGAGGATCAGCATAGACTTCATAGGCTCTATTGTGGTATTGTGGAACAAACTTTATTATGCAGTAAACTTCATATCTGTTTTCACCTATCGGTTTTATGTTATACGACATGCTGGACTGCATTTCAAACTGAAATCTATGATAGATGTTTTTGGTGTACAGTTTTTCCACCTGCTGCTCTATTGGGTGCCAACACCACTTTTTAGCCGTTAGGAGGGATGAATCTGATTCTTCCTTGTTCTCTGCTTTCATAATTTTTGCTTGGATATCTTCGTACTGGTGAACAAACTCAATCACCGAGTTTGTGTAAGTTATGTACTTTTTCAGAACTGCATTGAAGCCTTCACTACGTTGAGTTGTCTGTAGGAAAGGATAGAACTTGTGCATAAAGTATGCAGGGACCCAGTTGCTTCTTTTTTTATACAGAGCTACAATTTTCTCATGCCCTTGGATATTAATTTTTTTTATCATTAAGTTCCATCTTGTCTCAAACTCTTCCGGTGTTAAGCTACAGTTGATGCAATCATTCATCTCTTCCCGGAGCCCTGGTATCTTTGCAACAAACGGGCCAACCTCTTCTGTTGCTTTGTCTACAATATGCCATCTGCAGTTTCGATGCGTTGTGTTTGGGAAGACCTTTTCCATTGCAGCACGCATAGAACCATCCTGGTCTGTTATCATGTTTGTTGGGGCAACTCCATCCATTGCAATCATGAACGACTCGAAAAGCCATATGTAGCTCTCGCTAAGCTCATTCTTCAGGAAACCGCAACCTAGTTGAATTGACTGGCCATGATTGTTTATTCCAATGAATGGTGCGAAAGGCATTTTGTATTTGTTTGTCATGTATGTTGCGTCGAAAGATATACAGTCATTGAAGGACTTGTATGCTTTTCTTGCAGCACTATCTACCCAAAACAAGTATTGGACACGGTCCTCGTCATCCAGTTTGTATCGGTAGTAGAAATCCTTGTCTCGCAACTTCGAGGCCTCAAAGTATGCCATGGTATCCTGCATATCGGTGTACTTGTTTTCTGCTCGTAGTGTTGATCTGAAATTTGCCAATTCTTTCGGGTTATATGGCACACCTTCAACTGACTCGTACAACGTAGCCATCACTTGCATCATTCTGCTTGTTTCCATGTTAACCGAGTGTAGGATTCTAATGAAGTCTTGGTCTTCTTGTGGTATATCCTTGTGTGAGCGTAGGAAACCAGTCAAGGACCACTTCAACAGAAGGGGTGATTGTGTTCATCACAGAATTCTGTCACTAACCAGCTTCCATTCTTGACCTTTAAAGCCATTCTAGCTGGACAGTCAGTCCTAACGTTGCTGTTCTTCATTCTTTCTGGCACAACTGGTTTAGGTTTTTGGGTATCTTCTTTTGTTTTTGCTTGGTGAACGGATTTGTGACAAACCATAGCTGCTCTTATTAGCTCACCAGTAACCTCAGATTTTTTTTTCTGTAATTGTACCTTATTCCAAAACCCCTCCCGCGTGCAAATGCCAAGTAGTGCCGCTGGGCATCTTCAAGTGTATCGAATCTCATGCTTGTAGTTGGCGCATGCGGGGTCGACACTACTTCTGGATTCCCTTGATTGCCAATGTTTTGTCCACGTGGAGGAGTGTGCTGACCACTGGATTCCGGAAGTGTAATCTCAGTGTATGCTGCCTCAGATGACAGAGCTATGGAGCTGGCCCCTTCATTGTGTGTTCCTGCAGAAAACAAATGCATTTTTTTAGTAATGAGCTACCGCCAGTATGTGGATCTAGATAAAACAAGTGATTAGACCAGGGGCAATAATGTGGTAGTTCTTATCTTTTTTTTTGCAATTATAGGTGGAAGTTGTTTCTGTGGAAATCTATATGGTTTTTTTCTTTTTTGTCTACCAACTTATGGTGGAATCAAGGAATATGGTATTTGCTCATAACTAACATGGATACTGTTTGGTAGTTTATCTGTTTGGTAGTTTATCTGGCAACTAACCTGGTAGTTTATCTGGCAACTAACAAACTGTTTTTGTAAGTAATTTTTGGTAGTTGCTTTGCCAATTTATATATCTTTTCTGCCATGTTTTTCAATGTAGAGCAATGTATATGTGTGGTTTTGCTCTGTTCATACTGACCTGTCTTACTAGATCCTGCATGATCTGATAAAGTAGCTGCTGGCACTTCCATTTGTATATTCTTGTTCATCTCCTTTTCTGCAACCTGCATCAAAGTTTGTTCAAAGTAGTCAGTTTTCTAATTCTTCCATGTTTATCTTGTCATGGTAATGCAGGAAGAAGATCTGATCCTTTTTCCAATGTTGATCAAAGTAAGGTTGAGAAAGAAGATCTGATCCCTTTTTCAAAGTTGATCAAAAGTAAGGTGTAGAAAAGCATGCAAGATGAATGTGGAAAACCAATATCTTGGCTTGTCAAGTTTCATTTTAGATTTTTATGTGATGAGCCCTTATGTTGGTTCTACCAGATTTCTTTTTTGTTGGGATTTGCTACGTTTTCCCATCTATTTTGCTTGTTCATAGATAATTTTTTCAGTAACAAGTTTATTTTATGGATCTACCTACTGTGTTCTTCTCTACAAGATGAGTTTTTCTAGCCGATTTTTGAGGTGTGAGACGAGGGAGGTGAAACATGACTACTTTTCCCTGTGAAATGTGCTCATACCTGTATTGGAATCTTCGAACTTTAGTACTTGTAGACGTAGGAGGTCTTCAGTTTGTCTGCCATGGTTTTCCCCTTCTTCAGATCCCTGTTCGTCCTTCTCTCCTCTAAGATCTAGATTTCTGGTTTCACGACAGGCTGGTTTGTCTTGAGGAAGAAGATCGGCGCGGTAGGGACCACCTGGCTTGTTTTTTCAGTAATTAATGGGTGGGGCTGGTAGGAGAGCTGTCGGGAGGGAGAAGCATTTTCCCGCTTGCTACGCGCGCGCTCGATCCGTCACATGGATGGGCCCAGCAATCCACGTACAAATCCGCGTGGGCTCGATTTGTCTTGAGGAAAAAGAAAACAGCCGAACGAAAACAGCCTAACGTGGGTGGGCCTGGAATCCGTCGCACGGGCAGGGGATATGTGCGGCGCCGCGGCGTAGTCAAGTCCATGATTAAATTCTACACATGACATGAAGACTGCTAGTCTGTACGACTATACGTGATAATTTTCTCCCTCCGGTAGGACAGAAGAACAACTGACGTTCATACCCCTGTCGAGAATGAAAAAAAACACAGATTATGGACGTCAAGAGAGTAGGATCCCGACGGCTTAAGACACATAGTAATCTTAAAATCATACGCTAATTATACTGACAGTCTGACCGATACTTAGATAATGTTACCGGCACAAGTTCTAGAACAGGGAAGCTCACGCGGGACTGTCGGTGCGGAACGTTTCGGCCCGTCCCGTCGCTCCCCGCGGGCGACGGAAGGGCGATTCCAAACCCTAGCTCAAGCCGCCCCCTCCTCCCCTCCCCCCGCCGCCGCCGTCGGCGCGAGCCGCCGGGCAAAGCCCGTGCGGTTGCCGGCGGCGGCGGATCTCTGGCTCCCGCGCGTGAGGTGGTGGCGCGGGGCTTCTCCACTCTGACGGCGGCGATCTAAAGCGACGAACCGATGACTCCTCGCGCGGTGGGCCGGCGAGCCGCGGCGAGGCGGTTCCTCGTGGTGCAGGCGGCGGAGCTCGGCAAAGCTGTCATCTTCCCCGGACGGCGGCAGCGGCGGCGCGGCTTCTTCAGGCGGTGGGTGCTCGGGCAAAGAGGCGGCGGCCTCTGGTGGTGCGGCGGCGTCGGCTATGGCGGCTAGCGGCGTCCGCGGATGCGCGCCGTCGTCCTTGGTCGCGTGGGCGGCAAGGTGGCGGTGGACGGCGGTCGCGACGCGGTGGCTGCCCCAGCGACCACCCGTCAGATCGGAAGGTCAGTCTTCCCCTCCCTCTGGTCCTCTTCCCCACCAGGTTTGGTAGTCGGAGCCTGCTGGTTTCGGTGCCGATTGGGGGGTGGTGGTGTGAGATCGGGTCTGGGAGAAATCCTTGGTCGGCTGGTTTGACCACAGCAGTGGCGACGCCCACGGGCGCCGTGTATCCCTCTTGAGGCGCTGTTGAGGTCCCGATTCTCCCCACCCGGCCGTGTTCCCGGGTGAAAACCTACAATCCTTCGGATTGGGCGACGACGACGCCATGGGCGCCGTTTCCTCCTTGGGGGCGTGGCTTGGGGAACAGTTGGCCGGTTGAGGGTGCCTTTGGTGGTTGGAGGCTGGTTGCGGTGGTATCCGAGGCTTCTTGGTGCCCTGCTCCTTCCTCATCAGCGATTACGGTCCCTGTTTACGTTCCCAGCGGCAGCTCCTTCGGTGTGTGGCAGCGCAACCTCGATGGTTTGTCAGCTTCGGCGAGGGGTCTCTAGCTCTGACCAGATTGGTGTGTGGTCAGTATCGGCCATAGCTCAGGGGAGTGCATCTAGCGTCCGACGGTTCGGCGTCCTTCGAGCCAGGACGAGAGGGAAGGGTCCCTCTTCGGCGCTGGAAATGGTCGATGCTGCTCCCCCTCCCATCATGTGCTGCAGATGATGGTCTTCCTCAAGGCGGCAGGCGGTTCCCTCGAACCTGGGCTGTTCCTTCCTTGGTGGCTTCGCGAGGAGGCTTCGACATCAACAAGCTGTGTTCTTGTGTGTATCTTGTGCTTTTGGTGTTCGTTGTTTGTAAGCTGGTTAGCATCTTGTATCAAACTCGGCCGTTTGTGGCTTTATTAATTTAAAGCTGGGCACTTGTGCCTTATGTTTAAGAACAGGGAAGCTGAGGTCATACTAAACCCAGCAGAACGGGAGGTAGTCCACACAATGACACAAACACAGGTACTGTACATAACTAAGTTTTTTTTTTGCGGGGGCTGTACATAACTAAGTTCACCATACCGTACCACTAAACCGAAGCAAACTCCATCGAACTTGTGCAAGTTGGAGTACTATGGCGGCACCCAGACACGGGACTGCCTACTGGATCATCGAACTTGCACCACCGATGGTCTTGCTGCCAGAGGCATCGTTGGAGGTTTGAGCAGTCAAACCCGGCCTGTAAATTGCTGCGACCGACACTTGGGGTCACCATGCATTGTGTCCCTGAAGCTGAGGATGAATTACCCTTCAAAAGGTTGTCAATCTCTCCCAGGACATGACGACTCATATCCGACGGGTCAAACATCTCAGCCTTATCTATGCCGAGCTTCACACCGTGCCTGGCTCCCTCCTTGACTCTCAACTTGAACAGGTATTTACGCCAAAGGATCCCCCGCAGGATTTCCTCGACTTTTGCAGCATCTTGCTCGTTATTTTGTATCATATAAAGCTCTTGTGCGGTATGGCCAATCATCTCCTCAGCCGCCTCATGGAAGGCAGTAGCGTAGGAAGAACCACTGTGGTCTTGGATCTGACACATAAGCAAGTACCTATAGTCACAAGTTTCGGAGCTCCGGAGACATCTCTTGCACCACCACCCATCACCATTAGCTGTGACCTTTTTGTTGCATTGCTTACCGTTAAACATCAAGGTGCAAGCTGGGTAGCAGAAGGCATCGGTGTGTACATACGAAATTGAAGCCACAACAGTGATCAAGCCAGGTTGACCTAGCATCCCAAATTTCTCCTCCTTGATTTGCGCAATGGTTCTGCAAACATTGTTCTTTGACTGAGTTGCATACCATTGCCTCAACTTTTCTGCCTCAGGTAAGTCTGGGTTTATTTTTAGCTGACTTGAGCTGGTTGTACCCACAGACTTGCCACTGAATCCGCTAACGACAATGGCACACTTCAAGGAAAGTATAGGGTTCAAACCAGATTTCAACTGCAGCTCCAGCTGCTGGCCTTCAGCACTACAAGAGTTTCCCCAGAGGGTTATTGCCATAGCCCGGCCACTCATGTCCTTCAGCTAAATGGTTCTTTTATGGGTTTTTAAGGCATTCTGTACTATTGTTACTGAAGGACTAACTGATGTAACAACCCCAAGCAAATCTAACATGGCATCCTTCTCCATATTTTCTATTTCACTGATCTGTCTAAAATTGTGTTTCTATACAGGGATGCCGCTATCATCACCAGAATAAATTTCTATAGATGTTGTAGGAACCAGAATAATCTGATAATCACCGTTTAAAGGGCTGAGCATCTTTGGTACAGGTTTTACCAATCCTCCAGATATCAAGTACACATTTCCAGGCACAATTTTGTCGTAGAACAGGTCAATGGCTGAATTTAAACCTATTGCACGAATTTGTCCACCATTTGCATCAAGCAGATCAAAAGAGAAGATTTTTGCTTTGCCTAAGTAGCCTGGTTCGGTCTTTCCAGTTACCCTGGCCTTGATTGTCCATCTGCCTTGGTATGGAGTTAACGCAGAAATTGGGATGAGATGAGCTTCACTGTTAACGACAGGGTATCTATTCAAATACATTGGAGGTGCTTGTTCACACAAAGACTGCACAGGCTGCCCATAAGTATTGCCAGGACTGTCAAAGCCTCCAACTGTTGAAGGAACTTGGCTCTGATAAGATTTCAGTGAAAGCTGCTGCATCTTGGCATCTATTGTGTTTGGTGTGGGCACTAAACCATAAGGTCGCTGCATAATCTCTACCCTTGCAGCATTAGAAGAATCAAACAAGCTCTGGTCAGGATAGCATGCTATGTTGGTAACACCTTGTTCGGCCCTCGAGATCATACAATGCCTATGGATGCCCAGGCTATCAGAATATGATCTCAACTTAGGTTGAGAGGCATTAGCATCAAAGAATGTGGGACTCCCAATCAGCGTGCACTCAGTTTGCATTATTTCCAGTTGGATAACAGCAATGACCCTGAATAAGAAATCAAATACACAACACATATTACACATTTGTCAATCAGATAAGACATTACCAAGTACTTCTAACCTGAAGAAAAGTTGCAAGGATTGGACTGCTTTTGCAGTTTTACAGTACTAATAGAACTCTTAAAGGTAAATTAACAAGAGCGGAGTTACAAAGAACATAAGACCAGCACCAGAACCAGCATTGTGACTATGATAAAAACAAGTAAAATATTGTAAACTAAATGAAAACTTAATTTGAAGGTAGGCAACTTCCAGTTAACAAGTTAAATGACCAAAAGAAGAACCTAAACTAAGACAAGGTATTCCATATATTATCCCATTAGTTTGACATGGCATTTAATACTAAAACCTGTAAGAATTTGCACGTGGTACAAAAATTTCAGAGAGCAACGAGCGTTATTTGATCATGTTCTTTGATCTACTGATGTTGAAAACTGAAGGTTAATTAGAGTTTTGCATGAGTGTACCTCATATTAATCTCAATCACTAAATCAAGACAATGTGAGAAATGAGGCAACAAAACACCTTTTCTACAACTGTCGGGTTTCTAGATCTATATGGTCAATCATTCAGATGGGTTCTACCTTATACCCACCTCGTAGCATTGCAAATATTATTGGCAATTGGCTAAATGGGGTGGATCCTAGGTATAAAACGCTAATCAGAGTGAGTGCAAGGTTTTTAATGATAAGAAATCTTCTCTTGTGCAGGTCATCTACCGATGTACGGCTTTGCTCCGTTCATGGTTGCCACTTCAACGATTGGAGGACCGAGACCTCTTTACGGAGGTGTCTACATGGTTGGAGAATACGGCCAAGAAGTTTATTTCCCAACATGAGTGGCTGCATAAATAGGCGGATTGAAGCCAATGAAGCTTAGTCTAATTGGCTCTTTTTGTCTTTCTTCATAAGTGAATTTTGTTCCAGACTTGATACTTGAACGGCTGTGTGCATCTTAGTTATGCAGATCTTGGGTATAATGCTTGAATTTTTGAGTAATAAAACGCCCTTTATCGAAAAAATGAGGCAACAAGGAAAATGATTCATATCTTCCCGGTAATCAATTAAAAGGAAGTTCCCACATTAACACTTCAACGGCGATAAAGAAAAGAACCTCGGAGGAGTTTGGTGAAAAAAAGTCACACTTGTGTTATGTGCAGGTGCATATATATTCCTAAAGAAATCTACAATCTACATTATGAATTACAAATGGTGTACAAGTATACAATCCATATCAGCTCTTAGTGGGTACTACGTTTTCATAATATAGATGTTCCCTTGCCTCAAATTGCAGTCTCCAATAGGCACATTGTTTTCTAGTCAAATGATAGTACGAGTACTAAAACAGAACACGTAATACTATTACTACGGAAGCATTTATCATGACAGATCTAGTATTTTCACTTTCCACATGAACCATTACCAATCAATATATTTATATGTATATACTGGTAGATGTGTTAAATGTTTTGGCTACGGGGGTTTTAAAACAACATCCACTTTTCTCACGAATCAAAGTGTGAGTCATGTGTTTAGAAGCTCTCGAAAATGCCATAAAGTTACACCACCGCCAGGGTTGGCCCCGAGACAAAACCACAAAGTCAGAAAAGAGCAAACCATCAAGCAGAAAGTAAGGATCTAGCCAACAAAGGCGGTCCTGTCTCATGTGCCGCGAAGACGCCATCCATTTCACAATGGATGTGGAGGGGTGTATGTGATGATATAGACATAATAAACACTTTGGTAATTGAATCAAATGCTCAATATCAATCTATGCGCTTCTCTAAAAGTAGACAAATCTAGTACTAATTAACTCCTGTAGTTTTTGGTAATACAGATTCCAATTTACCCCCAAAAATCATCTTATTTAATCCAGAATTGTAAACAAGGTTCTGATATAGCATGAATTTGGAAGCTCCACCAGATGAATCTATAATATCTATAAAGTTCATCCCCACTAAAATGCATTTAATGTTTGCAAGCTCAAATTTTGTGAAGCCACGTCACTCCAATAACCTGTGTCCGTCAGATTTCAAAGATGTGGCCTTAATTGCCTCTCCCTGCGTCCCACTCCTAATATCATGCACTTCAAAGCGTGTCAAGAATCTGGCATGTCCGCTAGGAGCCGCTGCCTATTTGCTCGACCGGCCCAGCCCAGACAGATGCCCCTGCCTTCTCTAAGAGAACAAAAGCATGCTAATTTTCTCCGCCAGCCCAGCCCAGACCGAGACCCCAACCATCTCTCCAGTGTGAGCCCACCTTCGGCTCTTCTTCTCAGAACTGTAGTACGAAAAAAAAAGGTGTGTTCCGTCGGTCGGCAATGGCGGAGACTCCATGCTGCCGCATCAATCGCCAGTAGTGCCCCCTGATCTCCCAGCGTTGCGGCGGATCTCGCCCCACCGCCTCCCACTCCCTCTTCACCATTAATCTCGCGATGCACTCTTCTCTTACTCTCCCCCACGATCTCCGCGAGAAACTGAAATTGATGGCGGCAGACGTGAATTCGCGAAGCTTCCCCTATTTAAGCTCTCACCTCCTCCTTCACCGTCTCATCTTCCTCAAGTACAGGTGAGGTCTTCACGCTGGTGAGGCACTCCTCTGTTTCCGCTGTTGGCACTAGCACATCAGATGATTAACAGATTTTTACTTCCTCATGTAGGCAGCGTCTTGAACAACAAAGCAATTGTTCTCGGACTCTCGGTCCTTCGTCGCTGCATACCATACTGACAGCTCCATTTGGACACAGCCAACTCCTTTTGGTAATGCCTTACATTCATGTGCTTAAGCTTTCAGATTACTTTCCCTCTAGGATCTAGAATTACCATGTCTTTATCAGCATTTGTGCATCAGTAGCATGTGCGATTTAGCATGGTTAGAGTCTAAATTAGAGCTACAGAAATAAGGACATCTATGCATTTTTTACAACTCTATTTGTACTGACATATATGAATTTGCTGTTTATTTTATGCAATGCTACACGTAGTATCTTACCTAAACTTCTCTTCCTGTCATTTCATTCAGACAACAACGCTTGCTTTGGAATGCTGCTTCTACTGTCTTGCATGAACTTCTCTTCCCAGCCATTTCAGTTAGAGGGCAGCAATTGCTTCTCCAGTTAGATTCCATTATTCTAGCAAGCGTACTACAAACGGTATGTGTCTCCAGCGTCAATCTCCTTTACATGTTGTTGCCTGCCATGTTTTGTTGATTCCCAGAATTAAACAATTGTAATGCTCACCTACAAGTATGATGCCCTATAGACCTTTTTCCAATAGCCTGTTTACAAATTATATCAGCATGGATACGGGGGAAAGTTCTTCAAGTTTTACGCCCCACCGTGGAGTCCCTCGCGGTCGAAGTGGTCGTCGCCGCCGCCAAACGTCGCCTGTTATACTACCTCACAATGACCCATCTATTACAGCTGAGTCTCGACGTAGACGTAGACTAGCGAATACGCATGGAGGTTAGTGCATAAAACTCTCTATCCTGTATCCCACATCTATATAATTTTTCCATTGAGGTTCATCAAATGCCATCTTCTACACGCCAACATTCAGGACATCCTCCGGTAGATCAGTCAAACATAGCTTCATCTTCATCGACCTCACCTAATATAATCGCATCAGACCCATCCAACAAACAAAATATAGTTGGACAAGTCTCTGGATCTTATATTTCTCCACCAAGTCGAACCCAACAACATCAACGTAAGATTTACATTTTTGTTTCTTATATACTACAATCAGACAAGACATCTCCATACGAGCTTAATGTAATACTACGCTCCTTCCAGGAACAATATTTACACCACTCAATCTTGGAGGCCCCCAACATAATTGTTCACATTGTGGTGCTTTCTTTTGGTACGACGAGCGTGTTCGCAGAGAGAGGCATACATCAAACCCAACATACAATTTGTGCTGCAAAGGAGGCCGTATACTACTCCCACGTTATGACCCACCACCACAACCACTTCTGGATCTGCTAACTTCACAAGATAAAGCCACTTCAGATCACTTCTTTCATCATATACGTCAATACAATGCCATGTTTGCTATGACTTCTATGGGAGCTAAGGTTATTGAGTCTGTAAATGATGGTCGTGGTCCATATGTTTTCAAGGTTAGTGGGCAGAATTGCCACCGTATTGGTTCTATGCGTCCAGCACAGGGCCAGCGGCCAGAATATGCTCAGCTCTACATATATGATACAGCCAATGAGGTGTCACACAGGATGAACACCGTTTCTTCTCCCAATGGATCTTTTCAACCTAATGAAGACATTGTTAAGGCCCTCATAGAAATGCTTAACACTCATAATTCCATTGTCAAACTCTTTAGAACTGCAAGTGAAAGATTAAATGGAGATACATCTGACCACTACCATATTAGGTTGTTTGGTAAAGTTGATGCTCATGGTGATATCTTTAGTGCTCCAGTTGCATCTGAGGTTGTGGGATTGGTGGTTGGTGACATTGGAGCAACTGATATTGGCAGGGACATTATAATAGATGACCGTGAAGCGGGCCTACAACAGATAAATGAAAAGCATCGCAAGTTCATGGCAATGCAATATCCTCTCTTATTTCCGTATGGAGAGGATGGCTACCATGATTCCATATTTTACCGTCAAACTGCCCGGTCTCGAGGTCTGCAACGAAAGAAAGCAACCATGCTTGAGTACTATGCTTATAGGTTGCATGACAGGCCTGGCGACTTCAACACTCCTTTAAAATGTAAAAGAGGAACACAAGCTTATGAGGTTGATGGCTACTGTTGTGTCGAGGGAGAGAGGTTAGGGCACTATAGGAAACCAAGCTTCCAGCGCAAATATAGATCAGCACCCTACAACTCCTTGACTAATTCCGTTTCAAGAGGCATCACTTCTGGATCTTCGGCCGGCCAGCGTATTATCTTGCCGTCTTCATTTACTGGTGGCCCTCGCTATCTATATCAAAACTATCAAGACTGTATTGCGGTTTGTAGAAAATATGGATGCCCAGATTTGTTCATCACCTTTACATCAAATCCAGCTTGGCCTGAAATTACAGAGGCTTTAGCATCCTTTCCTGGCCAACATCCTTCAGACAGGCCTGATATTGTAGACAGAGTTTTCAAAATGAAGCTAAATCATTTAATGGATGATATTAAGAAAAGAGAATTTTTCGGTCCCATCAATGCAGGTACTATTTCAACAAACCACTTAAAACATTATTTAATTTCCAACGATCTTTCTTACATCTAATAAGAATGTTCAACTCCTTTTATAGTTGTGTACACAGTCGAATTTCAAAAACGTGGCCTCCCACATGTTCATATCATTGTATGGTTGGCCAAAGAGGAGCCCCTAGATGCGGAAAAGATAGATTTGTATATCTCTGCTCAATTGCCTGATCCAACAACTGATCCAGTGGGATATGAAGCAGTCTCTTCTTTTATGATTCATGGACCTTGTGGCCCTCTGGGACCCAAATCACCCTGTATGTGTGAAGGAAAATGTTCCAAATTCTACCCTAAGGAATTCTGTGAACAAACTGTTGTAACAGAAAGTGGGTTTGCTCAATATGCTCGACCGAAAAATGGAATAGTTGTACACAGAAATGGAATTAACATTGACAATGGATTTGTTGTTCCTCACAATGTTGACTTGGTGGTTAAATATCAGGCACACATAAATGTAGAAAGGGTCAATCATGATGGTATGCATAAATATCTTTTCAAATATGTCACAAAAGGCTTTGATTGTGCAAGAGTTGGATTTTATAAAAGTTCCTCATCCTCAGAAACAGCCAGTGAAACTGTCAATGAAATAAATAATTATCTTGAATGTCGTTGTGTTACCCCACATGATGCATCTTGGCGCTTGCTTCAGTTCGACATTCACCATACTCTCCCATCAGTTGAACGCCTTCCTGTGCATCTACCATTGGAGAATAATGTTGTGTATGCAGAGGATGACAACCTTGAAGAAGTAATTTCCAACCCAAATAATTTGAAGACTAAGCTAACTGCATGGCTAGAAGCCAATGATCGTTTCCCTGCTGCTCGAGAGCATACTTATATTGAGTTCCCTGCACACTTTACATGGCATTCGGACAAAAATAAAAAGTACTGGGACACACGTAAAGGCTCTCAAAAGAAAATTGGTCGTGTTGCTAATGTTAGTCCTGCACAGGGAGAACTTTATTACCTCCGACTATTGCTCCACATTGTGAAAGGTGCAAAATCGTACGCAGAAATCCGCACAATAGGAAATCGTGAATATCCAACATTTCGTGCAGCCTGTGAAGCTTTAGGACTTCTTGGTGATGACCAAGAATGGTCCCATGCTCTCGCAGATGCAGCTCAGTGGGCAACACCTTCCCAATTACGACATCTTTTTGTCACATTGTTGCTATTCTGTGAGGTCACAAATCCAAAGAAACTTTTTGATGAACATGCTACCTCAATGAGTCAGGATAGTACCTACAAATTAAATCGTAGCAGTCTTCAAAGAAGCAACTCATCTGCAGATATTGCTGTTTCATTTGTTCTATTTGAGGTGGATAAATTGTTGAGAGATGCTGGGTATTCTCTGTCACATTTCAACTTACCACTACCAGATGATATAGCAAGTGCTTCCCTAGAAAATAGGCTACTACTAGATGAACTAAGCTATGACATCCCTCAAATGACCAGAAGCTTATCTGAAGATATTCCAAGGCTAAATAAATGCCAGAAAAAAGTTTATGATGCTATTTGTAATTCTGTCCAAAATAGGGAGGGTCGAACATTCTTTGTATATGGATTTGGAGGAACTGGAAAGACCTTTTTATGGACAACTATACTTAACTCTGTAAGGAGCAAAGGAAAGGTAGCCTTAGCTGTCGCATCATCTGGAATTGCATCCCTGTTGCTTCCAGGGGGTAGAACACCACACTCCCGTTTTAAAATCCCGTTGGATATACGGGAGAATTCTATGTGCAATGTCAAAAAAAATACTAACTTGGCTGAACTTATTCAGAGGACATCATTGATTATTTGGGATGAAGCACCAGTCAATCATAGGTATTGTTTTGAAGCACTTGATCGTACTCTTAGAGATATGATGTCAGATATCAGACCCAGTTTGGAGGGCAAACAGTTTGGTAACATAACAGTTGTTCTTAGTGGAGACTTCCGCCAAACTCTTCCAGTTATACCAAATGCAAGAAAGCAACAAATCTTAAAAGCTTGCATTGTAAATTCTTATTTATGGCGTGACTGTGAGGTTTTGAACTTGACCGAGAATATGAGGCTCAAATCTCAATTTCTTTCGCCCTCTGATAAACAAGACCTACGTATATTTGCCGAATGGCTTTTGAGGGTGGGAGATGGTACTGAACCTTTCATTCCCATTGAAAATGAACCTGAAAACATTTTCATAAAAATTCCACCATCTCTCTTACTCCCATCAGAATGCAGAAATCTTCAAGGTTTGATTTCCTTTGTGTACAATTCTGACAGCCCCCAACAGAGCGACATTGCATCATACTTCTGTGATCGTGCTATCTTAGCTCCAACAAATGAAGTTGTCTCTGAGATAAATAGAAAAATGATCGCGGAGTTACCAACAAATGAGATGTTATATTACAGTGCAGATTCAATTGATGACACTTCCTCAAACCTTTCCACACTAGAGGCATTGTATCCCACTGAATTTTTGAATACCATTCCCATGAATGGGCTACCAGACCACGTGTTGCACCTCAAAATAGGAGTTCCCATAATGTTATTGCGTAATCTTGACCCCTCTCGTGGTCTCTGTAATGGAACTAGACTCATTGTTACACAACTTACAAACAGGGTGATTGAAGGAGAAATAATCACTGGGAAAGCCAAAGGTTCTAAAGTTTATATCCCACGCATCGTCACCACTTCAGCCCAGTCCAGGTGGCCATTCAAATTGAAGCGCCGCCAATTCCCAGTACGTCTTTCATATGCTATGACAATCAACAAAAGTCAAGGGCAGACTCTCGACAGAGTTGGTGTCTATTTACCAACCCAAGTTTTCTCTCACGGCCAATTATATGTCGCTTTCTCGCGAGTAACATCGCCAAAAGGCTTACGGGTTCTTATTGAGAACAGTCCTCCATCACATGACAATTGCACACACAATGTAGTCTACCATGAAGTTTTTTCTCATATCAACGCGCAACTTCATTAAATCAGAAAGGTATGCAATGCAGAAACGACACTATAAGGCTTTGAAATTTCTTACCATGTTTCATTGGGCGTTGTCTTCACAATATACTAATTGCATATTCTTATCATTTTTTTCATAATAGTTGTTTTGATCTTTCAGAGACGCATCAATCATGAACTCTACTACAGAGTTTGCTAAGATTACTCCAGGGCAACAAAACTGCAAGGTTTTTGGACGGCTCATACGCCTATGGGATGCGAAAAATATGAGCCCAAAAGCTGCAGACCCTTTCATCAGCATTGATGGAATAATTCTCGCTGAAGATGTAAGTACTCTATGAAGATTATTCATCGAATTCAGCATCTTTACATAAAAGTTCTTACCACGTAAAGTTAAACATATTCTGTAGGGTACTAGGGCAGAAATAAGTGTCCCAAGAAAGGTTGAAAAACAGTTTCGACCATTGCTACAAGTTGGATCGGTCTACATATTTACAGATCTTAACGCTGTTGATAGTACACACAAGAAATATATTTACCACCACCAGAACTACATGCTTCAATTCAAGTCAAGCTCGAAGGTTCATCTCATGCAATCACGAGGAGCCAGCATTCCCCAGTTTGCCTTTGATTTCTGCCAGTTCGATAAACTATCAACCAAAGACATTCCTACCAAGCCACTTCTAGGTATTACATAGAAAACTTTGTTGTTGTAGAAATGTATATTTTCCTAAAATGATACATGTCTTACATACTTCTTCTCAACAGATTTAATAGGAGTTATCAGCTATGTTGGTCCATATGATTATGCCAGCCCAGTCTCTCAGTATAAACTCAGGAAGATTCACATCCGTAACCAAGAGTACATATCTTTCTCATAAATTGTATACAAATAATTGTGCCCAGTTCTCCATTTCCCTTTTCATAACTCTTTGATCATGTTTCAGCGAACAAACGCAGCAGATAAATCTTTGGGGTGAACATGGTGAAGCATTTGATGAGAGCACTGTCCTCGCAAAATCAAAAGAAAAAATTGTGGTATGTGCGTTTGCTGGACTTACTACAGGAAAGTTTTTAGGTAAGCTGACAAGAATGAATATTTTATGTACCAACTTTAGTAGCATGACAATGAAGAATAACTCAAATATTTGTATATGTACAAAAAAAATAGAGGCTTCTTCAAGTTCAGCAACGCAAACATTCATTGACTTGGATATACCAGAGGTTGCCCAATATATAAGCAGGTTCATCACGACTTCCATCTACAATAGTTTTACCTTATTTATATATTGATATCCACAATACGTACTAAACATGCATATATCTACTTTGAAGCTATCAATGGGAAATTCCTACCCTACAGCAACAAAAACCTCAGGTTGTCCGTCAATCCCCCATTCAAGCAGCTGGCAAAATACACAAATTGGAGGAAATATCAACACTGCCAATTTCATCTTTTCAGGTACCTATTCATTTACATAGCTCTAAATATGACTGCACAAATATTATTTTAAATAATACTCTGCACATTTATAACAAAAGGGAGGAGCTACCTACAGCTGCATTGCGAAGATAGAAGCAGTAATACAATCGTCTAAATGGTATTACAAAACTTGCAAAACATGTGGTCAAGGGTACAACAACAACCTGGACACGCCAAGATGCACATGCCCTTTTTCGGCACCCAAACCCATGTAACATCGGAATTTACACAATTGATCGCAAACACCACTTTATTTACAAACAGTTTGCTAAACTAACAACTATAATATCTTACTCATTTAGGTTCAAGCTTCCCCTAAAAATTACTGATGGCACAACAAGCATGGATACAATTGCTTTTACTGGTGTAGCTGAAGATTTGGTCGAGAAAACCGCTTCAGAAGCCTCTCAAAATATGAAAATAGATGCATCAGACCATGCAGTTGCTCTTGACCAAGCCATTGGAAAGACAAGACTCTTCACCATAGGCATGAATCCCGAGTATTTCTCAAAATTCTCTATAAACTATGTGCTAAAAAAGAGTTACCCAATTGATGGCCAGAACTTAAATACAACATTGTCAGCCCCACAGGTGAAGCCACTATCCTTATTCTATATTGATACATCATATTGTCATTTCTTCTAACAAACTCAATTTTCCAGGACCCCGCAGACAAAAATGCATTAGCCCTCACATCTCCCACCAACACAAATCTTTCTCACAGGTATGTCATCTACAATTTGTTAATTCTGTGGTTCTAAATTCTTCTTTCCCAACTGAAATTCCGTTTGCATGAAATTCCAGTCCAGTTATTACTACACCGCATGCAGAATCTTCAAGTAGCGTGACACATCAAATTTTGGACGAATCATCTGTGTGCCCTGATGTTGACAACCCAATTATGTACGGACTTTAACACACCAAAATTACTCGCTACTGCTTTTGTTTTTAAAAAATTATACTATCTTCCCTTATGTCAACAGCTCAAAGACAAAGAGACAATTACTTTTTGATAAGGACGCTGATGTCAATAATCAAAGGTATATACCACTACTCTATTTATTATTGCACCATAATTCCCCATGTTCAACCATTTTATTGTTCAATTTTCCTAAATAAATTATTCTTCAATTGTCATCACCAGCCGCAGCACAATATCAGATAATAATGACGATGATGTGAACAAACGACAAAAAACCAAGGTGGTTACTACTTCTGCACCAATCTTAACTTCCATTATTGCAAAAAATATATAACTTGGGAACCTCATACAGCCTTGAAGATCCAGCCTCATAAATGAATTTCTCAGCGACCTCAAAATCATTTAAAGGTAAATCACCACATGATAGATATCTACGGTACATCTATTTTGCTAAAGAACATATGAATCTCACTTTCAACTATTACATATTTTTTGATACTGCAGATACCCGGGCTGTTTTCGGATGAATAAAGGTCACCATGATGGCAAGCGAGTGGTACTGTCGTCCTGATTGTTACAGACCACCAGACGTGATGAATAAAGATCTGACTACAAAGTGCTTCTCCAATATTCCGTCTCTTTTGTCAAATATTTTACATTTCTCCTTCTACATGTGAGGAGCCTATCAAATTTTAGTAGTGAACATGTCTTTGTGTGTGATGTGAGGAATATTTTCGTACTATGTTTCTGTTGTGCTATTGATGATGCACCCGACATATATTGCCTAAATTATCGTTGGTTAACTCCCACCATGCGTTCATTTTCTTTGTATGTACCAAACAACAAAAGAAGGCTTCATATCTCTTTGTATGTACCAAACAACAAAAGAAGGCTTCATATCTTTCAATTCAAAAGATGAAGTTCCTGCTATTTCTTCAAATATTGTACCCATGGCTAAGTGCATCAAAACCAAATAAATATCATAACACTACACAATCACGGCATATTCATGCCTTCTTTTTTATGTACAAGGAAAAAAGTTTCTAATGCCCGCCGCAACGCGCGGGGTATCAACTAGTTAGACAGTTAAGTGTACTACCACTTGGTTCCCAGTATTGATTACATATGTTCATTTGATAGTTTATTTACATGCAAACTAAAGAAAGTTCAGGCAAGTACACGTCACAGCAAAACCAACACTCAAGTCACAAGAGCACATTTGATAGTTTATACCACTATACAAGGAATCATCGACAGATCCGCAGCCTCCATGCATGCACCAACCATTGAAAATATAGCCATGGATCTCCCCGAGTATATACCAAAAGAGTAACAGAGAATGACAGACTTTGAGCATAACTATCCCCGATGCCAGGGAAAAACACAGAAAACGTTTCGTCCTGCCTGCTCCCGCGAGCGGCAGGGCGGAACCCTAGCCTCCACCCGGCGACCACCCCTCTCTCCGCCTCCTCCCTCCCTCGCCGCCGCCGGAGGGCGTCTCCGGGCAAAGCTCTGGGGCGCCGGCGGCGGCGGGGCCTCCTCTCCCTCGTCTGGCGTGGCGGCGCGGGCCGGCGCAGGCAGGGGCGGCGTCTCTGCGCAGGAGGCGACGGCGCCCGGACGGTGCGAGGCCTGCGTGGTTCCGGCGAGGTGGCGGCGCGGCTGGCTCCTTGCTGGCGCGTCCCAACGCCGGCGCGTCCGTGGCCATGGGTGGCGGCGGCGGGCCTGGATCTGGGCCGGTGGGCTTAGATCTGGGCCGGGCGTGGACTGGCTCGGGCTGGGTTGGCCTGAGGGGTCTCGTCCCTGGGCAGCCGGGTGTTGCCCAGTGCCCCCGACGGCAGAGGTTGGTGCGGGTCGAGGCCGTCGCTGGAGTATGGCCGGGCTGGCAGTGCTCGTGCCTCCTCTGAATTCGTTCTTGGTAGGGACCAAGATGCCATCTCCGGCGTGCTCCGGCCGGAGGATGGTGGGGTTTGGTGGTTGGGAGGGGGTGCTCCATTGGTGCGGTGGCGGTTGCCGACATCGCCTTCTTGTTGCCCTCCGGCCACCCTTGACCACCGGGGAACGGTGTGTCTCGGATTTTTGTTCCGCAGGTCTAGTGTGGCACCACTGGACTCCCTGACCTTCAGGGACGCTGGAGGGCTCGTTGGGGTGTTTGCGAAAGCAAAGCAAGGCGTTTGCCATTGCCGGCGACGACGACGTCCTTGGACGCCGTTCACCTTCTTGGAGGCGTGGCCACGACACACAACTTGTCGCCGGTTGCTTGCCCTGGGCTCTGTCTGCTACCCTAGTTACTAGTGATCCATCCGAGCTCCTCCTCGAAACCCCTTTCGTTGAGGCCATGCGTCAGGCAGTACCCGGCTCCATATAGACGGTGTGTCTCCCCTTTGCGCGACCATTCCCGAGCCTAGGGTGGCTGTCTGGGGTGCGTCGTGGCTGGAGGCACCCCGGTGTTCTTCAACAGCTGGTGGTGTGTCGTGATTGGCATGCGTTGAGACTTAGGCGTTCTCTTGGGGTGGGTGCCGAAGCCTCCGCGAAAGCATTGCACAGCTGGCCTGTGCCGACAACGATGACGCTCGCGAGCGCCATTTTCCTTCCTGGAGGCGCTGTCATGAAGCTTCCCCCTTTGAGCTCTGGAGTTTCGCCGGCTTCACTAGCGTAGTTAGCCAGATCTCGGGGTGTTGGTGGTCCTCTGTTTGACAGGATGTTCAGTGTGCTAGTCCTGCATGGTTCAGATCCGCGGAGTGGCGGCTCGGGGTGGGTCTCAAGCTGAGGCTTTGAAAAAAGTCTTGGGCGCTCTTGGAGATCCTAGTTTGGCTTAGCCCTTCTCACCTTGGCTGTATTTATCTAGAGTTTTTCTTTTCTTTTCTTTTTTCTTTGTCGCATGCTACCTTGTACTCCTGGCCGGTTGATGGCTTTGTTAATTCAAAGCTGGGCGTTACTACTCCCCCAAGACCAGCGAGTGTTTATGGATACTGGATGCACCCATCTCCAGACGGTCGCTCAGGATATCTTGTCCCAGGCTGGTTGGTGTCACACTAGTCGACTACAGGATGCTTAGTTGGCTTAGTTTTCAAGAACTGATGTTCAGATGGTTGATTTATGTTGCAACCATGAGTGATTCGTGAACTTGTATTTTATTTGTATACTGAGTACTGAAGTTTTAATAAAGGCCGTATGCATCACCACGATGCAGAGGCTGGGGCTTTCCTCCCCTTTTCGAAAAAAATGTTTAAAAAGCATAACTATCCCCCATTCCCTCGCACTTCTTTATCGATTTTTTTTTTCCCACACCAAAACCCAAATCCGTCTGTCTAGAATCAATGCGGGCAGGGATGGGGAGAACGATTGAGCGATTCGGCGTCATCACCTCGGGTTCTCGACGGAGTTGTTGCAGATGTAGTCGAGGACGCGGACGACGGAGCCGCCGCGGAGGAGGCCGGCCTTGACGAGGCCGTTCAAGGAGGTGGCGAGCATCCCCTTCTGGGAGTGCACGCCGTCGGAGAGCAGGAGGCCGTAGAGCTCCGTGTGGCCACCCACCATCCAGGTTGGCCGCGGCGCCTCCGCCAACTGCAGCACCGGCCGCAGCCCCTGTACCATCCAGGACATCGCCGCCACCGCCCCGTGGGTCAGGTTCACCTCCATCCCGCCCCCCATGGAAGCCGCAGGTAGAAGCAGTGTACTGCTGGAGAAGCTTCGAGAGGAGGCAGTCGCAAGGTGGAGGGAGAGGGGAGGATTCAGGGGCGAGCGAGGTTTTGGAGTGGAGAGGTGGAGACTGACGCAAGGTCGAGTATTGGTCAGCAGGGGCGGTGCCGCGTGTCGCCTGAAGTCGTGACAAGCGGCGAACACAGAGAGCCTCAATGACACACCTCTTTCAAGACAAGATAAGACATGAAACATGTGTCTAGATAAACTTAAATTTAAATAAATTTAAGATAATAATTTATGAAACGGATGGAGTATAATTTATGAGAAAATTAGTCCTTTGAAAACAAATCTTCTGAAGTTTTTGTGGTATTGATTTTGATGGATTTCTTGTTAAAAATAGATTTTGGTAGATTTTTAGCGCTTGATTGTTTTGTATGATTCTTAAAACATATGAATAGAAAAACCGCAGAATTGGAATGTCCTGTCCAATTCAATTTTGGAGGATCTCGAACATACGGTATATTTCTTGAAGTAGCTTTTGACTCAGAGGAAAGACAAAGAAATTGTAACATGAGGTATCGATGATGGAAATTTACCTCTAAAACATAATGCAATTGAATCCTACAGGAAAAAATCATATGCATTTCTAAGGATTACAATCATTCGAATCAAACAATGCATCTAAGTTAAATACTGACAAATTTTATAGTCAGGACCGGGCCGGCAAAATCCGAGGTCATGTGTAGAACTCTAAAATAAGGCCCCATCCCACTTGAGAAATATAACCGATGAACTTCAAACTAAAAAACTATCTCGAATCCATGGTAAGACCGACTAAAAATTATTTTAACATGAAACATACATAGTTTAAAAACCCGACCAGGCCAATGTTCCAACCAAAGAAAACCTACATCTAATTGTTTTTTTGATGCATTTAAATTGTGTGGGTTTTAGAAACTAGGAAAATACTTTTAGAATCACCAAGGCTTATAGCATGTAAAGCTATTCCAATAAGTACTTATACATAGATAAGCCCATCATCGGAACTATCCCAATGAGATCTCCATAACTTAAAATCATAGTGATTAGTTATTTAGTTTATATATGAGAAGTTGAGATATTGCAGCGGATATGTTTAATACATGAACTAGAAATTTATTTCAAAAGTAGGCATGGTCTGATTTATAATTATACATCCAGCTTGCCTGAGTTTTATTCGATGCTAACAAAATAAAATGCATCAATTAAAAAAGGGTACGGTCAGAGAAATGAAAAGAACCAAGCAGTTGAGGGAATGGAACTTGCGACATCATAATCAGCTGTCAGCAACAATTTAAATGCAACAACAGTTGAGCTGAATCGTTTTGTGTTTAACTTCGAAAGAAAGCGAATATATTCTATATAAAAGACCAAGTACAAATTTTGGGCCCGTAAAAAATTGGGGCCTTGTGCCGCACTCCTATGGGCACATGCATGTTTATAGTGAATAGTGCATATTTCAAAACTATAAAATTTATCGGATTTTGGCAATTTCGTCTAGGCTACAATATAAATTAGTTTGCATTGATATTATATAATATTGTACCATACATCATTGGCTATCTATAGAATTTTATTTTAGATTTTTTTTAAACTTTGAAACACGAATTCTGAGTGTTTGCAAATAAAGATTACATGTAGATCGGCCACCATTTAAAAAAATTCCAAGGATGGAATTCCTATAAAAGTTTTATGGCATTCCATTGAACTATTTTCTATGAAACTTAGGACCTGTACGATTTATTGGATTTTGAAAATGAAATAATAGATAAAACACAAGATTGATATGCCATCTCCATTTAAATCATGACAATATGTGTCCTTGTGACACAAAAAAAGGATTTTTTGCAACTACTTCGTGTGAGCCAGCTGATCCACGCCAATATGCATCGTTGTGACACAAAAGAAAACAATAGATCTTTTTTGCAACTACTTCGTGTGAGTTGGTTGATCCACACCCTGACCAGCTGGCTTGACAATCGGTCGATTTGTCGATTGAGTGGCGCGATACAATAGACGTTGATTTTTAGCTATGTGTGACATCCCTTTCTGAGCTACGCAAGACGTTGCTTTTCATCTGCGCGATGCCGCTTTCGAAGCTCAGTCTCATATGCATTGCATTTTTTTATTAAACACACTCACGTATTTTATTAAATATTACACATATGATAAATTATCATTTGGCTTCAATGACATATTTACATGCTCGGTGACTACCATCGCTACGAAAACCTATTAATTGCTGCAAAATAGAAGAAGTGATGAGCCAACCTCACTTGGTTAGGGAAGTGGATGTATAACCCAACCACCTAGGTTCAAGTTTCCATGGACGCGGATTTGGCTTTTTATTATTTTAAAAAACTGTAGGAGCTTCCCCTACCGTATTTCTTTTAAAAAAAAAAAGGCCGAATGTAACTTTTTTGTTTGTTTGTAACATTTTTATGTGTTTACGTAGCATTTTTAGAAAATGCAGCATCATTTATTAACATTTTCATGTGAATGCCCTATTACTCTTTTTGCACACCTTGTGGTATAAAAAACTTTCCAAGTGTAGAAAAAATATTATAAACATTTTGAATACATCAATGTAGAAAAGGAAACAACACATGCAATAAATTCCATTTGTTTGCAACAAAAAAGTTAGTAACGCATGCCACCTTTGCAACAACAAAAAACAAGCATACGGGGTGATGGGTACCAGGTGCCGGAGAGGATAAACTTTAGCGTGTCAACGAAGGCATGACTTAGGCTTAGATGGCAAGGTACCAGGACGATACTTGCCAAAAGCACCAGTAGGCCAACCCGCGGTAATTGGCCTGCCAAATAGGCCCGCTAGAGAGGCCGCATCATAGAAGTTAGCACATGTAACGTCATACATGACACACGACTAGGTGAATGGACCAGATAGCCAGTCACCCGGGCACGTCCCTAGACATCCCAGAGAGGCATGACCCCTCGCCAAGTCACATCCCGCCCTCCAGCTGACAAAACCCTCCTCAAGTTCATTGAAGTCCATGATGACCTCAGCTACAGTAGAGCAGCTCCGGGCGGCCCGGTGATAAGAAGGCATAGTAGAGCCAATGAGTTCATCACCGCAAATGTCACTTCGAATTTGGTGGTAGCCTCTCGGTCATCCCAATGTCCATGACCGAGGGTATAAAAGGTGCACCCACGGAGGAAGATGCATGCTAAACTTCATTCACAACAAAGCCACCCAATTCACAATGGCATCCACCCACTAGAAGCGAGAAGACTCTAGCGAGAAGCTCACCGGAGTTGTAGTAATTGTTAGGTACTTCATCTTTAGACTCTTAGAGCATACCCATAAGTTTCATTCTACACAAAGTTGTATCCTACATGGAAAAAACTCGACACGTTGACAAAATTGTGGGGTTTATTGTCCTTGTTCCCCCATGAGATGATGTCGGTAGAGGCAAGCTCATGGAGACCGTGTCTAGCCCACTAGGAGATATCTGTGTGGGGTCCTAGGAACTCGAGGAGAGGCACAACAACTACTGGACGGGCTGGCGGTGGCATCGGCATGAAAAATTGAAATTTCACAGAGGTTGTTGGCTCCCCCGCTCCCTCGTGGCTACCAAAAGTGAGGGAGTGGGTTATGGGACTGCCATTTTGGAGAGGGTGAGTTGATTTTCGGGGTTGGGGTTAGTTTTGAAGGGGAATTATTTCGGGGGTCTAATGGAGCATTGTTTTTAGGATTTTGTAGAGACTTTGACAAGTTTTTCTTGGATAGGAGTGGTTACACAGAGATATGTGGAGATGCTCTTAAAAGCTTAGGCTTCCCACTTGCGACAAACCTCTTGGCTACCGAGATAGGTAAGGTTATGGAGAGCGCCATTGTTGTCTTTGGATCCAACGATGAGCATTGTCTCTTATGTTTCTTCGCTAACCACACCAACCTCTGTTATGTTTTATTATTGACAGGGTTTGGGTTTTATCCAACAATCTCTAACTAGTGGACTGCAAAAATTTCCACGATACCAACAGTTCAATTGTACTACCTCCATCCCAAAGCTTAAGGCTATATTTTTTTCAGAAAGTCAAACTATGTCAAGTTTGATCAAGTTTTTATCAAGAATTATTAACATGAAAAGTACAAAATCAATATCATTAGATAGATAATGAAATATATTTTCATATGGTATCTACAAAATATCATATTTATTCATAGATTCTTCTAAAAGTTTGGTCAAACCTTACTTTGTTTAACTTTTCAAAAAAAAAAGTCTTAAGCCTTGGGATGGAGGTAGTATTAGGGTTTACGAGTAGCTTGTGTTATTTATACATGTCCACAGTCCACCGAGACATGCATGTACAGACCGTGCGCACTTAGGTGATGCATAGTTGCATAGTACATTACACAACATCATTCCACTTTTGCATGTAGGCTCGAAAAAAGCTGAGAAACTAGCTAGGCTTCCTGAACGAACTGCTTCTTCTTCCTGGCGATGTAGTCGTCGATCTTCTCCCTGGAGACAGCGAAATCGGCAGCCAGCTTCCTGGTCATGCTCGCCGCCCTTGGGTTCACGTACATGGACGGCTTGGTGACGGCGTTGTACACGAACCTGATCCTGTCGACCTTCTCCACCCTCACCTCGCCGTTGGCAGCAGAGGCGGCCTTGGCACGAGGCATGTTACGTCCTGTGTTCTAATTAGAACGAGCTAAGCTAGCAGGTACTAGTAGAATGGTATGTGTTGTGTTGTGTCGACCTTGATAGCTAAGCTGATGTTTCTTTTGATGGCGTGGAGTGACGAGGCCTCCATTTATAGGCTCGAGGGAGCAATCACACGTAGTATAAGATACTGCTGGATCTGTCGGCGTTGCTTCCAATTATTAGTGTCAACTTTGACTCTGAGAACATCGACAATTCGACACCCTAGATACTCCGCATTCAGAAGCTAGCAAGCTTACTGAGATTCACCTGGAGACAACAAAATCACCTCGATTCCTCGATTGCCTGGTCATGTAATGGCAAATTTATGCACGTATACTGGATCCGAGGAACGCTCCCATGGCTAGCACGCCAGGTGTATAATGTTCATCGAAGAGCCCCAAAAGCAACAGATTGCCAACGGAAATGCATCATGCTGCAGGCAAACTGCAAGTGCAAAATCTGCTTTTACAATTGGTAGGTTAACTAACTGTAAGTTGTACGACAACGTAAGTTAATCACACTTTCCATCTCCTAGAATAAATCCATCCTAGGTTCGATCACATCTTAATTTGGTAACAATTTGTTGTTACTTGGATTCTGAATCTTTCGATCAATCACAACACACAACAAGAGCACTATCAAGCGCAGGAAACGTAGGCACAAGTTCAGCTCCATGCTGATGTTGTAGTCGGCATGCTCAGCAGTTGTTAAGATGTTCTAGAAAACTAGGACCCTATAGATGCCTACAACGAAGTTAGGCGGGGCAGGCAGCAAAATCAATGAGCGGTGGACATGAAGCTGCTTCGAAAGTTTAAAAGTAGTGGTGAAGTGCTTGATTCCTGCTTGGAGAACAGGTGTCTGCAGCAAGTGCGGAATTTCCAGAATCCTCATACTACATTCAGATAGAGATTTACTATATCCCAAGGAGCTGGGGGAAAGAAAGAATCATCTCACACAACGGTACTGATTGTTATACTCTGACACCTCTAGCACACCAAGCTCAAGACTCGATTGGTATCGTCGAAAGAGAGATTACGGCAGTTGCTATAGATCTTAGGGCTATAGGGCCGATTCGTGACCTAGCATACGGTTCCATCATACATAGCTCCATCCGTAGCCCAAATCGGCCGATCCATGATCTTTGTTGTCAAGGCATCAGGTACGCTCGGGCAAGCGTGCAGCTACACGAGGTCTGCAGCTTGTCAACGATAAGCAAATTTCTGCTTTTTAGGAGCTAGCAAGGCTACTTGAATTTCGCACGTACGTTTCCAAAGTCGAATGGAACATTTTCTGTGCTAGACATTGCAGTAACATGCACATCTAAACTAGAGGAAAGTTTGATCTTCAACTTGAAGGACTAGTACATAGTATGATATTTCACGGCCATGTTTATTTCCTCTCTGTACATTAGCGACAATGCATGGCCGACTAACTTTAGCTTGACAATGCATGGCAGTTTAGATCAGAGGGCGTTAAGTGGTGTGGCTCCTGCGCGTCGCTCCCGCGGGCGACGGCAGGGGCGAAAACCTAATCTCGCCTCCACCCGTCCTCCTCCTCCCCTCCTCCCCCGCCGCCGCCGGCCTGGGCCGCCGGGCAAAGCCCGCGTGGCGCCGGCGGCGGCGGGATCTTCCTTACCCGCTCGCGCGTGGTCCTGCGCGGGGCAGGAGCGGTCGGCGGCGGTGCGGCTCGGGGCGCCTGCGTGCTCGGTCCGGCGGCGATGGCAGGGCATGGCGGCGACGGTCCCGGCGGAGGACGGGCTGGTGCGGCTCGTGGCCTTGGGCGGCAGCGGAGGGGGGTGGCGGGGCGGCTGCCGGCGATGCGGCCCAGTTTGGGGCCAGGCGGGCCCCGATCTGGGCCAGAAGGGCCTCGGTCTGGGACAGGCGGTCCTCGGTCGGGGCCACCTCCGGCGGACGTCCGCCCTGCTCTCTCCACTGTTGGTGCCAGGGCTGAGCCAGGTGGGCTTGGCTCCGGCGGTCCTCGGCGGCACGGTCCGAGCCGATCCTCCTCCGTTTGGGGGGTCAAAGCGGTGTTCTTGCGGGAGTGCAATGGCGAGCGCGAGGTTGCCGACAAAGTGTCGGGCTTGACCAGCGACATGGCGGCGTCGGGAACGGTGCGGCTTTGTCCCTGGGCGTCGCGGTGGGGGTGCTTCTCTGCGGCGGTATGCGGTTTCGGCCGAGGCCGTCTTGCAAGAAGTGAGGTCGCGGCGACGCCGCCCATGGTCTCTGGCTAGCGCATGGCGATTCGGTGGCGGCACGGTTAGGATTGGCACGGTGTTGCAGGTGGATGGCGACGGCGGCCTGCACAGTGGCATGGCTAAGGAGGCTTGATCGAGGCCTGGCAGGCGGCCGGGCCTGATCTTGGCTGAATCGGCTATGGTGCTGTGTCCGGTCGGCGGGCACCTCCTGGTGGCGGAGGGCGGATCCCCTCCCCTAGGTTGTCGTGTGCTCGATGGCTGCTGGCAACGGTGCCTCCTACTTTGTCCAATTCGCGTTGCGATGTGATGGCCGAGTCACGGGCTCGAGTTCGTGGGGATGCCGGGGCGGCGGCCCTGGAAGGCGGACTGCGCGGATGGCTCTACGGCGGGCTACGTGGCAGCGGTGGTGGTCTCTCTCTTCGGTCATGAGGATGGCGTGGAGCGGACGGTGGGAGTTCCTGGTGTTGGCGGCGCTTCGGCTTTGGCAACCCCCAGATCGTGTTTGGAGATCCCATCTTGGAGACAGCGGGCGACTAAGTTCTCGGGCGCGGTGTGCGGCTGCTTTCGAGCGAAAGTTCAGCGCCTCGGCGCCAATGACGGCGATGCCTGCGGGTGTCGTAACCCTCTTGGGGGCGTCGTTGTGGGTATCCGTCCCGCGCTACGGCTCCGGGTGAAAACCCTAGACCTCACGGTCTCGACGACGGCGGCGGAATGCGTCGTTACCCTCTTGGGGGCGTCGTTGTGGAGCCCCGAGTCAACTTGGTCTCACCTTAATGTCTTCGGTGGCAAGTGTGGGGTTTTCTGTGTTTTTCTTTCTTTCTTTGATCTGCTTTGTATGAGGTTCTCCTCTCCACCTTGTATCGGTTCGGCCGTTGTGGCTTTATTTATAAAGCGGGGCGAAAGCCTAGTTCGAAGGACAGGATTCGTGTTATAGCACACATACACTGCCGCTTATAACGCGACCGCCAGCCTAGTGAATTTGTTCGACGCAATAGGCACCGACAGGAAACCATCAGGTTTGTAGCCCACTCTGCCCCCTACCCGGACAACGCCGACGGCCATGCACTCCGCCAGCCCCGAAATGGCCGGTGACTTTGCGTGTTGCATCGGTGGCCTGGAGACGAGGTTGTGGGGCTGGATCCCCTCCATTTTTCCCACCCACACAGGGCCATCAACGGGCAACTAATTGCCCGTGTTCGTGCTTGCGGCCGCCATCTTGCCCTTGCCACGGACACCGAACATTATCGAACTTCCCCCTTCTGCGTGGATGTGTACCTATCTATTTTCTGGATCTAGATTATAGGAATTCGTAAGAGTGTGTTCTGTTTGAGCTGAGCTTGGTCGTCATTTATAGGCTCTCCATCCTAGCTGGGAGAGGTGTGTTCTTGTGGAACTCTGCAGACGCTTAATTGTGCACTCAGATGCCAGAGCAATCATTCGATCACGAGCTTCTTTAATTTGGATATCGAAGGAGGGATACCATGCTTGTGAAGTTTATCCCAAATGTTGGGTCGCTGCTGTGCAAAGTGGCCATCATCTGGCCGGGCATCTTGGTAGGGCCACCCATTTCCATGTGGACATTATATCCTTGCCTGAATAGAATTCGCACCCGATGCTCCTATAAGGAAAGAGATCTCAGCCAAACCGAGCTAGGTCTCGTGTACAGCTGTGTTACACAGATCCATGCATTTGGTAGCTTGGGTGTACCTGGCTCGCATCGGCCCATCATTTTTCGGCCCGTTTGATTGCCTGGGTTCAATCGCGTTCTTGCATAGTACGGGTCTTAAAACATCCTTGGGACATGTCTTGGAGGAACGTCCAGCTTGACAGTTTCTCAAAGGACATGCCTTGACGAGACGAAAATCAACAACGCCGTTCGCGCGGGTGCTCCGCCTCGGCATGACGGGACAAGCCGAAATCCCAGCAGCGTTGCACGGCAAAGGTAGGGTAACCTCCCTCTTGGGTTACCCTCTCCATTAGCCCCCTCCCAAATTTCCCTATTTTCGCACTAGCGGCGGCTGCGGCGACCCAAATCTGGCAGCGCGCATCTCCCTTCATTCTCCGGCGCCGGACCAGGGTCGTCGTTTCCAGCCGCGGCAGAGCCTGCGCACATCTGAGGCGGCTTTCGGCCGCGTCCATCGTCCGCCATGACGGAGGTATGGGGAAACTCCTCTGCTCTACTATACTGCCAGATTCATGTTGGTAAAAGTAGTTGGGTTGTATAAGACCGTTCGTAATGCATAGATTTTGTTTGAGTAGACTGACCAGCTCCAGCTTGTGCATCACGCCGCAGCACTCATCGTTTGTATACAAGCCTGGATCCTGATGTTGCACAAGAGAGCCGTTAGGCATGCTACATGATACGGGAACCACATGCCTAACGACCACACCAGCATCAAGAACAGCCACATGTGGTTCCCGTATTTCAGGGTGAGTACAAAATCATGTTCATTCTCCCTATCAGATGTGTGCTACTGTCAGAAACATGACTGTGTGCTAATTTTTTGACAGGATTGCATTGGGGCTATTGATGGTACTCATGTCACTGCAAAGGTACCGAGATCAATGTCTGCATCATTCCGTGGGAGGAAGCACTACACCAGCCAGAACGTTCTAGCAGTTGTAGATTTCGATATGAGGTTCACATACTTGTTTGCTGGGTGGGATGGTTCAACTCATAATGCGAGCATCCTGGCTGACAGCTTGTCAAGGCATGATGGGTTGCAAATCCATGAGGGTAAGTTTTACCTTGGAGATGTTGGATATGCATGCGACCTGGTATTCTAACTCCCTTCAGGAAAATAAGGTACCGCCTCAACGAGTTCTCTCCTAGGCACCAACCTCAGAATGCAAAAGAGTTCTTCAATTTGAGGCACTCAAGCCTTAGATTGACCATTGAGAAGACCTTTGCTGCATTGAAGAACAGGTTCAAGGACCTTGACCAGAAATCGTTTCACACTTTTGACTCTCAAGTAAAGTTGGTCCTTGCTTGCTGCATTCTTCACAACCGAGGAGAAGAAGATTCGGGTTATGAACTACCATTTGTACTACCTAGGACTGATTTCGTGAACTGGTAGCTTCGTTAGTCTTCAACTGTCATCAACTGATATCTGTGTGATGGGAGGTGAGAGCATGGTAAGGCTACCGGTTATACAGATGAGGTAACCTTAGGTATCCCTGGATGGTATCAAACAAGTCTAATCTCATCTCCATCGAGATTTCGGGTGGGTTGTAGGCAAATAAACAGAAAGCCTTTTTCGGCTCAACCGATGCAGCCCGACCTACCAAACAACAGCTAATTCCGACTCGTAGCTCGTTCTGGACGCGCAGGTGTGCTTGCACCACTGCGCCACTGAGCCACGATTCGGGTCCAGACTACCAAACGCGCCCTAAAAGATGTTTAGTTAGACCATGGCTTTCAAATAAGCAGTTGTCAACTGTTATAAAAAAAATGCTTTTTGCAGTGGTACCGTTTGGCAATCCTGGATCTCGGCTGTTCGTGGTGAAAAGTCTGGAGTGCCCTAGGGATACCGAGAGCTTGTTTATATATTGATTTATTGTTGATGGCTTAATGTACTCTTCTTTCACTGGAATTTGAGCTACTCTACATGCGCAAATCGGCCAATTACGGGCCATACATGTATTTCGATTCATTGCTTTGTGAGTATGTCTAAAAATTGCAAACTACAATTGACATTACATTGAAACCTAGAAATTACCATTCACACTACATTGAAATATAGAAACTGCCAGCGACACTACATCCACACATAATAATAGCCATCGAAGGTTTACCGGCTTGCCCGGCTCGTGCAGCTTTCATCCACTCGAACCAAATGCCAGACAGTCCGGCTGACTATAAGCCAGCCAGTCTGGCAACTGAAGATAGAGCACGTTGCAAATAAATTTTGCAGAAATAATAATTGTAAAGAAAAATAAAGTTTCTTTAGTTTTATATTTTTGTGAAAACATTTTAATTATGAAAAATTCTAAAAAATCCTTCTCTCTAGTTTCAAACGTTTCCCTCCTCATCTACCCTCCACCTTATCCCCTCCTCATCTTCCTCTTATCCACCTTCTTCCCTCCTACTCTTCCACTTCTCCGCCTTCTCCTCTCCTCTCTTCCACTTCTCCTCTCCTCCTTCTCCCCAAAGACAAGCACCACCTCCGCTGACGGCGACCGCCTCCTTCGCCCACATCCGGCGCCCTGCTCCACCTCCTCATTCGGCGATGGCGACCGCCTCCTCCACACTCTCGTCAACGCCACAAGGAGACGACATTGACTCGATTGCTTTATTTTAGTTTTTAGGGTGTTTTGTGTAAAATTACGTGGACAACTGGGCAATGGTCCCAACGTTTTTAAAAATTGCCAAAAAATTATATTTGCATCGTACCTAACCGGCGCACGCGACTACTACTTCAGTGGTAGCGTGCCAGGCCCGCACGCGACTAGCACCTGCCATACTAATCGTGTGCCGGGTTCAAATGCGACTAGTAAGACTTGTCACTGGCGAGGTACCTGTGGCGTGTTAGGGCCGGTAGCAAAAATGACACGCGACTGGTAGTTTTTTTTCCTACTAGTATATCGCTAAGGTGATGGAATCTTCCCCACCTAATGTGACATTCACAAGGAGCATTTTTGTTCCCAAACAAGCATCTTAGAATGCTTTGCTTCAGCGTCTAGAATCGGTTCGGTGGACGCAGGGATCTGATGATTTTCGATGGAATCTCACCGAAAATGGAAAGTTTTTGGTAGATTCGATGTACATGGCTTTAATCCATCCTGATATTCCAGGCGATAGTAATAAAAAACTTTGGAAGATGAAGATCTCGCTTAAAACGAAGGTGTTCGCTTGGTATCTTTTTTGCGGGGTCATCTTAACAAAAGATAACCATGTAAAACGTAATTGGCATGGAAGTAAATCGTGTGTCTTTTTTCATCAAAGAAGAGACGATCAAACACCTTTTCTTCTGATTTAAATTCGCTAGGTCTATATGATCAGTGACACAGATAGGTTCTACCATATATCCACCATGTAGCGTTGCAAACATTTTCGACAATTGGCTTAATGGTGTTGATCCAAGGTTTAAGATACTTATTAGGGTGACAGCGATTGTTGTGATATGGTCGCTTGGATTATTTAGAAATGACAAGGATTTCAATGATAAAAATGTTTCTATTTTGCAGGTTATCTACCGGTGTACGGCTACGCTCCGTTCTTGGTCACCTCTACAACATGTGGACTATTGAGACCTCTTTATGTAGCTTTGTACACGGTTTGAGGATATACCCAACATGGGTGGCATAGAAATCTTCGGATTGGCGCTACCTTAGATTTCCGTTTTTGCTATACGAATTGTGTTTGTTTCTATGGTGTAACATTTAGCCCGAACGGCTGTGTGCATCATAGTTATGCAGAGGCCAGATGTAATGCTTAACGATTCAATTAATAAAGCGTCTTTTATCGAAGAAAAATCATTATTTGATAGATGGATAGCAACAGGAAGAGGCTTACCCATGCTATTAAATCTCATATAAAAGCCGGAAGGTGCAACAGTTCTATCAAAATATGAGATAAAAGCAAGCATCATCCTTCCTGTCCATTGATACTAGTGAAATGACACAAGCTCCAAATTGCATCGAAAGAACTAAATTATTACTCTTTTACGAATAGATAGAAGAGAGTGGCAGAGGAACAGCATGTTGCTGAAAGATATACACCCCACATTTGATGAGCCTTACTGAAATTCAGCGTGAAGTGGTGCTAAACTGTTCCAAAAAAGAAACACAACAATTAAATTTCCTATTTCTTAATAGAGAAACTGAGATTTTTACACACACACACATTGCCAACCAAGGGAACCGATGATGAGTAAGCTACCAAATTGCAGAACTTGGCTAGCGATGATGCCCATTTACAGTCTGAACTTCACACCAAAAGAATTTATTCATATTTACTGTATTATTTTAGTAAAAACATAAAATTAATGTTATTAATTAATTTGGTAATAAAAAGGATACTTACTGATGATTTAGTATGAGATCAACCGGTTGGCTCAAGGCACTGGTGGAAAAAGGGCCTTTGGTCGCGGTTCGCAACTGCCATTAGTCGCGGTTGCGCAACCGTGACCAAATGAGCGCGACTAAAGGCCCCCCCTTTAGTCGCGGTTGCTTACGAACCGCGACTAAAGGCCCGTCCACGTGGGCGCCGGGCGACCGTCGGGCGGAGGACCTTTAGTCGGTTCTTAAACCAACGACTAAAGGCCGCGAGTTTAGGGTTTTAGGCCCCCCCTAAACCTGTTTTCTGTTTTATTTGTATTGTTTTATTTTTTTTGTGATTTATTGTAATTTTGAAGGAGTTTCACATATTCTACGGTACTATATACATGCATATGAATGTACAATTTCAAACAAATTTGAAATTAGAACCAAAAAGAATTCAAGAGGAATATACAATATATATATATTCAATATCATCGGATGACCATATACAAGTTTGAACAAGTTTCCATACATAATTTAATGCATGTATAGTTCTACGTCCTCGTAATGGTGTTCTCCTTTAGGATCGAGGACTTCCCTCCTGGACCATCCAGCTAGTTCCTCTTGAAGTGGTCGGAAGCTTCTGGACTAAGCATCATCCGGAGGTTATTCCTCTGAGCATTGAGATCACTCGGAACGCAGAGGTGTATCTCCGGATCATCTCACAGACATAGTATCCACACAGATTGGTTCCCGGTGGCTGAATATCACTACCATTCTTAGCCTTTGACCGCATGAAATTTAGCTCTTTTTTGAATTGACCGACCTTTGTATCTGAGAACCGTCTCCAAACCCTACGAGGCAAAGAAAATTAAATGAACAAGAGAGTTATTAGTTAATTACTTGAAGCTTAATTAGGAAAATGAACGAAATAGGCCGATCGATATAGAGCGCAAATGAATGAAAACAATTACTTTTGAATCATTTGTCTCATGTCGGCCCACTTCGTCTTATCCATATTCAGAGAGTCGTGGACGAGACATTCTGATTTGTCAACTTTAATTACTAGCAATCCAGGTGGAACTGCGGACACGATACATGCACGTACGTCATGCATAACTCATCGATTAGCCGGCCACATACCATGCATGGAGTAAACAAAAGAGAATGTGCTCAAGACATAAACACTCACCCAAAATGGTAAGGAAATAGAATATCACTTTTGAGTTCCTGCTTTTAAGAAACCCACAGGTTTTCCTCCACGTCGGCGGGGTGATGCTGTAACGTATATCCATTAACGATGTGTGGGTCAATGAACCCAACATCATGGATGTTCCTTACTCTGCATTCCTTAATCTTCAATCTGCATGTATAATAGCGGACACAACAATATAGTTAGGACATATATATATATATATAGTGCAGGCAATATGAACGAGATGGGGTAGAAATAAATCACTTAGAACGTAGCAACCGATGATAGATTTGTCGAGCTCGCGCAGATTGAAAAGCTGGAACAATTCACTCAGATGAATTTGTACAGAGTAACGTTTGAAGTGATGCTCATATCCAACTTCCGCAAAATATAATCTTTGGCGTTTTTATGTTTTATGTAACCCTTGTACCAGTTCAGCAGACCTTTCATTTGTGGAGGTAGATCCTCTTCCTGCGCAGGCTCGACGAGAGGCCCATTCTTCACATATGTAAGTACTACCTCCTTCACTGGCGCCTCATCAAGGCCTAACAGTTCACGAAGAGTAATACCTAAGTTGGCCGCTTATTCTCTGGCACTCGTTACAGTCAATCCCTATGCTGCCGCAGCTTCTATGATTTCGGGAGCATCCGGACCGGTGGCTGTCACTATAAGCGGGGCAATCGATTGTTTACTTTGTTCCCCGAGCTGGGCAACAACTCGTTTCCCGCTTTGTGCACTTTCTAATTCCGCTTTCTCGGCCTCCTCTTTCTTCTTCTTGAACATGCGTGCCTGATTCTTTAGTTCACGTGCATAGTCGTCGGGCAGATTCTTCGCGCTTGGGACGGTGTGTTCAAAAATGACTTAGCCCACTTCTTTTGCTCATCGGAAAATACTGGCTGGGCTCGGGCTCTCTTTTCTTCTTGCAGCCTGCCTTCCATTTCTCTAAATCAGCAGTCGCGGCCGCCTCGACTTCCTCGGCACTACGTTCCCAAGGCCTCGTGGGGAGAGGCAGTGATGGCTCCGGTACCTTTGTTTTCTTAGGTACATAAGGGTCCGGGTTAATAATCCAGGACTGCCTTCTTCGCCGGAGGTGGATTGGGCGGCGTGCGCACCGCCGGCGGACTAGGGCGGCGGCTGCCCGCCGGAGGTGAATGGGGCGGCGTCGGTGACGTGAAGGAGGTGTAGGTGAAGCACCACCACCACCGCCACCGCCGCCACCACCACCACCGTAGGGGTGGACTTGTTGGCGCCTCGCCTGGAAACTTGATAAAATTCTTCTGCCATAGAATGAACTGGCGCTTGACATCTCCAAGTCTTGTCGCCCCTTCAGGCGTAGCAATGTCAATGTCCAGGTCCTCAAACCCTTGGACTATGTCCTCCACCGTGACACGAGCATAGCCATCTTGAATGGGGTTGTTGTGGTGGAGTGCTCCAGGTGGTAAAGCACTGCGATGGCTACCTTCATGGACATGTTCCCGATAGGATAATACAGATGACATGCTTTCATCTCCTTTATATCGTCCACGGGGTAGCGAGGAGGCTCGGTGCATAATTTCGACCACCGAGGCTCCGGTGCGGTAATTTCGATCGTCGGTGCACCAGCCGGTGGGCCTCCGTGGAAGCCACGCTGCTTCTCCGCTGCTGGCCCGAGATCCAATGGATGATCTTCATGCTGCGCCCGAGCTGCATCTCTTTCGGCTACTAGTACACTCACGATTTTCTTCATCACATCCATTTCCGCCAGCGCCACAACATCTGCTTCCCGATCCATCTTTCTCTTACGGCTTCTGTAACCGTCATCGTTCTGGGGGAACCCTACTTTCCACGAAATGTGCCCCATGCCTCGTACACGTCCTCCGTGTTCAGAATTCCCGAGGGCTTTTGTTAGGGCGTCGTTCTCTCTGTTGAACTTGATCCTCCCCTCTTGAGCATCCCTCATTGCCTCAATAAGCTTTTGGGTGGGTTTAATTATTTTGCCCTGGTAAACACACTCCCCTGTCTCCGTGTTTAGCGATCCCCCATGCCAGTACCACCAGACTTTGGCCCTTGGGTCCCATCCCTCCGTATCTAGACGGATTCCTCGCGCCCTCAGCTCGTTCTCCATCTTCTCCCACCTAGGCAGCCAAAGGCGATACCCTCCTGGCCCATAATATGATTGTACTCCTTCTTGGCCGCATTTTCCTTATTTTTTTGATATTTGAAGGAACTGCTCCGATTTCTTTTGCTTCACAAATTCTGGCCAATCATGTTGCAGTTTCTCATATTGTCCTTTGAAATCCGGAGTCTTGCCCTGCTTGACAAAGTCATGGGCTAGATTTTGCTTGTATTCCGGAATGCGTCGGACATCTTAGAAAGAGTGAACTATTTGACTAGCTTGCACCTCTCCTTGTTTTCCTCAATCTTGTTACCCTCCTCATCGTATTTGTGGTATTCCGGAGGTAGAACGAAATGTTCCATAAGCTTGTTGAAGCAATCTTTTTTTGTTCTCTTATCGACAAAAGTGAAACCAAGATGTGCCTTCTTTGGCTGATTCCACTCCTGGACGGTGATCGAGACGTTGTCTCTAACAACGGCTCCGCATTGGCTGATAAACTTGGTGGCGTTCTTGCGGGGCTCCAGCGGCCTGCCGGTTGCTTCCTCGACAACCTCGATGGTGCATGTTTCTCCTGGTTTCATCGTCTTGGTTGCGCCACGCTTTGACGACGTACTCGATTGTTTCGACGATCCGGCCGAGGGCTAAAATAAGAAAGAGAGTCGCGCGCGTTAGTACACACATATTTATTCAAATCGGTTAGTTTGTATCACAGAGGCTCAATGTATATATATACCTCGGGCGGAGGTGGTTGCTACTTCCAATTGAAGATCGTCGTTTATCGACGTTTCTTGGCATCATCTTGCTGGCGCCCTTCATCTTCACCCTCAAGGTTCAGATAAGAAGAGATATCATCTTCTTCTTGTCCGGTCGGCATATATAGAATATCGCCGTTTATGATGCCGAACATATGGTCTTCAAGGTCCGGATCATAGTTGTCCATAATCGGGTCAGCTCTATCGTCCGCCATATGTCAGTCCTGAAAACATGTAGTAAAAACAAATTAATTGTGTATATGCATTATCACATCTCTTCTACATATAAAGAGAGAAGGCGACGAGGGAGGCGAGAGGGGGACGGTGACCGAGAGACCGGTGGCGGTGGCGAAAGGGGGCGGTGCCGAGGACACATAACCCTCGCCGCCCCCTCTCGATCCCAAAAAAAACACCCCGCGTATACGGAGGGGTGCGCTACTATTTATGGACGGATCATAGCATAGGTCGGTGCGGGGTGCGTGGGGCATACGCGTGAGGTCTAAATACGAACACCAGTTCGACTCGGAGTTGTGGATTCTGGACCCGGTTCCGTTTGTTTCTGTTTCTACTTCTCCGGAACTGCCACGGCTAGATGGACTTACCAAGATTCATGGAGTTGCTCAATGAAAAATAAATACGGGGCTAAGTTAAAAAACAAAGAAACTCTCTTGGAAAAAAAGAGTTGTAGTTCAAAATGCATTTGATATATAGTCCAAAAACTAGTACAGTTCCAACAATTGAGGAAACGAAATTATCGAAGCATATTTAGTTGCGAAATATTTTGGCTTTCTCATCGGAACAAAGACAATGCTGAAAATGTATATTGATTTGCGCTTCCATTCATGAGCGTCAACTTTTAAAATTTTAGAAATGCCGTGTTAAAATGATGCCATCCACAGTTTTAGAAATGCCGTGTTAAAAACTTAGTATATCAAAAAAAATTTAAAAAACTTATTAGTTACATTTTTAATTAAAAATATTTAGTTACAAATTTAAAAAAACAAAAAAAACAAAAAAAAGTGTGATGGCCAGGCGCCCTGGCCCTTCTCTCGTTCCTCTCTCGTTCTTTGTCTCTCTCATCTGCAGCGACGACGACACGGCAGCCCGCGGCAAGCGGCGGCGAGGGCGGCAGCGGCGGCGCGCGGACGGCCGGGATCGAGGCGCGACAGGCGGCGGCGGCAATCTGAGACGAGCGCGCGCAGGTCCTTACGGCGCTGTTGTCGTCGGGCGGTGGTGAACTGTGGCGGCGGCGGCGCGGCACGTACCCGACGGCTACGACGAGGCGCAGCGGTTGGCGGCGCTGAAAGGATCGTATGCCGCACCTAGAGGGGGGGTGAATAGGTGCTAACCAATTTTTAGTTCTTTTTCAATTTAGGCTTGACACAAAAGGTAAATTCTCTAGATATGCAACTAAGTGAATTTAACTATATGACAAGGCTAACAACAAAGCAAGATATATCTAAGCAATATAGAGATAGAATAGGATAGAGGTAACCGAGAGTGGAGCACGCGATGACACGGAGATGATTCCCGTAGTTCCCTTCCTTTGCAAGAAGGTATGTCTACGTTTGGAGGAGTGTGGTTGCTACGAAAGCCAAACCAACAGCCATGAAGGTTTCACTCAGATCTCCGGTGAGCAACGCCACGAAGGCCTAGCCCACTTCCACTAAGGGATTTCCTCGAGGCGGAAACCAGGCCTTTACAAGGTTCTTGGGGCACACATCCACAACCAAATTGGAGGCTCCCAAATCTGTTACAACACAACAATCAACAACAATACATCAACACAAATCAACTAGGGAACCAAATAGGAACACTAGCATGAGATCCCTCAAACAAGAGAGGGGAAAATAAAGAACGCTTCGGTGAGGATGTAGATCGGTGTCTTCTCCTTTGAATCTCCAAAGATCAAGAGCTTTGGTTTGGGGAGGAATGAGATCTTGCAAATCTTGAGTTTCTTGAGGTGGCTCTAATGGAGGTGGCTTGGCAGATTTCTTGTGTAATGATTGAGCAAGCAACCAAGGTAGAAGAAGGGGTATTTATACCCCCTCCAAAATTGAGCCGTTGCAGCTTCCGGGGCCGGATATTCCGGCCTAAGTAAGGGCGGATAATCCGCCCGGATAATCCGGCCTCGGGACAAAAGCGTGACTTTATCCGGCCAAATATCCGGCCCTATGCCAGACTTGTTTTTCTTCCAGTCCTTAGCCAAATTCGAGTGGGCCGGATATTCCCAAAATATCCGGCCCGGATATTCCGGCCCTGGTACAATACCGGGACAATATGCGGGCAAAAATCCGCCCCTCTGCTTTTCCTCATTTGACTTAGCCGAAATGGGCCGGATATTTCAACAATATCCGGCCCGGATTATCCCAACTTAACTTTCGAATTCTTTTGACAGACTGACCATATCCAACACACATGAATATAAATCTATGTAATCCCTGTACCACTTAAACAAACATTAGTGTATCACATATATTGACATCAAACACACAAAACATAATGTGAGAGATGTCCTTTCAATCTCCCCCTTTTTGTTGTTTGATGACAATATACGGATTTGCAAGAGAATCACTATAGAGACAAGCATGATGGCAAAACATAGAGGCACTCCCCCTACATGTGTGCATATAAGTAATTTGCATTTGAATACAAATACACAACACATAGGAGTGAGGTGCCTCAACACAAGAGGTATCCAACATGAGCTCTAACACATAGACATCGACAAATATGAAGTTGAGATAGGATGTAAGAAATCATACCCATGTGTAGATATATAATACGGAGATATAGCATCACACATAATGTAATATCCTTGATCTCAACAAATAGAAATCCGAAAACCATAACAATGTAACCATAACAATGTCTCGCACCACATAGCACATAGTTTTGAACGACACACCAATAAACCAAATAGTTCAAATAAGAGGGAACACAAGCAATATAAGAATGATAAACGCATATGCTTGTGCCCAAACCATGCAAATCCCCGAGAATCCTAATAGAACACTTCTCCCCCTTTGGCATCGAGGCTCCAAAAAGGGGACAAGCGCGATGCTACACGTCCCATGGGAATCACTCGGAGGCTTCTTCATCATCGGACTAGTATGCCGCTTCCTCTTCTTCCTCATCAGTGTCAGATGCATCCGGAGAGCGGCGAGAGGTGTTGGACCTTTGAAGGCAATCATCAAGATCACTCCATGGAACCTGTGCAGAGTGCCATCCACTGTAACCCTGGTGAGATGGAGGCTGAGGCGGGGGTCCTTGATCACCACTGAGCTTGTGTAGAATAACCGCCTGAGTATGCTTAATCTCAGAACGCTCTCGGCTAGCTGCATAGTTCTCCTTATGGATCTCAATGTTCATGCAAAGGATGTGACGCTGAAACCAACTAAGCCGGCTCACTTGCTTCCTCATGCCGGGACATCAGGGATGGCGAGCAGGAGCAAAACCACTAGAACAAGCATCACCCATGAAAGTGTCAGGTGCAGGTACAGCAGAAGAGACTGGCTTAAGCCTGTAGGCCTTCTTGACATTGTGCTTCACCAAAGGATACCCACTCAAATCTTCACCATCCAAAGCCACAGAGTTGTTGATGAGAAGCTGAATGTAGGGTGCATAGGGTATGGTGGTCTGGGAGACCATGGCATCATGGATCTCATGGAAGATAAAGTCCATGACATCAAGAGTGTAGTTCCGTTCCTCATTAAGATCACGAGCACACTTATAGCTGAGGTGCATAAGGTCCACAAGGGCTCCCCGGAGAGCATCATTGTTACCACCACTTGGGCAAATGGTTGCCCGAAAGAAGCAATGACTGTATGGGAAGCAGCCCCTTAGCAAAACCAATTTTTCCCGGTATAGAGATACACAAGAGCATTCTTATCTGTCTTGTGGTCCATGAAGCGACGACCCCCATCAACAGGGACTCCAAGAATACCAGAAAATCGGCGCAGTGGCACTGCATTGAGTGGAGCCAGTCATCCATTCCATAGTGCGTTCCTCATCTTTCTTGATTGCCAAAGTGGCAAAGAATTGCTTCACCAAATCTGGGCTATAGTCACATTGAATCTTCATGATATCAAGCAAGCCCATCCTTCCAGCTACCCATTGCATCTTCAAAGTGATTGTTGACAGCCAGAATGTCCACATTGATAGCTTGCATGGGTCTCAGATTCTTCATGGGCTCATAGACATCCTTGTAGATGAACTCCTGCTCCATGCACCAGTATCTCCTGCCCTCTATCTCTTCATCCCTTGGAACATCTTCATACCAGTTCTTCATGCGGATAGCGGAATAAGAGACGGGTCCATGGCCTTGTAGTTCTCCCTCACTCTTTGTTCTTCCCTTGAAGCGACGGACTTGCGAGGTGCATTGGGTGCATACTCGTCACTAGATCGATCATGCCTTGAGCGTCTCCGACCACCCCGAGAAGCACCAGTGAGAAGCAAAGGCGGGTAGCAAAGAGAAGGTAATGCTCATAAGTCATGTAAGATCAGTAATATACTCGAGAAACATGCTATAAGTCGGTACAAATCTAGACATGATAGATTGAAGCAAAAGCTGCGGCGATGAAGCTCAGGCCGGATAATCCGGTGTCCCAGGGGCGGATAATCGGCCTGGCCTAATCCGGCCTGCTCGGGGCGGATAATCCGGCCTGCCTGTTTTCAATCAAAAGCTTGTTTAAGACTAGATCGGCCTTATAGCATGCAAGAGTACACTACAATTGATTTGGAACAACTAGACACCAATTCCACCAAGAAAATAGCACATATAAAACACAACATCTAGGGTTAGAGATTGTGAATCATACCCACATCCATTGTGGAAACCGCTTGGGGAGAAGGTAGCTAGGGAGGAGATGCACCCGATCCACCCAAGAACTCCGAGAGAGGGCGGACGGAGCGTCTCCGGCGAGGAGGAGAATCCGGCGGCGAGGAGAAAGAGGAGAGAGAGGCGCGTGGGGGTGGTGTGAACCGTTTGCCCCCGCAGCCTCGTCCTCAACCCTTTCAAGATCTGCCCGGCCGGATAATCCAGCCTAGCTTAGAGGCGGATAATCCGGCCAGAGATACGGTGTCTCCTGGGGCCGGATTATCTGAGTTCGGAAAATTCAGAATCACCGGAATCCGGCCCATCTTTCGTTGGTTATTTGCATGACCCATATGTGATGCAATAATGTATCACGTCACATATAAGGTGCAAATTTGCCAATAAGATGGAGCAACCTAGATTATCCGACCGAAACACCTCAAACTCCAAGTATTTACCAAACATGACAAATGAGCAAGATGGAAATGGCTTATAGGAGAGAGTAGGCTTAGGTTTTAGAAGATACAAACTGTTAATGGTACATGGTCACTCAAGTTTGCAAGATATGAGCAAATAAGGCCAAACTAGAGTGATTTCCCATAAGAACATGGAGTTGTCAAATAAAAGGCGATAAGATCCAAATAACTCCAACTCTTCACAAAGAAGAGTGTGGTGGCCTAGGCCACCATATATGAGTGTTGTGGCATGGCACCGCGAAGATATATCTTGGGTCCAAGCCACTACTCATCATTGAAGCTCACATATCAACATATGATATAAAGAGAATGATTTCTTAATGTTGGCATTATGGGGGAGGGATAGCTCAATAATTTAAACCGCACTCCCCCTATTTCCATGCCCACATCTAAACCAAATTAAGTTTTGAGACGAAGGTGTGTTTGCAAGATGGTCAAGCTATACTCCTTGAATCAATGATATTTAGCTCATTCCTCAAATAAGTGAACCTTGCTTCATCAAGAGACTTTGTGAATATATCGGCAAGTTGATCTTTGGTAGGAACATAGATGAGCTCAATATCACCACGGGCAACATGATCTCTAATGAAATGATTCCGGATCTCAATATGCTTCGTTCTTGAATGTTGCACCGGATTATAGGCAATCTTGATGGCACTTTCATTGTCACATAAAAGAGGCACTTTGTCACAAATGACACCGTATTCCTTTAAAGTTTGCCTCATCCATAACAATTGAGTGCATCCACTTGCGGCGGCAACATATTCGGCTTCGGCGGTGGAGAGATATACAATTTTGCTTCTTAGATGACCAACACACCAAGGACCTACCAAGAAATTGGCAAGCCCCGGAAGTTGATTTCCTATCATCCTTGTCTCCCGCCCAATCCGCATCGGTGTACCCATTGAGAATAAAACTTGAGCCTTTGGGGTACCAAATACCATATCTTGGGGTATCAACCAAATATCAAAAGATTCTCTTGAGAGCTATCATGTGGCTCTCCTTAGGAGAAGCTTGATACCTTGCACACACACCAACACTCAACACTATGTCCGGTCTAGATGCACAAAGGTAAAGCAAGGATCCAATCATGGAGCGATATACCTTTTGATCCACCTCTTTACCATTGGGATCAAGTGCAAGATGACATTTGGTAACCATAGGAGTGGCAACACCTTTCATCTCGGTCATCTTGAACCTCTTGAGCATGTCTTGGAGATATTTTGCTTGGTTGATGAAGGTTCCTCCTCTCAATTGCTTGATCTCAAAACCAAGGAAGAACTTCATCTCTCCCATCATAGACATCTCAAACCTATCGGTCATAAGCTTTGAGAATTCATCATTGAAAGCTTTGTTAGTAGAGCCAAAGATAATATCATCAACATATAATTGGCAAATGAAAAGCTCCCCATTGACCCTCTTAGTAAAAAGAGTGGGATCGATTAGCCCAACATCAAACCCACGGTCTACCAATAATTCCTTAAGGTGATACCAAGCTCTAGGAGCTTGTTTGAGACCATAAAAACTTTATCGAGCTTGTAGACATGGTTAGGGAAGTTGAGATCTCGAACCCCGGGGTTGCTTAACATAAACCTCTTCATGCAAAGGACCATTAAGAAATGCACTTTTCACATCCATTTGTTGTAACTTAAAGTTATGATGCGATGCATAAGCCAGAAGGATACGGATGGACTCAAGACGAGCCACGGGGGCATAGGTTTCTCCAAAGTCAATTCCCTCAACTTGAGAGAACCCTTGAGCTACCAATCTTGCCTTGTTCCTCATTGCCAAACTCATCTTGCTTGTTCTTGAATATCCATTTAGTGCCAATAACATTGCGGCACTCCTTTGGCTTCTCTACTAAGGTCCACACTTTGTTGCGCTTGAAGTTGTTGAGTTCTTCGTGCATAGCTTCCATCCAATCCGAATCTTCAAGGGCTTCAAATACTTTCTTGGGTTCCACTAAGGAGATATAAGCATGATGGTTGCTAAAATTATTCAATTGCCTTCTTGTGGAAACCTTTGCCCTTACATCACCAAGAACCTTGTCATGTGTGTGTTCAAGATGCTCAAGTTGCCTTTCTCTTCTTGCTAGACGATGGGCCTCGATCTCCTCCTTGGTTCTTCTTGGCCTTGGAGGTGTCACTTGATCAACTTGATCATTTGGGTCCCCATCTTGACCTTCAACTTGAGCAACTACAATTTCTTGTGAGTGCTCAACATCATGTGCTTGATCTTGGACATCATTTGGTGCGGAGCAAATATCAAATGGATACTCGTCGGAACCATCATGAATTCTTGGTTGATCTTGACCTTGATCTTGTCCTTGATCTTGTCCTTGATCTTGCCCTTGATCTTGTCCTTGATCTTGCACACTAGAGGGAGGGTTTTGTTCTTGTTCTTGGGTTGGTGCATCATTTGCTTCACTTGATGGGGTTTGTTGATGTTGAGAAGATGAGGGCTCCACCGTGGTAGAGCATAGTCCTTCCCGAGACGCCACACCGTGTCCCTCAATGGGGCGGAAAAATCCCACACCCATTCTTACTATGGCATCTTGAGGTATTTCATCACATGCACAAACATCAACTTGCCCCACTTGGGAGCCATCATTTTCTTCGAACCTCACACTACAAGATTCAATGATAATCCCGGAGGCTATATCAAAGATTCTATAAGTGTGAGACTCGGCACCGTAACCAACAAATATACCCTCCAAAGCTTTAGGAGCAATTTAGATAAACGAACTCCTTTGATTTTGTAGAAACACTTACACCCGAACACCTTGAAGTATGAGATATTAGGCTTGTTCCCGGTGAGTATTTCATATGGAGTCTTGTTCAAGCCCTTGCGGAGATAGAGACGGTTGGAGGAGTGACAAGCGGTGGAGATGGCTTCGGCCCAAAAGTTATAGCGGGATTTATACGCCATCATAGACCTTGCCATATCCATAAGAGTCCGGTTCTTCCTCTCCGCAACACCATTTTGTTGAGGGGTGTAAGCAGTGGAATATTGATGACGAATCCCCTCATCACTAAGAAAATCATTGAGTGTGTAGTTCTTGAACTCGGAGCCGTTGTCACTTCTTATTGCCATAATGAGGAGGTTGTGTTGGCGTTGCACCTCGGTAGCAAAGTCAATGAATATTTGTTGAGTCTCATCTTTCGTCTTGAGAAAGTAGACCCAAGTGTATCTTGAGTAGTCATCGACAATCACCAAGCAATCTTTCTTCGCACCAAGACTTGCATGAGTAACGGGACCAAAGAGATCCACATGAAGGAGCTCCAAGATCCTCTTGGAAGAGATGATGGTCTTGCTTGGATGCGGAGAGTCATGCATTTTGCCTTCAACACAAGCCCTACAAACACGATCTTTGGCAAAAGACACATTTTCCATTAGTCCCACAATATGGTTCCCCTTGTGAAGACTTTGCAAAGTTCTCATGTTGACATGGGCTAGGCGGCGATGCCACAACCAACCCACATCCGCCTTTCCAAATAGGCACATCGCACTTGTCGTGGTGGTCCCCGAAAAGTCCACCACATACAAGTTGTGTTCGCGATACCCAACGAAAGCGACTTTTAGAGTCTTGCTCCACAAGAGGACCACAATATCTTTATCAATAAAGACGGCGAAACCCATCTTGCCAAGGGCGGAAATGGAAAGCAAATTGTAACCAAGGGTTTTGACAAGCATGACATCCACAAGAGTAATGTTGTGTGCAACCACAACCTTGCCAAAACCCAATACCTCGGATGTAGAATTATCGCCAAAGGAGACGGTGATATTATTTATGTTGGGCCTCAACTCCTTGACGAGGTTCTTGCCGCCGGTCATATGACTTGTACATCCACTATCAAGTACCATTTTGAACCTCCGGCGGCATAGTCCTACATGAGATCAATTCTTGGATTTAGGTACCCATTTTTCATTGGGTCCTCTTTTGTTAGCAACAAGGGTCTTTGGAACCCAAATAGACCAAGCAACATAACCATCATATGGACCAACATATTTAGCATAAACATCACCATAATAATCTTTAAAGAGAACATAGTGAGGGTTATCTATTCCCGCACCATCATCATTAATGGTGTTGCCCTTTCGGGGTTCACCATTAGCTTTCTCATGTGCGGGCTTGGTCTTTTTCTTGTTTGCCTTTTTAGCCTTGGTATTAAAACCAAGTCCCTCCTTCCCATTGTTTGACCTTTGCTTACTCAAAAGATCATCCAAGGAAAGTTTACTTTGGGGAGAGGAGGTCCTAGCAAGTTCATCTTTCAACCTAGCATTTTCCTCAATTATATTTGCATGATCACATGAAGGAGTAGAGGTACTAGGTATGTCATATGAAGCAAGCCTAATTTGAAGTTGCTCATAAGACTCGGAGAGGAGAGAGTATTCACTCTTCAAGGCTTTGTGAGCCTTGTCTAGTTCATCTAGATCCTTCACAAGTTTCTCATGATCAACACCAAATTTGGCCTTTTCCTTTATAAGCACTTTAGTCTTAGCTCTAGCAAGATCTCTAGCTTTAGTGAGCTTGTTAAGTTTCTCTTGAGGTTCTTCAAGACTTTCTAGCTTCTCTTCAAGAGATGCTATGGTTTCTTGACATTCCTCAAGAGCATTTTTAAGAGCATGTATTTCTAGAGAGTCTTCTCTCTCTATTTGGCACTTTTTCTCAAGAGTAGCATTTAGTTGAGCCATACGAACCATGAGACTTGAAACATGCTTCTTAGTGTTACCTTGTAGGCTACTAATGAACTCATCAAACTCTAGCATCTCTTGTTTCACTTTTAGACTAGCGGGGTCAACCCCTAGATCATTAGCAATGTTAGGCATAGAGGGGTTAGGAGATGATACCTCGGAAGATTTAGCCATGAGGCAACTTTCTTCCTCCACATGAATGACCTCATTGGGAGATTCGCTTGTTGATGAAGAGTTAGTAGCGAGGGAGGCAAGGGCAACCAATCCATTTGAGGTTGCATCTTCTTCATCATCAACATCTTCATCTCCGGAGGTGTACTCTTCTTGAGTTGATAGCACAATTGATGTGTCCAAGGTGGACCTTGCCATGAAGCAATGTGCATTATTGCGTTGAGGGTTCTCATTGGGTGAATCAAAGAGATAGGAAGAGGTAATGTTGGTGGTGACAATGGCGGCCACTTCTCTTGAGCTTTCCTCTTCATCATCATCACTAGCACTTGCAATCTCATCGAAAGAGTATTCTTCATTAGCCACTAGCACAATCCTTGAGGGCCTCTTGCCCTTCTTGTTCTTGTTGTAGAATTTCTTGTTGAGGGGCTTTGAATATTTGCCATTTGAGTCTTTGCTCTTGTCCTTGGGGATGAGCCTTCCACCATGAGTCTCCCTATTCTCATAGGGACATTCGGCAATGAAATGGCGCTTGTCATTGCAATTGTAGCAAGATCTTGTTCTTGGGGCCGAGCTTGAGGGACCCCTTGAGTTGTTTCTCTTGATGTTGTCCTCCTTGGCCTTGGAAGGATCAATCCAAAAGGTGTTTGCATGGAATGCCATGTGGTCATGATAGTGGTGTTCCAAGTCTTCCGGATAGGTCATGCTCCAAGATGCCCTATAAGATTCTTGAGGAATCACTTCTTGCACGGGGTTGACCACCAAGGCAAGGTTGGACCCTTTTGTCATCCCAATGGCACGATTGCGGGAATCATGAGAGTTTTGCTCAAGGACCTTGAGAGCTTGCATCTCGTGCACGGCTTGTTGAGAGGTGAGAGAGGAATAGCATTCTCTTCCGAAAAGAGTCTTGACATCAATAGGCTCGAATGGCATCATGCACTCAATGTACTTCTCCTTGATCCAAGAGTCATTAATGTGAGAGGCACCAACAATCTGGAAGGCGTCGGCAACGGTGAGAAGCCTTCCATACATGTCTTCATGATCTTCATCCGGAAGCCTCATGAATCCTTCGGCTTTATTCCGAAGAGCATTATACTTGTTCCTTCTTGTGCTCTCGCTTCCAATGCAACTCGCGGCCAAAGCATCCCAAGCATCCTTGGCGGTGGTGAAATGCCGAAAACGAGTCAACTCCTTTGTCCCCACGGCGGTTTGAATCATGTGCAAGGCGGTGTTGTTGAGTTGACTATCAATAGCTTCTCTTCTAGTCAACTTCTTGGGGTTGTAAGGATTGAAGCCTTCTCGATGATTCTCCAAAGTTCATTGGAGGCACTGCGAACATGAGAGCTAAACTCAAATTGCCAAGTATCGTAATCATTAACGGAAAACTTAGGTGGGTCGCCCCGGATGTTTATATGAGGATGGGGAACCGGTATATCGGGTGATTGGAAAGGTGGAGGTACTCGATTGTAGCTCTCACTTCCACTAGTTCCCTTGGGAGATGCAATGGGGGGTTTGTTAGTGTTTGAGTTATCACCATCCATGGGTGTGGTAGCGGAGGGTAATACCGAAGTATCACCCTCTACAACCGCATCCGTGATATTAACCTCTATGGTGGGAGCCACGGGACGGGGAGGAGCCAAAAGCTCGGAAATCATTTTTCTCATGCTTTCCATTTGAGCGTCCATGGATGATTTCAACGAGTTGATATCCTCCATGGTGACCGGCCTAGTCTCCCCTTCCGATGGTCCATCGTCCGGCATACTCTTAGGCGGTTAAGCCGAAATAAGAGCCGAGGCTCTGATACCAATTGAAAGGATCGTATGCAGCACCTAGAGGGGGGTAGGTGCTAACAACAATTTTTAGTTCTTTTCAATTTAGGCTTGACACAAAAGGTAAATTCTCTAGATATGCAACTAAGTGAATTTACCTATATGACAAGGCTAACAACAAAGCAAGATATATCTAAGCAATATAGAGATAGAATAGGATAGAGGTAACCGAGAGTGGAGCACGCGATGACACGGAGATGATTTCCGTAGTTCCCTTCCTTTGCAAGAAGGTACGTCTACGTTTGGAGGAGTGTGGTTGCTACGAAAGCCAAACCAACCACGAGGCTTCACTCAGATCTCCGGTGAGCAACGCCACGAAGGCCTAGCCCACTTCCACTAAGGGATTTCCTCGAGGCGGAAACCGGGCCTTTACAAGGTTCTTGGGACACACAGCCATAACCAAATTGGAGGCTCCCAAATCTGTTACAACACAACAATCAACAACAATACATCAATACAAATCAACTAGGGAACCAAATAGGAACACTAGCATGAGATCCCTCAAACAAGAGAGGGGGAAATGAAGAACGCTTCGGTGAGGATGTAGATCGGTGTCTTCTCCTTCGAATCTCCAAAGATCAAGAGCTTTGGTTGGGGGAGGAAGGAGATCTTGCAAATCTTGAGTTTCTTGAGGTGGCTCTAATGGAGGTCGCTTGGCAGATTTCTTGTGTAATGATTGAGCAAGCAACCAAGGTAGAAGAAGGGGTTATTTATACCTCCCCTCAAAATTGAGCCGTTGCAGCTTCCGGGGGCCGGATGTTACCTAAGTAAAGCGGATAATCCGCCCCGGATAATCGACCTTCGAGGACAAAGCGTGACTTTATCCAGGCCAAATATCCGGCCCTATGCCAGACTTGTTTTCTTCCGTCCTTAGCCAAATTCGAGGGGGCCGGATATTCCCAAAATATCCGCCCGAATATTCCGGCCCTGGTACAATACGGGACAATATCGGGCAAAAATCCGCCCTATCTTTATTTGTTTTCCTCATTTGACTTAGCCGAAATCTGGGGGCCGGATATTTCAACAATATCCGGCCCGGATTATCCGGCCTGCCCAACTTTTTCTGAATTCTTTTGACAGACCGACCATATCCAACACACGTGAATATAAATCTATGTAATCCCTGTACCACTTAAACAAATATTAGTGTATCACATATAGACATCAAACACACAAAACATAATGTGAGAGATGTCCTTTGCGACGGAAGCGCAGCGGCAACAGCAAGTAGAGGAGGCAGCGGCGCATAGAGGGCTCGGGTGCGCTGCAGCGGTTCGATCGGCGGAGAAGACGAGTGTGCCGCGGCCGTTCGTGCCCGCGTGTATAAAAAGGGACCCCCACCTTTAGTCGCGGTTGGCCACACCAACCGCGACTAAAGGGTTTTTCGCCGGGTTTTTCGTTTCCCGCGCAAAGACCTTTGGTCGCGGTTGGCGAGGCCAACCGCGACTAAAGGTATTTTTCGAAATACTTTCGTTTTAAAATCTTAAAAATACATATAATATACGAATAAATTCAGAAAATAAAACTAATTCAATTCAAAATGTTAAAAATACATATAATATATCAATAAATACAGAAAAATAAAACTAATTCAATTCAAAATGTTAAAAATACAAATAATATATCGAAAAATTCAGAAAAATAAAACTAATTCAATTCAAAATGTTAAAAATACAAATAATATATCAAAAAATTTAGAAAAATAAAACTAATTAAATTCAAAATGTTAAAAATACAAATAATATATCAAAAAATTTAGAAAATAAAACTAATTCAATTCAAAATGTTAAAAATACAAATAGTATATCAAAAAATTCAGAAAAATAAAACTAATTCAATTCAAAATGTTAAAAATACAAATAGTATATCAAAAAATTCAGAAAAATAAAACTAATTCATTTCAAAATCTTTCCGCATTCCTCTTCCCACCAGTTCTTCCCACCAGTTCTTCCAGTAGCCTCTGTCTTAGAAGATTTCTTCCTGTCTTCCGCCTCTTTCTTCCAACTTTTATTCCCGCCACTTTCTTCCGCCTCTTTCTTCCGCCCTTTCTTCCCATTTCTTCCGCCTCTTTCTTCCCGCCTCTTTCTTCCGCCTCCTGTCTTCCCGCTCCCATTTTTCCGCCATTTCTCACTACATATATGTAGGCCAGCATTATCACATCTCTACAATCTCTCATCCCTCTCTCATGGCTTCCCCACCCACTCTAACCTACCAGCAGGTGGAGGAGCTTTGTGCCTCGAACTACCCTTGCAGGACTCCGCGTCCTTGTTTGGAGCCTAAGCGCGGCGTGCCGGTCCCTCGTCCTCGTGCTTTATGGCGGCCATCACGAACCACTACTACCTCGAACTCACGCCGGGCAGCGGATGAATCCCTGCATCCCGATAACCAACATACTTGGGACGCCTTCTTCATCAATCGGCGTGAAGGGCGCTCAGTGAGAGGACGGCCTGCCTCCTGGGAACTTCCACGAGGCCGGCCGTCGGCTATGGTGGTACGGCCGGACTCTGCGGCGTCATGGACTACATCACGGCCCGATATCCCCGCTGCGCTACCCTCGATTCGAGCCAGCGGCAGAACGGACAACCGGACAGCCGCGGCGGCAACTTAGAAGCGACGACTACCGGTACAACGGCGGCGGCTATAAAGACTGAGTATGCATATTATACGCTAGGCAGGAGTATGTTGAATCACTCAAATTTCATGTATCATCAGTGCTATCTCGAGTCAATTGAATCATTCGAAAATGGACACCAAACACATCACGGGTAATATAATTCACATGATCCATTCAACAAAGTTTGGTACAATAAATTATTACACATCATTTCTTTCCTTGTGTCCCTGCTTGCTTACGATTGTGCCGTATCCATGGAGCATCAAAGCGGACACCACTGTTTTGGTTGGTGCTCTTTTTATCTTGGGCGATCGTGTAAAATGTATTCCCATTTATCTCGTACCCTTGGAAAGTCGCTATAGTCGAAGATGGTGTCTGGCCAACATGTACCTGATCTACAACATGATCGTCATTCATTAAATGTTTTCTCAACCAACTGCGAAAGTCTCCATGTGGGCCTTCTAATCCAGGATTCAGGCTTCCCGGGTTGTCCGAGCGTAAAATATTCTTGTGTTTCTCAAAGTACGGAGCCACTGGCTGGAATTGTCGACGTGTGGTGTGTCAAAGAAATGGCCGTCCATACATATCGTTGATTTCCTTCCGATCGTGCCTTTTCCACTTAGTCCCCCTCGTGCGCGATCGAGGAAGACCAATCGGCTTAAGGTCAGGAACAAAGTCAACACAAAACTCAATTACCTCCTCATTTCCATAGCCCTTGGCGATGCTTCCTTCTGGCCTAGCACGGTTACGAACATATTTCTTTAATATTCCCATGAACCTCTCGAAGGGGAACATATTGTGTAGAAATACAGGACCGAGAATGGAAATCTCATCGACTAGGTGAACCAGGAGGTGCGTCATAATATTGAAGAAGGATGGCGGGAACACCAACTTAAACGGACAAGACATTGGATCACATCGTTCACAAGTGGTAGAACTTACGGATTGATTACCTTGAGAGATTGCATTGAGGAATGCACATAGCTTCACAATGGCTACTCGAACATTTTCCGGAGCCCCCTCAAAGCAATCGAAAGCAATTGCGTCATAATCACGTGGCAGTCGTGAGACTTCAGGTTTTGGAACTTTTTCTCCGCCATGTTTATTATTCCCTTTATATTGGACGAGAATCCAGACGGGACCTTCATACTGCTCAGGCATTCAAAAAGATGACCTTCTCTTCTTTGGTCGGAGCGTAGCTGGCACGACCTTGAAACCGTTCGGATGCCGGTCATCGGTCTTTCAAACGTTGTTGGTCTGCCGTGCTTCCTTTGTATCATTTGTCTTCCCATACACGCCCAAGAAGCTTAGGAGGTTCACGCAAATATTCTTCGTAACGTGCATCACGTCGATTGCGGAGCGGACTTCTAGGACTTTCCAATATTCTAGCTCCCAGGAATATAGATTTCTTCTTCCACATGGCTGTGTTCGTCAGCTCCCTTCGGAACTGATTGTCCGCCAGGACCCTTTCCAAAGATGACTTTCAAATCCTTGACCATATCAAATACCTCGTGTGCTCCAGGCTTCGGCCGGTGATCTGCCTTGCCGTTGTAATGCTTGCCTTTCTTTCTTACTGGATGAATTTTGGGAAGAAATCGACGATGCCCAAGGTACACGTTCTTCTTACAATTTGGCAAATGTACACTTTCAGTCTCATGGCAGTGCGTGCATGCATTGTATCCCTTATTGTGGTCCCGAAAGGTTACTAAGAGCAGGCCAATCGTTGATGGTTACAAAAAGCTTTCGTAGGTCAAATTCCTCTTCTTTGTGCTCATCCCACACACGGACACCAGGTCTGCCCCACATCCGTAAAGTTCATCAACTAATGACCTTAGGTATACATCGATGTCGTTGCGGGTTGCTTCGGACCTTGGATGAGCACTGGTATATGAACTTCCGCTTCATGCACAACCAAGGAGGAAGGTTGTAGATGCATAGAGTCACGGGCCAGGTGCTATGGGTTGGAGCTCTGCTCGCCAAAAGGATTCATGCCATCCGTACTTAGACCAAATCTTATGTTCCTTGCGTCAGCTGCAAAATCTTTGAACTCTCTGTCGATCTTTCTCCATTGCGTTCCATCTGCGGGGTGTCTCAACTCCCCGTCCGGGATCCTCTTTGTGCCATCGCAACAACTTGGCATGCTCTTTGTTCCTGAACAGACGTTTCAACCGTGGTATTATAGGAGCATACCACATCACCTTGGGAACCCTCTTCCTGGGTTCTGGCCCTCAACATCGTCTTGGGTCATCTCCTGATCTTATAACGCAATGCAGGTGCATACTGGGCATTCATTCAAATTCTCGTATTCACGCGGTAGAGGATGCGTCGTTGATGCATGCATGTATCTTGAACCTCTAAACCTAGAGGGAGACAACCTTCTTTGCTTCGTCTTGGGAACGCTCATTATTCTTTGGAAATATATTCTTCAATATTTTTAGCAAGTTTTCAAATCGTGAGCTACACCTTTGTGCCTTCCATTTCAGCAAATCAGTGTGCAGCCCACTTTTAGACCATATCGCATCCGGGCAGGCGCCTTTACGCGATCCTCTAACATGCGATCCAAATTCTCCCTCTCCTTTTCAGTTTCGCACGTCTCCGTGCATCAGCAATGGTCCGACCAAGATCATCAACGGGATCATCACGTGCCTCTTCTTCACCTTCCCCTTCACCTTCCCCTTCACCTTCAGCATCCTCCATGAAAGTATCACCGAAATGAGCAAGATAGCTTTCATCGATGAAATCATCCCCTTCTTCATCTTCTTCCATTATAACCCCTCTTTCTCCATGCTTGGTCCAACAATTATAGCTTGGCATGAAACCGTGCCGAAGCAGGTGTATGTGAACATCTCTTTAGGAAGAGTAACCCTGATTCTTACGGTTAACACATGGACAGATAACAAAACCCCCTGCTTGTTCGCATTAGCCACTGAGGAAATCTTTCAAACTGTAGTGAACTCGCCAAAGAGTCGGTTACCGTACATCCATTGCCGATTCATCTGCATTATTATAATATAAAATATATAATTAACCATCATGCATTTGTTAAACTAACTAGCTACAAACAATATAAATTAAACAATGAACTACACACATGCATATTTTATCAATGACACATCAAAGGTTCAAGTTGCTAACCGCGATCGAGAGGAAAAAATAAATGAGAAAGCTCAAGTGTGGCTCCAACACTTCATATCATGTTTGTTTCATGCTCTTGGGGCATTTCATCAAACACCTTATGTGCATAAGAGGAACCCAAAGCAAACCTAACACCCACTTGTGAAGTTTGTGAAGAGAATGGCTCCAAATGGCTAAGTGTTGGCTGCTGGATGGGTATATATAGGGAGGGCTTTAGTCGCGGTTGGCACAGCCAGCCGCGACTAAATACCGGCTCTAGTCGCGGTTGGCTGGTCAGCCGCGACTAACTCATCGGCTACCCGAGCGCCCTGGGCCCAGGCCTTTGGTCGCGGTTCGCCTCCCGAACCGCGACTAAAGGTCCCATTAGTCGCGGTTCCTTTAGCTTCGCGACTTATGGTGCTGGACAGAAGCCTGTTTTTCTACCAGTGAGGCCTTCCTCATACGGCACCGCAACTCTTCGTGCCATGGTGTGGTGACTGATTATGCCACCGTCGACAAGGAGGCTCTCCACATCTCCGGTCGCAGGTCTGTACACATAAAGTTGGTGGGCATCCGAATCATCTTGTGGGATATCATGGGGCTCCGGTCTGAGCAAAATGTTTTTGCCATGGAAAACACTTCGGAGCCCCCGGGGGATTGCGCGCGTCGCTTCCTCCGGCTTGTACGGTTGACGCGTGTCCCTCCATGCGTATGAAGGCAGCAACAGCCCACGACGACCTTATCTTTCCTGGTGGGTTCTCATCCACGTCCTCTTCTTCCATTGCTTTCTCCTTCCTCCCTCCCGTCTACACCTCCTCCTCACCACCGCAGTTCAGCTCCACCTCCTGGAGTTAGCCTGCTTCGCCGCCCGTCTCCCGGTCGGAGCTCGCCCGCATCCTCGCCAGGTCGCTGCTGCCTCTCCCACACTCCGCGCATGCGTGCTCCATGCCGGGGTTCACTAGGCCTCGTGCATAGCTTGTGGACGTGGTCGCCTCCATGGAATCTGCTGCAGAAGTTGGCGCAGTCGTGGGCGCTGCTGCCATGGTGGACCAGGAGCAGCCAACCTTGCTACATGGGGTGGCCGGACTTGCTGTCAGCGGCCACTGGCTTTGCTACAACCGCACGGAGGCGCTGCTGCCTGCGGGCAGCCGGCGTTGCTACAACCGCGTGCCGGCGTTGCTGCCTGCGAGCAGTGGCGTTGCTACGATGGCCCGACGGCGTTGCTGCCAGTCTCGCTGGCTTGGTGGCGTTGCTACCATCGGCCGCCGGCGTTTGCTACAATGGCCCGGCGGTGTTGCTGCCGGAGCTCCCCGGCGTTGCTACCAAGGCACGGCGCAACTGCTCCGAAGGTGCATCGACCCTGCTACAATGGAGCACCGGGCGTTGCTGCGCCACCATGCTGATGCTGCTGCTGCATCGACGATGCACTCATGCACTTACGCTTCTTCGGCAGCGGCCGCGGTAGACGGAGGAGCAAAAGTAACTAGCGAGCACGGATTTTTTTCGAAATGGACAAGGGAGCACGGATGGGAAAGGTGGAGCGGTGAGGAGGGCTGCAACATCAAGGACGCCACAACGTGCTTCTCCGGCGACGCGGGCGACGCCACGACATGCTTCTCCGGCGACGCGGGCGACGCCATGGCGGGCTTCTCCGGCGATGCCACGACATGCTTCTCCGGCGACGCCATGGCGGGCTTCTCCGGCGACGCCACAATGGAACGGCGGGCGGCGGCGGTGCTGCCTATGCGGGCGATGGAAATATCGGGAGGATGACGCCTCGTGGGTGCTTTTTGTTTTATTCTTTTTTTCTTTCTGGAACGTTGACCCAGGCCCGGGCGGACTAGTGGGCGGTTCGATCGCGTCAATCGTGCGGTTGTCGACCCAGGGGATCGGGGGATCAAATCCCCCGGGGACGCTCAGCACGCCCGTCAGCAATGTCAAGCGGGAAGACCCGGTAGGAGCATATCAACCGCCTGCCAGCCAGTGGTGCCCTGTCCAGATCTATGCGGCAATGGATACCCCAACTGCCCGCCCGGTGGTCGTGCAGCACCCAAATGTCGAACACGCGCTTGTAACTATCGGTATTGTTGAAGAGGCATAGGCGCCGGTCGAGCTCCGTTATCTCACAGGGGTACAATCGCCGCACTGCTGGCGGCGGCGGCAGGATGTCGAACACCTCGTCCCTGATCGAGAAGGATATGATGACCCTTTCTCCGTAGCTATTCCTGTCCGGCTGGGCACCCCAGTACAGGTATCCGTGTGCGAATAAGCTCTGGTCGCTGCAAAAATCCGTAGCAAATCCCGGCGGCATCACCTTGTCGGGTGCACCGGCAGGCGGCCGCCAGTGTTTGGTGGTGGAGTTGAGCACGTAGACCTCGCACGCCGGAGGGAGCGCACCGCGGCAGTAGAGGCGCACCACCTTGTGCTTCTGGATGCTTGCGTCGTAGCCAATCCCCAACCTGTCATGGTTAAGCGGCCACAAACCGAACGCATCCTGGCCCTTGGGGAGCGCGGTCATCTGGCCGGTGGACGGATTGCAGACGTAGTAGTTCGCCAGTCTGACAGCAGAGCCCGGCCCGTTGTAGTAGTTTTCGTGTAACTGCATTAGGACGACGAGGCCGCGGCACTGGCGTGTGACGACGGCAATGCGGCGGAGACGATCGTCGTCGCGGCGGACGGCGACCAAGGGGCGGCTGGGCGACCAAGTGTGCGCGGTCATCGAGTGGTAGTCGGGGAGGAAGAAGAGGCTGCGGGAGCGGGAGCCGTCTCGTCGGTTGGCGAGGCGGAGGTGGCGATCGGTGAAACTCCGGGAGGAGAGCGCGGCGGCCCAGGCGCGGGAGAGGCAGCGGCAGCGCTGCGCCGAGCTGGCCGGCATACGCGCGAAGATGTCCTCGATCAGCTCGTCCGGGAGGAAGAAGGACGGTTGATCCGCCGCCTCCTTGCACGGAGGAGCCATGGGAGCCCCGCGCCCCGAGCTTAACGACAACGAGGAGCCAAGGAGTGGACGGGAGTACGGGACACGACGTTGGCGGCGGCGGCGGCTACCCTTATTCACCTAGGGCTGCTCTAGTTGAAGCAAGTATTAATGGGCTATAATCGGTCCGGCCCATAAACAGGTACTGCTTTTTCTCTTTCTTTTCTCAATGAGTATTACTTTTATATAAAAATCTAGAAATTTATATGTACGTAATATTTATATATCAGAATATATAATCAGGAACATAGATGATTTTTTAGAACATGTGATTTTTTTCGAATACGTGAACATACTCTTTTCCACATCCATGAATATTTTTCTCAACCAAGGTGAACATGTTTTGGAATCCCTAAGAGGTCGTTTGGTATCCATCATTTGGGCGTGGAATCCTGGAATTCATTTTGGAATTCCATAGGTGGGTTGTTTGGTTGCCACAGAATTGGGTTGTCATTTCATTTAGGAAATCCAGCATAATGACGCCATGGGTAAACACAATTCCAAGCTGAGACCTGTCATTTGCGTTTCTCTATAGAAGCCATTTACAAATTCAATATTGAATTCTGCTGTCATTTGCAATTCCTGTGGCAACCAAACAAGTGTCAATTTCTGGAATTACAATATAAATAAAATAAATACATGTATTCATTTCAAAATGCTACAAACGAAATGAAAGTCTGGCTTCCAAACGACTTCTAAATGTATTTCTTTTGAACATATTAACATTTTAATAATGAAAATATTTATTTTTGAATAATGAAGATATTTTGAATATGTATTCTTTTTTCATGAAAAAAGAAAAATTAAAACATGAACATTTTATAAAACATGAAGATTTTTTAAAAAATATATAGAAGAAATAGAAAAAATGAAAATGAAAACATAAAAAGGGAAAATGAAAAAGAAAACAGAAAAAATGTGAACATATTTTAGAATCCCTATATGTGTTTCTTCTGGGCATATTAACATTCTTAGAACACATGTGTACATATATATTTTTTGAACAAATGCATATTTTTTAAAGTATGATTCCTTTTTCATGAAAAATTAAACTTTTTTGTAAATATGAATATTTTTTCGCAAACATGAATATTTGTTAATGGAAGTGCACCTAAAACACCACAACATGGACACCATGGCACTAAGGGCATCTCCAACGATGCGACCCAAACGGACGCGCTAGACCATTCGTTTTGGGTCGTTTGGGTGACCGCGCGGACAAGCGGACGGAGCCCCGCGTCCGCGTATCCGTTTGGGTTGCGCGCTGCGTCCAATGCGGAAGATTTGGATCGCGGTGCCGTATAGTACCTATTTGCCTCTAAATTCACTATAAAAGCATAATAAATTATAAAAATATAAAAATAAGTTCAAATGCTCAAGATTTATTACATAAGTTTATTGTCCACTTATTCAATGACAAAGTATTATTCAAATAAAATGTAAAAATGATACAAATGCTCCAGGCTTCGGGATTTCCTTCATCATTATTGTTTGCAGCATTGTTGCCAACATGCTGCCACATGTGCTCGATCAAATCAACCTGGAGCTGGTTGTGTACAGCTAGATCCCGAATTTCATGGTGCACATGGAGGATATCCTGGAATAATGCCGGATCACCTTGAGGAGTAACCAACTCTCCCTGGCTATCCCACTCATTATCAAACAGTGAATCATCCCACTCTACCTCAACAATTATGTTATGCATGATTACACAAGCGGTCATCACCTCCCACATAGTTTGCACACTCCAGGCTCTGGCAGGTTGTTTGACTATAGCCCAACGAGCTTGGAGGATGCCAAACGCCCGCTCGACATCTTTCCGGGCTGCCTCCTGCTATTTGGCAAACCTTGCCTCCTGCTCTGAGTTGGGTTTTAGGATTGTCTTCACGAGTAGCCCAATGTGGATTGATACCATCAGCGTAGTACCCCTTGTAGTGGTGGCCATTGATCTCAAAATCCACATCGGGGACGACCGTACGCTAGCCTATCAAATACCGGAGAGCGCTGCGACTGTTTGATGTCATTGTGTGAGCCAACCATTACGAAGAATGAGTGCCAAATCCATGTGTCATGTGAAACAGCAGCTTCAAGATGATTGTGCATCCCCTCGAATGGCCGATGTATGCCCTGCCAACCAAAGGGTCGGTTCTTCCACTCCCGGTGCATGCGATCTATGATGCCATCCAGGGAAACCCCACAGCGTTGATTGACAACGGGCAGTTGTGTCCTCTGCATTAGGTTGTCGGAGATATTGTTCTCCGAACGACCCGATCACTGCTATGCAGAACTTGTACATCGCTTCCAAGCAGGTCGACTCACTCATCGCTGCCGTGCATTTCTGGTACGAAGAGAGGCCTACCTTGCCAATTGCATCCACTTTCGCGCAGAAGTAGTAGTCGTAGAGCGCGTCATCCATTATCCAGCGGAACAACGGTCTGGACATCCAAAAACGACGGCGAAACATGGCCGGCGTGAACAATGCCTTGGGTTGGAAGTAGTCGGTGAAGAGCTGATCGTGGCCGCATTCTCTTTTGCGGTCCAAGGTGGCCGCGCCCCGGCAAGGACCCCAGTACACGGGGATCTGCGAGACAATGTGCTCGTGGATGATCAGCGCCCTCCGTGCAAAGTCGTCGTCGGACTCCTCGTCGACGACGTGTCGATGAAGTTCTTGAAGAAGTAGTCGTCATCGCTGTCCACCATGATCTACAGATGAAATGGGACAAATTTTAGATCGCCCATTTCATCGAACACCTCGCTGACGGAGCTATCCAATGCGTCCGTAGGGACCTGCAGGCAATCGCCGTTCCCGACCGACTTGCGTGCGGAAACACGGTGCACGAGAGCTCACCTCTGTGGCAAATGAAAATGACGGGAGAGTCTCGTGATGAGAGGACAACGGCGTCGGCGACAACGTCCTCGGCTATGCTACGACCTGCGAAGCAGCCGGGCTGCGACCTATGCTTCCGCGCGCTTGCCGCGTATCGGCGACGGTGGCCGCGTCGACACCGCTCCCAAATGCCGATCCTTGGGTGGCGGCGGAGCGTGGAAGATGTGTGCGAGGGGCTGTGTTTTGGAGAAGCAGAACAAGCGGGCCGAGGATGGACAAGGGGAGGGCGAGCGGCCAGCGATCGGCGTCGCGCCAAACTTCGTCCATTTGGCCGGTTTGGAGTCGTCCCGGACACCGCTGACCATTCATTTTGGGATGAGTCCGCGCGTTGGACCGCGTTTTTGTCCGGTTAGACCCATCCGGACGCGCTGGCGCGGGATGGATCGTCGCGTTGCCATGAAAGAGTACATGATGATGAACAGGGGTGCAGCCAGAACAGCATGGAACGGTGGTGGTGCTATGCTTACGAAATCACATGCATATCTTTGGCGAGACATGGATCAAAAGGTCGTGATTTAAGGAAGGACGTTGCCGTTGAGGTAAGAAAATGGTCAATTAATGGATGATAGTGGAGATATACAGATTAGTTTGGCGATTCTGAAAGCTTGAAGATACACCCTTGGTTGTGCCAACGCCATGAGCGGTCATGAAGCCTAGGCACACCATGTTAATTTGTTCCTTGTATGACTATCAATGTAGCTGCTTTAATGATTACACGTGTGCACGCAGTTTTGGTACCGCGGTTCAAATTAAAATTATGGAAGAACATTTCTTTGGTATTTATAGATCTATGATTTGTTATTATATCTTTGGCTGACTTCAAAAAAAGAAAAAGATTGTATTTTGAAAGATGAAAGAGTTTGATGACCTCAAAAATTTGCCAATGTCTTTTAGACTTTTTTTTGTAATCGTTAAAGACAGCTCGTATATATCTCTACCATGTATTATTTATTACTATATGAATATATGTGATATTGATTGTGAAAAAAACAATGTAGTTGCCAATCTTCTTTTAGTAAGGCGTTAGAATCGTTAGATTGCAAAGAAAGATACAAATACTTGGATCCACACGTACAACAAGCATGGGCGGACGTAGCGGGGGGGCCGGGGGGGCCGTGGCCCACCCAGAAATCTGGGAAAAAAAACGTGTACCCCCAATCTTTGGCCCATCTTTGTGAGCAAAAACGCATCACGCGTGAGTGGACGAGCGCGCAGCGACGGAGGCACGGAGCCAGTCGTCGACTCCGCCCTCCGCTCTCCGGCCATCCGACGATGGCTCCTCGGCTGCCCCTTGCACCGCCCCCAATTTGCTCGCTGGCCCGCCTCGGCCCTCCGCCGGTCCGCTGCAACTCGCCGGCAGCAGCACCCCGGCGCCCGGCTGGCGTCCTCTCCTCTGCTTAGATCTCGCCGGGCCAGCCGCTCGCCGCCGTACGTCCGCAGGCCCGCAGTTCCAGCTCCAGAAGGGCAGCAGCCAGCGGGTACTCTGTCCATTCCATGGACAGGCGATTTGCACTTTTGTAGACTTGTAGTGATGCGCAAGGCTGGTCTCCTGAAAGAAGCTATCTGAACAACACAAAGGCCCAACTTCACTTGCTAGTCACTAACCTTCTCCAAGGGAAATAGGGCAAAAATTGATGGGGTTGAGGGAAATGAGATGGTGGTTACCGTTCATGGTCGGCAATCATGGTTGCACCATCCTTGGTCTGGCCTCTGCCGCCGGCGATCCCAACCCAACTCCTCTTTCTGGAATCCCATGTATCTCTTCCGCTCAACAAGGGGAACAAGGAACCACTCCTTTGGTTGATCGATCGATAGATCAGGATTTGTCCTGCCAGTCTAAGTAATATGTGGCAAGTTATAGAAATCTGAAGTAAAGTATGGCAAATAGAAAAATCTCCTGAATATATGAAAAAAGATGATAGGTTTAAATGAGTAAATTATCTTGATAAGCTCTCCATTATGCTTGTTGAAAAAAAAAATGTTACTTATGATTTAGTTTACATGCTTCTCAAACTGATATTGCTCCTACCGGTTGCAAAACAAGTTGAGAAATAGTATCGGTGGTAAGCTCTTGAACCATTAGTTAGTGATATTTATCGAACGAGGGGTGTTCATTAATGTAAGTGACGATGTCATAGTTCAAACTTTAATACCAATGCGATAACGTAGATTCAAAAGATGATGTATTTTTTCTATGTATGCTAGTATATTCTATCATGTAAGACTTTTTTTTATGTTTTGTGCCATTTGTATTGTATAATCGTGCACATTTCGCATATGTATTGAACTTTAGTGTTGACAATCAATTTGTTTTATATATTTTTATTTGGCAAACTCAAAATTGAGGGGGTGCAAAAAAAAAATTTGGAGGTGTGCCCCCCTCGAATTTCTTCCTGCGTCCGCCACTGACAACAAGCGAGGAAAAAGCTCTAAAAACCAAAGGTGTACTACTCACAAAAAAACCCACAAATTTCTACCTATCCGCCTCTTCTACATGGGGTTGACCACAAGCATGAAGGGACTACTAATGAAAGAGAAAACCAAGAACGAAAACTTGATTACATTGCAGATAAGTCCACCATCTAGCTTAATTCGCAAAAAAAAAAAGTCCACCATCTAGCCCCAACACCACAAGTTTACAACTCAGGTCCACGGCATGGTTTAGTACAAGACAAAACTACTAGTAATACCAACTGCCCAGAGCATGATTGAGTCGACTAACAAAGAGATTAAATTTTCCCTGGCGTTTCCTTGCTTGCGTTAACGAATAGCATTTTATTGGCACAAAAGGCAAGGCCAAAGAGAGCGAGCGAAGGTAATATCACTTTTTTTCTGTAGCTTGTCCCTGCAGGTTCATACATATCATAATAGCAGGAATAAATAACAGCCCCAGATCAATGAATGTTTGCATGTGTGAATGTATATCCAGGACAATGTTGTTAGATGTATATATTTGTATATTGTAGTTTCCCCATATGTTAGGGGGCTTCCTGCATATTTCCACCTGTACCTTTGGCCCCCTGCTAATACAACAAGCATATTTTCCTAACATGGTATCAGAGCAAATTTTGGTCCTATTTTTCTAGTCTTGGCTTGTTCACCCGCGCCGGCCATCTCTTCCCCGCCGCCGGCCGTCTCTCGGCCGGCCGCCTTTGCCATCTCCCGCCGGTCGCCACCCTCTCCTCCGCCCTGCCCCGATCTGATCGCGCGTGGCTGTCCGCGTCTCCCGCCCGCTCCGCGCTACCTTGCGGCCCGCGCTCCTCTTGGCGATCTTGGCAGACGTCCTCGGCTCCGCTCCGCTCGAGCTACGCTCGATCTCTGCCGCCCAGCGCCCTCATCGATCCTGCCGCCGCCGAGTCCCTCCATCCGCGGTGCGGCACTGGAAGGTCGATTCGCCGCGCCGGATCGATTCCGCCCGGCCTCGCCGTCTAGCTTCTCCCTGTGCCCGAGCCGATCAATCTCCCGACTCCCAGCTCAATCGGCCCGTGCGTGACTGCGTGGCCCAGCTCCCTGCTCCCTGGCTCAGTTCCCTGCTCCCTGCTCGATCTCCCTCGCTCCGTGCTGAATTTTTCTTGCGCGTGGCCGTGACTTCCAGCTGTCCCGTGCTCCAGTTGACTTGATCCAAAAAAAAAAAAAAAAAGAGCTATGTCTTCCGCCGATCCCGCCCCTTCTTTGGGCCCACCTTCGGTACTTGGTATTTGTCCGCTGCCTCCGTGTATGACGGCTAGTCCTTCTTCGTCGCCGTTTGCGGCCTCTTCATGCGACTCTGCCCGCGCGCCCGACGTCTACGTCGGCCCGCCGCTCTACATCGACTGCGGCCTCTTCCTGCGGTTATGGCGCGCTTCGTCAACTCCGTCTGCGTCGGCCTGCCGCTCTACCCGACTTTCGCGGCCTCTTCACGTGGTTATGACCGCGCTTTGCCGAATCTGTCTTCATCGGCATGTTGCTCTCCGCCGTCCCCTTTGGTGGCCTCTGTGTGTGTGTGTGGCTGATAGCTCCTCGTCGGCACCTGATTGTACATCGACCTCTCCAGGCGCGCCCCTCTCTGCGCATGAGATAGCAGCTTCACTTTGCTTGATGTTTGGGATTCCAGTTTACGTCGGCAGCCTCGCGGTCCGAGTCTCCGCCCTCGTCATTGCACCTTTGTGGCAAGGTTGGCCACACCTCCACCTGTTGGACGCGGGATCCCAGTTTACGTCAGCACTTCGGGATCGTCGGCGGGCGCTCTTCGAGGATCTTGCCGGTTGCACTCTACGATCGGGACATTCTCGGGGGTCTTCGTGGTCACCTCGCCTACGAGACTCTTCCTCGCCGGGCGGCCAGGTTTCGTAGTGGCTCTTGCTCTTCTTGCGACCACCGGTTTCTACGCATGCGTCCCCGTGGTATCTGGATTCGGAGCTTCCTTTCATATGACCTCTGAGTCTTCTATGTCTGCTCTTCGGTCTCTTATTTCTCATGTCCGTGTTGTCACGGCCGATGGTACCTCTATTCCTGTTTCTAGTAGAGCATCCTTTCTACTCCCTCTTTCTCTGTCCCCGATGTTTCTCATGTTCCTCGCCTTCAGATGAACCTTTTCTCTGCTAGCCAGCTCACCGATTCTGGTTGTCGCGTCATTCTTGATGCTTGAGTCTTGTGCGGTTCGGATCGTCGCACACATGCCCTGGTTGGAGCGGGCCCTCGAGCCGTCAGTCTCCGGGGCTTTGGGAGTTAGACTGGCTTCGTGTTCCTTCCGCTGCCACTCCATCTGCCTGATTCCTCCTCCGGTTGTTGCCTCTGTCACCGGCTCTTTTCAGCAGTGGCATCATCGTCTTGGTCACCTTTGTGACTCTCTTTGTCGTCTTTGGTTCATCGTGGCCTTATGGGTTCTGTCTCTGGAGATGGGTCGTTACACTGTCGGGGCTGTAGGTTAGGCCAAGCAGTTAGGTTTCCTTATCCTACTAGTGTGTCTGTCTCTCGGTGACCGTTCGATTTAGTCCATTCAGATGTTTGGGGTCGGCTCCCTTCGCCCGAAAGGGGGCCATCGATACTATATCTTATTCATTGATGATTTTCACGGTACACCTGGGTGTTTTTTATGCACTCTCGCAGTGAGGTGCTCTCTATTTATCAGCGTTTTGCGGCCATGGTCCGCACTCAGTATTCCTCCCCCATTCGCGTGTTAGTGCTGATTCTGCTGGTGAGTATATCTCCCGACCTTCGTGGTGTCCTGAGGAGGGCACCTCGCTCAGTTTTCTTGTCCGGCGCGCATGCTCAAATGGCGTCGCTGAGCGTAAGCATCGTCATCTTCTTGAGACCACCCGTGCTATGATGATTGCTTCTTCTCTTACGCCACATTTCTGGCTGAGGTTGTCGCTACGTCGGCCCACCTCATTAACATTCAGCCTTCCGCTGCTCTACAGGGTGGCATTCCTCTCGAGCGTCTCTCTGTGTTTCTCCAGACTACTCGACTCTCCGTTCATTTGGTTGCGTCTGCTATGTCCTTCTGCCTCCTCGTAGAACGCACCAAACTAACGCTCGATCTGTTGAGTGTGTTTTCTCGGATACGTGATGAGCATAAGGGCTATCGCTGTGGGACCCGTTGGTCGTCGGATGCGCATCTCTCGTGACACGTTTGATGAGACGCGTCCCTTCTATCCTCGCCCCACCTCGGATACTTACCTGGTGGATGATATCTCTTTTCTTCTTTTCCGGATGCACCCCCTGCTGTTCCTCCTCCCCTCCCTCTCGATGATGCGCCCCCTCGGGCCCATCCTCTCGTTCGTCTAGTCCACCTAGTACTCCTCGTTCTCCGGCTTCGGATCCTTCGATGCTGTCCCTTCTTCCTCTTCTTGATGACTTGTCTTCGCGGATGAGCTTCCCCCTTCACGGCTTGTGCGTCGGCGTCGTGCTCCAGCTCGTTACTCTCCTGGTCGGTATGGTCTCTCTGTCGTTTCCGAGCGACTTCTTATCGGGATGCGGCGTCATCTGAATGGCAGCTTGCCATGGCTGAGGAGATCGCTGCGCTTGAGCGCAACGGCACTTGGGATCTTGTTTCTCCCCTTCGGTGTTCGTCCTATCACGTGTAAGTGGGTCTATAAAATTAAGACTCGCTCTGATGGATCTCTTGAGCGCTATAAAGCGCGTCTTGTGGCTCGTGGCTTTCGGCAGGAGCACGGGCGTGACTATGATGAGACTTTTGCCCTGTGGCTCATATGACTGCTGTGCGTACTCCTTCTTGCTGTTGCTTATGTTCGCGGCCGTGTCTCAGCTTGATGTTCAGAATGCTTTTCTTAATGGCGAGTTGAGTGAGGAGGTTTACATGCAGCCTCCTCCTGGGTATTCTGTTCCTGATGGCATGATTTGTCGTCTTCGGCGTTCTCTCTATGGTCTCAAACAGGCCCTCGTGCCTGGTTTGGAGCTTCTCTGTGGTGACTGCTGCTGGTTTCTCTCCTAGTCTTCATGATCCAGCACTTTTCGTTCACACTTCTCCTCGTGGGCGTACTCTTCTTCTTCTCTATGTTGATGATATGATCATGCTGGTGATGATCTGAGTATATTGCCTTCGTCAAGGCTCGTCTTCGTGATCAGTTTCTTATGACTGATCTTGGTCCTCTTCGCTATTTTCTTGGCATTGAGGTTTCTTCCACTTCTGATTTCTATCTCTCAGAAAAGTACATTCAGGATCTTCTTGCTCGTCTGCTCTTGAGGATGAGCGCACGGTCGATACTCCTATGGAGCTTAATGTTAAGCTTCGTCCTACGATGGTGATCCTCTTCCTGATCCCACCCGTTATCGCCATCTTGTTGGAGTCTTGTTTATCTTGCTATCACTCGTCCTGATATTTCTTATCCAGTTCATATTCTGAGTCAGTTTGTCTCAGCTCCTACCACTGTTCACTATAGTCATCTCCTCCGTGTTCTTCGTTACCCGTGGCACGATCACTCGTCACTTTTCTTTCCCGTTCAGCTCTCTCCAGCTCCGGTGCTATTCGGATGCTACGTGGGCGAGTGATCCTACGGATCGTCGTTCACTTTCGCTTCTTTGTGTTTCTTGGTGGTTCGCTTGTTGCTTGGAAGACGAAGAAACAGGTGCGGTTTCCGTTCGAGTGTTGAGGCTGAGTTGCGGGCTATGGCTTTGTTGATTGCTGAGGTGACTTGGTTACGGTGGTTGCTTGCAGATTTTGGGGTCTCTGTTACGACACCCACTCCACTTTTGTCTGGCAGTACAGGTGCTATCAGTATTGCACGTGATCCGGTTAAGCATGAGCTGACCAAGCATATTGGTGTTGATGCTTTTTACACACGTGCTCAGGTACAGGATGATGTTGTTGCGGTTCATTATGTGCCTTCAGATTTGTAGTTGGCGGATTTCTTTACGAAGGCACGGACTCGAGCGCAGCATGATTTCTTACTCTCCAAACTCAGTGTTGTGGATCCACCATGAGTTTGAGGGGGTGTTAGATGTATATATTTGTATATTGTAGTTTCCCCATATGTTAGGGGGCTTCCTGCATATTTCCACCTGTGCATGTACTATATATTGTGGCCTTTGGCCCCCTGCTAATACAACAAGCATATTTTCCTAACAAATGTATTGTTTGCTTACCATGCTTCATTATCCCTCCTTTGTTGTAACATTGCTTTAATGTCTTCATGCGCTCCATGCAAGATCCGGCTACGCTCATCCACTAGCATCTTAAGGCTAGCTCGCGTCCTGATGGCTTGGCAAGTACTCTTCTCTATCTGGATATAATGTAGACAAATGAGTCCTATTATTTCTGTGCATAGACAAATACTATTCATGTAATTTTTTTTCCGCTTGCAATTTATCACCAGCCAGTTTGCTACTGTACATATTTTTTCAAATTCTTATGTGCACGATAATGGTGACATGGCCGCTGATGGATGAACGAGGGGGATGCGGATGGTATACCTTGTTAGGCTGGGTCTTCCCAACGAAATCGGAGATGGATCGCCGGAGCACGCGGCCTGCGGATCGGAGCCCCAGAGAAGCCATCTCCTTCTGCACAAGAGGATCAGATACGTAGGACGCCGACGGATCAAGAGCGACCTTGACCGGCAGCGCAGCGACGAAGGAGATCGCTTCTGTAGTTCTGTACGGCTGTACGCGCGGGTTACAAGCAAATCAGGGTTGTGTTCGGCCCAGCTTCTCAACAGGAGGCAACATAAGGTGGGCCGAAGGATCCGGCTCCTTCAAGAACACGACCCAGAGCGTATGAGTCATACCAAATTCGTACTAAATAAATCCTCCACGTAAACAAATTTGTATTCGTAGTTTCGTATTGTACCACAAAGAGGGCAAATCCTATACACCGACCAAGTCAGCCGCTACCGCGCGCCGCACACCCCCGCGCGCGGTATGGGCCGGCCTGGTCGGCCCAGTTCGCCTCTTTTTTCTGTTTTATGTTTCTCTTTCTTTCTTTTCTTTTCTTTTCCTTTTTTATTTTTCGGTTCCTTTTTGTTTCTTTTTTGTTTATTTTTATTTTTGTTCAAATTTGAAAATATTTCAAATTTAGAAAATTTCAAAGTTGAAAACTGTTCAAAATTTAAAAAAATTCAAATTTTAAAAACGTTCAAATTTTAAAACCGTTTAAATACAAAAAATGTTCAAATTTGAAATCCGTTCAAATTTGAAAAATGTTCAAATACAAAAAAGGTTCAAATTTGAAATCCGTTCAAATTTGAAAAATGTTCAAATACAAAAAATGTTCAAATTATAAAAGCGTTCAAATTTGAAATCCGTTCAAATATATAAAGCGTTCAAATTTGGAAAAATGTTCAAATTCGAAAAATGTTCATAAATAAGAATGTTAATTTTTGGAAAAAAATAAATTTTACAAATTTTTAAATTTTTTCAAATTTAAATTATATCCATATCCGAAAAATGTTCAAATTTCCAAAAAATTAAATCAAAATCTGAATTTTTTTATCGCCCTCTTCCTACCAAGCATGGCAGCAACAAGCTTGTCATCATGTTCCACAACTACTAAACAAATGTTGTGCGGCAACATGATCTCTTCTTACTGCGGGTATGTGAGCAACTTTACTACATTACTGGGTCTTATCAACAAAGGAGGGCATCTCCTTGGTATCCATGATGGCCTGGTCAAATTTATCGCGGGTATACACTACGTAGTGGTCAGTTAGAACTACAACATTGTAATGCATAAGATCTAAACGAAGTTTGACCAACCACACTATAGAGGGGCAACATTAAGTCCAGATCTATAACACCATCATAGATAACCTAGATTCAGCAAGTTTTGGGCAATATTGAGCAAAATTGAGCTATATTGAGCAGATATACAAAACACCAATAATATTTCGATCTATAGGTACATCATGCACATCAATCAGTACTAGCAAGCAGCATGCGGCCACAGATCTACCAGTTCATCTACTATTATCTAGAACATGCTCAACCATCAGAGCTAGTCGGATCTCACTGCCATCAGAGAGGAATCGATCTAGTGACGAGCTTACAGAAGATGCGGAGGATCACTTTTCGCCATTGTCCAGCAGCTACTCATCTAGATGTTGTCGCTTACCTGCTCTTCGGTGAAGCTCCTCGCCGGGACGGAGAGCTCAAATGAGGGGAAATGGTGATGCAGATTTTTGTGGTGAGCGGAGCGGTGATATAAAGGTTTGAAACGGCGGGAGGTGACGAGATTTCGCCCGCTGACTTTTCGGGGATACGTGCGAACTCGCGCCATCTACAAGCTTACACGGACGGGACGCAGCTTTTCCCTTTTTCACGAACTCAGAGTTTCGCTGGAAACGGTTGAATCGAGTGTGCCTCCGCATGCAGGCAAAAATGACCCAGTGAGCAAAGCCAATAATTTAGATGGAAACCAAATTTTCTCAGGCCGGTTTATTAACCAGTCGATGTGCATATATTGCCCTTCTACATGACCCGCAGGCGCGTGTAGCCGTAGGTGTACATATGTTTCCCTGGTCAAGCGTCACACAAACGCTTAAGACAGAGCGGCCTAGTTCTTATGGTCAGTTATGCGCGACGGTCACAGAGACAAAGCCGTCGTGTTCGTCGTCCACTACGTCCCCAACCCGAACAACGCTGACGGCCAGGCTCTCCACCGGCACAGACGTCGCCGCCGAGACAGCGTGGTACACCGATGGCCTGGAGACGAGGTTGTAAGCCTGGATTCTGTCCACTCTCGTCACCCGCACCGCTCCATCCACGGGCAGCTCGTTGCCCGTGCTCGTGCTCACAGGCACCGTCGACTTCTTGGTCCTGCCACCGCCACCACCACTCCGACGGAACATTCTCAACCTTTTCTCCTTCTACTATGTGGTCGATCTAACTAGCCAATTGGATTTAGTAGATCTTTTTGTAGCGAGAAGAGGGCTTGATTTGTTTGAGCTTGGTTTGAAGGTCATTTATAGGCTCCATAGGTAGGAGAGATGTGTGTTCTCCTGGGACTCTGAAGATGCTTTGATTCCAAACCCATGTGAGTGCCGTCATTGGATCGATCATGAGCTGCTTTAATTTGGAATAGAAGCATGGATATCATGCACGCACACGATCGTTATCCCAAATGTTCGGTCTGGGTGCTGTGCAAAGTGGCCGGGCATCTTTGGTAGAGCCCCCCATCTGGAAATAATATCGTTGCCCCCGTCGAATTCGCACCCGATGCTCCACAGTGGGGACGACGTCTCGGCCGAATCAAGCACTCTTTGCATTTGCGACGCATCTGTAGGTCCTAACCTGCATGAATGTCTAGCAGCCAGGTGATCGATTTCACTGGATCAAATATCGTTCGTATGTATAGTTTGGGAGCATTTCGACATGGTACCAAATGAATATATAGGAGAATCGAGTTTGCTAAGCAAGTGTGTTACACGTGCATGTCACGGTGGACCTCATGGTAAACAATTCGAGAGAGCTTTGCTAGAACTGGAAGAGCATGAAATAAGCATCTCGGATAATTTGGCAAAGATTCTCAAGAAAAAATATCACATGAAGATGCCTCAAGGCATCTCGGATGTAGTGGTGGTTACACGCTTACACTTGTTTGGCGGACTTGGTTTACTTTGTTCATTCAAGTGATCAAAATATGCAAGGTAAGCTTTCGTAAAACACCGAGCAACTCCGGTTCAGTAAACACTTGAGCCTCAAAGTTCTTGAAATTGAACGAGGTCACCACAAGTGTTTCAGTGTCAACATGAACATCTTCTCTTAGTGCAAGAACAATTTACCTTAATGTGACACATAGGGTATCAAATGTGGAGTTTGATCCCCAGTGAGCTGTGGGTGCAGCTTCGACATGGTACCAGATGAATATATAGGAGAATTGGTATTGTTAGCAAGTGTATTACACGTATATACAATGGTGGACCTCATAGGTAAAGAAATCGACAGAGCTTTGCTAAAACTGGAAGAGCATGTAATAAGAATCTCGAATAATTTGGCTAGATTCTCAAGGAATATTTATTTATTCATTGCTTAGATGGTGGTGGTGGGTCTTTCGATCTGTCACCGCGTTCCGGCGGCAAGGTGGAGAGGCATAGACGCCGGCGTCGGCTGATGTCGCCGGTGGGGGTTGGCGTTCGGCTGCGGCGGTGCCCAGGGTGTGTGCGGTGTCTCCGGACAACGCAATCTATGCTTGGTGTCTCCGGCGGCAACTGTGGCCAGCCTGGGATGGTCGCCGGCGTGGGGACCCGGCCTAAATAAAGGCAGTGGTCCTAGGGTCTCTCTTGGGCGAAGATGAAGACCGACCTGTGGTTTGGTCTTCTCGATCTGGCAGGAGTGTTGAGTTCCGGAAGGCGCCGCCGGCAAATGTAAAAGTTCTTTTTTTGCCTGAAGTTTACTGGATTAGTGGTATTCGGTCGTGCGCACCCATGGTTTTATTCCGACCGTTTGGTTCTGGAGGGAGCGGCGCGAAACTCTTATCTGTGTTGGTATCAAGAGATATTTTGGTCCATGATGCAGTCAGATGAAGGGAATAACATGAAGGCCGGAACGGAGGACTAGCTAAGAGAGCTTCAAGTCTCCGTGTTGTTGAGAGACTTGCTTGGTGTCCCGGGATCCACAGAAGTGGTATGAAAATGGGAGCGGCAGCACAGGTGAAGTTCAGAGTCCTACCTTTCAGGGTGAAAACCCAAGGCGCACTGCTGGTTGTGTCTGTCAATGACCTTGTTGGAGGTATTTTTTTGAGAGCGGGGACTATCTTCAGGGTGAAAATCTAAGATCTTTGGTTGGGCGACGACGGCGATGTTGCACTGTTTCCTTCTTGGAGGCATCGTTTTTGGAGATTCTGTATTTTAGGTGTTGTCTCGGTGGTGGTTGTATTGCTGTTGCTAAGTCTAGGATGCTATAGCGGGACTATCACTACAGGAATCGCCCGAGACGCCGACGGCCGGCTGCCCTCGGCGTAGCCACGCCTGGCCCTCGGCGTAGGCTACGCCGACGGCAGCCCTCGGCGTATGGCCTCGGCGTCCAGGTCCCTCGGCATAGGTAGGTTCGCCGTCGGCGTACGGCTGGCCCTCGGCGTCGTCACCTCGGCGACGGCCAGGTGAGCCCTCGGCATCTCGCCCTCGGCCTGTCTGGCGGCGCGTCACCGTTAACGGCGCGTCGGCGGGCCGCACGGCCTGCCCTCGGCGTACGAAGCGGCCCGCGACGAACGGGGTGACGTGGCGCGACGTGGTGCAGCCAGCTGGGCGAGGGCAACCCCCTCGGCATAGAGGCAGCGGCCCGGCGAACGGGCGACGTGGCGCGAGCTGGTGCGTGCAAGGTGGGCATCGACGCCGAGGGCTACCCCCTCGGCATAGAGCCGTGCATGCAATGGCCACGTGGCGGCCATCCAGACGCAAGGCCTACGCCGACGGCATGGCCGTCGGCATAGACCTGACCATATGGTCCATGTCAGTGTCTATGCCGACGGCAATGCCGTCGGCGTAGGCCTTGCACTTTTTTTTTCTTTTTCCAGTTCCTTTTTCTGTTCCCTGTTGCAATTCAAATTCAATTCAGCAGGTCCAGTTCATCCAAATTCATCCAAAATCGACCAAATTCGTCATAATTCACATAAATATCATATAATCCACATAATACCATACATGGTGCACATAATAGCATACAAGCGGAGAGCGGAGAGTGCCATGTCATCCAAATACATAGTAGTAGCAAGCAAACCCTAGTTCTAAGCTGACTAGCGGAGGAAGGAACCGGGCGGGGTGTGTCCGCCCACATCGTTGGCGAAACGAGCAGCCCGGGGTTGCGCTCCGGTAGAAGCTGCAGAAGAACCACCTGGAGAAGGACCGGTGCTACGCCCAGGAGAAGTCGACGGAGAGGCACCGGGAGTAGTCCCAGGAGTAGTCGACGGAGAGGCACCAGCAGAACGCCCAGGAGACCGACCACCTTCATGAACCGGTGTGACCTCGCGCCCATCCGGCGAGCCTGGTTCCCGGACCATCCCGTTCCCTACGTGTTCCCTACATGTTAGCAACTTGCGAGGCAAAGGAAAGTGGTAACTACCGGTTTGGCAAAGAACTTACCTCCGGTGTGGATCCGTAGTAAGTCGCAGCGAAAGCTGCCCTCGATGGCATGATAGGCATGTCCCCCGCCACGGTAACTCGATCCGGTGGCGGTGTACCAGTAGACATAGAAATCATCATTTCCTGCAAGATAGGTTACAAGTCAGGCTTTGCAGAAATAAAGCATCAAACTGAGACTTGTCATCTACTAGCGAGAAGAAAGATTCAGACTTACTCCTATATACGCCATGTAGGCCGTATTCTGCCTATTCCACTGCGCAGCGGCCTGCTGATACGCTTCATTGCAGGCTTCGAAGGCCGCCTCGAACTCAGGCTACAATTTCAGAAACAATGAATCTCGTCAACACTTAGCCATGTAGGAAGGAAAACCGGAAAGAGGATGAAAATGAGGAAAACTTACATCGTAGGCGGGTGGACGAGCAGGCCGTGGACGAGGCTGGGGGCTGTCGGCGGTGAGGGTATGCTTGAGACGCGTGTAGCTCGTGGCGTGGGTAGGCTTGACCACCTTATTCAGAAAGGGAAACGGCCATGCGGACTCGACAGGACCAACGACTCCTCGTCGGTCGGCATGCGCAAGGGGTCATCCACCTCGGGTGACGAGACCTCACCATGTCGCAGTAGTCATCCTTGGCGGCCTTGGCATTGCCGTAGTACTGTGGCTGAGGCAATGCGGCTTCTGCTTCGTCCGCATCATGTCATATATCTCGGCATCATGAAGCACCACCCCAGGTGCTGCCTCGGCCACCTGCATCGCGAAAAGAAGAGTTATGCGTATCACAAATGAGACATGACGGGAAATGAAAGAAGGTCGTTCCATGTATATACATACCTTTTTCCCCTTGAAGCGGGTGTAGTCGCGGCTTCCCGCGCAGTGTGTGCCACCGGTGCCTCGGTTCTCCATGTTACGCCTCAACACGGCTGCAAACTCCTCGTCCTGCCTGAGCCACCTCGCCCTAATCAGCTCCTCCCATGCCTCCCTATGCTGCTCGGCCCACTCGGGACAAACCTGAAAACGCAATACTCAACTCAAGATAATTCAATGAAAACTTAGCAGCAATGTAGAATCTCATTGACATTTTACTCACCGACATGTACTCCTCAATGGTCATTGCCCATTCCTCCGTAGGCTGGTTACCAACATAGTACTCCTTCTTGACCCTCTTACCCTTGTTAGCCCAGAAGGCACTAGCGCAGGTGACCTTTTGGTTGTACCACTGCTGCGGTGTCAACCTCTCGCAAGCGCCACGCAAAGTGAGACGCGCCTGCGTGTCATGCTCCGGGTCCACACGATAGAAGCACTTCAATCATGCATAAATCAGTTGTGAAAGTCATGAGTTAGCACATTAGGGTCATCAACTATGAACGGTGCTCGAGAAGTATATGTCTTACCCAAAACTTGGTGGTCACAGCCTCAGCAGCTGTCGCGAAGCCTACGGCAGGGGCATCCTCATAGTCCGCCCAAGTAGTGGCTAGCCTCGTCTCGCCACCGGGGACCGTGCTAAGGGGAGTGTATCTGCCCGGCCAGAACTTCTTAATCAGAGCCCCAAGCAAGCTGTTAGGCACGCGGGCTGGCTTGACCTCCCATGTCCAGTTGCTGCAAATAAATCACACATTAGTACAAATGCCAAATTGATTATTATGCCCAAGATGAAAATACATGTTCGAAATTTCTGAAGTAGTACACTTACTCATCGCTCGAAGGAATGATAAGGGCCTTGTCATCATGGGTCTTCGGCTCCTTCCTCGCATCGGGGACTCTAGCTTCTCCACGAATCTTCAAGGGCTTCGGCGCACCCCCACCCTCCATCACCTCCAACTCAGCCCTAGAGTCCGACTCGTGTGTAGACTCCGTCTCCATCTCCACCTCCCCACTAGACGGACCCTCTAGGAACAACTCAGGAGCCACGTCGCCAGAAGCGGAGGGTGGCTCATCAAAGTCCATGTGTACCCCGCCGCCACCTCGTCCTCCACCTCGTCCTCCTCGTCCTCGTCCTCCACCTCGTCCTCCTCGTCCTCGTCCTCCATCGGTACCATCGTCGTAACGCGGATTGGGCACCGGGGCTCGATCACTCCGTCTAGTGGGTCTAGGAATATTCCTCTTCACCTGCGCCAGCGTCTTAAGCAAGCTCTCGGAGTCTGCCTTGCCGCTGCTCATATTGTCCAGTCACCTGCATTGAGAAGAATAAAACAGTTAAGCACAAATACATATTATATGAAGATACTAAGAATAAAAGGCACAATGCAATTAAGAAGCATGTTGACATAATAAAATGAAGATACTAAGAATAAAAGGCACAATGCAATTAAGAAGCATGTTGACATAATAAAATGAAGATACTAAGAATAAAAGGCACAATGCAATTAAGAAGCATGTTGACAAATAAATACTAAGAATAAAAGACCCTCACCAGCCATCATCGCTCTCACGCTCACTCTCATACTCCGTCTCTTTCTCTTTCTCTTTCTCTTTCTCTGGATCACTATCACTATCACTATCTTGTGAGTACAAAGTTGAAGGGTCGACGGGTGGAGGCTCATCATAATTGTCATTCGCCTCAAGTAACTTCTCCAGCATAGATATGTCCTTTAGATCCACCACTGACTCACCACGAGTTTCTGCATCGTTCCCGAGGTCCTCTTGAACAAACGGTTCTAAAATATATTCCCCGAAGTCCTGTTCCTCTTGATAGAAAATCCCCTCGTATGTCACGGGGTCAATGTTGTTGTAATCATCCTCAGAGGGAATCGGTAGGTTACCATGTGGCGATACCTGGAAGACGACTTCCCAACCCTTGAGTTCCGCTTTCTGGCATGGGTAGGGCAAATAATAAACTTGCTTGGCTTGGTGAGCCACAACAAAGACATCGGCTCCGCTATAGGTGGTTGAAGGCTTAACTTCAACTAACCCAATGGACTTATCACTTCTCTGTCCACCTATTGGGTCGAACCAATGACACTTGAACACGACGATATTGAGTTGCACGTTCGTACGATTGAATGTCAACTCGTATACACTTTGTAACCTTCCGTAGTAATCAAAGTTGTTGGCTCCTTTGGTGAAGACCCCAGTATTTATCGTTTTGGGATTCGCCCGGCCCTTCTGGTGCGTCTCTGTGTGGAAGCGAAACCCATTCACATCATACTTCTCATACTTGGTCACCTCACGGCTACAACCTTGGGAAACACATTTCAACTCATCTATCATATCAACGTTTCTCTCACGGCCCTACAAGAACATTTCAAATTTGTTGTGTGCATTAGTTACGTGTAATAAGAGGGACAAGTCACATGTTGCAATGTAAGAGGAAAGGTTAGAAATTACTTTTTCCATGAACCATGTCACAAAGTTTTTATTAATTCCGGGAGCACCCTCTTTCAGTAGAGTGTCCATCTCCGAGGTTTCGGGCAATTCATCATACGGCCACATTTCATCCGTGAATTCGCTGAAAGGAGAAAATAAGCATTAGACCGAGACGAGGTTACTAGCTGCAAAGTAATTTGTTCACCATTTTACCTTACGAATGGGATCACTTCCTCCATGTTCATAAGCACATATAGCATTATACAATCCTTCTCTTCGTTCTCCAATTTATATTTTGTTCCTTTACCAGCCTTGCCACCGGGGAATTGGAATAGTTTTAGCTTGGGGTCATTCTCGGGCACGTCGACATTGTAACGAGTGACCGGGTTATGCTGAGTGGGAACATCATCGGGATAGTACGTTGTCGCGGCATCTGCCATCTCCCGAAGGCATATTGCCTCAGCTATGCATGCTTCAATCTTGGCCTTGTTTCCAGTTATCTTTCGAATATACTTAAACTCTCTCTCAATACAGAACTGCCAACGAAACTGCACCGGGCCACCCAAGAGTGCCTCGTTGGCGAGGTGCACAATGAGATGTGCCATCGGAGTAAAGAAGCCTGGCGGAAATATCATCTCCAAATTGCATAGCAACTCCGGCACTGTATGTTGTAGCTTTGCAATAACCTTGGGACATATCTGCTTAGCACAGAGCGTGCGGAAGAAATGGCTCAACTGCGCAAGCACTCGCCAGACTTTCTCGGGGATATACCCTCGAAGCATCACCGGCATGAGCCGCTGAATCCATATATGATAGTCGTGACTCTTGAGCCCGGTGACTTTTCCCGTCGAAAGATTAACTCCCTTACTCATATTCGAGCAATAACCATCAGGGAACATCACGACGTATTTGAGCCACCTGAATGCCTCCTTCTTTTGGATGGAATCAAGGCAGAAGTTGGCATGCGGCTTGAACCAATTCTTTTGACGGCCAATAGGACGCTTCATGTGTAATTTTTCCCTATCACAGAGGATCTCAACATCGACTCTAGCCTTGACATTATCCTTTGACTTCCCGGGAATGTTCAGGCATGTGTGAGATTACAGTGTGCATCACATCGATGTTATGGGGAAGTTCGAGGTCCTTGTAATACTCGAGCTTCGTTAAGGCCGCCTCATGAGTCCAGTTGTGCGTTACACCATATCCCTCAAATTGATGGCCAGTTGGCGTCGCTGCCGGCACGAGAGCACGTAGCTCGGCTTCAACAAGTGTACCATCAAACTTCGGCACATCTTTTTTTTCATGCACAACTTTGCCCTTCTTGAAGTTCTTTTTGTCTTCTCTAAACGGATGCCTCCTTTTGAGGAACTGTCGATTCGTGTCAAACGCAACATACTTGCGACCCTTCTGTAGCCAAAGGAACTCAAGCCGATGCCTGCACACTGGGCATGGCCACTTACCAGCTGTACACCATCCGCATGTTAGGGCGTACCCGGGCATGTCATGCATGGTATACTGCAACCAAACTTTCATGTAGAAGTTTGTCTTCGATGCTCGGTCGTACGTCAATGTCCCGTGGTGCCAAGAGTGGTTCAAATCTTCCACAATCGGCTGCATGTAGACACTCAAATTCTTCCCCGGGTAATGAGGGCCTGGAATGATCAGCGACAGAAACATGGTCTTCCTCGTCATTAGGACTCCGGGAGGGAGATTGAGCGGAATAACAAACACGGGCCAGCAACTGTAATTGGCAGTCGACATACCATATGGATTGAAGCCATCTGTTGCTATCGCAATTCTGACATTCCGAGCCTCGGCTGCCTTAAGCGGGTGTTTTGTATCGAAGTTCTTCCATGCCGTACCATCGGATGGATGTCCCATCTTCAACTTCTTGTTTTCGTCCACGAATCTCTTCCCATACTTGTGCCACGTCATCTGTTTGGCTGTCTCCTCGTGCATGTAAAGCCGCTGGATTCTTTTTATGAATGGGAGATATCGAAGAATCGACTTTGCGGTGCTTGACTGCCTCACCTGACCATCCTTTCCCGTTACCTCTTCATACCTAGACTGCTTACAGATGGGACAGTACTTGTCCTCCGCATACTGTCTCCAAAATAGAACGCAGCCTTTCGGACAACAGTCTATCCTTTGATAATCCATGTTGAGGTCCTTCATCATTCTCCTCGTCGCGTGCAGGCTTTGAGGCAGACAATGATCTTTGGGCAACATGTTACCAGTTGTTTTCAGACTTGCTTCAAAGCCCTCACGGGTGGTGTTGTACCGGGTCTTGTCGGCTAGACATTGGGAGATGGCATCGAGCTGAGAAATCGCGGCGCCCTCGTACAGAGGCCTCTTAGCCGCGGCAATCATATCATAGAAGGCCTTCGCGGTTGGCTCTGGTTCCTCCGGTTCTGGCGGCGCCTCCGGTTCTGGAGGTGGCGAATCCGGGACATCGGCATGGACGAGATCATCTAGAAAGTCTCTAATTCCATCGTACGCATTGCCATTGAGCCGCTGCCGCATCACCTCACCTCTGTCACGTTCGCGCTCATCAAAGTCGATTTCCGTGACGTACCCATGCATATACCCATATTGCAGAAGGTGTCTATACATTTCATCCTTCCCACGACGTTGACGCTTCACGCAGCGAACACAGGGGCAAAGTGCCCGAACCAGCCCCTTTGTACCACGCGCTAACTCATTCACTAGAAAATGGGTCTTCCTTGTCCACTCATCTGTTTTCTCAGTCGCACTAACACGCTCATTGTACATCCATCCATTATCAGCCATCCTCTGCTTTATTGGGAGCCAAACCACAGACATAGCATTTATATCAAATAGGAAATTAAATGCATCATATTTTTATTTATTTTACCGGGCGAAACGCATGCATCAACCTACATCTCTACTAGGTGGGCTCCTAGCAGCCGCCGGATCCGTAGTTGGCTACGTTCTCCATGCTCTACCCCGGTCCAAGTCAGAATTTCGGCAGCACCTCCCCGCTGCTCTCCCGATACACGTCTCGGCAAAAAGCCGAGAGGATGTGCATCCGGAGAACAACGGGGAGGCGCCGCCGAAATCCTGACTCGGACCGGAGTAGAACATGGAAAACGTAGACAACTACGCATCCGCCGACTGTCCCGTAAATGCCGCAAGCGTTACGGTTCAAAATATGCGGACCACGAATACGTCTCACGTATCGATAATTTCTTATGTTCCATGCCACATTATTGATGATATCTACATGTTATATGCACATTTTATGTCATATTTATGCGTTTTCGGAACTAACCTATTGACGAGATGCCGAAGGCCAGTTCCTGTTGCTGTTTTTAGTTCAGAAATCCTAGTAAGGAAATATTCTCGGAATCGGACGAAATCAAGACCCAGGTTCCTATTTTCCACGAAGCTTCGAACACCGGGAAGGACCGGAGGGGGCCACGGGCCCACGGACCATAGGCAGCGGCTGGGTGTGGCCGCCACCCTATGGTGTCGCCGCCTCTTCGACCCTCGACGCCTCTTCGCCTATAAGAAGCCCCTGGACCTAAAACCTCGAGACGGAAAAACCCACGAGAAACCTTCCAGAGCCGCCGCCATCGCGAAGCCAAGATCGGGGACGGAGTCTGTTCCGGCACGCGCGGGCGGGAAGTGCCCGGAAGGCTCCTCCATCGACACCACCGCCATCTCCATCAACGCTGCTGTCTCCCATGAGGAGGGAGTAGTTCTCCATCGAGGCTCGGGGTGCCGGTAGCTATGTGGTTAATCTCTCTCCTATGTGCTTCAATACAATAATCTCATGAGCTGCCTTACATGATTGAGATTCATATGATGATGCTTGTAATCTAGATGTCATTATGCTAGTCAAGTGAGTTTTACTTATGTGATCTCCGGAGACTCCTTGTCCCACGTGTGTAAAGGTGACAGTGTGTGCACCGTGTGGGTCTCTTAGGCTATATTTCACAGAATACTTATTCACTGTTATGAATGGCGTAGTGAAGTGCTTATTTATATCTCTTTATGATTGCAATGTGTTTTGTATCACAATTTATCTATGTGCTACTCTAGTGATGTTATTAAAGTAGTTTTATTCCTCCTGCACGGTGTAATGGTGACAGTGTGTGCATCCGTGTTAGTACTTGGCGTAGGCTATGATTGTGATCTCTTGTAGATTATGAAGTTAACTATTGCTATGATGGTATTGATGTGATCTATTCCTCCTACATAGTGTGAAGGTGACAGTGTGCATGCTGTGTTAGTACTTGGTTTAGTCGTGTTGATCTTTCATGCACTCTAAGGTTATTTAAATATGAACATTGAATTGTGGAGCTTGTTAACTCCGGCATTGAGGGTTCGTGTAATCCTACGCAATGTGTTCATCATCCAACAAGATAGTGTAGAGTATGCATTTATCTATTCTGTTATGTGATCAATGTTGAGAGTGTCCACTAGTGAAAGTGTAATCCCTAGGCCTTGTTCCTAAATACGCTATGTTTGCTTGTTTCTGTTTTTTGTTACTACTGCTACCATATTACCACCATCAACTACACGCCAGCAAGCTATTTTCTGGCGCCGTTACTACTGCTCATATTCATTCATACCACTGTATTTCACTATCTCTTCGCCGAACTAGTGCACCTATTAGGTGTGTTGGGGACACAAGAGACTTCTTGCTTTGTGATTGCAGGGTTGCATGAGAGGGATATCTTTGACCTCTTCCTCCCCGAGTTCGATAAACCTTGGGTGATCCACTTAAGGGAAACTTGCTGCTGTTCTACAAACCTCTGCTCTTGGAGGCCCAACACTGTCTACAAGAATAGAAGCACCCGTAGACATCAAGCTATTTTACTGGCGCCGTTGGGGAGGAAAGGTAAAAGGCTCTCATACTCCGGTCCCAGGTAAAGTATTTTCTACGCCGTTGTGTGTGTGCTCGAAGCTATTTCCTTTAGATCCTGCAATTGCATCTTTTTGTTTCTTGTTTACACTAGTTTGGCATAATGGACAAGAATGAGCTTCTTATTCTATTTCCTGATTTAAAACATGGATTGTTTGATGCGAAAATTAAAAAACCTATGAAATCTTATTTGCATGCTGGTAGTAATATTAGTATGAACGCTTTGAACACCATTGTTGATAATGATATAGAAAGTTCTAAGCTTGGGAAGCTGGTTTTCATGATCTTTTTAGTCCCCCAAGCATTGAGGAGAAAATTTTCTTTGATGATACTTTGCCTCCCATATATGATGATTATAATGATAGTGGTCTTTTAGTACCACCTGTTATGGAGGATAAATTTGATTATGATTACAATATGCCTCCTATATTTGATGATGAGAATAATAATGATAGCTACTTTGTTGAATTTGCTCCCACTACAACTAATAAAATTGATTATGCCTATGTGGAGAGTAATAATTTTATGCATGAGACTCATGATAAGAATGCTTTATGTGATAGTTATATTGTTGAGTTTGCTCATGTTGCTACTGAAAGTTATTATGAGAGAGGAAAATATGGTTGTAGAAATTTTCATGTTACTAAAACACCTCTCTATGTGCTGAAATTTTTGAAGCTACACTTGTTTTATCTTCCTATGCTTGTTACTTTGCTCTTCATGAACTTGTTTATTTACAAGATTCCTATGCATAGGAAGCATGTTAGACTTAAATTTGTTTTGAATTTGCCTCTTGATGCTCTCTTTTGCTTCAACTACTATTTCTTGCGAGTGCATCATTAAAACTGCTGAGCCCATCTTAATGGCTATAAAGAAAGAACTTCTTGGGAGATAACCCATGTGTTATTTTGCTTCAGTACTTTGTTTTATATTTGTGTCTTGGAAGTTGTTTACTAATGTAGCAACCTCTCCTTATCTTAGTTTTGTGTTTTGTTGTGCCAAGTAAAGTCGTTGATAGTAAGGTTCATACTAGATTTGGATTACTGCGCAGAAACAGATTTCTTGCTGTCACGAATCTGGGCCTAATTCTCTGTAGGTAACTCAGAAAATTATGCCAATTTACGTGAGTGATCCTCAGATATGTACGCAACTTTCATTCAATTTGAGCATTTTCATTTGAGCAAGTCTGGTGCCCTTTTAAAATTCGTCTTTACGGACTGTTCTGTTTTGACAGATTCTGCCTTTTATTTCGCATTGCTTCTTTTGCTATGTTGGATGAATTTCTTTGATCCATTAATGTCCAGTAGCTTTATGCAATGTCCAGAAGTGTTAAGAATGATTGTGTCACCTCTGAACATGTGAGTTTTTGATTATGCACTAACCCTCTAATGAGTTTGTTTCGAGTTTGGTGTGAAGGAAGTTTTCAAGGGTCAAGAGAGGAGGATGATATACTATGATCAAGAAGAGTGAAAAGGCTAAGCTTGGGGATGCCCCGTGGTTCATCCCTGCATATTTCAAGAAGACTCAAGCGTCTAAGCTTGGGGATGCCCAAGGCATCCCCTTCTTCATCGACAAATTATCAGGTTCCTTCTCTTGAAACTATATTTTTATTCGGTCACATCTTATGTACTTTACTTGGAGCGTCTTTGTGCTTTTATTTTTGTTTTGTTATTTTCATTCTCTGAATAAATACATGCTTGTGTGGGAGAGAGACACGCTCCGCTGGTTCATATGAACACATGTGTTCTTAGCTTTTAATGTTCATGGCGAAGGTTGAAACTGCTTCGTTCATTTTTATATGGTTGGAAACGGAAAATGCTACATGTAGTAATTGGTAAAATGTCTTGAATAATTTGATACTTGGCAATTGTTGTGCTCATGTTTAAGCTCTTGCATCATATGCTTTGCACCCATTAATGAAGAAATACATAGAGCATGCTAAAATTTGGTTTGCATAATTGGTCTCTCTAAGGTCTAGATAATTTCTAGTATTGAGTTTTGAACAACAAGGAAGACGGTGTAGAGTCTTATAATGTTTTCAATATGTCTATTATGTGAGTTTTGCTGCACCGGTTCATCCTTGTGTTTGTTTCAAATAACCTTGCTAGCCTAAGCCTTGTATCGAGAGGGAATACTTCTCATGCATCCAAAATCCTTGAGCCAACCACTATGCCATTTGTCTCCACCATACCTACCTACTACATGGTATTTCTCCGCCATTCCAAAGTAAATTGCTTGAGTGCTACCTTTAAATTTCCATCATTCGCCTTTACAATATATAGCTCATGGGACAAATAGCTTAAAAACTATTGTGGTATTGAATATGTACTTATGCACTTTATCTCTTATTAACTTGCTTGTTGTGCGATAACCATGTTCTGGGGACGCCATCAACTCTTTGTTGAATATCATGTGAGTTGCTATGCATGTTCGTCTTGTCTGAAGTAAGGGCGGTTTTCACAAACAAATGGTTTGAGTATGCATACTGTTAGAGAAGAACATTGGGCCGCTAACTGAAGCCATGAATCATGGTGGAAGTTTCAGTTTGGACATAAAACCTCAATCTCTTATGAGAATATTAACTGTTGTTGAATGCTTAAGCATTAAAAGAGGAGTCCATTATCTGTTGTCTATGTTGTCCCGGTATGGGTGTCTAAGTTGAAGAATGATCAAAAGCGAGAAATCCAATGCGAACTTTCTCCTTAGACCCTTGTACAGGCGGCATAGAGGTACCCCTTTGTGACACTTGGTTGAAACATATGTTATGCAATGATAATCCGTGTTAACCCAAGCTAATTAGGACAAGGTGCGGGCACTATTAGTATACTATGCATGAGACTTGCAACTTGTAAGATATAATTTACATAACTCATATGCTTTATTACTACCGTTGACAAAATTGTTTCATGTTTTCAAAATAAAAGCTCTAGCACAAATATAGCAATCGATGCTTTCCTCTTTGAAGGACCTTTCTTTTACTTTTAATGTTGAGTCAGTTCACCTATTTCTCTCCACCTCAAGAAGCAAACACTTGTGTGAACTGTGCATTGATTCTTACATACTTGCATATTGCATTTGTTATATTACTCTATGTTGACAACTATCCATGAGATATACATGTTACAAGTTGAAAGCAACCGCTGAAACTTAATCTTCCATTGTGTTGCTTCAATGTCTTTACTTTAAATTATTGCTTTATGAGTTAACTCTTATGCAAGACTTATTGATGCTGTCTTGAAAGTGCTATTCATGAAAAGTCATTGCTTTATGATTCAATTGTTTACTCATGTCATTACCATTGTTTTGATCGCTGCATTCATTACATATGTTTACAATATGATCAAGTTTATGATGGCATGTCACTCCAGAAATTATCTTTGTTTATCGTTTACCTGCGGACGACAGGAACTAAGCTTGGGGATGCTGATACGTCTCAGACGTATCGATAATTTCTTATGTTCCATGCCACATTATTGATGATATCTACATGTTATATGCACATTTTATGTCATATTTATGCGTTTTACGGAACTAACCTATTGACGAGATGCCGAAGGCAGTTCCTGTTTTCTGCTGTTTTTGGTTCGAAATCCTAGTAAGGAAATATTCTCGGAATCGGACGAAATCAAGACCCAGGTTCCTATTTTTCCACGAAGCTTCCAGAACACCGGGAAGGACCGGAGGGGGCCACAGGCCCACCGGACCACGGGCGGCGCGGCTGGGTGTGGCCCGCGCCACCCTATGGTGTCGCCGCCTCTTCGACCCTCTGATGCCGCCTCTTCGCCTATAAGAAGCCCCTGGACCTAAAACCTCGAGACGGAAAAACCACGGTACGAGAAACCTTCCAGAGCCGCCGCCATCGCGAAGCCAAGATCTGGGGGACAGGAGTCTCTGTTCGGCACGCCGCCGGGGCGGGGAAGTGCCCCCGGAAGGCTCCTCCATCGACACCACCGCCATCTCCATCAACGCTGCTGTCTCCCATGAGGAGGGAGTAGTTCTCCATCGAGGCTCGGGGCTGTACCGGTAGCTATGTGGTTAATCTCTCTCCTATGTGCTTCAATACAATAATCTCATGAGCTGCCTTACATGATTGAGATTCATATGATGATGCTTGTAATCTAGATGTCATTATGCTAGTCAAGTGAGTTTTACTTATGTGATCTCCGGAGACTCCTTGTCCCACGTGTGTAAAGGTGACAGTGTGTGCACCGTGTGGGTCTCTTAGGCTATATTTCACAGAATACTTATTCACTGTTATGAATGGCGTAGTGAAGTGCTTATTTATATCCCTTTATGATTGCAATGTGTTTTGTATCACAATTTATCTATGTGCTACTCTAGTGATGTTATTAAAGTAGTTTTATTCCTCCTGCACGGTGTAATGGTGACAGTGTGTGCATCCGTGTTAGTACTTGGCGTAGGCTATGATTGTGATCTTTTGTAGATTATGAAGTTAACTATTGCTATGATGGTATTGATGTGATCTATTCCTCCTACATAGTGTGAAGGTGACAGTGTGCATGCTGTGTTAGTACTTGGTTTAGTCGTGTTGATCTTTCATGCATGATACGTCTCCAATGTATCGATAATTTCTTATGTTCCATGCCATATTATTGATGATACCTACATGTTTTATGCACACTTTATGTCATATTCGTGCATTTTCTGGAACTAACCTATTAACAAGATGCCGAAGAGCCTTCTGTTTTCTGCTGTTTTTGGTTTAGAAATCCTAGTAACGAAATATTCTCGGAATTGGACGAAATCAAAACCCGGGTCCTATTTTGCCACGAAGCTTCCGAAGACCGAAGAGGAGTCGAAGTGGGGCCACGAGGGGCCGCCACCATAGGGCGGCGCGGCCCGGGTCTTGGCCGCGCCGACTGTGGTGTGGGGCCCTCGTGTGGCCCCCACGTTGCCCTTCCGCCTACTTAAAGCATCCGTCGCGAAACCACGATACGAAAACCACGGTACGAGAAACCTTCCGAGAGCGCCGCCATCGCGGGCCAAGATCTGGGGACGAGTCTCTGTTCGGCACGCCGCCGGGCGGTGCCCCGGAAGGCTCCTCCATCGACACCACCGCCATCTCCATCAACGCTGTTGTCTCCCATGAGGAGGGAGTAGTTCTCCATCGAGGCTCGGGGCTGTACCGGTAGCTATGTGGTTAATCTCTCTCCTATGTGCTTCAATACAATAATCCCATGAGCTGCCTTACATGATTGAGATTCATATGATGATGCTTGTAATCTAGATGTCATTATGCTAGTCAAGTGAGTTTTACTTATGTGATCTCCGGAGACTCCTTGTCCCACGTGTGTAAAGGTGACAGTGTGTGCACCGTGTGTGTCTCTTAGGCTATATTTCACAGAATACTTATTCACTGTTATGAATGGCGTAGTGAAGTGCTTATTTATATCTCTTTATGATTGCAATGTGTTTTGTATCACAATTTATCTATGTGCTACTCTAGTGATGTTATTAAAGTAGTTTTATTCCTCCTGCACGGTGTAATGGTGACAGTGTGTGCATCCGTGTTAGTACTTGGCGTAGGCTATGATTGTGATCTCTTGTAGATTATGAAGTTAACTATTGCTATGATGGTATTGATGTGATCTATTCCTCCTACATAGTGTGAAGGTGACAGTGTGCATGCTGTGTTAGTACTTGGTTTAGTCGTGTTGATCTTTCATGCACTCTAAGGTTATTTAAATATGAACATTGAATTGTGGAGCTTGTTAACTCCGGCATTGAGGGTTCGTGTAATCCTACGCAATGTGTTCATCATCCAACAAGAGAGTGTAGAGTATGCATTTATCTATTCTGTTATGTGATCAATGTTGAGAGTGTCCACTAGTGAAAGTGTAATCCCTAGGCCTTGTTCCTAAATACTGCTATCGCTGCTTGTTTACTGTTTTACTGCGTTACTACTGCTACCATATTACCACCATCAACTACACGCCAGCAAGCTATTTTCTGCGCCGTTACTACTGCTCATATTCATTCATACCACCTGTATTTCACTATCTCTTCGCCGAACTAGTGCACCTATTAGGTGTGTTGGGGACACAAGAGACTTCTTGCTTTGTGGTTGCAGGGGTTGCATGAAAGGGATATCTTTGACCTCTTCCTCCCTGAGTTCGATAAACCTTGGGTGATCCACTTAGGAAACTTGGCTGTTCTACAAACCTCTGCTCTTGGAGGCCCAACACTACAAGAATAGAAGCTCCCGTAGACATCAAGCTATTTTTAGGCGCCGTTGCCGGGGAGGAAAGGTAAAAGGTACTCACACTCCGGATCTCGGCTACTAAGCTATTTTCGCCGTTGTAAGTACTCGAAGCTATTTCCTTTAGATCCTGCAATTGCATCTTTTTGTTTCTTGTTTACACTAGTTTGGCATAATGGACAAGAGTGAGCTTCTTATTCTATTTCCTGATTTAAAACATGGATTGTTTGATGCGAAAATTAAAAAACCTATGAAATCTTATTTGCATGTTGGTAGTAATATTAGTATGAACGCTTTGAACACCATTGTTGATAATGATATAGAAAGTTCTAAGCTTGGGGAAGCTGGTTTTCATGATCTTTTTAGTCCCCCAAGCATTGAGGAGAAAATTTTCTTTGATGATACTTTGCCTCCTATTTATGATGATTATAATGATAGTGGTCTTTTGGTGCCACCTACTATGGAGAGTAAATTTTGTTGTGATTATACTATGCCTCCTACACTTGATGAGAATAATAATGATAGCTACTTTGTTGAATTTGCTCCCACTATTACTAATAAAATTGATTATGCCTATGTGGAGAGTAATAATTTTATGCATGAGACTCATGATAAGAATGCTTTATGTGATAGTTATATTGTTGAGTTTGCTCATGTTGCTACTGAAAGTTATTATGAGAGAGGAAAATATGGTTGTAGAAATTTTCATGTTACTAAAACACCTCTCTATGTGCTGAAATTTTTGAAGCTACACTTGTTTTATCTTCCTATGCTTGTCACTTTGCTCTTCATGAACTTGTTTATTTACAAGATTCCTATGCATAGGAAGCATGTTAGACTTAAATGTGTTTTGAATTTGCCTCTTGATGCTCTCTTTTGCTTCAAATACTATTTCTTGCGAGTGCATCATTAAAACTGCTGAGCCCATCTTAATGGCTATAAAGAAAGAACTTCTTGGGAGATAACCCATGTGTTATTTTGCTACAGTACCTTTATTTTATATTTGTGTCTTGGAAGTTGTTTACTACTGTAGCAACCTCTCCTTATCTTAGTTTTGTGTTTTGTTGTGCCAAGTAAAGTCTTTGATAGTAAAGTGAATACTAGATTTGGATTATTGCGCAGAAACAGATTTCTTTGCTGTCACGAATCTGGGTCTAATTCTCTGTAGGTAACTCAGAAAATTAAGCCAATTTACGTGAGTGATCCTCAGATATGTACGCAACTTTCATTCAATTTGGGCATTTTCATTTGAGCAAGTCTGGTGCCTCAATAAAATCCATCTTTACGGACTGTTCTGTTTTGACAGATTCTGCCTTTTATTTCGCATTGCCTCTTTTGCTATGTTGGATGAATTTCTTTGATCCATTAATGTTCAGTAGCTTTATGCAATGTCCAGAAGTGTTAAGAATGATTGTGTCACCTCTGAACATGTTAATTTTTATTGTGCACTAACCCTCTAATGAGTTGTTTCGAGTTTGGTGTGGAGGAAGTTTTCAAGGGTCAAGAGAGGAGGATGATATATGATCAAGAAGAGTGAAAAGTCTAAGCTTGGGGATGCCCCGTGGTTCACCCCTGCATATTTAAAGAAGACTCAAGCGTCTAAGCTTGGGGATGCCCAAGGCATCCCCTTCTTCATCAACTTATCAGGTTCCTCCCGAAACTATATTTTTATTCGGTCACATCTTATGTACTTTACTTGGAGCGTCTGTGTGCTTTTATTTTCGTTTTGTTATTTTCATTCTCTGAATAAATACATGCTTGTGTGGGAGAGAGACACGCTCCGCTGGTTCATATGAACACATGTGTTCTTCGCTTTATCTTTTAGTGTTCATGGCGAAGGTTAAAACTGCTTCGTTCATTTTTATATGGTTGGAAACGGAAAATGCTACATGTAGTAATTGGTAAAATGTCTTGGATAATGTGATACTTGGCAATTGTTGTGCTCATGTTTAAGCTCTTGCATCATATACTTTGCACCCATTAATGAAGAAACACTTAGAGCTTGCTAATTTGGTTTGCATATTTGGTTTCTCTAGAGTCTAGATAATATCTAGTATTGAGTTTTGAACAACAAGGAAGACGGTGTAGAGTCTTATAATGTTTACAATATGTCTTTTATGTGATTTTTGCTGCACCGGTTCATCCTTGTGTTTGTTTCAAATAACCTTGCTAGCCTAAACCTTGTATCGAGAGGGAATACTTCTCATGCATCCAAAATCCTTGAGCCAACCACTACGCCATTTGTGTCCACCATACCTACCTACTACATGGTATTTATCCGCCATTCCAAAGTAAATTGCTTGAGTGCTATCTTTAAAATTTCCATCATTCGCCTTTACAATATATAGCTCATGGGACAAAATAGCCTTAAAAACTATTGTGGTATTGAATATGTACTTATGCACTTTATCTCTTATTAAGTTGCTCGTTGTGCGATAACCATGTTTCTGGGGACGCCATCAACTATTCTTTGTTGAGTATCATGTGAGTTGCTATGCACGTCTGTCTTGTCTGAAGTAAGAGATCTACCACCTTAATGGTTGGAGCATGCATATTGTTAGAGAAGAACATTGGGCCGCTAACTAAAGCCATGATTCATGGTGGAAGTTTCAGTTTTGGACATATATCCTCAATCTCATATGAGAATAATAATTGTTGCCACATGCTTATGCATTAAAGAGGAGTCCATTATCTGTTGTCCATGTTGTCCCGGTATGGATGTCTAAGTTGAGAATAATCAAAAGCGAGAAATCCAAATGCGAGCTTTCTCCTTAGACCTTTGTACAGGCGGCATGGAGGTACCCATTGTGACACTTGGTTAAAACATGTGTATTGCAAAGATCCGGTAGTCCAAGCTAATTAGGACAAGGTGCGGGCACTATTAGTATACTATGCATGAGACTTGCAACTTGTAAGATATAATTTACATAACTCATATGCTTTTACTACCGTTGACAAAATTGTTTCATGTTTTCAAAATAAAAGCTCTAGCACAAATATAGCAATCGATGCTTTCCTCTTTGAAGGACCTTTCTTTTACTTTTATGTTGAGTCAGTTCACCTATCTCTCTCCACCTCAAGAAGCAAACACTTGTGTGAACTGTGCATTGATTCCTACATACTTGCATATTGCACTTGTTATATTACTCTATGTTGACAATTATCCATGAGATATACATGTTACAAGTTGAAAGCAACCGCTGAAACTTAATCTTCCTTTGTGTTGCTTCAATACCTTTACTTTGATTTATTGCTTTATGAGTTAACTCTTATGCAAGACTTATTGATGCTTGTCTTGAAGTACTATTCATGAAAAGTCTTTGCTTTATGATTCACTTGTTTACTCATGTCATTACCATTGTTTTGATCGCTGCATTCATTACATATGTTTACAAATAGTATGATCAAGGTTATGATGGCATGTCACTTCAGAAATTATCTTTGTTATCGTTTACCTGCTCGGGAGCAGAACTAAGCTTGGGGATGCTGATACATCTCCAACGTATCGATAATTTCATATGTTCCATGCCATATTATTGATGATACCTACATGTTTTATGCACACTTTATGTCATATTCGTGCATTTTGGAACTAACCTATTAACAAGATGCCGAAGAGCCTTTGTTTTTTTCTTTGTTTTGGTTTGAAATCCTAGTAACGAAATATTCTCGAATTGGACAAAATCAAAACCCAGGGGTCCTATTTTGCGAAGCTTCAGGACCGAAGAGGAGTCGAAGTGGGGCCACGAGGGCCGCCACCATAGGGCGGCGCGGCCCAGGTCTTGGCGCGCCGACCTGTGGTGTGGGGCCCTCGTGTGGCCCCCACGTTGCCCTTCCGCCTACTTAAAGCCTCCGTCGCGAAACCCACGTACCGAAAAACCACGTGAAACCTTCCAGAGCGCCGCCATCGCGAAGCCAAGATCTGGGGGACAGGAGTCTCTGTTCCGGCACGCCGCCGGGGCGGGGAAGTGCCCCGGAAGGCTCCTCCATCGACACCACCGCCATCTCCATCAACGCTGCTGTCTCCCATGAGGAGGAGTAGTTCTCCATCGAGGCTCGGGGCTGTACCGGTAGCTATGTGGTTAATCTCTCTCCTATGTGCTTCAATACAATAATCTCATGAGCTGCCTTACATGATTGAGATTCATATGATGATGCTTGTAATCTAGATGTCATTATGCTAGTCAAGTGAGTTTTACTTATGTGATCTCCGGAGACTCCTTGTCCCACGTGTGTAAAGGTGACAGTGTGTGCACCGTGTGGGTCTCTTAGGCTATATTTCACAGAATACTTATTCACTGTTATGAATGGCGTAGTGAAGTGCTTATTTATATCTCTTTATGATTGCAATGTGTTTTGTATCACAATTTATCTATGTGCTACTCTAGTGATGTTATTAAAGTAGTTTTATTCCTCCTGCACGGTGTAATGGTGACAGTGTGTGCATCCGTGTTAGTACTTGGCGTATGCTATGATTGTGATCTCTTGTAGATTATGAAGTTAACTATTGCTATGATGGTATTGATGTGATCTATTCCTCCTACATAGTGTGAAGGTGACAGTGTGCATGCTGTGTTAGTACTTGGTTTAGTCGTGTTGATCTTTCATGCACTCTAAGGTTATTTAAATATGAACATTGAATTGTGGAGCTTGTTAACTCCGGCATTGAGGGTTCGTGTAATCCTACGCAATGTGTTCATCATCCAACAAGAGAGTGTAGAGTATGCATTTATCTATTCTGTTATGTGATCAATGTTGAGAGTGTCCACTAGTGAAAGTGTAATCCCTAGGCCTTGTTCCTAAATCTTGCTATCGCTGCTTGTTTACTTTTCTGCGTTACTACTGCTACCATATTACCACCATCAACTACACGCCAGCAAGCTATTTTCCGCCGTTACTACTGCTCATATTCATTCATACCACCTGTATTTCACTATCTCTTCAGAACTAGTGCACCTATTAGGTGTGTTGGGGACACAAGAGACTTCTTGCTTTGTGGTTGCAGGGTTGCATGAGAGGGATATCTTTGACCTCTTCCTCCCTGAGTTCGATAAACCTTGGGTGATCCACTTAAGGGAAACTTGCTGTCTTCTCTGCTCTTGGAGGCCCAACACTGTCTACAAGAATAGAAGCTCCCGTAGACATCAATGCACTCTAAGGTTATTTAAATATGAACATTGAATTGTGGAGCTTGTTAACTCCGGCATTGAGGGTTCGTTTAATCCTACGCAATGTGTTCATCATCCAACAAGAGAGTGTAGAGTATGCATTTATCTATTGTTATGTGATCAATGTTGAGAGTGTCCACTAGTGAAAGTGTAATCCCTAGGCCTTGTTCCTAAATATGCTATCGCTTTGTTTACTTGTTTTACTGCGTTACTACTGCTACCATATACCACTGCTACACGCAAGCTATTTTTCTGGCGCCGTTACTCTTGCTCATATTCATTCATACCACCTGTATTTCACTATCTCTTCGCCGAACTAGTGCACCTATTAGGTGTGTTGGGGACACAAGAGACTTCTTGCTTTGTGGTTGCAGGGTTGCATGAGAGGGATATCTTTGACCTCTTCCTCCCGAGTTCGATAAACCTTGGGTGATCCACTTAAGGGAAACTTGCTGCTGTTCTACAAACCTCTGCTCTTGGAGGCCCAACACTGTCTACAAGAATAGAAGCACCCGTAGACATCAACCACTAATGCATATTTATCCGCGTAACGCTCGCGGACGGGAAGTGACACCTAGGTTACGCAACTGGACTTGGAAAATGAATCTAGTGACATAAGAAAATGCGGCGAAGAAGTTGGAAATTTAACTCACCCTCGGCTGAAGAGGAAGTTGTCCAACAACCGAGTGTCGATGTCGGCGAACGTCGAGAAGCGCGTCAAGATCCGGGATCGTCACGCCGGGGTGCTCATGACGAGACGGTCACGACATGGCCTATTACAAATTCACATTATTAAAACAAATTCACATTTGCATTTCTATTTCCATTATTAAACAAATTCATTTCTATTTCTATTACACATTTCCATTTCATTTCTATTTCTTTCCAATTTTCAAATCAATTTCTATTTTTTTCAATTTCAATTTCAATTTCAATTACTATTTATTTCTTTCTATTTCAAATCAATTACACATTTCAATTACTATTTTCTTACACATTTCAATTTCAACAACTAAAACCAATACACAAATACAAAAAAAGAAATCTTACCGTGTGTGCTGCGGGGAGGCAGGGGGCGGCGCAGGTGGGGGGAGGAGGCTCGGGCGCGAGTGGGGGAGGAGGCTGGCGGCGCGGTCGGCTGCGGGTGGGGGGCGGGCGTGGTGGCGCTGTGAGGTGAGAGGGCCGGGGAGGGCGGCGGCGCTGCGACAGGTGGCGGCGGCTGCTGGCGGCGATGGACAGGGCCGCGAGGAGGAGAGCGGCGCGCAGCTGCTGGCGTCGGCGCGAGGTGGAGGGGGAGCAGGGAGGGCGGCGGACGGCGGGGAGGTGGTTGCCGGCGGCGGGAAGCGTGGCGGCGGGGACAGAGATGGCGCGTGTGCTGCGTGCAGAGTGGCGCGGCAGAAGCGACGGGCCAACCCTAGCTATGCGAGGGCATATGCCGACGGCTGCCCTCGGCATAGCCCTTTTTTTCTTTTTCAATTTATTTTCAATTTAAATTTTATTAATGTCAATTATATTTATAAAATATATTAATATAGGTCCATTCTAAGTTGTTTCAATCTTCTACATTTCCAAGCTATGCTTATAATATTTTTTTTACCATATCTTAACTTAATATCTCCGGTAGACGAGACCCTAATTCGCGAGCCCCGCAGATCTACCCCTTTGACCGGCCTCCAATAACAGTTGACTCATGGACTTTTCTCTTACTTTGTGTTTTGTTAGGTCATTGTAACATGTAGTATCAATAATTACCCTATCTTACATCAATATTCCCTCCGGTAGACGAAACCCTAATCTGGAGCCCCGCAGATCTACCTTTACCGCATCCTATCGGGGTCCCCGGTGGGCATATGCCTCCATTTGAGCTTGGTTAGGTCATAGGTACATGTGGAAACAAGGATCATCCCATATGATCTCAAGTTTCTCTCCGGTTCAACTCCGAGGGAGTTCCCCCATGCATAATCTGCCTAAGTGTAGTAACCCCCTGTCCGAGAAGCCGGACACACCTGGGGGTAGCCTTGGATATAAAACCATCTCAAATCACTTTTGTGCATTCCATGTGGACACACACAAGTTTTGGGGCCATTCCCTGATCCGATGCTCGATTTCCGACGAAACCCTAGTTCGTTGACCGCGCGGTCTACCCCTTTGACTGCATCAATCGGGGTCCCCGGTGGGCATATGCCTCCATTTGAGCTTGGTTAGGTCATAGGTACATGTGGAAACAAGTATCATCACATATGATCTCAAGTTTCTCTCCGGTTCACCTCAGGGAGTTCCCCCCTATACATGCATAATCTGCCTAAGTGTAGTAACCCCCTGTCCGAGAAGCCGGACACACCTGGGGGTAGCCTTGGATATAAAACCATCTCAAATCACTTTTGTGCATTCCATGTGGACACACACAAGTTTTGGGGCCATTCCCTAGATCCGATGCTCGATTTCTGACGAAACCCTAGTTGTTGACCGCGCGGTCTACCCCTTTGACTGCATCCAATCGGGGGTCCCCCGGTGGGCATATGCCTCCATTTGAGCTTGGTTAGGTCATAGGTATATGTGGAAACAAGGATCATCCCATATGATCTCAAGTTTCTCTCCGGTTCAACTCCGAGGGAGTTCCCCCTATACATGCATAATCTGCCTAAGTGTAGTAACCCCCTGTCCGAGAAGCCGGACACACCTGGGGGGGTAGCCTTGGATATAAAACCATCTCAAATCACTTTTGTGCATTCCATGTGGACACACACAAGTTTTTGGGCCATTCCCTAGATCCGATGCTCGATTTCCGAAACACTAGTTCTGTTGACCGCGCGGTCTACCCCTTTGACTGCATCCAATCGGGGGTCCCCCGGTGGGCATATGCCTCCATTTGAGCTTGGTTAGGTCATAGGTACATGTGGAAACAAGGATCATCACATATGATCTCAAGTTTCTCTCCGGTTCAACTCCGAGGGAGTTCCCCTATGCATAATGTGCCTAAGTGTAGTAACCCCCTGTCCGAGAAGGACACACCTGGGGGTAGCCTTGGATATAAAACCATCTCAAATCACTTTTGTGCATTCCATGTGGACACACACAAGTTTTGGGGCCATTCCTAGATCCGATGCTCGATTTCGACGAAACCCTAGTTAATTGACCGCGCAGTCTACCCCTTTGCATCCCATCGGGGTCCCCGGTGGGCATATGCCTCCATTTGAGCTTGGTTAGGTCATAGGTACATGTGGAAACAAGGATCATCCCATATGATCTCAAGTTTCTCTCGGTTCAACTCAGGGTTCCCCCTATACATGCATAATCTAAGTGTAGTAACCCCCTGTCCGGACGGACACACCTGGGGGGGTAGCCTTGGATATAAAACCATCTCAAATCACTTTTGTGCATTCCATGTGGACACACACAAGTTTTGGGGCCATTCCCTAGATCCGATGCTCGATTTCTGACGAAACCCTAGTTCTGTTGACCGCGCGGTCTACCCCTTTGACTGCATCCAATCGGGGGTCCCCGGTGGGCATATGCCTCCATTTGAGCTTGGTTAGGTCATAGGTACATGTGGAAACAAGGATCATCCCATATGATCTCAAGTTTCTCTCCGGTTCAACTCCGAGGGAGTTCCCCCCTATACATGCATAATCTGCCTAAGTGTAGTAACCCCCTGTCCGAGAAGCCGGACACACCTGGGGGTAGCCTTGGATATAAAACCATCTCAAATCACTTTTGTGCATTCCATGTGAACACACACAAGTTTTGGGGCCATTCCCTAGATCCGATGCTCGATTTCCGACGAAACCCTAGTTACGTTGACCGCGCGGTCTACCCCTTTGACTGCATCCAATCGGGGGTCCCCCGGTGGGCATATGCCTCCATTTGAGCTTGGTTAGGTCATAGGTACATGTGGAAACAAAGATCATCACATATGATCTCAAGTTTCTCTTCGGTTCAACTCCGAGGGAGTTCCCCCCTATACATGCATAATCTGCCTAAGTGTAGTAACCCCCTGTCCGAGAAGCCGGACACACCTGGGGGGTAGCCTTGGATATAAAACCATCTCAAATCACTTTTGTGCATTCCATGTGGACACACACAAGTTTTGGGGCCATTCCCTAGATCCGATGCTCGATTTCGACGAAACCCTAGTTCTGTTGACCGCGCGGTCTACCCCTTTGGCATCCCATCTTTCCCCCGGTGGGCATATGCCTCCATTTGAGCTTGGTTAGGTCATAGGTACATGTGGAAACAAGGATCATCCCATATGATCTCAAGTTTCTCTCCGGTTCAACTCGAGGAGTTCCCCATGCATGCATGTCTGCCTAAGTGTAGTAACCCCTGTCCGAGAAGCCGGGACACCTGGGGGGGTAGCCTTGGATATAAAACCATCTCAAATCACTTTTGTGCATTCCATGTGGACACACACAAGTTTTGGGGCCATTCCCTAGATCTGATGCTCGATTTACGAAACCCTAGTTGTTGACCGTGCGGTCTACCCCTTTGACTGCATCCAATCGGGGTCCCGGTGGGCATATGCCTCCATTTGAGCTTGGTTAGGTCATAGGTACATGTGGAAACAAGGATCATCCCATATGATCTCAAGTTTCTCTCCGGTTCAACTCAGGGAGTTCCCATATACATGCATAATGCCTAAGTGTAGGTAACCCCTGTCCGAGAAGCCGGACACACACAGGGGTAGCCTTGGATATAAAACCATCTCAAATCACTTTTGTGCATTCCATGTGGACACACACAAGTTTTGGGGCCATTCCCTAGATCCGTGCTCGATTTGCGAAACCTAGTTGTTGACCGCCGGAGTCCCCTTTGACTGCATCCCATCGGGGGTCCCCCGGTGGGCATATGCCTCCATTTGAGCTTGGTTAGGTCATAGGTACATGTGGAAACAAGGATCATCATGATCTCAAGTTTCTCTCGGTTCAACTCAGGAGTTCCCCTATACATGCATAATCTGCCTAAGTGAGAACCCCCTGTCCGAGAAGCCGGACACACCGGGGAGTAGCCTTGGATATAAAACCATCTCAAATCACTTTTGTGCATTCCATGTGGACACACACAAGTTTTGGGGCCATTCCCTAGATCCGATGCTCGATTTCTGACGAAACCCTAGTTCTGTTGACCGCGCGGTCTACCCCTTTGACTGCATCCCATCGGGGGTCCCCGGTGGGCATATGCCTCCATTTGAGCTTGGTTAGGTCATAGGTACATGTGGAAACAAGGATCATCCCATATGATCTCATGTTTCTCTCCGGTTCACTCAGGGAGTTCCCCTATACATGCATAATCTGCCTAAGTGTAGTAACCCTGTCCGAGAAGCCGGACACACGGGGGGGTAGCCTTGGATATAAAACCATCTCAAATCACTTTTGTGCATTCCATGTGGACACACACAAGTTTTGGGGCCATTCCCTAGATCCGATGCTCGATTTCCGACGAAACCCTAGTTCTGTTGACCGCGCGGTCTACCCCTTTGACTGCATCCAATCGGGGGTCCCCCGGTGGGCATATGCCTCCATTTGAGCTTGGTTAGGTCATAGGTACATGTGGAAACAAGGATCATCCCATATGATCTCAAGTTTCTCTCCGGTTCAACTCCGAGGGAGTTCCCCTATACATGCATAATGCCTAAGTGTAGTAACCCCTGTCCGAAGGACACACACTGGGGTAGCCTTGGATATAAAACCATCTCAAATCACTTTTGTGCATTCCATGTGGACACACACAAGTTTTGGGGCCATTCCCTAGATCCGATGCTCGATTTAAAACGAAACCCTAGTTATTGACCGCGCGGTCTACCCCTTTGATTGCATCCAATCGGGGGTCCCCGGTGGGCATATGCCTCCATTTGAGCTTGGTTAGGTCATAGGTACATGTGGAAACAAGGATCATCCCATATGATCTCAAGTTTCTCTCCGGTTCAACTCCGAGGGAGTTCCCCCCTATACATGCATAATGTGTAACCCCCTGTCCGAGAAGGACACACCTGGGGGGGTAGCCTTGGATATAAAACCATCTCAAATCACTTTTGTGCATTCCATGTGGACACACACAAGTTTTGGGGCCATTCCCTAGATCCGATGCTCGATTTCCGACGAAACCCTAGTTTGACCACGCGGTCTACCCCTTTGACTGCATCCCATCGGGGGTCCCCGGTGGGCATATGCCTCCATTTGAGCTTTGTTAGGTCATAGGTGTGGAAACAAGGATCATCCCATATGATCTCAAGTTTCTCTCCGGTTCAACTCAGGGAGTTCCTATCATGCATAATCTGCCTAAGTGTAGTAACCCCCTGTCCGGAAGCCGGACACACGGGGTAGCCTTGGATATAAAACCATCTCAAATCACTTTTGTGCATTCCATGTGGACACACACAAGTTTTGGGGCCATTCCCTAGATCCGATGCTCGATTTCTGACGAAACCCTAGTTCTGTTGACCGCGCGTCTACCCCTTTGCGATCGGGGCCCCGGTGGGCATATGCCTCCATTTGAGCTTGGTTAGGTCACAGGTACATGTGGAAACAAGGATCATCCCATATGATCTCAAGTTTCTCTCGGTTCACCTACGAGGGAGTTCCCTATACATGCATAATCTGCCTAAGTGTAGGAATCCCGCCTTTTCCCGCCCTTTCCCTTGCTTCTCTCCCGCCCTTTTTCCCGCCATGATTTCCCGCCAAGTTTTCCCGCCCACCCTTTCCCGCTCATTCTCTCCCGCCAAGTTTTCCCGCCACCCTTTCCCGCCCATTCTCTCCCGTTTTCCCGCCGTTTCAGCCCTCGTCGGCCATATACCATGTCTTCTCCACTAACAGCACCAGCAACATTTCTCCCCTCATCACTTCTCTCATCCAACAGCACCACAAAATCCTCTGAGCTGAGCTGGGATGGCTCCTCGTCGCCGTAGCAACACGGGCTTCATCGGCGTTCGCCTGCGGCCTGCGGGGCATTTCGCGGCTGAAATCACCGCGGTGGAACGCGTGTGTGGCTCGGCACCTTCTACACGAAGGAGGCTGCTGCCCGCGCATACGACGTTGCGGCTTGGAGGTTTGGCCGGCCGCTGAAATGAACTTCCGGGAGGTCGGGTCTCCACGGGCTCGAGTCTCTCTTCGAGCCGCTACTTCGCTCACGGGTGAAGCGCGGCGGAGCTGGCGGCGGATTGATACTACCAAGGCGGACGAGCGGTTCATGGCACAATGGCGCAAAGACCATCCCGGAGACGTCGAGGCAATGCGCGCATTCTGGAAGGACAAGCGGGCGGGAGAGGAGGGGGCGGGAAGCGGGAAGGCCGATTGAAGCAGTACGCCAAAGGAGAGGCGTCGACATGGGGGGAGAATGATGAACGTTGGTCGTGGAACCTCACAACCACCGCTTCAGAGGACACCCCCAGCGAGGATGAAGATTTCGACTTCTCTGATTAATATGTGTGTGTGTCGAGTCCGTGTGTCTAGCGGGTCATGCGTCGACCCAGTGTTAAGTGCTTTGTTCGTGTGTGGGTGTAGTTTCTTTAAATGTTTTGGTTTGTGTGTGGGTCTAGTTCTTTAAGTGTTTTGGTTCCTGTGTGGGTTTAGTTTCTTTAAGTGTTTTGGTTCCTGTGTGTGGGTGTAGTTCTTTAAGTGTTTCGGTTCGTGTGTGGGTCTAGTACTTTAAGCGCTTTGGTATGTGTGTGGGTCTAGTTATTTAAGTGTTTTGTATCGTGTGTGGGTCTTAAGTTCTTAAATGTATCACTTTTCTCTCCAGTTCACCTCAGAGGGAGTTCCTCCTATACATCCAGAATTGTAGGAACCCCCTGTCCGAGAAGCCGGACACACCTTGGGGGGTAGCCTTGGATATAAAACCTTCTCAAATCACTTTTGTTCATGCCATGTGGACACACACAAGTTTTCCAGCGATTCCGACGCTCCGGTGGTCTGTATCTTGGAAAACCCTAGGGCGGGGACCCCGCAGATCTACCCCTATAGCTTTCTCCGTGCGAGGGTTTACCAATGGACTTTTTACTTGTTTTGCTTTGTTTAGGACATATGTACATGGAAACCATAGGTTGGGCATACTTTACCATAAAATAGGCTCCGTTTGAGCCGTGGCGGGAGTTTCCACATACAGATCCTGGATTTTACCAAGTGCTAGCCCATGCATGCGGAAATCGTCAACGCCGGGTACATGCAAGGTTAGCCAAACCTTACATCACAATTGTACACATATGTTATGGGCATATGCAAGTTTTCCAGCGATTCCGACGCTCCGGTGGTTTGTATCTTGGAAAACCCTAGGGCGGGGACCCCGCAGATCTACCCCTATAGCTTTCTCCGTGCGAGGGTTTACCAATGGACTTTTTACTTGTTTTGCTTTGTTTAGGACATATGTACATGGAAACCATAGGTTGGGCATACTTTACCATAAAATAGGCTCCGTTTGAGCCGTGGCGGGAGTTTCCACATACAGATCCTGGATTTTACCAAGTGCTAGCCCATGCATGCGGAAATCGTCAACGCCGGGTACATGCAAGGTTAGCCAAACCTTACATCACAATTTTACACATATGTTATGGGCATATGCAAGTTTTCCAGGGATTCCGACGCTCCGATGGTCTGTATCTTGGAAAACCCTAGGGCGGGGACCCCGCAGATCTACCCCTATAGCTTTCTCCGTGCTAGGGTTTACCAATGGACTTTTTTACTTGCTTTGGTTTGTTTAGGACATATGTACATGGAAACCATAAGTTGGACATACTTTACCATAAAATAGGCTCCGTTCGAGCCGTGGCGGGAGTTTCCACATACAGATCCTGTATTTTACCAAGTGCTAGCCCATGTATGCGGAAATCGTCAACGCCGGGTACATGCAAGGTTAGCCAAACCCTAGGGCGGGGGCAGATCTACCCCTAGGGTTAGGGTTAGGGATAGGATCCGGGTGAGGTTTAGGGTTACCAAAATGTTCGCAAAATAGAAAGTTGGCCCGCAGAAGCGGGAAACCCTAGGGCGGGAATGGCCTCGGTTAGGGTTAGGGTTGGAGTTAGGGTTAGCAATGGAATTTTTCCAAAATGTTTAAGGACATATGTACATAGATAGCAGAAGTTCGGCCTAGTGGCTCCGGTTGACCCGTCTGCGAAGAGCGTCACCCGTGGGACCTACATATATGCAATGCATCGTCGAATTCTTAAAAAATAGAACCTTTTTTTACATAATTCATACTAGTAAATAAATAATAGAAACATAATATAAAGTAATATGAGAGAGAGAAAAAAGAAAAAATTAAAAAAAATCCTATATACCGAGGGTGGCCGTCGGCATAGGGGGCCATGCCCTATGCCGAGGTAGCCCTCGGCGTCTAACGCCGTGAGCGCGCCGTCGCGTCGCCGATGGAGCAGCAGCTACGCTGGTGCCTACGCCGAGGGCCAGGTTGACGCCGACGGCTGCCCTCGGCGTAGCATCCTCTACGCCGACGGCAAGTGTACGCCGACGGGCGTCTTCCGGCGCTGCCCCGGCGAGGCCGTACGCCGACGGCCCCGATAAAAAGCCCTCGGCGTAGGGTTTGGCCGTCGGCGTATCCCACCATTCCTGTAGTGTATTGTTTCTTAGTTTTCTTTTATTTTTTTGGCTATGTGCATCCGTATTGCCATTAGGATCTTGTGTTGTTGCAGAGGCTAGGTGTAATTGTTATCTTTTGATATTAATATATTCCCTTTATCAAAAAAAATATTTAGAAAGTAGAGAGCTTGAAACACACTAATGTAGTACAAAATAAAAATAAGTTAACCATTGGCAGATTCCGACTCAACCTTACAAATTAATCCCATTTAGTCAATATCATACACTAATTTCAGATATGCGATGCTCATCGATAAGTATTTTGACAGGTACAGAAACATATATAATGTTGGTTTGTGTTGTAAATTTAGTCTGGACACTATTAACATCTAGGATATGCTAGTCCCCATGCCGATGCATTATGAGGCAAGGTCTAAAGATCATGGAACCATGGGGGAGGATATTGAAATCAATGGAGTGAGTGATCAGTAGATAAGATGAAGTAACACAGAAAAGTGAGTAACTGCCTATGTTTTTTTGCAACAAAACTGCAAGGGATACATCTACAGTATGGCAATTACCTATGTTGAGCAGGATACGTGTTCATTTGCACATGCTAAGTCATTGTGCACCCATTGAACCGCAATTTCTATTATTCCTTAAATAGCATCCTTGTTTCTCAATTTATCTAACCTATAGAACCGCAATTTCCATTGTTCCTTACATAGCATCCTTGTTTCTCAATTTTTCTAACCTATAGATTAGCTTGTAAATATTACCTAAACAATCCTAGTCTAGGAAACAGACAATGCAGAAACTTGTTTCGGTATGGTTCATCATTTTTCCAAGTTGCCATACTACCTGAAACAATGATTATCCAATGTTCTGTTCTCAAATCACACTGAGCGCTTGTAATACATATATGGTTAGACCATACGACTCTCAAGGGCATAAGTAATCCAGAGCGTCTACCTCACACATTGAATCATGTGGTTAGACCATATGACTCTCAAGGGCATAAGTAATCCAGAGCGTCTACCTCACACTTTGAATTTGATTCTATGTGAATAAGCAAGAGACAATCGTCATTGCCAGTCTGCAAATGAGTGAAATAAATAACAAAAAATATGGAAAAGATGGAATATAAGAAAAATGATAGAATATGTGTCACACTAGAAATTTGGGATCCACAATAATAATTAATTTCATCATCCCACTTTACTTCATGAAAAAATACAAATGGCCATGGAGTATGCAATATATGAGTTCTCCTTTTCTTGAACACATTGCCGTGAAAATAGAAGGGAAATAGGCAGAGAATTACACTGCATCTATAGAAGCATGACTCACATAAAATTTCTGAACAAAAAATGCCTCACATCAAATTAATGGTCCACTTAAACACGTGCAGTTCCTTTAGTACTACAGAATGAAAAAAAGGTAACAGATATGTACCAGCAGTAACAGGGGCGATATTACAGAAGTGTTGGATGCTAGCTAGATAGGAGTCGCCACTTCACAAGTTCAGCTTGTAGTGGGCTTCAGCCATTGGATACGGGAGAACCTGGACTAGGGAATAGTTGAGCGAGGAGCATGCCTCCGGCGGTGCGCAGGCGGGGCATCCATGGGTGGCGTACTGATATATCAAGAACAAAATCATATGAAGTAATAAGATAGGAAATCTGATCGCATATACAACACCCGATCGAAATTTAGCCGAGCTTGAAAAGCTTTGAGGAAGAGGAAAACGTTGAAGGCGCCCACCGGTACTGAAGGACGATGGGAGAAGGTTGATGGAGCTCGGAGTTTAAATGGGGGGAAATCTGAATGGACTCTTCATATGCATCTATATAAAACAATTGATCATTTGTTTATTTCCTGCCTGTTCTCTCGTCTTGTTTGGAGGGTGGTTCATTTCACTTTTAATATTCCTTCCCCCACTAATATTACTAATCTGTTTGGCAATTGGTTAAATGGGATTGGTAAAAAAAACTAAGGCGCTCATTCGAGTAGGGGTTTGTGATTTAGTTTGGGTGATCTGGAATTACCGTAATGATGTTGTTTTTAACAGGGTTGCAAAACTGAACTTCTTACAGGTTATCCACAGGGCTGCTTCATCAATTCACATGTGGCCCTACCTTCTTCCCACGGAGCAGCGGGAACCTTTGGATACTGGATGCAATCGGCTGATGGCGGTTGTACGGGCTATCTTCAGCCAGGGTGTTTGGCTTCATACTAAACGTCTCCAGGATGTATAAGTGAGCCATGTTTTTCTTATTTCGTTGGCTGATCTTTGTATCAACCATTTGTGATCCGTGAGTTGTAAACCTTGATATTTGATACTCGTTTTGCCATTAATAAGTAAAAAAAGCCGTGGGCATCGTTTCGATGCAGAGGCTGAGGCTTTGCTCCCATTTCGAAAAAAAAATGCATCTATATGTTTCTTGATGTTTGGAGAGAGAAGAGAATGCACTACTTCGTATCAGATCGGAGGAACTAATGAGATTAGAATAGCAACCGGTAATGGATGTTATTGTTTGCAGAGAAGAATAACAGTGGTGGGCTTTTAGTTATGCATTGAAGAGGATGGAGTAATGGGCTCCATTTTGTTTGCATGAAGTAACGGACTGCATGGTTTGTCACATTTTGTTGAAGACTAAACGGAAACTGGGGACAGAAAACAAAACCAAGCCGGACACGCTGTGTCGTAGCACTACAAAAAAGGAGGTGACGTGGACGCATGTGAGGGCAGAGAAATCAGGTAGTGGGGGTCTTATATTTAGAGAGAGAAGATAAGAGAAGACTATTGTTCTCCCTTAGCAATTTAATTTCTTTCTAAAATTTAACTGATTCTCATTTATTGTTAGGGATAACAAGAGATAATGCATTGTGCCATTTATATTTAGTGTATTCTCTAGATAATATGGACTGCTAAGAGAAGACCCGTCTTCCCTACGATTGTACATACCCTTACAACGTCCAGTAAAGACGAGCTACAAAGCTTCAAAATTGAGCAAGTCACCCATAGTAAGAATGTTTCGCCTTAACGGAGTACGGGACAGAGTAGGATGTCTAACATGGAGCACTTCTGATTCGTTGCTCCTCCACTGGAAAAATTCTTGACGCGTCAAACACAACAATGGTGGAAAGATTTTTTCCATACCTATTCGTAAGTGGGGGCACGATCGTAACTTCAGTGTAGGTCCACCATCCATACAAACCCTATACATGCCCGTATGATCCGTGTTGTGTTGTACCTCGTTTTTTTACGTATCTACGGTCATGTGTGTGTGCCAAAATAGAAAGATCCTATAAAGATCTTTCTCACGTGATCTCTTTTTTTTCTTACCTGACATATATATACCAATACGGACGGGCATACATAGACTAGATATGAGTTTTGGCAAACCCAACACAAAAGAAAAACCAAACTATGACCCTCCAACTTCATTTAGGGGAAACACCGGAGCAGGGCTCAACACGGTGTTTGATTCCTGGTGGGCTGAGAATATAATCTACCCTCTTTAACTTCTAACCACTGTAATTGCGATCTTTGTCCATCTGTCTCTCAGACACAAGTTTCTGTCTTTCTGACGTAACTGAAGAATGAACAACGGAGACAATGTTTTGGTGCAGTTTTCGACTGCTTCTCTGTTTCTTCTGTGATTTCGATCATGGCGCAGCCTCGTCTACTGGGTCATGCTATCCCACGACCAGACCATGCGGCTGACGATCCACAACTAAGGGCGGGAGCGCAGAAGACTAACTGAATGTGAAAAGCAACGGTAGAAAATGACACTTTCCGGTTCATGTTATTTCCAAACATAAACTACTAACAAAATACGGAGCAGTACAGCAGGATTTGAACAACATTTCTCCCCCTCAAACCTGCTGCCTGATGTCTGATGCACTCCAATTTTCTGATGCAGCTCAACGAATTTGGGACACCCGAGGGCCTTGGCTAGAATATCTGCTAGCTGTTCGTCAGTGCCCACATGATCGACATCCACTTCTTCAGCATCAAGGTGCTCGCGGAACTTGGTGCCGATGTGCTTTCTTTCTATGCCCATGATGCATTGGATTCCTGGAGAGAGCTACAGCGGTCTTGTTGTCCACCAAGAGACTGAACTTTGGTTGTTCTATGGCGACGAGCTCGCTGATCAGTCTGTTTAACCAGGCCCTGACCGATGAGTAAAACTGGTGAACCGACAGCCTGGCTGCTTTGGTCACTAGTCCATTCTTTTAAGAACCGTGGGAGGAGAACAAAATTGAAAGATAAATGAAAATTGCTTAACAATACAAATGCACATACGTCTGAGCAAATATATGAACTTTAACACATTTAGGAACTTTGTGTTAGCAGAATACTCAAATGGATTATTTACAAATGGTTTTTTGAATAATGAAATGTTTTCAATGCTCAGCAAAATAAACGCATAGAGGTTAGATCAGAGAAGACCAAATTGTCTAAAACAAGTAATCACCATATTTATGCCAATCCAGTATGCATATTTTACATGATACGTTGCTCTCAAGCCAAATGAAATTGGACTATATAGACCAACCAATAAGGCAAGCGAGATGTCAAATCCTAACAAGTTCCTCAAGTTGCAATGTGAAACCTATATGCAACCTCTGTGTCTGCATAAGTGTTCTGCTCACTTAGGTGCAGAATCAATTGGAAATAAATAAACTCAATTATCCTATGTCACTTATAAGTGGCTAACATGCTACTGTAATCAACATTCTTTTGATGATCACTTATATGATCATGGAAAGAACGTTGATTTCACATGATTCGGGCAGAGGTGAAATTGAAATCTACATTTATCCTGTGAAGAATGACAATGAAAAAAAGCGAGGTTAGTGTTTGATGAATTCATATGGAAACTGCAGAGATACTCACTGTAGTGACTTGCCGAGAAACTGGGGTAAATCTTACTTACAATGAGGGGTAACTCGGAACTGGATATATTGAAGAACCACAATATCATCCAACTAAAATTGGTATTTTCCAGCATATGTTGCATTATATGTTCCGGTTGCAAAGAAAATGAGATTTTACACTATTACGAAGAGAAATTACATACTGTAATTAGATTGTCTTCAGATGTAACGTTCATGTGAGATAAGAAAAGGAAACAAAAAATGATCATGACTTGACATAGCTTGGGCTTTCTAGAAGGACCAAGGCAAATACATTTTTTTTTGAGGGTTCACCGGGAGGAGCAAAGGCTCCCACCTGAATATTTTGTATTCCTTCAGTTCATCAAAAGATCGGGCGAAGGCCCCAGGGTGAGCAGCAGTACAAGGGGGTAGAGGGAGTCATCTCCCGACGCCAAGGGGGAGAGCTCAAGGCAAGAAACAAGAACACACACACACACACGCAGGGGCAACTATGGTCGCTCGGGGAGGAGGAAAGTGAGCCAGAGATCGACGTCGTCGCGCAGTGGCGGGCACAGAATTTTGATAATGGGTATTCAAAATTAAAAAACATATCTCAAATTAGTGATTGTACTAGTACTCAACCGCTTGAGCAGCTGCTACAATCATGACTATGGCTACAATGCACCTGTTCTAACCAACAAAACCAACATGAGCTAATGTAACAACATGTCTGGTAATATTTGATACAAAACATATTAGAATTGATGACTCTACCACTAGGTTTAATTTATTGTTTGCAAAAAATTGGGTATTCAGCTGAATACCCATGATACTACATGTGCCCGCCCATGTCGTCGCGGCAAGCAAGCGGCAGCCGCGCACGCCAGAGCACGGCATCATCCCGGCATCTTTTGAGGACGAGGCGAAGAGACGGTGTCTGCCCGTTGAAGACCACATCATTTCTGTGCTTCCACAGGTGCCACACGCATAGGAGGCGCAGCATCGAGGCCGTCTTGGGACGTGCAGCTGCAGGCAGGGCGCAGGTGCCAACAGCCGAAGTATCAAGAGCAGGATCGGGAGCCACACCAATGGTGGACCAGTGGGCGAAGGGGCAGCCGAAGACAATGTGACCAGCCGTTTCCGATGAAGCGGGGCAGATGGGGCAGCCACTGTCGGCGAGAGCGATGATCCCTTTCCGCAGTAGGTTGGCCCTGCACTGAATCCGGCTCTTGACCAGCAGCCAGCCGAAAAATTTAACCTTGGAGGGGGCGTAGCTGCACCACACGAAGTCGTGGTGCTCGTCCAGCACGCCTCCGTAGTTGCACAAGCGGTAGAGCGAGGCCGTTCGGAGACGCCCACCGGCGCGGCCGCACAGAGGGAGCGAGCGCATGTCCACGCCATCGGACAGGTGGGTAGTGGCGGAGACACGCTCCAGCTCCTCCTTCTGACGGGCGGCGACAGATGAAAGCCGTGGAGCCAAGATGGGGGCGAGCCCACCCACGACCACCTGACGGATAGAGGCACCACGGAGGGTGCAGTGGGAGAACAGCTCCGGGTAAGTCACCACGAGGGGGCCGGCCGGGAGCCACCAGTCGAGCCAAAAGGCCACCCTCCGTCCGTCTCCCAGAGACACACGCGAGATGCTGCGGTAGAGGGGCAGCAGACGTTGCAGCGAGGACCAGTGAGCTCCGCAGAGCGTTGTCGCCGTGCCGGACATGTCGAGGGGGGCGCCGTCCAGCGAGTCCCAAACCCACCTAGGCCAAGACTCGGCGGGGGCGCAGTGGAGGCGATGAAGGAGTTTGACGAGGAGGCACGCGTTTTGGGTGGCAATGGAGCGCCCGCCGAAGCCGCCCTCCTCCCTTGGCCGGCAGACCTGATCCCAGGCAACGAGACAGCAAGCGCCGGAAACTTTGTCAGTGGCAGCCCACAGAAAAGCGCGACGAAGGCGGTCCAGAGCAGCGAGCACACCGGGAGGCAGCTCGAGGGCCCCCATGGCGAAGGTGGGGAGGGTGTCGAGGATGGCGTTGAGCAGAACAAGCCTCCCACCGGCGGAGAGAAAAAGGGCACGCCAGCCGAACAAATATTTGTCCACCTTGGCAATCAGAGGAGTGAACGCCGCGAGCCGGAGCTTCTCAGCAGACAAAGGCAACCCGAGGTAGGTTTGCGGGAACCCTTCGACACGGCAGCGCAGCACGTCTTGGATTTGACGAAGCACAGCAGGTTGGACATGCATGGGCACCAAAGTTCTTTTGCTGTAGTTGATCGCTAGGCCCGTGGCGCTCTCGAACTGGCCAAGCAGCGAACGGAGATGCCTTGCCGCGCCAACGTCGGCACGGAAGATCAGGAGGGTGTCGTCTGCGTACTGTAGCACGGGGCAGGCAGCTCCGTCCACCAGGGGGTGTTGGAGGACTGTGTCGCGGCGGATCAGGCGTTGCAGCATGTCGGCGATGATGAGGAAGAGGTAGGGGGACAGGGGATCCCCTTGGCGAAGCCCATGGATGCACCGGATCCACCGTCCAGGCACGCCATTGAGGAGCACGGCGGAGTGCGAAGAGGCGAAGATATCGTCGAGCCAGTCGCACCAGACGGCGGGAAACCCATGTGCCAGCATCACCGTGTGCAGGCTGGACCAGGACACGGAATCGAAGGCCTTGGCGAAGTCCAGCTTGAGGACGACGATCGGCGTTTCCGGCGGTAGCAGGTTTGGACCAATTCCGTGGCGAGGACGAAGGTTTCCGAGATGCTCCGGCCGGAAAGAAAGCCAGTCTGGTCGGCGTCGATGAGCTCGCTGATCTGTTGCTGGAGACGAAAAGTCAGAGCTTTGCAGAGGATCTTGACCGAGCTGTTTTGGAGGGACACCGGCCGGAAAGCGCTTGGCGACAGCACGCCGGCGGACTTGGGCAGCAACACCACGTGAGCTATGTTGATCCTCTCCAGTTCGACCGAGCGGGAACGGAATTTTTCGAACAGAAGCTCCAGGCTCGGGCGGACCGTATCCCACGCGACCCGGTAGAAACTGGGCCGAATGCCATCTGGCCCAGGGGCGCTGGAGCAGGCCATGGAGGCGACGGCTTTTTTTATTTCTTCCGCAGAGAAAGCTTTGACGAGATCGGCGCCGTCGATGCGCGCGCAGTTGGTGTAGAGCTCATGCACGTCGAAGTCCCAGCGCACCTCGGAACGGCGACCAAGCAGGTTGAGGTAGAAGGAGTGGAGAGCCGCAGCCTTGGCTTCATGCATGGCGACCGTCGCGCCGTCAACATCAAGGACGCGGATGGTGTTGCGTCGGAGGCGCTGGGAGGCCCGCGCGTGGAAGAACTTGGAGTTCTCGTCACCCTCCACAATCGCCCGCTGTTTCCAGTACGCGGCGCGAGCGAGAACCAGCCGCTCCAAGGTAGACCTGCAGGAGACACGAAGCAGGAGCTCGTCCGAGGAGAGGGAGCGGGTCTCCTCGAACAGGTCCAGAAGATCAATCAAGAAAACACAATTGTTCTTGAATTTTGGGTTGAAATGGTGGGAGTGTTTCGAGACCTTGGCAGCGGAGCGGAAGGACTTTAGGCGGGCCGCAAGATCCCCAGCAGCATCGGCACGCACAGCGGCAGTGTGCCAAGCAGGGAGGGTAGTTTGGAGGAAGGAGGGATCCTTGAGCCAGGAGTTTTCGAAGCGGAAACAACGCGTTCGAGGGATGGAGGTGGAGGACGTGACCATGAGCGGGACATGATCAGAGGTTGGGCGCGGAAGGGAGGAGGGAGGAATTGGGAAGAGCCAGATTCCAGGCGTGGTTGAAAAAAGCACGATCGAGGCGGGCGAGGACGTGCGAGTCGCGTTTGTTGGACCAAGTGTACAGCCGATCCGACAGAGGGAGCTCGAAGAGGGCAAGGTTGCGGATGGAATCGTTGAAGGAGGAAGCTAGGGAGATGTCAAAGTTTGCGTTGTTTTTGTCTGCAGGATCACGCAGGAGATTAAAATCTCCAATGATCAACCACGGGATGGGGAAGAGAGGGCCAAGGTTTTCGAACTCCTCCAGGAACTCCGGCGACAGGGCGTGGTTTGCGGGCGCGTAGACATTCGTAACGGCGAAGACGAGGTCGGAGAGGGAAGATTGGAGCGTCCGAGTGAGCGAAAAACGGCAGCGGTGAGTAGAAACTAGGGAGAAGAGGCCAGCGTCCCAGGCCGTAAGGATACCACCAGAGCTCCCGACGGCCTCGACGGTTTCGAAGCAGGAGAGGCGAGGAGGAGGGATGCTAGAGAGGACGAAGCGGTCAACGTTGGCCAGCTTGGTCTCCTGGACGCAGATGATGGAGGGATTAGCGGAGGAGATCGCGTCGTGGACCACAGGGCGTTTCTTGAGACACCCTAAACCCTGCGTGTTCCAGGACTCAATGGTAAACTCACGCAAAGCACTAATCGTAAGAACGAAGAACACCAACAGGAACACGGAGATTACAGGGGGGAGAAAACCAAAGGGCGCACACACGCGCGCTAATGCGAAACGGGTCGATACAACACAACACAGAGGGGGGTAAACACGAAGCAGACAGCTGGTTGCCGTCGTCACGACGTACACAGGGCGGTCTACACATCGTCACCGGCAGGCACCAATGCAGCAGACGCACAGATGGAGGCCGCAAGAGAGGCAACGGCACGTTTGCGGACAGGCTTGGCGTTCGCGGCGAGGGTGTTGTGCTTGTGCACCTGCTTCTGCAGCGCCGCAGTACAGTTTCCCAACGCGTCCTTCAGGCCGCGCAGCTTCATGGTACGGGCTTCGATGGGCTCGTAGTGGGGGGGCTCCTTGAGGGCCAGACAAGAGCTCTGCTTGATCTGCGGAGGAGGAGGCACAGCCGCACAGGGACAGAGCCACCCGCGCTGGCCACTAGAGGAGCATCTGAATCGGAGTCCAATTCCGTGATCACCACGCCACGGCGTCTGGTGACCGCAAGGGGTGGGCCAGAGCGAAGCGAGTCGGTGCCCCCTTCAGAGCCCACCACGGAGCACCAGGTGATGGTCAACAAAGTCGAGGAGGACGAGGACCGGGGCGGGGAGGGCAAGGAGCGCCCCGGCGAGCTGGCCACGTTGTCCAGCATGGCGAGGAGAGCAGCATGGTTATCCAGAGCATCGTCACGGTCGCCTCCACCACGCTCGCCACACGACTCATTATCAGCATGAGGAGCAGGAGGGAGGCGCACCGGAACGAGCGGCAGCCCGCCGTGGCAACGGTGGAAGAGGGGAGGCGGGGGCATGCGGAAGAAGGGCACGTACTCCCCTTCGTTGTCATAGGAGTCTTGCAGACGCCAAACACGGATCTTGGGGATGGTGATCAGCCGCGAGCCCCAGGGTTTACGGGAGAGGAGCACCTCGTTTGGGACGAAGCGCTCGCGCTTGAGGCGGACAACAGTGCGCACAGCAGCGCAGTCCGTGCCGGAGAGGGGGGCCGCATCCACCTCAAGGGTTTACCCAAAGGAGCTGAAGGAAGCAGCGACGTTGAGGTTGCTCAGGTGCTCGACCGGCACGCGTCGAGCCAGGACGAGCGCCACCCACAGCATGTCGCACAGAATGCGACCAGCCTCTTCCTCGCGCACGAGGCGAAAGGTGGCGCCATCAAGGTGAAACGGCTGATGGAGCATGGCTAACTCGCGGTCGTCTTCCGACAGAAACCACGCGTAGAGATCGCCGATCGACGAGCCCACGCAAGTGACGTGCAGCCCGGGGAGCTCAAAGAAGATGGCTTCCGCGAAAGCGCTCGACGGAGAGGTGAACGAAGGGAGCGCGTCAATGAACACCACCGCCATGCGCCGCGCAGCCTCCATGTCGCCGGGCGGCATGAAAACTTCAGCAGGCAAATACATATAGCAACAGTACAAGTCTACTTTCCACAGCAATGAAAAAACAACCCGCCAGATACTTGTAGAAAAGGAACAATAGAGTATTCAACTCAAGCATGAATCATTGGCTAAAACAGAAACTTTTCGACACTACCAATGCATTGCCAACTGAAACTGTAAGAAGCTACAAAGCATCCATACTTCGACAAAAGACAGCGCAGTAGGAGTTTGGTGAGTTTAATAGTTCCCAGTGAACAATGTTTCCATGAGATAACCTGCTGGGAACTACCAAGGACATTAAACTGGAATTGGAACAGCAATATCCAACTTAAGGATTTGACAAAAGACATAACACAATCTTGGAGCACCAACATTGTCTAGGTAACAAGCTAAAAAGGCAATAAATTCTTTAGTTCTAGACCGAACTCAATGGAGACAACCAGTATTTTTCATCTGAAGTTGCATCTACTCCATCAAAGGAGAAGGGATCTGCAGTTGACAAATCATGGCAATTGAAACACATATAACCACTTCGTATGAATTTCAATTGTGCATCTTCAGAAGCTCTATAGTTCCAACTTCTAGCAGCCTGTATTGATCAGACACCCATTCCTTGCTGACCTTGTTGTGGACTCGAAGTTTGATCTCCTTTAGCACTTTTGCGTTCAAAACAAAGAACCTGGCTAAACCAATATCTTGATCATCGCCCTTATAATACTCCAGCACTAGTTTTTTTAGATGTGTCTCAAGGCATTTCACCGGATTCAGTGGGTCATAATCACACCCATCTTTCAGTGGCATCTTTAAGTATTCCCGCAACTGAAAAGCAAAGACGAGAAATGTTAAATAATTCCTACATAAACCAGACTATATGTGCAAAAAAGCATTTTGAAAGAGAATAAAATGCTCAATGTGATATTTAAGTAAAAGATCAATACTCACAGTGACATAGAGCGTTTCCAAACACGGGAAGCACCTTAAGACATCAATAACAACATTCAAATCTGGGACAGAAAACTCAAGAGCCAAACTCTTCACGGTGATTATTGAATTCTTTAAGCTGGCTGGGGTTAAACTCTGAATAAAACAATGGACATAAGAAAATTACTATAAATGTAACAATGCTGCATGCAAGACGCAAAAGCAAGAGGTTGCTGCTGCTACCTTGAAGAGTAGGTTTTCAATCGTGATTTCAGAGATGCAGGGTGACAAAAGGCCCAATACTTGCAGTTTAGGTGCCTTAATTACCCGGATAGTATCACCACCTCTACCAGGACAAAGTAATAGCAGCCTTTCAAGGCAAGGGGCATCCTCAATGATCAGTTCTCCTCTGATCGAAAAACAATTGCAGACGCCCACGCTCCTAAGAGTTGGCGAGCTAATGCGGAAGCAACCCACATCCTCAAGTCTTTCTATATATAGTGACTCCAAGACATGGCAACCAGAGAGCAGCCCATGAAAGACATCTTCTGCGATGGAAACACGCCATAGGTTGAGCTGCTTGAGCAAAGGGAAACTCACAGAAGGAGCTATCTCCTTTGGGAATTCACAGAAGCTGATTCTGAACACGATAAGGGAAGATGCGCAGAGAAGCACCGATGCTGGCAGGGGGTAACGCTTCTCACGCTCATTTGTATAGTCCAAGAGCCGGAAGTGGATGTCAATTTCCTGAAGGTTTGTGAGGGCTGGAGAGCGGAACCAGCTCTCGATCTGAGCGGCTTCTTCGGCAAACCTTTTTTGGGCTTCGTGAAGGCGGATGGAGTAGAAGACGAAGCGGCGGGCAGGGCCAGGGTGATCGGAGAGAATCCTGGAGACAAGTGGTAAGCGCTTGAACTCGTTGGAGCAGAGACCGTAGTCGGCCTCGAGGTTGAGAGGGGATGAGCGCCAGAGCGGGCGCCACCGGCGGGCGAGGATCTGCGTGCGAGCGCCGTCCTTGGTGGGGAGGAGCGAGATTATGGTGCGGAGGATGTCATTGTTGAGGCTGCTGATGAGATCGCCGTGGCTTGGGGGATCACCTTCGCCGTTGCCATCCCGTGCCCGCTTCCGTGGCCTCCTTCCGCCCGCTCCACCGGACTCGCGCCTCTTGACTGCGGGTGCCGCCGCCGCCGCCGCCTTCTCCTTCATACCCGGCAACCGGCGGCCGGAGGGATTTGAGACGGATTTGGGGGTTTAGCCTCGCAGTCCTCGCACGGTATATATTGGGGGCTTCGATGGTGTTAGTGTACAGGTGTACATGACTTAGTCAGCTAGTCCTTATGGCACAGCCATGATCAGGTTTATCCCTTGATCGTTGGCATAGATGTAGGAGTTAGTTCAGCACTCAAACGATGGCCTGCTCTCTGATGCTCACCCTGCTGGGCCACGCTATGTGGCTGGGCTGGTGTGTCACCTGGGTCCCACCTTTTTTCTTTGCCTCACCAAATTGTTGGAAATAGTCAGTCCAATAGATGATGTATCAATTTTGGATTATAGTGCACCATTGATTTTTTGTGTTTTGCCACCTTTTAGGGCACGAAATTTTGGGCACCAACACAAGATGATGTAAAATGGGGTACGGGAGAAATTCTAGATGATGTAAAATAGGGCACAAGCACCATTTCGGATCCATGCAAACTTCGAAACATTACCACATTTCAAATGTAATTCGACTGCGTCACAAAGTTGACAAGTTTGTAAAATTTTCATAACGATAGCTCGATACATAGAAACTTTGACACTTTGATTTAGACACTAGATAAACAATTCTGACACTAGATGGACATCATCAACACTGACACTACTTCGACACTAGATAGATAGCATCGATCTCGTCACTTCAACTCTTCCACCTCCACACACCTAGAGGTCATCTCAGAAATCGTCGTCGTCATTGGAGGATTGGCCAATTTACTCCAAAAATGTGTCGCCCATCTCTGACTCTGACGACTCGACAGTGATGGTGGAGAGGTCGCCCTCCCTCACGGATGTCGAAGCTCCACCTACAGCAGATCACTTCCCCTCATCTCTCTCTCTCTCTCTCTCTCTCTCTCTCTCTCTCTCTCTCTCTCTCTCTCTCTCTCTCTCTCTCCATAGAAGTCGAGCTCCGCGTGCGCAAGCCCCGGGTGTGCTTCGTGGAACCTCGCCATGGCCGCCTTGTCGGCATGGCATGTGCGCAGCCGTAGGTATGCAAGACAATGCTTCAGATACTTCGCGCAAGGTCCAGGTACTTGGCCTCCTGGATGCTCTCCACCTTCGGGAAGTTGAGATCGGCGCAGGAGCGGCCGAACCACCACGACAACGCATCATAAGTGCGAGTGGCGAGCTCGGGCGACCCCAAGATTCCTAGCCACAACCGCTCCCCGCGGTTGGTGATTTCGGTGGCTGAGAGACCAAATTGCCAGAGTCAAACGCCGCGGAAGCCAGTGTTGCTCTTCATGCGGAGCAACAGCATCTTATGAGGGTTGCGGCAGACCAGACCCAGCAAAAGAAAACGATATAACATCATAGTATCGATATGCGTGACACGTTTTCATCGCGCAAAATGTGTTTGGTGTGGCCTATACCGCGAGTTCAAAGGCCGCGGGACGCGGGATACAGGGTCCACCAGAGTTGCTCTACTACCCCCACCAGGCCGACTTCGTTCACTTAAAGATAGTTAGTTTAGTTCTGAAATTTTTTGTTTCTGCTAACTGATTTCTAGTGCTTTACTTTAAAATTATTTATTAATTGCCTTATGTGATGCCAAACGAAATTGAGATATATGGAACAACTAGTGAGCAGAGCGAGATGCTAAGTCCTCTGAAAATCCACAAGTTTCAGTGAGACACCTATAAACAACACTATATCTGCATAAGCGTTCCGCTCACTTCAAGTCAGTTATGCAAGCCAATGTAGCTGAATCTCATCAAATAGAAAGCAAATGAGACGCATATAAACATCTTGCCAGGTGATTGCATCGACAGAATAATCATAACTGTTGTGTGTACATAACTGCATGTGAAGCTGAAATGGGCACTACAATTAGTTGAAACAACTTGGATAGGATCATTACTGCCGAGGTATCAAGTATCAACTACTTTCGTACGAAAAGCACATACGTATCATAAACACAAACACAGAGCTTGGAAACAAGCTACCAATATATTCATGGGTATGATACAAGTTCTTGCCAGCTCAATTCAGGAAATGGTTCTGTTAACCAATAGAAAGCTGTCATTCTCAGACGTAAACATCAGGTGTGATATTAGAGTCATATCTAATTGTACAACTGACTGATGGGAATTTCTCCTAGATATCGATCTTTAACATGATGGGTGCACAACCTAGTACTTGACTTCTTGTCCTATTTAGATTCCCATGAACTGATGATCATGAGAGACCTTTCCTGCATCCTGGAGACCGCTGCTTCTTCTTCCCAGTAATACTGAAGAAACACAAAAAGTTTACAGCTAAAATTGGCAGCCAATGACATAGCAGCTGAAATTCTGAGTAGCGACACTAACTCATGAGAGTGTGCATCAATCCGAAGAAACACAAAATGTTTGCAGTGAAAATTATCAAAGATTAATTGCAAGATATGTCACTTCTATGATTGTCAAAAGCATGTTGATTTGCATGATTCAAAGAGTCCTAATTCTTGAAATCGACACTTACCTGCTGAATAATGTTTGATAAATTGAAATGAAAATTGCAGAGGTAAAGGACTAGAGTATCATGCAACTAAACTTGGTCTAGTTCCAGCATATGTTGGCCTCCTGTTAGGAAGAGAAGAAGATCTGCATAATACGAACAAACCCTGACAGTTGGCAGTAAACCAATGCACTTTCTAAATGTATTAGGGAAATGTATATTTACTGTACTATACAAAGGGAGTTCACACTGTAATTACAGTTTATTCAAGTTTGACGTTCATGTAAGATGGGAAAAGGACAAAAAATATGACATGTGATCATCACTAACATGACATATTCTACAAAAGAAATAATGCAAATACATATATTGACAGTATCAGGTCAACTTTCCATACAAATGAAAAAATAGCACTTAAACGTCGCATACTTTTGTGTAAAAAGAGATACTGATTTTTCAACACAAGCATAAATTGCTGACTGAAACAAAGCAACTTTCAACACAGTCCTCTTAGACAAGAGACGGTGTGGTAGGAGTTTAGTGCTCAGCTTACTATTTCCCAGTTACAACTCTTGGCAGTAAACTATTTTTCATGACATACCCTGTTGGACATTACAAAGGAACATTAGCCTGGAAGTGGAGCAGCCATATCCAATTCAAGGGTTAGGACAAAGACAGGGCACAATATTCAAGCATCAACCATGTCTACCGAACAAGAAAAGGGTAATAATTTCCGGTCTAGACCACACAACTAACATGCCATTAGTACGATTCTTCTGAAAGAGCGTCTACCTCATTTAAACAAGATCAGCTTAAGGGATCTGCAATTCGTGGGCATCCAAGGAGTTATCACCACTATGTATGAATTCCAATTGTGCATCTGGAGAAGCCATATTTCCCACTTCTAGCAGCTTGTATTGATCAGCCATACATTCCTTGCCGATCTTCTCACTGACTCCAAACTTGATTTGCTTTAGCACTTTCGCGTTCAATATAAAGAACTTGGCAAAGTGAACAGCTTGCTCATCCCCCTCATAAACATCGAACACCAATTCTTTTAGATGAGTCTCGAGGCATTTGACTGGATCTAGTCGGTTGTACTGATGCGCATTTTTCTTCATAGGTATATTTAAGAATTCCATACACTGGAAAAAAATAAAGAAGAGACATATGTTAAAGTAATTCCTACCTGGACAAGATCAAATTTAAACAAATAACTTGTTTGCATGAGGATCAAACGATCAAGTAAAAACTGGAAACCGGAAAGCAAAGATGTTACTCACCATGACATACAGCTTTTCCAAACACGGGAAGCACCTTAAGACATCTATAACAGCATCCAAATCAGGGAAAGAAAACTCGAGAGCCAAAATCTTGACGCTGCTTATCGTGTTATTGAAGGTTGCTGGGGTTAAACTCTGGAGAAAACAATGGACATATAAAAATATTATGCATGTAACAATGCTGCATGACAGAATCAAGAGCAAGAGGTTGCTGCTGCTGCTACCTTGAAGACTAGGTTTGCAATCTCAAGTTGCGAGATGCGGCGTGACAAACGGCCCAATATTTGCAGTTTAGGTGCTCTGATCACCCGGATAGTATCACCGCCTTCGCCTGGTTGAGGTAGTATCAGCCTTTCAAGGCAAGGGGCATCTTCGATAATCAGTTCCCCTTGGATTGAAAAACATTTGCAGAGGCCCAGGCTCCTAAGAGTTGGTGAGGTAATGCGGAAGCAACCCACATCCCCAGTGCTCTGTAGATACAGTGACTCCAAGACAGGGCAAGAAGAGAGCACCCCATGGAAGACATCCTCGGAGATGGAAACGCAGCGTAGGTAGAGCTCCTTGAGCAAGGGAAAACTCAGCGACGGGGGTATCTGCTTCGGAAAATCACAGAAGCTGATTCCGACCAGAACAACGGTCGATGCGCAGAGAAGCACCGATGGTGGCAGCGGGAAACGCTTCTCAGCCGCATGCGTATAGTCCAAGGGTTCGAAGCTGATGTGGAGCACCTGAAGGTTGGCGAGAGCCCTGGAACGGAACCAGGTCTCGACCTGAGCGGCATCCTCGGCGTACCTTTTCTTGGCTTTGTGGAGACGGATGAAAGGGAAGCGGAAGCGGAGGGCGGGGCCATGGTGGTCGGAGAGAATCTTGGAGACGAGGGGCAAGCGCTTGAACTTGCTGGCGCAGAGGTAGTAGTCGGCGACGAGGTTCAGGGGCGCTGTGCGCCAGAGGGGCCGCCACCGGCGGGCGATGGCCTGCGTGCGGGCGCCGTCCTTGGTGGGCAGGAGCGAAATGATGGTGCCGAGTATGGCGTCGGGAAGGTTGCTGATGAGATCGCCGTGGCTGGGGAGATCGCGTGCCCGCTTCCGTGGCCTGCCTCCGCCCGCTCCACCGAACGCGCGCCTCTTGGGTGCGGGGGCCGCTGCCCCGGCCGCCTTCCTCCTGGTACTGGTAGTCGCCGCCGTCGCCGGCTTCTTCTGCTTCATATCGGCAATCGGCGGCCGGAGAGACGGGGATTTGAGCGGGGAGCGGCGGATTTAGGGGTTTATCGTCGCGCTGATTTTGGTCTGCTGGGGAATGGAACGGGGCGGCGGTAAGCTGAGACGGAGAGCTATGTAGCGCCGCCGCGACATCGGAAATGAGGAGCGGCCGGCGACGGCAGCAGCCTACAGGTGGTCTGCTGGGCCGCGCTGTGTGGCTGGGCTGGAATAGGATGCGGCCTGGGTCCGGTTATTTTCTTTGTCTGAATTGTTCGCATTCGAAGTTGATGGAAACCGGACCCGATTTTGCCGAGATTGAACTATGCTCAAATTCGACCCGAATTCAGCCAGCACTATTCCGATTGTTAGAACCAATTTTTTTTTTTACAGTAGGCCTTGCCCGGGCTAGCTAATCAGTTACAAAAAGAAAGGTACCTGTGATTGGGTGGTTTCTCTTCTCCTCACTTTTGACTTTCAATGTCTTGCTCCTTCTTGAAGTTATAGTCTCCAGTATATATATCTTGTTCTTAGCTTTTAAAAAAGCCAAAGTTTGCTAAAATCAAAGTCCAAAAGCAAAATTTGTCCCCGTTTTCGTTTGCTTTTGTTTTCTGTCAGTTGGCAATCCGGTTCACTAGGTTGTGCATCGGGTCGTCCGGTCTTCACCGGTTCCCAAACTAGAACTCACCGGAATGACTTCAGTAGAATTTTTTAAGTTGTTCGGTGTGGTTCCGGTGGGCATTCCGCGTGGAGCCGGTGCACCGGGTACGTCGGTGTGGGGGCGGTTCGTCAGCCTTGGCGCCTGGTGCCGACTTTGATCGGGTTTGCCCAATACGGTCATATTTGTTTTTCCTATAAAAGGGGTTTCTCTCCCAACAATTTTCTAGGGTTCTTAAGCACGTTTTCGGCCATCATTGTTTACCCTCTTGAGATTGCTTCTCCTCCCTTCTCTCATATGATTTTTGCATCTTTTTGAGGGCTTTGGAAGCGGAGATCTAGATCAAAAATCCTCACCAAACAAAATCCTCCTCTAAGTGAGGGGAAACCCTTGGATCTATATCTTGGAGTTATTGGTTGACCTCCTCCATTGTTCCCCCTCTCTAGTTTCTTCATAGCATTTGTTGTTTTGGTGAGATTTGGTCGGGAAATACCCTGCATGATTCCAGTTGATAGAACTTTGGAGACTCTACTTCTCTAGAGTCTGGATCAAAAGAATAAAAGCAAAAAAACAAATTGCTTTTTACCTAATTTTAATTAATTTTAATTGATTTTGATAGTTAGACATTCTCTAATTTCCTATGCACAATTTTTCAGTTACCTAGAAGAACTAGACGGGTACCCCATTGCGGGGAGATTCTCTTTAGAAAACTTATTTTATAAATAAAATTAAATGGTATAAAACACATGAAGAATGTTTATCTAACATGAATATGCATGATTTAATTGGTTGCAATAGTTGAGAGGATAAAGTTGACTGATGTGAAATGATTATCTATTTGAAAATTAAAGGTCGTCAAGGTTCATTAATTAATATACGTGATTGATTTTCTTTGCAAACTAATTAAAATCATATATAAGATGAAACTAACAACCTAAAAATGTGGATAGCTTGTATGAAGAATGAACTATCAAAACATCACTTAGTATAGTTTTTTTTGTTGAGAAATTTGTAAACTTGTAGACCACTTTATTGTTTTGTGAAGTAAGACTTATATACCTAACAAATCCGGAAATATGCCTACTTGTATTCATATCTCATCTCTCCCCCAATCCCCAAACAACGACCCACCTCTCACCATCCTAACTCTATCCTATCCCGTGCCCCCCCCCATCCCCCTCATCCCACTCGGGCGCCAACAGGTGAGGTAGCGTGCGACGGCGGCCGGATATGCTAAAAACCATTATAGCAACTGTAGCGGACACCTCAAACCATAAACCCCATACACGCATTTGCAGGCTGAGAAATTCGCGATTTGAGATAGAAACGTGCGCAGACCAGATACGCTATAAAACAAAACTGCATATTTTTTAAAAGATTGACACGGGACATAGAAATGAAATGCATTCGAGAGTTCATACGTGAATTCGGCTCCGATCATGCAAAAGCTAACCGAATTTGGCTATGATTCGAGCTACATTTCGTTGCCACGGCCACCTACTACCAAAATTCAGCTCCGGGATGCTCACTGGAGCCTTGTGCCATGGCGGCGACGCGTCGGCAACCTCCTCACTCGCCGTCGCTGCCGAGGTCGACATAGATCTTCCTCTGCTCCTCCGCGACCAATCGCCACTCCTCCGCCTTGTCCGCTTCGCGGCGGGTCATCTACGCGACGAGCTCGATGACGGTGTCGAGGTGGTTGTCGTTGACGAAGACGCCGGGCTTGAAGCCGGCGTCCTTGCTGAGCTTTGGGAGGATCTTCTCGAGCTCCGTGTCGTCGACGGAGCCGGTCGAGCCGCGTCTGGACACCATCGAGCTGCGGTGGTGGATCTACACGGGGGTGTGGATTGCTCGTCGGCTGGGGCGTGGATTGCTTATCAGTGGGGAGGAGGAGCGGCGGCGACACGGATGGGGTTTGGCCTGCATCAACATCTCTGTGGGAGATATATACATGTGTTTGGCGTTTTTGGGTTGCGGCCCGGATCCTATTTTCAGGCCAGATCCGCATATGCAGTGTTTGGTTTGGCCAAAAAAAGGCGAAAAAACCACATATCAGCCCAAAGTAGCATATCCAGGCTGATATGCGGTGTCTGCTAGCTCTTAAGAGCAACTCTAACAAAGATTGAAAACCCCACCGGAACCGTATTTTTCCGGTGAGTTTATGGGTTCGGACCGAAAGTGGCCCAGACTCGTGCCCTGGCCTGTAAACTCAGTTCGGGGGCCGAGAAACGCGATGCGCGCCCCATATTAAAACGGGCCGCGGGGGGTTCGGTTTCGAAACCCTACCCCCTCCGCCGCGGTCGCCGCTCCGTCGTCTTCCTCCACCTCCTTCGACGAGAAATCTCCCCATCACCAGCGCTGCATTCGCTCAACCGCGACCTCCCCATGGCTAGCCGCGGAAGCATTGCGAGGGGAGGCCGTCGGTTGGGCGGCGGACACTCGCTGTCGCGGAGCTCGAAGGCGGAGCGCCAGAAATGGAACCGGTCTGAGGGCGCGCGCAAGCGCAGTGCCCCGCCATTGGACGAACTGGGGGCTCACGCCCCCGGAGAAGCTCGCCCGCTACGCAAACGGTGACGAGGGCTCCTTCTCTGGCGGGTTGTGCCCCCCTCTCCTGCCGGTGTACGATAGCAGATCGGAGGACGAGGAGGACGCGACGCCGACGCCTCTATTCTCCCCAGCAACTACGTCCACGATGACAAGGAGGAGGAGGAGGAGGAGGAGGAGGAGGAGGAGGAGGAGGAGGCCGTGATCGCGCAGGTCGCGGCCGTGTCCGAGGTGGAGGCGCGAGCACGGTTTCGCCGGGAGGAAGCCGATGCCGTCCGCCAGGTCCGCGAGTACGAGGCGGCACGCCGGGAGGCACGCGTCCGCCGCGTGACGCTCCAGATCGTCGAGCTCGACTCGGAGTAGGCCGCGAGCTGCCGTCCGCCGCCTCGCCTTCCTCCGCCACCCCCTCCGCCGACGCGCGTAGAGGCCCCCGTGGCCAAATTTTGGTGAAATTAGGTCGCGCGGCGGAGGATTTTAAGTTAATTTTATGTTTGTAGTACAAATTATGTAAGTATGATGCTCAATCGGAGCAACAACTATCGTCGTTTAATATGTGTTCATCGCCCAATTCTCCCGCGAAAATTTAATTTCGTTTTTTAGTTCGTATTTAAGGGTTCTGTTCTGCATGAGTGAGTGCTAAAATCAACTGAACAAGCGTTTTTGGGAGACTGAACTCACAGTTTTCAGTACCGGTGAGTTCAGTATACGTTAGATGCTCTAAGCGCTATATAAGTAATTCAGTTCAAATCAGTATAAACCACGCGGATATGACATGTGAGGACAAATACGGTATACTCCATTTCTTTAAGAAAAGGGAAACGAATCCAGCGAAATACGGATTTGCCAGTTCGGGGGGACGAGAAACACGATGCGCGCCTCATATTAAAACGGGTCATGGAGGGGAGTTCGGTTTCCAAACCCTACCCCCTCCGCCGCGGCCAACGCTCCGTCGTCTTTCTCCACTTCCTCCGACAAGAAATCTCCCCACCGCCAACGCTGCATTTGCTGAACCGTGACTTCCCCATGGCTAGCTGTGGAAGCTCCGCGAGGGGAGGTAGTCGGTTGGGCGGCGGAGACTCGCCGCTGCCCCCGTTTTCCGCTTGGAGGCGGAGCGCTGGAAATGGAACCGGTCCGAGGGCGCGCAAGCGCAGCGCCCGTCGGTGGATGAACAGGGGGCTCATGCCCCCCGGGGAAGCTTGCCCGCTACGCAAACGGCGACGAGGGCTCTTCCTCCGGCGGGTCGTGCCCCTCTCCCGCCGGTGTACGACAACAACTCGGAGGACGCGGCGCCGACACCTCTATTCTCCCCCGGCGACTACGTCCACGACGACTAGGAGGAGGAGGCCGTGATCGCGTAGGTCGCGTCTGTGTCCGAGGCGGAGGTGCGGGCACGATTCTGCCGGGAGGAGGCCGAGGCCGTCTGCCAGGTCCGCGATTACGAGGCGGTGCGCCGGTAGGCACGCGTCCGCTGCGTGAAGCTCGAGATCGTTGAGCTCGACTCGGAGTAGGCTGCGCGCCGCCTCGCCTTGCCACCCCCTACACCGCCACGCGTAGAGGGCCCCGGGGCCGAATTTTGGTGAAATTAGGTCGCGCGACGGAGGATTTTAAGTTAATTTTATGTTACGTAAGTATGATGCTCAATCGGAGCAACAACTATCGTTGTTTAATATGTGTTCATCACCGAATTCTCCCGCGGAAATTTAATTTCGTTTTCTCAGTTTGTATTTACGGTTCTATTTTGCGCGAGTGCCACCTCCGCCGCCGAGATCGCCGCCACCTGCGCGACCACAGCGCCCTCGCTGCTGTTGTCGTACTTGGCGAGCTTCCCTGGGGGCGTGAGCCCCCAGTTCATCCACTGGCGGGCGTTGGGGGCCACGGCGGCGAGTCCCCGTCGCCCAATCCCGCGCCGCGCCCTGTAGAGCCGCCTCACGAGGCCATGTCGTTGCGGAGCTGGGGTGAAGGTGGGCTGCTGCGAGCTGGATTGCCGGAGAGAAAGTTGGTGGCGGCAGAGCGAGGATTAGGGTTTGGAAACCTGACTCCCCTCCGCGGCCCTTTTTAATACGGGACGACCGTCGAGTTTCTCGGGCTTCCGAACTCGATTTACAGGGCAGGTCGCGAGTTCGGGCTTCGTTTTGAGCCTCTTTCTGCCTGAACCCGTATTGTCGCCGGAAGTTTTTGGTTTCGATCCGTTTTTCAGTTAGAGTTGCTCTAAGGCGCTATATAAGTAATTCAGTTGAAATCAGTATAAACCAGGCGGATATGACATGTGGGGACAAATACGGTATACATTCGTTAAGAAAAGGGGGACGAATCCAGCGAAATACGGATTTGCCCGTTGTCTAATGTAAATCTGCCTCTGCGTCTGCGGCACCTTTCCCCGGAACCCCAAAGCTCTCACCTTCTTCTGCTCCCAAATCCACTGCACACACTCCTCAACTCCCTCGCACCCGCAACGAAAATTCCTCCCCTCTCCCCCACCGAAGCTTGCCGCGGCCATCTCGGAGCGGCGGAGCTCGGCTCTCCCGCGATCCTCCCCTCCGGCCCCCCTCCCGCCGCTCTCCGCTGCGGCGTGGCCCCGGCGCGGTTCCTTCCTTCCGCCGGTAAGCGAAGCCCTAGCTCTGCTCGGATCGTTCTTCGTTTCCTCCCCGTCTCTCCCCCTTAGCCGTGATAAATCGAATCCAGCCAGATCCCCTTCTTCGAGGCTGCTCTTAGATCCCGTAGACAGGCCGAGGCGCGCGGGTGCATCCGACCACGTGTTCCCGTGCCGATTTTCCGGGAACTCCAAAGCTGCTGCTGCTTCCGAGATCCCGAATCAGTACTGCTAGGAGCGGTTTATTTCCCCGAGTTGCTTTCGGGGGTTCGACCGAACCCCGCGCTCCCTGTTCAGTTCCGCCCTCTGTAGTGCTAGAGAGGACCTGGCTTGGTGCTTTGTTGAGGTGCAATTTTGCATGTGATTTTCCTCCCAACCAAATGAACCTTGTTGGCGCACTACTACTGCAGGTTGTTAGATTGTTACTAACCGGTGATATTTCTTATTATTAGACTGTTGACGTTGATAACCTCTTATACCTGAACGAAGTTTGAAAACATGATGCGTTCCCCTTTCCGTTTCCGCCGTTCAGTCAAAGCACACCAGTTCTGCTTCACTGATCTTGTCTACCGCCGCCTGCCGCACAGCTGCCAACGTGACCGCCAACGCTGCAATCCCGCCCCACGCCCCATCCGTGCTTACCATTTTCTTCTTGTGCTGTTGGTTTTATCACACAAGCTAACCCACGATTTTTTACCTGAATGCAATAAAGCATAGTTTATGTTGACACCTTTTCCATCCACTTGTCCTAACAACTGCTATTGGCACATGCTTTATACTGATTTCAACTGAATTAAATTACTGCGTTTTATACTACTAGCTGGAATATTAATCCTTCTTCAGCTCTTGTTTTTGCAGTGATTGGGCTGTAGCTTGTCATATTGTTGCCAGTCCACCGGGGAAGTCAAGGGTGGTGTTATATGTCATCACGAGGAAAGCCGTGCTTATGCTCTCATCTTATTGACAGAATATGGTAATCGATCAGTTTTGGTAACATTGTGGTGAGTACATAGCGGGTTAGGCCCACCGCAGAATCTTCTATATTCGATATGCCATCATGGTGGGGGAAGTCTTCATCAAAAGATGCAAAGAAGACCACCAAAGAGAACCTCATCGATACTTTCCATCGCCTGATAAGTCCAAACGAGCAAAAAGGGACCACAAAATCGAAACGGAGCTATAGACGTGGTAATGATACAGCTGCTGAAAAAGTCTGCCGGTCTACTACAGTATCGCGCGCAACTTCACCTTCCAAAGAAGTTTCTCGCTGTCAAAGCTTTTCAGCTGATAGGGTACATTCCCAGCCACTTCCTCTCCCGGGATTACGTCCTGCAGTGACACGCACCATTTCTGATGTCACCCAATCAAAGCCAATATTAGAAAAACGTGGCAAACCGCCACTGCTTCTGCCACTTCCTAAACCTAACAAGCCTCAGAAAAGGTCAGAAATAGTGATTGCTTCAGTCTCTAGCAACTGTTCTGCTGATAGCGATGATCGTGGAGATTCTCAGCTTCCAAGCCCTGTTGGAAATGATGCTGAAAACGCAACAAATGTTGCTTCGAGGAGCAAGTCAAGGTATGCTCCTTACTGTAGTGCCTTAATTTTGTGCCTCTTTGTTCAAACTTGCTCTTACCATATATTTTATTCTGTTTGAACCCTGAAGTAATGTGCACAAAGAGCGCCCTGGTGCTATTACCACCAAGAGTACCAAGGAAATGACCAAGCCAACTAATCAATTCCTTAGTAACCATACAATGTCCACATCACCGAGAGGTATTGCAGCTGACAATCACCAACCCATTCTACAAAATCTTCGGCCGGTAGTCTTGGAGAGTGCTCCCAATAGTTTGATGTCAAGTCCTTCTAGAAGCCCGAGAAGAATATGCCCGGATCATATTCCAACTTCAGCCTTTTGGGCAGTGAAGCCTCATGCAGATGTTACTTTCCTTGGCTCTGGTCAGTGCTCCAGTCCAGGTTCAGGGCAAACATCTGGTCATAACTCGGTAGGTGGTGATATGCTAGCCCAGCTTTTTTGGCAGCCCAGCAGGGGTAGTCCAGAGTGTTCACCAATTCCTAGCCCAAGAATGACAAGTCCTGGCCCTAGCTCCAGGGTGCATAGTGGAAGTGTTTCTCCATTACATACGAGGTCTGGAGGGATGGCACCTGGATCTCCAACAAGTCAGAATGATGGTGGGAAGAAGAAGCAAACTCACAGATTGCCCCTTCCACCATTAAGCATCTCAAATAGTTCATATTTTCCAAACAAGTCCACGCCGGCCAGTCCTATTTCAGTACCTCACAGTCCTGGTAGAACAGAGACTCCACCAAGTCCGGGATCACGATGGAAGAAGGGCAAGCTGATTGGCCGTGGGACATTTGGCCATGTATATGTTGGCTTTAACAGGTATGTGTTTCTCTACATATGAAACTGCAAATTTTCACCGTATGGCTCTCTATACATTAAGCATTCTTAGAGTTTTTTTAAGGTAGTTGTTTTAATACAGAACCTGTTCTGTTCTGGCCATCTTATTTTTCTGTGGGTTTTTCAAACTAAGCAAGGTCTTTTTGTGTACAGGCTTTTAGAACAAGTCTTGTTTTATGTCATATTGTCGCATACATTGTTTTTGTTATTGGAGAGCTATAGTAACTAACTAACTATTTTATCTGATGAACGCTGTAGCTTGTTCCTACTATTTTTTCTTCAGTTAAAAGCTAGATGGCTTAGCATCTTAATATAACTTTATGGTGCCATGCACTGGTTCTGGTAAGGAACTAAAAACTAGCGAATAAAAATCATTCAAATCATAGCCTTATGCAACTTTTGTAAAGTCCACACCTACTACATAGTACATACAATTCTTAGTATTGGTCGACATCCTTAGTTTCTATTGCTTTTAACTAACAATATTGAATAATCTAGGGTACATAACGAAAATGGTGTTTCCCTGAGCTATCTGCCCTCCCAAAATCTTACCAATTCACCATTCTCTACACAGAGTGACTCAAACTGCATGAAATCACCCTTAACCGTCATGATGCCCCTCCAAAAGTGTGAGTCCGCCAGCTTGGTTGTAAACGAAGAAAGTAGCTTTTGACTCAAATGTTTATTATGCAAAAGCGACTGCCAAACCCAGTCTCCAGTAAACAATTTGTCGAGCCACTTAGTCAGTAGGCATTTATTTTAACATCCATATCTTTTATACCTAGGCTGCCTTGGCCCTATTTAATTAAGATTGCAAGCATATCAGCCATGATGTTAAAGAAAACATGTGATAAAGGACCCCCCTGTCGAAGGCCTTTCTTAGTTTGAAAAAGCGGTCCAATGACATCATTGACTTCAATGGCAACACTACTCTGCTGGACAAAATCGACCGCCCACGCTCTCCAAGTCGAGGAAAACCCCTTCATTCGCAAACCTTGTTAAGCCGACCAGCGTACCTTATCATAGGATTTCTTAAAATCTTTTAAAAAATCACACCGTGCATATTCTTAGTGTGCAGCTCGTGGATAAAATAATGTCCGGGTAGAAAAAAAGGCCATTTATGGTTAAATGACGTAATTGGTCTTGTTCACATGTATCACAACTTTTTTGTAAATCCGTAGCATCTCACAGGTTCCTTGCTAGTACGATATGATGACTATTTGAGCGTGTTTAAATCATGTCCTGATTCCTCACAGTTCTCTCCCCTTGTTTTGATTTCACCATCAATATCAGTGACAGCGGTGAAATGTGTGCTATGAAAGAGGTTACCCTATTCTCAGATGATCCTAAATCAAAGGAAAGCGCAAAGCAGTTGGGGCAGGTACAGTTTTCCGATTGCGTTTGCATCTACAATTCTACATTGGTGAAAAGACCAGCTCATTTATTATTGCCTTTATTTTTTCCATTTATCATTTCTTTTGTTTTCTCAGGAAATATCACTCTTGAGCCGCTTACAACATCCAAATATCGTACGATACTATGGCTCAGAAACGGTATGAACAGTTTCCTTCTATTGGTATTTATTTACTCTTGTTTTCTTTGCTTTCCAATTAGGCTGCTATCTTTTCCTGAAGTTCAGGAGATTATAGTACCTGTAAGGTTGTTATCATTTTTGTACCCTTCTCGCTTTAGGCCTCTATCATAGGCTGCAAGGGAGTTTTTATAACTTCTCGAATTTCATTGGAAGGGTTCTTTATGAACCACTTTCAATTTTTGGAATGACTTTATACATTATTATGCCCCAAAGCAGGTTGATGACAAACTCTATATATACTTGGAGTATGTATCTGGCGGATCTATCCATAAACTTCTACAGGAGTATGGACAGCTTGGTGAACCAGCAATACGCAGCTACACCCAACAGATACTTTCTGGATTAGCTTATTTACATGCGAAGAATACAGTCCATAGGTATCATTCAATTTGCTTTCGTTGCATTTTTTTGGCTGAATTCATTAGTGGAACACTGGTTTATTAAAATCTCGCTTACACAATATGCAGGGATATAAAAGGTGCAAACATACTAGTTGATCCTAGTGGTCGTGTTAAGCTTGCAGACTTTGGAATGGCTAAACATGTAAGTTTTTCTGGTCACTTCACTTTCTTATAGAAGAATCTGGTCACTTCACTTTCTTATGGAAAAATCTGGTCACATCACCTTTCTAGAAATAACTTTACCTATTTTTCAAGGAGGAAATCAGATGTGCCTTCCTTTCATTCCTTTATGTCATGTGTTTTGCCCATAAAGCCATTGACGTAACCACTTGAATTAGATAGACATGTCGTATTTCCTGTCCTTGTCAGTGTCTGTATGTCAACTTGTTCTTGTACCCCATGGTCAGCAGTTGTGGTGCTGTGCATACTACATTAACTACTGATGTTAATGTTGCCCCTCGTATTTTGATAGATCTGATAAGTCACGAATGACCTCTCTTAGAACACGATAAATGTATTTTACTCATTACTGTGCTGTATTAATTGTGTCTTCTATTCACTTTTTCGGTTCCTTTTCGCAGATCAATGGGCAGCAATGTCCTTTCTCATTTAAGGGTAGTCCATATTGGATGGCTCCAGAGGTATTGTTGAAAATCTTATGCTCCTACTTTACTATATATACATATTTTTTCGTTTGAGTTTCATGTGTGTCTTGTTGTTTTGTTTTAATCACGGATTTACACGTGACATGCATGCAGGTTATAAAAAGTTCAAATGGAGGATGCAATCTTGCGGTCGACATATGGAGTTTAGGATGCACCGTCCTGGAGATGGCTACCTCAAAACCCCCATGGAGCCAGTATGAAGGGGTCAGTATTATTACCACAAAGATGCGCTTTATATTTGTTCTGCAACATCAGAGGCTAATGTGACATGCTTTTGAACTTTACGAATATTGTTCAAGTCGCTCAAGACCAAGAGTGCAATGAAGCTTAAGATTGATTTGCTGTTTTTTGCTATTTGTTTCGGATGATGGCTATCTTGGGTTTCTTTAATTTGACAGTGTCCTGGAAGCAAACTTTTTTTCAGTTTACCTTGATAGAGTTAGCATGCTGCTTGGAGTGATTAGCCACGTGCACATTATATTACTCCCTCCGATTCATATTACTTGCCACTAGTATGGATGTACCTAGAACTAAAATATCTCTAGATACATCTATGTTAGTGGCAAGTGGCAACTAATATGGATCGGAGGGAGTACCAAAATAACCTGGCATATATAAACTATGAATTACTTGTACTGTGAATAGGTGTAGTATGTTAAGTTGTCCTGCACATATTTATTGTCTGGCATTACCCACCCTCCGTAGATAAATGTTTTTGTAAAATCATATATAAAAAAGGAAAAATTGATGGTTGCAGTGCAGACTACCTCCTTGCCAAAATGTTACCAGTTACCAACAGAAATGGACCAGCTACCCACTTGTAAACACGGGTACTAGTAGACCAAGAGTTCTATGCAACATGACCTATTCATAGGCTATTAAAACACTTTTTCCACACCAGATGAATGGATACAACACCTTTTATGTTCCTGAGCTGTTTAAGAACTTGTTACTGTCTCAACGTGGAAACATTAAAACACATTTACTTGCATGTAATTGTACGAAATATTGAGACAAGGCTTTGCTCTTTCGGCTGGTAATCAGAAGTGAAGTGATCATCAAATACTTCCTCGCTTTTCTCTCCTACAGATTGCTGCAATGTTCAAGATTGGAAATAGCAAGGAACTTCCACCAATACCAGATCACCTCTCAGAGCAGGGCAAGGACTTCATCAGAAAGTGCCTGCAACGTGATCCTTCTCAACGTCCCTCGGCAATGGAGCTTTTGCAACACCCATTCATACAAAATAGAGTCCCACATGAGAAATCTGTTATTTCTGATTCTTTGGAACATCTGGCTGTGATATCTTGTAGACCAAGTTCCAAGGTACCGCCTGAATACTTCTGTTATAACTGACATTCCGTGGATGATCAACTGTCTTCTTTTGTTATTCTTGTGGTCTGCTCAGTCTTCTAAGCATCCACTGATGTTTTAGGTGGTTGGGCACACAAGAAATATCTCGTCATTGGGATTGGAGGGTCAGACGATTTACCAGAGAAGGGGCGCAAAGTTTTCTTCAAAACACAGGTACAGCATCTCCCAAGTTCTCCTTATTCACTTTAGGAGCACACACAATCACTGTGTCTTAACACATTAGCAAGTTAGTAACCGAGAACTAAAAAACATTAGCTATGCAAACTAGAGCCATCTTGCTCAGACCTTTTTGCACCACTGATCAAGCGGGCCACCAAACCTCCTACTGTTTTCTACTGCCAGTGTCTTTAAAGGGCTCTAGGTGGCGCCTAGCACCTAATAGTTGTGGACTATTCAGGCTAAACGGGCACCTAGGTGTGCTGGACTGACTAAGGGCAGCGCCTAGGTTCCCACCTTTTTTTAGTGCACTGTTTAGTGTCTACAGCTAACCTCATGGTTGCCAGGAAATGGATTTCTGGTGATCTTTATTTATCTGTTCATGGCACCTCAAATTGTTGTTTATTTCTGCAGTGATCTCCATATACGGAGCAATATATCCTGTCCAGTTTCTCCATGTGGAAGTCCTCTGTTAAGGTCAAGGTCTCCCCAAAATACAAATTGCAGAATGTCACCCTCTCCAATTTCGAGCCCGAGAACTCTTTCAGGCGCTTCCACTCCCCTGTCTGGTGGTAATGGTGCCATTCCTTTTAACCATTTAAAGCAACCAACCTATAGCAATGAAGGATTTGCAATCGCATCAAGCGGTCCAGATGATCACTTCCCCAGCCGGTCTACAGATCGTCACATTGGACAATTTGTTAGAGTGCATCAAGTCTCACAGGGGCTTCAGGAAAGGGTAGCTTCTGACACTGACATTCTGAGCCCTCAATTTGGAAAGAGGCTTGGAAACGTTTTTGATTTGCGTGATAGATTGTCACCTTCTGAACATTTCACTCGTCATGCCTTTGTGGATCATGTGAAGCCAAATCCTTCACTAGACTTCACATCTGGTTCTCCACACCTTGGACTGAGGCGTGATAACTAAGTATCAAGGATAAACAGCCAAGTGGTATTTTTTTTGAAGCTTGGCAAGGTAACTGAGTGGTTTTCAGCTGCTTTCGTCATTCAGTAGCTGGACTGTATCATAGCATGACTGTATGGGAAATATCATTGATTTATTTTGAAGCTAACAGCTGTCGACGGATGGAGTCTTTGTTGTCATCGCACAAATAGACAAAGGTATGTGTACCTCGTGATAAACTCACAGTTTTTAGTTGATTATCTGTGTTTAATTACATGAAGTCAGAATTCAGTTGCAGCTTCATTGTTTTGTACACAATCCTGCTAAATTTGCAACTGTTTTTTTTTTTTTTTTTGCGAGAAAATTTGCAACTGGTTTTATACCATGCTAGCTGCCAAAGTGAGCATTGTTCAAAATGATCTCCTGAGTTGTGGTGGGCTTGTACAAATAAGGAATTAGGTTAGATTATTATTGCACCAAAGACATAAAACACCAATTTCATGTTTAACATTTTTACGAGGTGGCAGTTTTAGTGATTGATTAATGGTATTTTTATGCCCTCTCATTCCAGTATTTTTCGCGAAAATGAAAAAAGCATTGCATTTCGATGCACTATAGAAAAGAGGTTTGGACAAGCCCAAGAGAAGGTGAACACCCCACCATACAACTCGACCCGAAGAACCTTGGGGAGTAGTTGGTGAACACCCGACCACTCAAGACGAGAAGTCGATAACACAAACAACAACTGTGACGCACATTACAACTGACACCACCAAACTATCCTCGGCCTAGAAGCCAACCACACAAACACATAACATCTTCCCAAAGCCCGCAAAGGGGAAAGAGGAACTCTGATCCTGCAAAGAAGGGCAGAATCAGAACACTCCCGCTTTGAAGAAGCAATGGTGCTGCGGACCGCCGGACTCGCCTCCGATCCGCCAACCCCCTTGTTCTAGTATTATGCAGCTTGTTCGGAATTGTTTCTTAATAGAATTCTGAACCTTTGCACCTGTTAGTAGTGCATATATAATATAAATCTACATCAGGTGCAGCCACCACTTTGCGAACTTCAGATCGGCAGTTTCATCTTTGATATTTTAGTGATGTAACAGTCCTGCAGATTTAAGTGGTTGATGGCCTTTGTTTATATATTCCCACTCACTTGCATGTATTATGCCGATTATTCTAAATTGTTACTCCCTCCGTTCCCTTTTAATTGACAATGATTTAAATCATCGTCAATTAAAAGGGAATGGAGGGAGTACTTAATAAAACTCAGAAGTTTCGCACCTGTTAGTAGTGCGTATATATCAGGTGCAGCCGTCACTTTGTGAGCTTGAAATCAACATTTGAACCTTTTGTGTCACACTTATTTCCAGGGTTGTTAATTTTTCTCTGTACATCGCAGACTGTCCATCTCTGTCAGGCAGGACAATTCAGCTTTGCATACTAGAGCTGGCGTGCTAACATGTGTCAAAATGACAGAAGTGTATACTGAAGATCCCGTACAAACTGAAGGGCCCAGAGTAGTAGCTCGCCGCCTGTATACTCCACTCGCTGTTATATGTAATTTATTCTTTTATGGCGTCCCGATGCCATTGTACAGAAGTAATCTCAAGTGAAAGCCCATCTTTTGCACAGAAGTAACAGTTGAGCCATCCAGCACCTGGTCTCCTAACAGCGACATCTCACCCGAGGGTTGAAGCTACCGCTGCAAGTTAAACTTAGTACTGAAAGTGCTTTGCAGCAGCGTCAGCAGATGTGCAAACCCGTTAACTGTATCAGTTACTTTGGAGATTCATAAAATGAATATATGATCCCTGATTAAATTAGCTCGGCTCGCATATGTAACTTTTTAGATGCGGTCGTGCATGCTGTCCATATTGAATCCGTATATACTTACTGCGCTGCTACTGGTAGTTGATGTTCCTGCAAGTTACTGCATCCATGCGTTATGAGCATGTTTTGGGGCATGATGTTTGTGCCAAGTGCCGCTGGTATGAAGCCAAGTAAAGTCTGGCGAGTGGGGAAGGTTAAAGGTTAGCTGTTTGCATTGTCCTGTGTCGTTATCGCCAGGATTTGGTAAATTCCTCGTCAGCTCAATTTGGCTGGCTTATACCAAGGTAAAACAAACAAGCTCTGGCCATCTACAAATTCTAGATCGCCCCGACAGCAGTGAGCCGAGCAGTAAAGAAACAAACCAGCACGACGTCTGTTCCGCTCATCATTGTCCTCTTCTCCCACCATCCCTAGCCCGTGACGAAGGAATTGGTAGCTTAAGCCACACCCTGACAGGTCTACGCTGCATGAATGCGTAGCACCTAGTCTGAACAACGGCTACTTTCAGATTTAAACAAGAGCGCCAAGTTACTACTGTGATGGAGAGTTTTGGTTGCTCGGATGTTTTTTTTTTTTTTGCATCCGTGGAGATCTTTTCCCTAGAGCCATGATAGATTGGGCCAAGTTCAAAATCATGTTCTCTATCTAGTTTGGTTGGTAATAAGTCATTTTGGGCCCATTTTTATGTACTTTGTTTGACAGCCCCGCAGTGCAAACGAGGACATAATTTCAGCCACTTTGGTCGCAATCTATGTACTGTTCGTTTAACCACTTGTCACAGCTGGTAACTTTACCACACAATACTATGAACAACTATGAACAGCTAAGCGTAATATGCAAGTAACAGTAAAATAAACGTCATTCATCTCTAGCTAGCTACTAGCAAATAACAGTTCGTCATGATGTTCTATAGCTACAAGAAATTTGATGTTTAGTACAACATAAAGAGGAGCAATGAAGTGCTTGACGGCATGAAAGTGTTGTTGCAGGTTCGTCTTCCCTCTTTTTTCAGAGCCTGGCCGCCAGCCCACTCCCACATCTTGTTCTTCCAAGTCTGACTATCACCCCAACTAACACTGTGGCCATAGCAATACCGTCCGGCGTCATGTCCTCCTCATCCGGGGAGAACTCATCAATACCTCAATGCAAGATCCAGTTGTGTAGAATTCAACATGCAAGAACAAGTTTTACTTGGGTGGAGAAAGGATGGAATGGCTTCTGATCAATGATCTTAAACCTATTCTTGAGAGCAGCGAAAGTCCTATCGATTGTCACTTGCAGGCTAGAGTGTCTTAGATTAAACAATTATTTGGCATTTTTAGGGTAGTGTCTTGCAGATAACTCATTGAGATGATACCTTGTTAACCTGAAGGGTTGAAGAAAACCAGGAAAACAAGCATCACTCACATCAGCAAGGTAGAACTTGCCCTCTGGGACTATCAGGCCATCAGGTCTCTCCAAGTTGTCTGCCAGAATCGTCACATCATGGGCTGATCCTTCCCATCCCGCTAGAACCTATGTGAACCTCATATCAAAACCAATAGCTCCTAGTACATTTTGGCTTGCGTAGTGTTTCCTCCCCATGTATGCATGTGACTCGCTTCTTGACACTCTTGCAGTGACATGAGTGCCATCAATCGCACCAATGCAACCCTGACATGAAAATGAGCAACATGTTAGATCTTGCTGAAGTAGAACAGTGTGATGTACAAAGATGTTCAATTGCTTACCTTGAAATATGGAAACCATCGGTAGCTGTCCTTGATCTTGGTGGGAGTGTAGATGGGGGCTTGATCATCTCTTCTCCGAGCTCCACAATTGCATACAAGACTTGCTTGAAATAGCGAGATATTGTTTCAGTGGATCGCCTCCATGTGTTGTGAATCACTCGGAATCTCTGGTTATGTCCAAGAACATGAAGAAACATTGCCACTTGCTCTTCGATACAATAGTGGATGCTATATTTAAGCAATCCCCTAACCCTGTCTGTGTTCACCAGGCTATTAAAATGGAATCTTTTCATCCTCAACATTTAAACAGACTCTACATCGTTGTTGTTATAGATGTAGTTCAGATTGTTCATCTGTCCTCTGTCACTTTCAAACATAGGACCATAGGTGATAGCCGGCGTGTTGTTGCGATGAACCGCTCGCTCTAGGATCACAAACATCCAGACATGGATCACAATCATGAGCGCAACCGCGTGAATGAAAAGCGTCCGCTCCTCGTCCTAATTTATTCGGTGTTGCATACAGAGAACGGCAAATTCAGCTAAGTAACGACAATAACGCCTTAAGTTCTAATGGTTTCGGCCGATAGAGGGTTAGAGGTGCTTCCAACATTGCTTGAAGCCAGCGCCTCGTCCCAAGTCAGGGTGTTCAGCCTCCCCATTTGGGGCAATTCCTATACACCGACCAGGTCGGTGGTTACCGCGCGCCGCACACCCTCGCGCGCGGTATGGGCCGGCCTGGTCGGCCCATTTTACGTATATTTCTGTTTTCTGTTTTTTTTGTTTTTTTTCTATTTCTTTTTTGTTTTTGTTTCTTTTCTGTTTATTTTCTTTTTGTCAAAATTCAAAAACTTCAAATCTAAAATTTATTCAAATTCAAAAAATGTTCAAATCTGGAAATCGTTTAAATTTGAAAAATATTCAAATCGCAAAATTGTTTAAATTTTAAATTTGTTCATATTCAAAAACACGTTCAATTTTTGAAAATTGTTTGATCTAAAAAAATTCCAAATTCCAAATTTTTCAGATTTAAAAATTGTTCAAAATTTAAAATGGTTCAAGTTTAAAACTGTTCAGTTAAAAAAAATGTTCAAATTTAAAAACTGTTCAAAATTTGTGAAATATTTTTTCTCAAAAAATTCTTTTCAAATTTTTAGATTTTAAAAAACAAAAATATAAACAAAAAATAAAAACAGAAAAGAAGGAAGAAAAAAAACTCATCTGATGCGATGGGCCGCGGCCTACTGAGCCACCCGGGATCGTGGGGGGTGTGCGGTGTCTTTGCCGGATTTCCTATACACCAGTCGGCGCCACGCGCCCACACCCCCCACGCGTACAGGTGTTCGGGTTGGGCTAGTTGGCCTTTTTTTTCTCATTCATTTTTCTTTCTTTTTTCATTTCTGTTTCTTTTTCATTTCTGTTTTTTATTTTTGTTTCTTTTTTCGTTTCTAAGATTTAATATTTTAAATTTACATAAATTTTTAAATGTAAAATGTTCTAACTAAAAAAAATCGAGAAAATTTCAAATTCAAAAATTGTTCAAGTATAAAATTTGTTCAAATGTGAAAATTGTTCAAGTATAAAAATTGTTCAAATTCGAAAATTGTTCATATATAAAAAAAAATTTAAAAAAATATTTGTTCCAATTTAAAATTTGTTCTAACTTAAAATTTGTTCCAATTAAAATTTGTTCCAATTTTAAAATTGTTCCAATCTGAAAAATGTTCAGATTTTGAAAATATTTAAATTTCTGAAAAAACTAAAATAGTTTAAAAAAATCGGGTCTAAAAAGAATCAGCTTTTGAAAAACGTAAAAAGAAAAAAAAACAGAAAAAACGAAAAAAAAAACAAAAATAACAAGAGTGGGAATGTGTTGGCAATCAAAATTGATGGAAAATGGACCAGCTTTTGCCGACTTCGAATTCTGTTCAAAAACTGAAATTAAAATGTCCGACAAGTTTTGGACAAAGTCCTGAATTATGTTAAAAATTACCTGGTTATTTTTTGAATAAATACAAATATTCTGGCAGAGACTAAAATCACCAAAATACTGATGCCGGCGTAATTGGTAATCCTCCATCAGGCGTCCAGTTATTAATTACCGTTCCAACTGTTTGCGTTGTTAAATCATATTTTGTCCAGTTCCCCACTCTTTAATTGACTGCTGATCCTGGGGGCACTGCATGAACTCCGTTTCACCAACGGAAAGTAATTATGTCTCTCATTATCATCTCGCTCTGAACCTAAAAAAAAAAGATCTGATGACAAACCATTATAGATGCCCTATGAAAAACATTGACAGACTTTGATCTTGTTTTCAGTTTCTAGAAAACGAACAGATACATGCCTTTGAAAAGTAACACTGAAACCTGTGAATGCATATTGTGTAATAACATAGTACAGCTCTATGAATGCATATTGTGTAATAACAAAAACTAAAAAGAAAAACTGTAATAACACAGTACAGTTAACATAAACCAGTAGTGTTAGGAGAGTGGTCATCTGATCAATCGTCCAAACCCTCAATATTTGGTTGGTTCAACAAAGATTGAAAAATACTGTCGAAGTATGAAATGTCACTACACATTTGTGCACATTTCAATAACGGATATAGAGCTTCTGATCTCAATTTACATACATGTGCCAATGCATCATCGGGTCAACAGGCAGGAGTTATTTTAACAAGGGACCAAAGAATATATTGCTGAATAATATGTTCCAGGTTAAATTTCACGTATTTCTGAGAAAAAAATGTAACACTGAAACCTGTGAATGCATATTGTGCATACGTTAACAGTAACGGAAAAGATCACGTAAACGTCACATAGTTGTGAAAAAAGGGATAACTGAGTTTTCAACACAAGCATAAATTGCACCTTTTCAATACAAGCATAAACAGAAGCAACTTTTCAATACAAGCATTTTGGCAGCAAAAGACAGTGCAACAGGCGTTCAGTGTACTAGTTCCCAGTTACAAATTTTGGCAATACTTTTTTGTTCATTTATTAATGATCCTTTAAACAATCATTTGTCCATGTCATTCCCACTAATATCAATTAACCATCGTCTATCTTTTCATGCAAGCTATCCATAACATATATATTTTTATCCAATTTTGCACATAGCCAATTTGAGCCGTCAAATACACACCCTCCGTTTATAATAGGATGTCTTAGATTTGTCTAAATTTGAGTGTATTTAAGATTTGTCTAAATTTGAATGTATGTAGGATGTTTTAGATTTCTACATACACTCAAATTTAGACAAATCTAAAATACTTTTTTTATAGACAGAGGTTGTACAACAATTTCATGTCAACCAATTTAGCCGTCGACTATTTTGATCAATTGAATCTTGCATACTTATGTAGACAACTCCATGTTTCATGTGTTGTATACCTTTTCATTTAGTGTTACTCAAAAGATTCAAAAGATTCCCACTGCAACACGCCGGTCAACCTTCTAGTTACTTGGATGTCACATATGAACAATTGATCAATCAAAGCCTGAATATTTAGCTGGAAATAACTATGAAGGTATGAGATGCCACTGCCCTTTTACACATATTTTGAGTAACTAACACAAGCATGAATTGCTGATTGAAACTGGAGACTCTTTTCCACACAGATGGAGCAAACTAGGTTGCATTAGCCCAGCTTGATGAAGAAAGCCACTTAGTTTGATGCTAGGATCACTATCTTCCACAAACCTTTTTGGCAATAAACCAATTTGCAGTACCAGCTCAACTTGACATATTTCAGCCTTTTTATTACAGGTCCAAGCCAAATATATATATGAAAAGTTATGAAAAAGAGTACTGAGATGTCAAGTACTCCCTCCTTCCCAAAATAGGATGTATATAATATTCGGTCAAACACAAACTTTTGACCAACTATATAGAAAAATATATCAACATCTGCAATGCCAAATTTGCACGATATAAAAATACTGACTATATTGATTTGGGATTATAAATGTCGACACTTTTTTCTACATATTCAAAATTTAAAAAGTTTGAGTTTAACCAAAAACAATAGGCATCCCATTTTAATAAAGAGGGAGGTACTTGTGTAAAAAGCGATAAGTGAGTATTCGAGACAAGCATAAATTGCAGCTGAAGTAGAAGCATTTTTTTAACACAAGCACTGCATTGCTGATTGAAACAGAAACAGCCTAGGTAGTAGGTAGCATACATATTTTCTTAAACAAAACACAATGCATCAGGAGTTCTCCATGTAGTAGTTCCCAGTTACAATTGTTGATTGTTGATGACACACTGTTCTTATATGGCATGCCCTTTGGGGACTTACAAATGGACATCCGATTAGAATATGAGCAACCATATCTATTTTGGGTTAATTGGATAGATGTCACTGTAATTTCCACCTATTTCAGAAACGTCACTACAACTTTTGTCTTTCAGAAAATGCAATTGCAATTCTCTATACATTATGCCCACTTAAACGCACATATCAGTCAATATACACTACATTTTTGCCGTACATAAGTATACATGGTGGGTCCCACCCAAATCAGCTTAGCTGTGACGGATTAAATTTGGAAAAAGCATGTGATAAAATTGGGATGGAACAAACTAGAGAAATAATTGTCTCATTTTCTGAAAATATCACCCGATCTTGCAGATCATATAGTATATACATTTTCGTTGGTACATATGAAGTAGATTGGAACAGCTAGTAGAAAATACAGTTAGCACTACACCTTCAGTATGGAGTGATGTGATGTTGACCTGGTAAGAGCCTGAATGTGCCGTAATAGTAATCGGGCATGTTTGGCCCCTGTCCTGTTAAACTAATTATGTGCCTATCATGGTTATGTCTTTATCATTTGCCCACTGTTTCCGTTTTGTGTTGAATTGCAGTACCCGCAATTTGGCAGTTTGAGCAACCCTCTTAGCTACTGTCATGGCTGCCTCCACTAATCTTCTTTCAAATAGCATGTCTTAATCTAAATCAAACTTATTTGAACAAATTCGGTTGATACATTTCTTGTTAACTGCCAGGTCAATAGGTCACTCTTCGCCACACCATATTGATAGAGAACATGTCAGAACTTATACACCTTTGATATTATCAGGCAGTGTAACCTGGACTACACAATGTACTGGGAGGTGATGATATTGTCGTTTTCAGTGACAGTGTTTTCAGGGTAGTGAAAGTGAGAGGGTTAAGATTCAAACTGCACTAAAATGAGTTGTGGTGATTTTGAAACTTAAGATTGCTTGAAACCTAAGGAGTAGTACCTGCAATTTGACCTTCAGGGGGATTATTTAATTCTTCTTCCTCTTCAGGTGGAGTGTAGCCTTCTTGCTCATCAGGTAGGCTGAAATTAAGAACAGAAAACACCATTCTTCCTCTTGCTCATGCAACCTCTGGGCTATGGTCCTTACAGACAGCGAAAATGTCAGCCCACTGTATTAGCTGTTTTTAGGGCCATCTACAGGTGACATGGAGATTATAGACGGCCACCGTCTAGACTATACATGCCCTTAGTTTACTTCCAGGATAGCCACTGCTGAAGTGAAAGGGACTTGCAAATAATACCAGTGAGAAAAAAAAAAGGAACCCAAAAAAGAGTCATGAAAGAAGGATCATCTCCAGCAGTTTATTTGTTTGGTTAACATCCCCATTTCCCCCGGTAGTTAAAATGGTTAGTTTCCGATTTAAATATATTCAGAGATGAAGCACTTCTTGACGTTTAAGGGGCATGTGCTTTATCTACCAATGCAAAGATAATAGAGGAAATAAGAACATGGCATTGTTAGTGTTGCATATGCACTTCAACACTAGGCAAATATTAAGTCAGAATACTGCGCTGACCTTTCGCAAGAATGACAAGTGCACCAACACTTTTATTTTCAGATAAATCTATTTATTCGAAGTACCAGACAGACCTTTCTCAAGCGATTTCGTAAGCCATCATTCACTAACAATACTAAAATTTCAAAAACTTCAGGGTGAAAGAATAAGATAATTCAGTCTTCAACACAAACATACCCATACGCTTCCTTTTGAAGGAAGACAGTACAGTATTCATGTATCAACGTCATCTGCAAAACAAGCAGCTAATTTAAAGGGTCGGCGATTGACAGTTCATAAATAGGCTTCTCCTAAAAGAGCATCGACCCGTCCACAAAACAGCAGTTCAAAGGGTCGGCGATTGACAAGTCACACGTACATGTGACTGTGAGTGAATGCACATATATTTATTTTCAGTGCAGGTTAACCTTACATCAAAAACTCTATTTCACACAAATGTATTTATTAGGAATACCAGATTAACTTCTCGCAAGCATTGACTAATAGTATTAGAAAATCACATACCTTTGTGCAAATAAGATAGAATAATTCAGTCTTTCATCACAATCATGAAGTGCTGCTAGTGAAAACACAAGCATGCACTGCTGACTGCAACTAGAATAAACAAGGTGCATTCATAGTCTTTTTCCAAAAGGACGGCAATACAATCTTTAGGTACCAATGAGCATCAGCAAAACAAAGCTGTCAACTGGATTGGCCATTGACAGATGACAGATATGCTTCTTTGACAGAGAATCTAACCCATCTAAAAACAGCAGTGAAACGGGTCGGCAATTGACAAGTCATGGGTATCCAAACAATTATCGCAACGAGAAGAGCCACTTTTGAATTTCAATTCAGCGTCTCGGGACGCTCTAGTTTCCACTTCTAGCATCCTGTGTTGATCAGTCATCCATTTTCCCAGGATATCAACTTCCTTGCAGACTCCAAATTTGATTTCCTTTATTACTTTGGCATTCAAAACAAAGAACTTGGCGAAGGCAACATGTTCCTCACCACCACGGTAATTCTTCAACACCACTACTTTGAGATGGCTCTCAAGGCATTTGATCGGATCTACTGGGTCATACTGACGTACATTTTTCATTTCTGTTTCCATATATTCATCCCACTGTAAAAGGATAGAACAGACTATGTCAAAGTAACAGCTAACTAGACTAATAATGAGAATCAGATATTATTTTGAAATTAAAACAAATAAAGAATTAAAGATGAATACTCACAATGACATAGAGCTTTTCCAGGCAGGGGAAGCATCTGAGGATGTCAAGAACCCCATTCAAATCAGGGCGAGAAAACATAAGAGCCAAAACCTTTACACTGTGTATTGTTTTTTTCGAGCTGGATGGGGTTAAACCCTGTAGAAAACAACTTGGCATCAAAACATTATCAGCACGAAAGAATGCCAAGCAAGAGTCTAGAGGCTGATGCTCCTACCTGGAAGACAAGGTTTGCAATCTCAAATTTGGGGACACATGGTGATAACAGGCCCAATATCTGTAGTTTAGGTGCCCTAACTACACGGATAGCCTCAGTGCCTGAGCCCAGCCAATGTGTTAGCAACCTTTCAAGGCGAGGGGCCTCCTTAATGACCAATTCTCCTTTGCCCTTAAATAAATTGTGGATGACGATGGTCCTAAGAGTTGGCGAGCTAACAGAAAGGCGACCCACATCACGAAGTTCCCTGAGAAATAAAGTCTCCAGGACATGACAGCCCGAGAGCACCTGGCAGAAGGCATCCTCAGATATGGAAACGCGCCACAGATGGAGCTGCTTGAGGAGGGGGAAATAAAGCGAAGGTGCAAACTCCTTTGGGAAATCGCAGAAGCCAATCTTGGCCACATGGAGGCTTGATGCTAAGCGGAGCACAGACGATGGTAGCAGGTAGCGCTCCTCAAATGGATCGTTCATTCTGAAGCTGATATCGAGTTCCTGGAGGCCGTCAAGGGCTGGGGAATGAAACCAGCTCTCGAACTGAGCGGCATCCTCGGCGATCCTTCTTTTTGATTTCTGACTGTGGAGCGGAATGCGAGGGAAGTGGAAGCAGCGGGCAGGACCATGGTGGTCGGAGAGGATCTTGGAGACGACGCGGAGGCGCCTGAACTCGTTGGAGCGGAGCGAGTAGTCGGCGTCGAGGTTGAGAGGCGCGGAGCGCCAGAGAGGACGCCACCGGCGGGCGAGGGCCTGCGTGCGGGCGCCATCCTTGGTGGGCAGGAGTGAGATGATGGTGCCCAGGATGTCGTCGGGAAGTTTGCTGATGAGATCGCCGTGGCTGGGTGGATCGCCGTCGATCTCGATCTCTTCTTGGCAGCCGCAGGTGCCGCGGCCGTCGCCGCCTTCTTCTCCTTCATATCGGGCGACCGGCGGCCGGTGGCCGGACAGGAGGCGATTGGAGCCGGGGACGCCGGATTTGGGGGGCTAGCGTCGCTCTGAGTTGGGGCTACAATGGCATGACGGTGGTGCGGTGAGCCAGCGCGAAGAGCTGGAGCTAGGGTTAGAGCAAGTCTAACAGGCCCCTTATTTCTCTGCCCCGTATAACGCGAGTTTTTCGCCCCGTATCCTAAAAGTGCGTCTTGCTGAACCATTCTGTCTAGCAGACCCCGTATTTCGCCCTGTATTTTTAAAAATTAAAACCCCGGGAAACTGAAACCATAGTTCTTCATTGATCATATACTGGATCATACATATACATAGCGATCTACTGCGATCTACTGCAGTCCTAGCTACTCGAGGATGATGTATGGCACGAAGCCATACTTGGCGGCAGCCTCCTCCTCCTCTGCCTGGCGGCAGCCTCCTCCGCCCGGCGGCAGCCTCCTCGCCTGGAATTCAGCCACGGCGGCGACGGCGCCGCCGTTCGCACCTCCGCGCTTCTCGCGGCCTCCACTCCTCGGCCAACGCCGCAGTAATGCGCGTCCTCTCGCCGCCTCCGCTTCCTCCTCGCCGCCTCCGCTTCCTCCTCGCCTCCGCTCCTCTGCCGGTGCCGCGCACGGCCCATGCCGCCGCGCCGCGCGATCGCGCTCCCACTCGGCGCGCCACGCCTCGACCGCGCCGCTCATAGGCTTGAGCGGCGGATCCTGTCGGTACCACGCCACCGCGGCGAAGTCCTGGAGCCTCGGCATGTAGTACGCCGCGAACTTGAGGCCGCGGCGGCTACCGCGGCGGACCGCTTGCACTTCAACCGCCACGCGTCCACCACGTTGTCCGAGCGGATCGAAGCTGCGGAGAGGCGCTCGCGGCCGCGGGCGTCCATGCCGGAGCTGGGGTCGGATGCGGCGCGGGGAGAAAGTAATTGCTCGCCGGAGCAGGTGGAGGCGGCGGCGGCGCACGGCGGAGCTAGGGTAGCGAGTGAGGGGTTAACCCCTCACTCGCACCTGCGCCCATATAAATAGTGGGCGGAGGGGCCGATTTCCTGGGCCCCGTATTCGCCGAAACGGGCGGCCCGAATACGGGGCCTGCTAGACGGCCCAAACCGCGCCTGCCCCGTATGTCGCCGGAATTTTACGGGGTGGACGGGTTATAAGGGGCCTGTTAGACCTGCTCTTAGACGCACCACGGCGAGATGGAGAAGATTGGTGGCGAATAAATAAAAGTTGGATCGGAAATGAAGAGGCAGCTCACTTGCTCAGCCTGCTGGGCCACACTGTGCGTCTGGGCTGGCATTGGAAAGGGAAATTGGGTTGGGACTTGGGACCAGCTTTTGCCGAGATCGAATTCTGTTCAAATTTCACCTAAGAGCATCTCCACTAGTGGCGCTCCCAGGCCGAAATTCAGCGATCGAATGGATGAAATTTTTGGTCTAGGAGTCTCAGATTCCCAGCGGAGGGGACGCGGCAAAAAAAATTGAAATGCTAACGAAATTTGAAAGAACACAACGAAATTAGGTTAAATTTGTACATATTATACGAGTTCGATGTTTTTTCGTCGAATTCTTACATATGTATGAATTCGACGTGCATACGTTAGATAAAAAAAAAAAAAACCCAGTGTCTACATGCCGAAATGGGGTAAAACGCCATGTAGTCGTCGCCGTCGTCCTCCTTCGGCGGCGTCTCCGGCGGTGGGGGTCGATTGCTGCTCCCCTAGCCTGGGGCTTCGATGCGGCGACGAGGAGGATGCGGCGGCGACTCCTAGTCGTCTTCGATGTCGTTGAGGACGAAGAAGACACGACGTTGCGCGGCCCTCTCGAGCAGACATCGCTGCCTCGACCGGGTACCATTCCGCCCGCGACCAGGCCAACGCCTGGTCCAGCAGCATGGGTGGGATGTTGTTCAACGATCGCGCCATGACCTCCTCGAGGACGAAGTCATCCTCGACGTCGGGGGAGGCCCATTTAGTGGGATCCTTCTTCGGCGTGCGTAGGCGCCCGCTGCAGGTATCTGGTCCGCGCTTCTGGTGGACGAGGCGGAGGCTGCCACGCGGCAGCGAAGGGTCGTGCCGTTCGTTGATGACGATCCCGCCGCGGCAGGTTCGGGTGCGCGGCGGCGACACGAGCTCGGGCGTGACGGGGCGCAGCTGGCTCCTTGGCGTCGTTGGAGGCGCCGATCCGAAGGAGCGCGACACCGACGCCGAGCCTGAGGAGGAGGTGGTGGACGCCATGCGTCGTGGCATCCACGAGCTCCCATTGAGCCGGGAGACGGACGGCACTCTCGGTGGTATCTGCAAGACTGGGAAGTTCCCGGCCTGGATCTGCTCGAGAACGGTCGAGAGGGTGTGCTTTGGGGCACTCCACCAACGGCGCCGACCAGCCTCGTTGTTGCGCAAGGGCGTCGGTGGAGGGCCGCCATACGACGCGAGCTCGCAGCAGTGCCGGTCAGGGAATAACCGTGTCCACATCCCGTAGTTGTCGGGGTAGCGCTCGGGGTTGGCACACTCCTCATCTGTCATGCCGGCGAGGACGGCCTAGATCGCGTTGTCAAGAGCATCGCCCTCGGGCGGCGGCGGGATGGGCACGCCTCCAACGCTGAGGCGCCAACCAGGAGGCGCGCCTCCCAGTCGTGCAAGGAACGGTGGCCGAAGCCGTTGGCCGCCGCACCGTGGCTGGGTACCTCTTGGCCATCTGCTCGTGTTCTCAAGGAAATTTTTTGGGGAGATTTGGGCGAGAAGGAAGCGAAGCGAGGTGGAAGAAGGGGAAATCTTAGGGGGATAAATAGGCTGGGCGCGAACGGTCGCGAGGTAGCTGGCCGGCTCTCGCGCCATTACTCTGCCGCGTGGAGATTCGCCTGAAAAGTTGCTGCTCCGGCCAGTTATGGCGCGCGAAAGCCGAGGCGATGAGGACGAGCATCGCGTGTCGCTGGGGCGAGAAGTTTTCGCGCGCTTTCTCTCCATCCGGTGCTCGCAAGCGCTCCCCGGCACGTTGGGTTCAGCCAGCAATCGCCAGATGAAAATATGATCCAATCCGGCGATTTATAGGCTGTTGAGGACGCGACTGGAAAAACTTAGTCCATCCGAGGATCGGCCTGGGGAGGGGATGCTGGGGCGCCGAGTGGAGATTCTCTAATTGAGCTAGCAGTGATTTTATTTGTAAATCAGATTTATGTTTTCGTACTGACTGAGATCACCGAAACTGACAACAATCGGCCAGTTATATCACCGTCTTCCTTGGACTAGCTAATAGATTAACAAGCAAGTTTAAATGAATCAGTTTCAAGGCAGGCCCTTCGAAAAATCACGCTGAAGCGGGGATGCATATTTTGCAGTAACTTAGTACAGCTCTGTGAATGCATATATAAAGATAGTAGAGCTACAATGTGTTGGAATAGCAACTAGTATTCACAAAGGGCCATAGGCCAGTACATGTATATGTGTGACAATGTGCAGGTAAGCTCCTCATACACTGGGAATAACGGAAAAGGAACTATACAACTCTAACACCCCCTCAAACTCATGGTGGATCAACAACACTGAGTTTGGAGAGAAAGAAACCATGCTGTGCTCTAGTCTGGGCCTTGGTGAAGAAGTCAGCAAGCTGAAGCTCTGAAGGCACATAATGAAGAGCCATAACCTGATGCTGCACAGCATGACCCACATAGAAGGCGTCAACACCAATATGTTTGGTGAGCTCGTGCTTCACCGGTTTACGCGCAATGCTGATGGCACCAGTACTGTCCGATAAGAGTGGATTCGGAGCATCAGCAGAAACACCAAAGTCCGCAAGTAGCCATCGTAACCAAGTCACCTCAGCGGTCAATAGAGCCATCGCTCGCAACTCAGCCTCAACACTCGAACGAGAGACTGCAACCTGCTTCTTGGTCTTCCAAGCAATGAGAGAGCCACCAAGAAAGACACAGTAGGCAGAAAGAGACTTGAGATCCTCTGGATCGCTAGCCCAGTAGCATCTGAGTAGGTCAGGCTGTAAGGAGCTGGAGCGAGGAAAGAAAAGACGAGAGATAGTGCCACGAAGATAGCGAAGGACACGAAGAAGATGACTATAGTGGACAATAGTGGGAGCAGCCATGAACTGACTCAGAATGTGGACTGGGTAGGAGATGTCAGGACGTGTGTGACAGCAAGGTAGACAAGACTCCCAACCAAGTGACGATAGCGAGTGGGGTCCGGAAGAGGATCACCATCAGTGGAACGGAGTCGGACATTGAGCTCCATAGGAGTCTCGACAATGCGCTCATCACCAAGAGCGGCACGAGTGAGAAGGTCCTGAATATACTTCTCCTGGGAGATATAGAAGCCATCGGAGGTAGAGGAAACCTCAAGCCCAAGAAAGTAGCGGAGAGGACCAAGATCATCATGAGATCACGAAGACGGGCCTTGACAAAGGCAATGTACTCAGGGTCGTCGCCTGTGATGATCATGTCATCAACATAAAGAAGAAGCAGAGTCCGACCACGAGAGGATGTGTGGACAAAAGCGCAGGGTCATGGGCGCTAGGGACGAAACCAGCAGCAATGACCACAGAGGCAAAACGCTGAAACCAGGCGCGAGGGGCTTGCTTAAGGCCATAGAGAGAGCGCCGGAGACGACATACCATGCCATCGGGAACAGAGTAGCCAGGAGGTGGCTGCGTGTATACCTCCTCACTTAACTCACCGTTAAGAAAAGCATTCTGTACATCAAGCTGAGAGACAGACCAGTGGCGAACAGAAGCAATAGCAAGAAGAGTACAACACAGTGAGACAAAGGTCTCATCACGGCTGACAAAGGATTAATTTGTCAATGCCTACAGATTGTAGACTAGGGTTTTGCTAGAAGTAGAGGGCAAGTAGATCTCGAAGGTTTCAGCCGAAAAGTACTCGCCGATTATGAAAACTAGGGTTCTGTTGACAGTAGATTCGATCCCTTTCTTCGTCCCTCGACTCCCCCTTATATAGAGGGTGGAGTCGAGGGTTTCGTCATACACAAGTTACAGAGTCCGGGAGGGTTTCGTACCCAACCCGTAAGATTACAAATCTCTATCTTTCCTAATAAAATCTATCTTTCCTTAACACTAAATGGGCTTCCAAGTCTTCTTATTCTTCGAGTCCTAGGCCTTTAGTAAATCCCGGGTACCATCTTTGGCAGGCCCATTGGGGATGCCTATGTCGTCCCGAGATTTTTCTTGAATCGAAGAATCAGGGAAAATCTCCAATTTTACTCATTACATAATCTTGCGATATGCAAATATTATTTTGTACAGGGATATCGGTAGTTGGGGCTAGTTCATCTGACGGATCAGGTACTAGTTAACTGCTCTAGTGGCAATCCGCAAAAACCTACTTCAGGATCACGTCCCTGGACATGATCTCGGATACTGGTAAACTTCGACATGTGCCGCTTAAGGTCTTACCATTATGTCGAGTCCCATCATTTATCGGGTACCTAACGCGCCGTTAGGATTTTTCTTCGTATCTGTTGATACGGAAAAAAGTAGCAATCCGCCGTCGAGAGACGGTGCCACGCCGCTCGAACGGATCGGGGTCTTACCTTCGCAAAGTTTTGCGGCATTCGAGATTTATTCGCGACTTATAGCGCTCGAGAATATATTGTCGAGTGCTTTTCGGCTGTTGGAATAGCACATTTTATCGAGTCATTTTTAATGACTTATTTTGTCTTCCCGATGGGAGTATATGTAGAGTTATGTAACTCGGAATATACCCATTTCTATTTCTTTATTTTGTTCAAAATTCATCGGGCACGTGAACAGCGTTCCCGATGGGAGCCCCCGAGGCTACAGCCAAGAACTTGTGCTTGGGTGTAGGCTCCACAGTTAATATCCTCTCGCTATATTTGTAATCTATCGGGTGCGCGACTAGCGCTCCCGATGGGAGTAGCCCCCGAGGCTATGAACAAATGCTTGTATTTGGTCATAGGCTCTCGCCATTTCTATTTTGTCTTATTCGAAGTTTTCTATTTTTTCAAAGTAGCCCCCGAGCGTTTGGGAAATTTTTTGTATTTGATCAAAGGCTCTCAAAATAATCTTGCGTTGTCCATGTTTTCGCCCTGCTTCTTAGTCGAGTTATTTTCTTACCAACATGATGTCGTTGCTGATGATAGCCATGATTGCAAATCCAAAAATTGTGAGAAGTTTTCTCCCGCTGCCTTGCGGGCCCAAATTATCCATTATCTTGACACGTCGTGTAGGTGGGGGACACACGTCCTCCGCTTTTCCTGGCGCACGTTCCATAACTTCTCCAGTGTTAAAATACTTTTTTACCCTTGTATCTACGTGGTTATCATCTGCCGCACCTCTTTTCCTATCCAACGGTCCGACGCTTCGCCGCACCTCTATATAAGATCTCCTTCTTCTTCCTCGAGCACTTCCGCTCGCGCCGTTCTCCTACTCTCCTCTGCAAAATCTCCTCCTGTGCCCCACAACTCCTTAAGCTCATCTTCTCCAAGCTGTATTCCTGCGCCATTGTTGATGCCACCGCGTCGGTTGATCAAGCACAGCACGCCTGAATCATCAATGGCTGCCGTAGATCTGGGAAGCGCGGAATGGGAAAGGTCCAAAATTTCCACCCAGGACATCAATCTCTTGAAGAAGCTGGGGATTAGCAAGAAGCCTAAAGCGGTGTGCTTCCCTAGTGAAGAAAGCTACCCAACCCCTCCAATGGGGTATCGGGTAAGTTCGTCGATCATCTCATCCGCGGTCTTTTCCCCCGATGACCCACAAGTATAGGGGTGTATCGTAGTACTTTCGATAAATAAGAGTGTCGAACCCAGGAGCAGAAGGTGTTGGCAGCAGTTTCGATGAAGGATTCACTGTAAATGCTCACAAACAAGTATTCAAGGGGTTTGATATTGCAGATAAATAAAGTACAAGTAAATAAAATGCGAGAGAAATAATTGCAGAGTGGCCCAATCCTTTTTAGCACAAAGGACAAGCCGGTTTGTTTACTTATAATGACCAAACGTTCTTGAGGACACATGGGGATTTTAGTCTAGTACTTTCGCTTCATATGGTTTAATAATCTTCATTGTTTTGATAAGTGTTGTGTGGGTGAACCTATGCTAATGCACCGCCCTTCCTAGGACTAATACATACTTGTGATTATACCCCTTGCAAGCATCCGCAACTACAAGAAAGTAATTAAGATAAATCTAACCACAGCCTTAAACTCTGAGATCCTGCGATCCCTCTTGCATCGATATACTAACGGGGGCTCAGGTTTCTGTCACTCCGGCAACCCCGCAATTAGCAACCGAATACAAGATGCACTCCCTAGGCCCATAAATGGTGAAGTGTCGTGTAGTCGACGTTCACACGACACCACTAGAAGAATGACACCACAACTTAAATATCATAACATTGAATATTACTCAACCATAATTCACTACTAGCATTTAGACTTCACCCATGTCCTCAAGAACTAAACGAACTACTCACGAGACATCATATGGAATACAATCAGAGGTGATATGATGATGAATAACAATCTGAACATAAACCTTGGTTCAATGGTTTCACTCAATAGCATCTACAACAAGTATAGAATAACACCGGAGAGTTTCCCCTATCAAACAATCAAGATTTAACCCGAATTGCTACAGCGGTGACGAGGTGCAGCGGTGGTGATGGCGGTGTAGATGGTGGAGATGATGATGATGATGGTGGAGATGATGTCCCGCTCGATGACGATGACGATGGCGTCGATTTCCCCTCCGGGAGGGAATTTCCCCGGCGGATTCCTGCCCGCCGGAGAGCTCTTTTCTCTCTGGTGTTCTCCGCCCCGCGAGGCGGCTGTAACCCTTCGTGAGGTCCTCTACGTGGCTTAGGTTTCGGGACGAAGGAGTACGAAGAAAAGGAGGAGAAAGAGGCTGTGGGGCCCCCGAGCATAGGGTGGCGGGCCAGGCCATGGGCGCGCCGCCCTGGTCTGGCCACAGTGGCTCCTCTCTTCCCCTCCGGCTCCCTCCGTCATCTGGAAAAATAGGAATTTACGTGAAATTCCCTTCCACGGTTGATCTTCCGAAATATTGCGTTCGGACGGTGCTTTTTCCAGCAGATCCGGCTCCGGTGCTTGCTCCTCCAATGATGATGAGACATGCAAAATAGATGAAATAACATAAGTATTATGTCCCAATATGAAATATATCAATGAATAACAGCAAATTATGATACAAAATAGTGATGCAAATTGGACGTATCAACTCCCCCAAGCTTAGACCTCGCTTGTCCAAGCGAAACTGAGCTCGATAAACGAGACCACATGTTTATGGAGTGAAGAGTCGATAAATAGAATACGGACAAGAAGCATCATATTCATTCACACAAGACATTCTAGTAAACAACTTCCTCATATAACTCATCTCGAAATAAGTAAAGAGAAATCACAAGTAAAGGTGCATAAGAAATCATGATCGGTGATGGCAAACTTTGTTCTTGGTCAAAGAACTACTAAAGGATTGTACTTCTAAGCAAAACCTTCATATTAGAATTTATAGCTGAGCCTTCATATTTAAGCATGACAATCTCTTCATAATCATTGATAACTTCAAAATCATATTCATTCAGATAAAATTGGTACTAAACAAGAAAGTATAAAAGACATGATTAACTGAATCATAGCATAAATGATTGGTTCACAACAACTCAATTGCTTGCTTAAGATAGAGGGAAATAGGTTTACCGACTCAACATAAAAGTAAAAGATAGGCCCTTCGCAGAGGGAAGCAGGGATTAAATCATGTGCTAGAGCTTTTCAAGTTTTGAAATCATATAAAGAGCATAAAAGTAAGATTTTGAGCGGTGTTTGTTGTTGTCAACGAATGGTAGCGGGCACTCTAACCCCCTTGCCAAACGAACCTTCAAAGAGCGGCTCCCATGAGGGACGGCATCTCTACCAGCAAGGTAGATCATCCCCCTTCTCTTTTGTTTACACATGTATTTTAGTTTTATTAAGGATGACACTCCCCCAACCTTGGCTTTCTCAATCCATGGCTAACCGAATCCTCGGGTGCCTCCCAACATTCACATACCATGGAGGAGTGTCTATTGCAAAATTAAGTTGCTTACTGATAACTCAGAGCAAAACATGTGAAGAGAATTATTAATGAAAGTTATTAATTGGGGCTGGGAACCCCGTTGCCAGCTCTTATTGCAAAATTATTGGATAGCGGATGTGCCGCTAGTCCATTGGTGAAAGTCCGCCCAACAAGATTGAAAGATAAAACACCACATACTTCCTCATGAGCTATAGAACATTGACACAAATAAGGAGTAGTAGTTTGAATAATTTAAAGGTAGCACATGAAGTATTTACTTGGAATGGCAGAAAATACCATGTAGTAGGTAGGTATGGTGGACACAAATGGCATAGGTTTGGTCTAAGGTTATGGATGTATGAGAAGCATCTCCTCTCGATACAGGTCTTTGGCTAGCAAGGTTTGATAGCAAGCATAAAGGTTGAGGGAAATAAACAAATATACATATGATAGAAACAATCATGCATCTTTCTCATAAGCACAAGCAATTTTAACTTAAGAATACTAAGCTCATAAGCATAGAGATAATAGAGTAATGTATCTAAGTGTATTTCTCTCTTTTATTAAACATCAAGATGTTGTTGCTATTGACCAATGCTAAGTTTGCCAAAACCAAATAGATTTACTTGATGCTCCCAAAGTGATATCAATACTCATGTCAAGAGTAATCATATAATAGAGATTGCAAACTAAGATAAGATGTGCAAAAAGTAAATGATAAGACTTCTCATTAATATTTCATAACGATAACTCACACCAACGGATACATAGATAACTAACTAAGAGAGATACTTCCACATTGCATACTATTCCATATGATAACTTCCCTACTCATGATATGACACTACTTGATAGTAAAAGATAAAGGTGGTGATGTGAACCGCGGCACTCCCCCAAGCTTGGAACAAACCAAGGGGATGCCAATACATGATGAATTACTCCTTTGGTGATGATGGCGATGGATTCCTCTCGCGCTTCATAAGGATCTCCTTCAGCTTCACTTCTCAATTTTGCAATTCTGCACCAAAACCTGAAGAGACTCATTGTTACCCGAGTGTGGCGGTGACGGCCTTGTGCTGGGATTTGAGTAATATTCCAGCATTCTGCGAAGTCGCGGTTCTCCTCCTGAAGTATCTCCACTTCCCTTCTTAGAGCACGATATTGATCACAAAACTCATCGGCAACCCGTATTGCTTCCTCCACACAAGGGAAAGAGTCGAGGTCCGGAGCAGGCGGAAGAGCTCCCGCAAGTTATGAGAAAAAGAACGCCCAGTATTAACCGATCCCACCAAAATTGGCTTACTCTCGTAGTTTCCCACTCTCCTTTTGCCGATGCTATCTTCTCCTTCTCCTTATTGATCCTCTCATCCATCTCTTCCCTCCAAGGCCCCTTGTCTTTGTTGTTGGAGACCATGGTGCTTCTAGATCAAAACAAATCTGGCAGAAAACAGCTCGAAACAAAACACGACGAGAAAACGATATTACGGACCTCCGGGTCCGGGATTATATAGCAAATATTTTTACGACAAAAGGAAGGTTCCAGCGAAAAGAGTGGAAACGGACGCAGAGGTGCCGTCACCATAGGTCGCGCGGCGAGTGGGGCCGCGCCTGTGGTGATGGGCCCTCGCGCGTCTTTTCCACTGTTTCGGTTCCGTAATTTTTCATATTTTCTAAAAACAGAGAAATAATGTTCGGAAAGGTAACGCGGACTTTTTAGTACCTGTAATGTTACCTATTCAAAGTCGAGTTCTGGCGGACTGTCAATTTGTCCTTTGATGAAAGCCTCCGGTGTTTCCACTTGAATAATATCAACATCAACATTATAAGAATCACCCGAGATATAATGCTTGAGTCTTTGTCCATTCACCACTTGTGTGCATTGCCTTGGAGAGAGCTAATTTTAATTGCTCCTGAACGATACACCTCCTCAACAACATATGGTCCTTCCCACTTCGAGAGTAATTTCCCTGCAAAGAATCTGAGACGAGACCGATACAATAGAACTTGATCTCCAACATTAAATTCTCTTTTAATGATCCTTCTATCATGCCACTTCTTAACTTTTTCTTTAAAGAGTTTAGCATTTTCATAAGCTTCACTTCTCCATTCATCTAGAGAACTTAATTGTAACAACCTCTTATTACCGGCTAATTTAGGATCTTTATTTAGTTCTCTAACAGCCCAATAAGCTTTGTGCTCTAGTTCTAAAGGTAAATGACAAGCTTTTCCATAAACCATTTTATAAGGTGACATTCCCATAGGATTTTTATAAGCAGTTCTATAAGCCCATAGTGCTTCTTTCAATTTGCTAGCCCAATTCTTCCTAGATTTATTAACAGTCTTTCCTAAGATAGCTTTAATCTCTCTATTTGATAATTCTACTTGACCACTAGTTTGAGGGTGATAAGCGAAAGCAATTCTATGATTAATACCATACTTAGCAAGAGTTTTTCTAAAACCTCCATGAATAAAATGAGAACCTCCATCGGTCATAATATATCTAGGTACTCCAAATCTAGGAAATATAACATCTACAAGCATTTTTATAGAGGTCTCACCATCAGCACTTTTTGTAGGTATAGCTTCTACCCATTTAGTAACATAATCAACAGCGACAAGTATATGAGTATTACCGTCTGAAGAAGGGAAAGGACCCATGAAGTCGAATCCCCAACAATCGAATGGTTCAATAACAAGAGTATAATTCATAGGCATTTCATTGCGTCTGGAGATATTACCAACTCTTTGACATTCATCACAAGATAAAATAAATTTCCTTGCATCTTTGAAAAGTGTTGGCCAATAAAAACCCGATTGTAGAACCTTTTGCGGTTCTATCTCCAGCGTGATGTCCTCCATAAACACTTCCATGACATTTATTCAATATCTCCTATTGTTCATATTCAGGAACACATCTTCGCATAATACCATCCACTCCTTCTTTATATAAGTGTGGGTCATCCCAAAATAATGCCTCAAGTCATAAAAGAATTTCCTCCTTTCTGAGCTGAAAAGGTTGGAGGCAAATACTTGAAACAATAAAGTTAGCATAATCTGCATACCAAGGGCTCTCTCGCGAGCTCACCTTTATTACAGCCAATTATTCATTTGGAAAACTATCATTAACGGAACAGGATCATAAGCAATATTTTCCAATCTAGACAAATTATCAGCAACAGATTATCAGCACCTTTCCTATCTATAATATGTAAATCAAATTCTTGCAAAGAAGTACCCATCTAATAAGCCTTGGCTTAGCATCCTTCTTTGTCATAAGGTATCTAATTGGCATGATCAGTATGAATTGTAACTTTTGAATCAACAATGTAAGGTCTAAACTTGTCACAAGCAAAGACTACAGCTAACAATTCTTTTTCAGTTGTAGCATAATTTCTTTGAGCAGCATCAAGAGTCTTACTAGCATAATGAATAACATTTAATTTTTTATCTACCCGCTGTCCAGAACAGCGCCTACAGCAAAATCACTAGCATCACACATAATTTCAAAAGGCAAATTCCAATCAGGAGGTTCAACTACAGGAGCAGTTGTTAAGGCTTTCTTTAGAGTTTCAAAAGCTTCCTTACAATCATCATCAAAAACAAAAGGTACATCTTTTTGAAGAAGATTAGTAAGAGGCTTTGAAATTTTAGAGAAATCTTTAATAAATCTCCTATAAAACCCAGCATGACCAAGAACACTACGAATACCTTTAACATCCCTCGGATAGGGCATCTTCTCAATTGCTTCAACTTTAGCTCTATCAACTTCAATACCTCTCTCGGAAATTTTATGTCCCAATACAATTCCTTCATTAACCATAAAGTGGCATTTCTCCCAATTAAGAACAAGGTTAGTTTCTTCACATCTCTGCAAAACTTTATCGAGGTTTCGCAAGCAATTATCAAAAGAATTCCCATAGACGGAAAAATCATCCATGAACACCTCTACAATGCTTTCACAAAAACCATGAAAAATAGCAGACATGCATCTTTGAAAAGTAGCAGAGCATTACATAAACCAAAAGGCATACGCCTATAAGCATAAGTTCCATAAGGACAAGTAACGTGGTTTTCTCTTGATCTTTAGCTTTAACAGCAATTTGTGAAAACCCAGAATAACCATCAAGGAAGCAAAAATGAGTATTTTTAGATAACCTTTCTAGCATTTGATCAATAAAGGGTAAAGGGTAATGATCTTTCTTAGTAACTTTATTAACTTTTCGAAAATCAATGCACATTCTATAACCTACAACTATTCTTTGAGGAATAAGCTCATCATTATCATTAGGCACAACAGTCATTCCTCCTTTCTTAGGAACGCAATGCACAGGACTAACCCATCTACTATCGGCAATAGGATATATAATACCAGCTTCAAGTAGTTTTAATACCTCGTTCCTTACCACCTCTTTCATCTTCGAATTAGACGACGTTGATGTTCAACAACAGCTTTGCATCTTCTTCCATATTAATAGCATGTTGGCAAATAGAAGGAGAAATCCCTTTCAAATCATCAAGAGTATAGCCAATAGCTCCTCGGTGTTTCTTCAATATTTCCAATAACCTTTCTTCCTCAATCTCGAAAGCTTAGAACTAATAATAACAGGATATATTTTCTTATCATCAATATGAGCATATTTAAGATTATCAGGTAAAGGCTTTAAATCAAAAACGGGATCTTCCTTCGGTGGCGGTGTTGTACCCAAATCTTCCACCGGTAAATCATGCTTGAGAATAGGTTGGCGAAGAAAAATTTCCTCAAGCTCATCTCTTTCTTTCCTAAAAGCTTCACTTTCACTATTCTCCAAATGTTGCTGCAAAGGATTATTAGGAACAAGAACAATAGATGCACACTGCTCCATTTTAAAATCATTACTAGGCAAGTCAACTTTATAAGGAGTTTTGGTAAATTTAGAAAAGTTAAATTCATAAGGTTCACCAGCAAATCTAGTCAAAATTTTCTCTTTCTTACAATCTATAATAGCTCCACAAGTATTTAGAAAAGGTCTACCAAAAATGATAGGACAATGATCACTAGCAGCAGAACCAAGTACCAAAAAGTCAGCAGGATATTTAATCTTACCACATAGAACTTCCACATCTCGAACAATACCAATTGGAGAAATAGTTTCTCTATTAGCCAGATGAATAATCACATCAATATCTTCAAGTTCACAAGAACCAATTTCGTTCATAATCTCCGTGTAAAGCTCATAAGGTATAGCACTAACACTTGCACCAATATCACATAAACCATAATAGCAATGATCACCAATTCTAACAGATAGCATAGGAACACTAACTTGTTTGGATTTATTAGGATGTGAAACAATATTAGAAGCATCTTCACGAGAAAATAATATGACCATCCTCCACATTTTCAGTCACAAGATCTTTAACTATTGCAACATCAAGTTCAATTTTAATTTGTTCTTCAGGTTCTTTAGGTTTCTTTTCACTTTTATTAACCGCACTAGATATGACAGAGTACTCCTTCATTTTAGCAGGGAAAGGAGTTTTTTCAATATAAGCTTCAGGAATAACATTATCAACAGTTTCAATCACTACACATTTGTTTACATAGATGAATCAACTTTATCTTTATATGGTTCATGATACTTATCAAAATTCTTCTTAGGCAATTCATAATGAGAGGCAAAAGCTTTATAAAGATTTGCAACAACTTGGGAATCAAGACCATATGTAGCACTCATATTATGAAATTTATCAGTATCCATAAAAGTTTCAATGCATTTATAATCATAAATTATACGATTCTCTATCTTTGTCGTTCTCCCATCCTTCAGTATTTTCTTGGATCCGATCAAGAAGGTCCCTTTTAAACTCTTCTTTGTTGCGTGTAAATGATCCGGAACAAGAAGTATCCAGCAAGGTCTTGTCTTGAAAAGAAAGTCTTGCATAGAAATTATCAATAATAACATTACCAGAAGCTCATGAATGGGGCATTTGAGCATTAAAGACTTCAATCTCCCCCAAGCTTGGGCAATACTCTCTCCATCATGAGGCCAGAAATTATATATGCGGTTCCGATCTTTGTGAATTTCACTTGGAGGATAAAATTTGGAATAAAATAAAGGCACAATGTCCTCCCAATCAATAGAATCACCATTCTTCAGCAATTTATACCAGTGCGCCGCTTTACCAGACAGCGATATAGTGAATAGTTTCTTTCTAACTTCATTCATAGAAATACTGCACATTTGAATAACCCGCATAATTCATGCAAAAACAATAAATGATCACCAGGATGGACAGTTCCATCCCCTTCATAGCGGTTATCCATAACACGTTCAATAATTTTCATAGGTATTTTATATGGTACTACTTCCTCACTGGCGCTTCATCCACTACCGTTGCGGTAGTAGTAGATTTCCCAAATAGAAATTGAAGAGAAGATCTCTCCATAATGATTTATAGCAGGCAGGCAGAAATAAAATCAGCACAAACAGTAAATTTCCTTACCAATTCCGCTTACCAATAGCGCTTCAGCGAAGGACGGCTCCTGAAAATAGTCTTGATGACCCACAAGTATAGGGGTGTATCGTAGTACTTTCGATAAATAAGAGTGTCGAACGAGGAGCAGAAGGTGTTGGCGGCGGTTTCGATGAAGGATTCACCGTAAATGCTCACAAACAAGTATTCAAGGGGTTTTGATATTGCGGATAAATAAAGTACAAGTAAATAAAATGCGAGAGAAATAATTGCAGCGAGTGGCCCAATTTTTAGCACAAAGGACAAACCGGTTTGTTTACTTATAATGACCAAACGTTCTTGAGGACATGGGGATTTTAGTCTAGTACTTTCGCTTCATATGGTTTAATAATCTTCATTGTTTTGATAAGTGTTGTGTGGGTGAACCTATGCTAATGCACCGCCCTTCCTAGGACTAATACATACTTGTGATTATACCTTGCAAGCATCCGCAACTACAAGAAAGTAATTAAGATAAATCTAACCACAGCCTTAAACTCTGAGATCCTATGATCCCTCTTGCATCGATATACTAACGGGGCTCGGTTTGTCACTCCGGCAACCCCAATTAGCAAGAATACAAGATGCACTCCCTAGGCCCATAAATGGTGAAGTGTCGTGTAGTCGACGTTCACACGACACCACTAGAAGAATGACACCACAACTTAAATATCATAACATTGAATATTACTCAACCATAATTCACTACTAGCATTTAGACTTCACCCATGTCCTCAAGAACTAAACGAACTACTCACGAGACATCATATGGAATACAATCAGAGGTGATATGATGATGAATAACAATCTGAACATAAACCTTGGTTCAATGGTTTCACTCAATAGCATCTACAACAAGTATAGAATAACACCGGGAGAGTTTCCCCTATCAAACAATCAAGATTTAACCCAAATTGCTACAGCGGTGACGAGGTGCAGCGGTGGTGATGGCGGTGTAGATGGTGGAGATGATGATGATGATGGTGGAGATGATGTCCCGCTCGATGACGATGACGATGGCGTCGATTTCCCCCTCCGGGGGGAATTTCCGATTCCTGCCCGCGGGAGAGCTCTTTTCTCTCTGGTGTTCTCCGCCCCCAGAGGCGGCTGTAACCCTTCGTGAGGTCCTCTGCGTGGCTTAGGTTTTCGAACGAAGAGTGCGAAGGGAGGCGAAAGACGTGGGGCCCAGAGCATAGGGTGGCGCGGCCAGGCCATGGGCCGCGCCGCCTATGGTCTGGGCCCACAATGGCTCCTCTCTTCTTCCCCTTCGGCTCCCTCGTCATCTGGAAAATAGGAATTTACGTGAAATTCCCTTCCACAGCTTGATCTTCCAAATATTGCGTTCTAACGGTGCTTTTTCCAGCAGAATCCTGGCTCCGGTGCTTGATCCTCCAATGATGATGAGACATGCAAAATAGATGAAATAACATAAGTATTATGTCCCAATATGAAATATATCAATGAATAACAGCAAATTATGATACAAAATAGTGATGCAAATTGACGTATCACCCCCATTCATCCTTTCTCCGTGGATTGCTTTTGTTTACGGTCTTCAACTTCACCACCTTACGCCCAACTCAATCCTCCATATCTCCATTTTCATCACCCTCGTGAGGCCTTCCTTGGCGTCCAGCCTAACTGGGCACTATGGAAGCGCATTTTCTTTGTCGCCGCAATGGCTCTCCCAATGTCGCCTATAATATAGGCGGCGTTGTTATTTCTGTTCGCCCCACGTCGATTACTTCGACGTCAAACACCCTGACTCAGTTCAAGGGTGGCGAAGATGGTTGTACATTCGGGAGAACCATGGATGTCTTTAGACAACATCCCTCCTTTCGATGGTGCGAGAAAATCCTTCGCCGCCGTTCTTGGGATGCAGAGGCTCGAAGAAGAAAAAACTTCGACAGAGGCCTTGATGACTCGCATCCATGAATTGCAAAATACTCGCGGCAAAGAATTGTCAGGTATCCAAATTACAGCGTATTTTCTTAGAACTAGAGTGCAGCCTCTTCAGGCTCGCAAATACCCTCTCTGGAATTATGCTGGTGATGAGGACATAGATCGGTTGTCTGCGGATTTGGAGGTCAAGGACTTAGAAAAGCTTGTCCGAAAAATCTCTTCTCTCAGCAAAAAATATTATGTCCCTTCTTCTTGTCGTGTAAAGCCATACAGCGCCACCAATGCGCTTCCCAAGGTAAACTTTGTCGTTTAATTTGTTATTGCCTTGCTATCTTTTTGTAACTCCTTTTTTGACATCTTCCCTTGTTTTTATATAGAACCATCCAAATCTTGTCTCGCTTCCTCCCCTTCCTGAAGGTGGGGATGTCGAGGAAAGGGCCGTTATCTCCGACGACCACCAAGATGCCCCCTCTTTTGTGAATGAACCCGCAGATTCTCGAAAATCTGCGGGATCTTATGAAAAGGAGGCTGCCTCTGAAGCCACTGCATCAGTCCAATCTCCTCCTCCCTTGTTTCTCCAAAGAACAAAAGGAAAAGTAATGATGTCGAAGATTCCGGCACCTCCAAACCGAAAGAAGCTGTTCCGTCACGTCGAAGGCAGCTTATGATCCATACCTTGAGACCCTCATCAGTTCGTAAGTCCCCTCTCTTTTTTTTATTGAAGATTTTTGTCTATCTTGCTTTTTATGCTGCCAACATTTAATCGCAGATGATGAGGAAGAAGTACCAGCTTCGATGTGGCTGCTCGAACGAGTACGTCACAAACTCTAGTCGTCTCGGAGACGCCAGTTGAAGGAGAGGAATCCTCGCCTCCTCAACAAAACGTCGGCGCTACTCCTCCTTCAAGCCCCTTTGTCCCTTCACCAAAAAGGGCAAGGATTGAAACAATCCCGGAGCCTACTCTCCAATTGAGTAGCTCCTCTAACCCTCTCTTGGATGATGTAAGTTCTTAATTTTCTTGTCACTGTCTATATTTCCTCTGTTTGCTTCTGTGTGCCATCATATTTTCCCATACCGACATTTTCTTTATTTATCCTTCTTTAACAGCCTATGATCAAAGAGCTTTTCGTATCGGTGCCCAATTCATTGGGTACCGTGATTATGCCAGTAAGACTGAAGGTAATGCCTGGCTGCTTCTTTTTGCTCCTGCTTTCTTACTCCTTTGTTGTCGATGTTTTTAACTAATTTTAACTTTCTTGGCAGAAAAACTGCGGAGGTCAACGAGCGTGCCAATACACTTGCTCAAAAATTAGAGCACGGTGAAGAGGCTCGTAAGAAGGCCGAATCAGATGCCGTTCAAGCTAGACGAGAGGCTGACAAGGCCAAGACCGATGTGCTGGTGTCGAAGATCTTAGGAAGAGACTTCACGATGTCGAGACTTCGCTAAGCGAGCATATAGCTGCACAATCTGCTCGTGAGGAAGCGATCCTTAAGCGTCTAAGGTCGCAAAATCGTCGCTTTGTCAGTAAGTATCTGAACCACTTCACATCCTTTGGACTTTCTTTCCTGCACTCGTTTGTTGATCAATAAGTTTTTATCTTGAAGGTAAAACCTCTCAAGAATTTGAGCTTTAAGATCCCGACAATGATCCTCTTCTTGACGCCGTTTCGTTCCTTGAGTTTCATGGAACAGAAGCACGCGAGGGCATTGATCAAGCTAAAGCAGGGCTGTCGCGACTCTTCCCCTACTTCTTCCCGAAGAAAGAGGAACTTTCCTTGCTCTTGCCAAGTGTTTTAATCCACCAAGATCTTGGGCTGAAGATGCGCCGAGGAAAATATGAAAGTCGCTGAAAGCCTTTGTTGCCTTGGTCACCGATAGCCAAGACTATCGACCGAAAGTAGGCGACACGAACAGATAGAAGCAGACAAAATGGCGATCGTTGATCAAGGCGGCAAAGCCCAACACGAAGAAAATCCTGTCTTATCTCGGGATCAAGCCATCTTCAACTCCTAGCTCATCAAAGCCGGAGGTCTAGTTGAATGCCCCTTTGCTTTTTTTCTTTTTAGTTTATCTCCTTCTTTTGGCACTGTCGCCATAGTGTTATTGGCGATGACTGCTTCAGTAGGTCTCTAGAGGTCCTTCTTTTGTAATAGACATGTATATATTATGAGAATGAATGGAAATCTATCTTTTGCTCAATGATTGATGTCGAAATTTCTTTTTTCAGTTAATTTTTGACAACTATACGTCAACTCCTGGTCCTTCCGAGGTTTTTCCTTCGTCTCCTTCGAAGAAAACCCCTGTCGCTGTTAAATTTGTTGAAGATTCTGCGAGTAAGAATTCGGCAGAAGATTTGAAAGAACTTCAACAACAGCTCCAGTCCATGAAGAAGCAATCACTTATGCTTATGGAACAATCTCGGAAATCCTCCGAGAGGGAAAAGGTTGCGCTCCAACAAGCTCAAGATGCTATAATTGAGAAGGATGCCGCCGTTGCTGAGGCTGCTGCAGCTACGACTCGAGAAAATTTTATGCTTCAACTTCTAACAGATGCTAGCTTGGATATGGCAGGTGTGCTTCATTATCTTTGTCGTACTTTTATTTATGTATCTCCTTGTTACCCACTGATTCTTGCCAGAAAATAGGTTCTTTCTTGGATGCTACTACTGAAGATGAACGTGTCGAGGCTCGGTCCAATGTACTTCTTCGGCTTGCCAAGGATCATGGTTCAAGTTTTTGGGGCACGCCTGAAGGCTCGCCATTGTCAGGTTTCAGGATCGCGCACTCCGGGTTCACGATTATCTCGACTTCTGTACAAGGACTCTGTCTGGTCTATGGCACCATGTTTCCTCGCAACAAGATGCCAGGAGTCTTCCTGCTTTAATGGACAAATTTCGAGATGCTCCTCGAATCCACGGCTTTGTGCGGGCCCAATTAGCTGCTGGCGCAAGATTTGCTACGATCATGATAAAAATCTGCTACCCGAAGTTAGACGTGGGGCAGATTGTTCCAAAGTGCTTGGCCAAGATGGCGAAGAGGAAGAAGAACCGGCAAATATGATGATATTGTTACTCCTGTTGCCGAAGATATGATGGATGAACTTCTTCGGATGGACGCCGAATTCTTCGTGAAGGGAAGCTACGCTGAGCATAGCACTCGTGCTATAAATAATGAGCACTTGACAATAGACAATATACTGGGAAATCCCTAAAGATAAGTTGTTCCAAGAATTGTATCTTGTGTATGTATTTTTGTACTGTAAAGTCACTATGTTTTTATTTTCAACGTCAAGCCCCCGGGCGTTTTGATGGCAGTATTTTTGTTTTATAATGCGAGGTTATCCCAAGGCAAAATAAATATTGTACTATTTTTGTGGGTATGAGCCCCCGAGCTTTATGTTGACCGCTGTTTGTCGATATATTTTTATTTTGGCGAGGTATTTTATACCAAGGCGAGATATTTTTGCTAGTTGTATTTTGTCGGCACCGTGTATATATATATTGTATCTTGTAGGGGAAAGCCCCCGCCTGTTGAAAAGATATATAGTTCCACTATCTTTATTATATTGCAGCATCGGAAGCCCGCCTCATTAAAAACCTTTCTCGGCCCCACTTGGTGCCCCAAAAAGGAAAAGAGTGCGTCTGAAAACTCGCGGGCGTTCGGTACATTGTATGTTTACAGAGGGGACTATATTTCGCATCTAAGCGTAAAACGCCTGAGTTGCGCCACGTTCCAAGGATTTGACTCAGCAATCCCCGTCTTCTTGTCCTTGATTCTGTATGCTCCTCCTTCGATTACTTCTGTGACGATGTAAGGTCCAAGCCATGGTGACTCGAGTTTTTCATGAATTTTTTGGTTAAGTCGCAAGACCAAATCGCCAACTTGAAAAGACCTCGGTCGCAATCGTCGACTGTGGTAGTTTTTCAAGTCCTGTTGATATTTGGCAACTCGTGACAGGACTTCGTCTCGAGCTTCATCAAGTGCGTCGACGTCATCTTCTAAGGCTTTTCTCGAAGTTTCTTCATCATATTCTGTAACTCTTGGAGCATCGTGTTCTATTTCTATCGGCAATACCTTCAGCTCCATGGACCAGGAACAACGGCGTCTCTCGTCGCCGTGTTTGGTGTTGTTCGAATACTCCACAACACACTTGGCAGCTCCTCCGGCCAAGTATGCCGAGCTTTTCCAATGGTCCCAACAGCGCTTCTTGATACCATTGCAGATAATGCCATTGGCTTTCTCGACTTGACCGTTGGTGTGGATGTGCGACGACGCAAAACTTAGTTTGATGCCCACTTCGCACAATATGCTTTGAACTCCTTGGACGTGAAGTTACTGCCGTTGTCCGTGACGATGCGTGAGGGACTCCAAATCGAAAGACGATGCTTTTCACAAACTTGATTGCCGACGCGCCGTCCGGTGAATTTATCGGCTTTGCTTCTATCCATTTAGTAAATTTGTCGACACAACGAGCATATACTCATATCCTCCTGGCGAAGCTTTGTGTAGTTTTCCCACCATGTCGAGACCCCATTGAGCAAAGGGCCACGACAATGGTATTGGCATCAGTTCTGCTGCTGGAGAGTGAGGTTTGGCGGCAAATCTTTGGCACGCGTCGCAAGTTCGCACTATTTCCTTCGCGTCCTCAATTGCTGTTAACCAATAAAATCCCGCTCTGAAAACTTTGGCCGCAATAGCTCAACTGCTTGCATGATGCCCGCATATTCCTTCGTGTACATCTTTCAGATTATCCTTCCTTCTTCGGTGTGACACATCTCGCAGCACACGAGATACTTCGCTTGTACAACTCCCCTTTTACCACAGTAAAAGCTTTAGATCGTCTAATTATTCGCCTTGCTTCAACTGGATCGTCGGGTATTGTTTTCCTTAGGATATATGATATGTATGCCTGCATCCATGGAATTTGCACCATCATGACTAGCTCTGTTCCTCTTCTTCTTCCAATGATTCTTTGGTGGTACCCGAAGATTTCTCTTCCTTCTCTTTTTTCTTTGTTTTCATTGGCTTTGTTGATCTCTCGCTTATTTCTTCCCAAAACACGCCTGGAGGGATCGCGAGACATTGTGACCCGATGTTTGCAAGACATCGGCTTCCATTGCTCAATCTGCTGATGTGGTTTACCTCGCATCCATCAAACAGTTTTTCCAGCTCATTATACATCTCCTTGTATGCTATCATGCTCTCATTGACTGCATCACATTGGTTCATAACTTGCTGTGCCACCGTGAGTCGCCGAAAATTTTCAGTCGGGTTGCACCGCAGGCCTTCGCCATCTTCATCCCGTGTATGAGAGCTTCGTATTCTGCTTCATTGTTGGACGCGTTTGGGAACGTCATCCGTAAGACATACTTCAACTTGTCGCCTTTAGGTGATACCAATATCACGCCTGCTCCGGCGCCTTCCAACCTTTGGACCCGTCAAAGTTCATAGTCCAGGTTCTCGATAAATCGGGGGCCCGTATTTTGTAGCTCCATCCACTCTGCAATGAAATCTGTAAAATCTGCGATTTTATTGCCTTTCTTTTTTCATACGTGATGTCCCGAGGGAAAGTTCTATTCCCCAAAGGAGACACGACCCGTAGCTTCGGGTTGTTCAATATATTTGAGGAGCTTCATTGACCACTATTATCGGGTGCCGAAAAATAGTGTCGCAATTTCCTTGCTGTCGTGAATACTCCATACGCGGTTTCTTGATGGTACCGCTGTTTTGAAGGCGACGATACTTCGCTGATGAAATATCTTGGCCTCGAATTCCATGAAGCTTTCCTTCTTCTTCTCTCTCGACTACCGAACCGTGCCGACCACTTGAGGTGTGGCTGCAATGTATAGAAGGAGAGGTTCTTTCTCTTTAGGCGCCACCAAGATTGGTGGTGTCGAAATTGTGCGCTTGAGGTTCTCGAAGGCCCTATCTGCTTCCTCGTTCCATTGAAATTTCTCCCCTGTTTGATTAATGCGTAGAACGGCAGCTCTTTTCTCCTAGCTCCGGACGAATCTGCTTAGAGCTGGACTCGCCCGTCAGCTATTGTATTTCTTTCAACTTTGTTGGCTTCCTCATAGTTACGATGGCCTGTATTTTTTCGGGATGAGCTTCAATCCCTCTTGATACTAAGAGAAGAAGTTCTCCCGCGAACGCCAAAGGAGCACTTTGTCAGGTTCAACTTAAGAGAACTTGTCGAGGTTGTCGAAGGTTTCTTTCAAATCTTCGATCAATGTTGACCCCTTCTTTGATGTTATTACGACATCGTCAATGTAGACTTGTACATTTTTCCCAATCGTGTTGCAAGGCACTTCTGCATCATCCGCTGATATGTTGCTCCCGCGTTTTTCAAACCAAAGGGCATTGTTTTGTAACAAAACACGCCGTAAGGTGTTATGAACGTTGTCTTGGCTTCATCTTCTTCTTTTAATCTGATCTGGTTATAATCAGAGTATGCGTCCAAGAAGGAAAGACGTTCACATCCTGCCGTGGAATCGATGATTTGATCGATCCTTGGGAGGGGAAAGTGATCCTTAGGACAGTGTTTGTTGAGACACGTAAAGTCGACACACATGCGAAGGACTTTCGTGTGTTTCTTCGGCACCATTACTGGGTTAGCTACCCACGTGGCTTCTGTAGATATCTCTTTGATAAAACCAGCATCTTTGAGTCGATCTATTTCGATAACATAGCTTTGCGGTTTGGTTCAAAGCCGAGAGGTTGCTTGATTGGTCTCGCGAGAGGATCCAAGTTGGTGGTGCTCGGCAAGTTCCCTGGGTACTCCTGGCATGTCAGCTGGACACCATGCGAAGATTTTCCTGCTCACGGAGGAACTCGCCGAGCGCGCTTTCCTATGCGATATCCATGTCTGTTGCAATGGATGTCATTTTCTTTGGGTCCGTCGGGTGGATCTGCACCTCTTTTGAATCCTTGGCTGTGTTGAAAGTTGGCTCCCTGGAGACCTCCAGGCAGCACATCATAATCAGTGAGCCTTGGCGCCATATATTCTGCTTGCATCCCGAAAGTTTTTGACAGTCGATGAAAATCCTTGCATTTATCGGATAGCACAAAACTTCCCTTAATTGTGATAGGTCCCTTGGGTCCGGGCAACCTCCACAATAGGTACGTATAATGTGGTACCGCCATAAACCTGGCATATGCTGGTCGTCCCAACAAAGCGTGATATTGCGACGGGAGTCCACAACTTCAAACTCCAGATTCTCTATCCTGTAGTTTTCTCGGGTTCCAAACTGAACGTCGAGGTTGATTTTGCCCAACGGATAGCTTGGCTTCTCCGGTGATCCCATGGAAGCGTGTATCGGTTGGTTTCAGGTTTGCCAAGGATATGTTCATCTTCCTCAATGTATCTGCATACATAAGGTTTAAACTGCTGCCACCATCTATAAAAACTCGACACGTCAAAACCGGCAATTACTGCGGGTAAGATGAGTGCTGATTGTCCTGGTCGAGGAACTTGCTGTGGATGATCCACAATTGTGAAGCCAATGTCTTGCCCGACCAATTTAGGTACTCAACTGTTGGTGGAGGCATCTTCTCTGCCATGAACACTTGTCGTGAGATTACCTTCTGCGCCCTGTTAGATGGCCTAGCTTTCTGAATCATCGAAAATGCACCGTTGGAATTGGGATCAACATATGGAGGTGGGTGTGGTGCTGCCGCTATTCGAGCCCGATTTTCGTCCGTAATTGGGAGGAGGTGGAAGGTGAATTTCGCTCCTTGGCCCCTAGGGATTTCTATTCATTGCTTGGGCGTTTGCAATTCTGCGGCTCGCAACATTGCTTGAAAATTGCGGCATCTTTTGGAGATGTCTGACGCCTCTTTCCGTTGTTGTCGAGATAAAAGTGCATCTGACACGGACCGTTCATCATCTCCTCGGGGGACACATAAGGTCTTTGAAACCTTGGTCCGCTATTTTGCCTGTTACCGCGAGAATCACCTCTATTGTCGCCTTGTTGCTCATTACTCCTGTTAGTCATCTCGACTATTCCCTCCAGGATTTCCCCGGAAACCAGCCGATATATGGCCAGGAGCGTCGTTGTTGTAGAACGGCGAGAAAATCGCCTTCTAGTTTGAAAATTTCGACCGCGATCCTCTTGGCGACCGTGTTGTTATATATTGCGTCTTCTCCATCTGCCCATTTATTGGCTATCTCCATCGTGCTGATATTGTCTTAGGGTTAGTTCTCCCTAAGTCCTCGACGAAATCTCCCCGCCGAATTCTGCCACGCGTCTATTGCTCTCTCGTCGGATATATCCTCTGCCGAGTTTTTAATGATGTTCCACCTCTGTATATATTTTCTCATCGACTCGTCATGTTTCTGTCGACATGCCCTCAACTCTTCCAATGATGCAGGTTTCTTGCAGGTGGATCGGAAATTTCTCACGAAGATATTCTCGAAATTATCCCAGTTGTCGATGGAGCCTGGGGAAGTTTCTTTATCCAAGATCTCGCGGCACCACTCAAGTGAACTTGGATACTTTGCATGGCTGTTGCTCTGGTTCCTCCTACTAGCTTCACCATCTCGAGATAATCAACGAGCCAATCCTCGGGATCAGGGCCATCGAATTTCTTGAAATTCTCGGGTAACTTAAACCCTTTTGGGACTCGAGTCTTTGGAACTCTTCTTGTAAAGCACGGGAGTCCACACATATCTTCGTCGGCAACTTCTGAATGCCGACGTTCTCTTCTTTCTTGTCGCGCTTTATCCACCCTCACTTGAATTGCTGTGTCTCTTGCTCCACTTGTTCTTGGTGGATCTTGAACCGCTACGGTAGGTCGTGGACTATTTTGCCTAGGGTTTTCTTCGGGAGGCGTGGCTGCGAACGCTTCCCATAACTCCAACTCCAGCCATTGCCATATTGAACAATGCTTCTCTCGGATCCCCAGGGGGTGGTCTGGACGCGAGGATGTAGGCTTGCGTTGCCATGTATCCTGCTTGGCGTTTTCGGGATGATATTTCCCCTTGTATCAATCGACATGAAGGACATGTCGAGATTTTGAATTATGTTTCCTCTCTCTTCTTCAGGTATATTTTGCAGCCGAGATCTTGCTATCCTTCGAGCGTCTCTATGGCTATCTCCCGAAGTTTCGATTGTCGACTGAGCTCCGCTCGCCTGCTTGACGGAGGCTGCCTCTTTTCTTCTATTCAAGGATGTTCTGTTTTTCCAGCTCTCTACTCACTCGAGCAAGTCTATATTGATATGCTTGGAGTTCTTGTACGGTAGCAGTGGTGGTCATTGGTTCTGAACCATCCATGGCTTTTGCGGCCCTGTCCCATGCTTCCTGCGGGAGTTGAACCCTCACGCGAGATGAAGACCCAGCATATTTAGTGCCTAAGCCTCTTCTAAGATCAGCGGGATCGACGTATGGATTTCCCAAATCGTCGAAAGCCTCTGACGTCTCTGGTTCTGTTCGGCCTGCCTCTTCAATTGCACAGATTTGATGGTATTTTGCGTATTGATTTTTGTCAAGATTGGTGACACCATCATATAGATTGGTGAAGACCTTTCCGATGGCAGCAGATTTGTCGATGAAGTTGAAGCTGTCGACGCTGTCGAAATCACTGCTTATAAAGGAGTCCGCAGACGACTCGAAAGATGTGTTGCTGAAGATCTTGGCGAGCTTTCCGCTTGCCTTGGTGTCGACGAAGCGTGGCGACGAAAACTCCCCGTCACTCGACGAAAAGTTAAAATCGACCGTTGAAAATTACGACGAGATCGGAACTTCGAGACGGTAGGATCCTTCCTTGTTGACGCCAAATCGGAATTCTCCGAACGTCATGACGATGGGCTCCTCCAGATAGGCACATGCATCCATACGGGAGGGCGGGTGAGGAATAAAGTCTACTAGATCAGTTTTTTCTCGTTTACCTCGATCCATCGCATTGCTGGCCACTGATGAAGTCGACGATTCTGGACGTGCCATCGAGACCAGCTCCTTGCAACCTCTAATTCCCACAGACGGCGCCAATTGACAAAGGATTAATTTGTCAATGCCTACAGATGTAGACTAGGGTTTTGCTAGAATTAGAGGGCAAGTAGATCTCGAAGGTTTCAGCCGAAAAGTACTCGGATTATGAAAACTAGGGTTCTGTTGACGAGATTCGATCCCTTTCTTCGTCCCTCGACTCCCCTTATATAGAGGGTGGATTAGGGTTTCGTCCATACACAAGTTACAGAGTCGGGAGGGTTTCGTACCCAACCGTAAGATTACAAATCTCTATCTTTCCTAATACAATCTATCTTTCCTTAACACTAAATGGGCTTCCAAGTCTTCTTATTCTTCGAGTCCTAGGCCTTTAGTAAATCCCGGGTACCATCTTTGGCAGGCCCATTGGGGATGCCTATGTCAACGGCCATGCTCCTGCTGAAAGCCGCGAGCGACAAGGCGAGCCTTGTAGCGCTCAAGAGAACCATCAGAGCGAGTCTTGATCTTGTAGACCCACTTGCAGGTGATGGGACGAACAGGAGGAGGAGGAGTGACAACATCCCAAGTGCCAGTACGCTCAAGAGCAGCAATCTCCTCAGCCATCGCTAGCTGCCATTCGGGATGAGCAAGAGCATCCCGATAAGAGGTCGGCTCGAGGGCAGCAGAAAGACCGTAGTGAGTGGGAGAATAGCGATTAGGAGGAGGACGAGGACGAGCACGAAGATGGTGAGTCGGCTCGGACGGAGAGGGCATCACATCAGAGGTAGAGGGTATAGCAGGAGAAGCAGCATCATCCTCACGGGGACGACGGGAGTAGTGAAAAGGGTAGGGAGGGACGACCGTAGTCGAGGAAGGTGACATGGGAGGGGAAGAGGTGGAGGGTGGGGACGGTGGTGAGGGAGGAGAGGAAGGTCTGGCGGGTGGAGAAGGAGAAGGTGATGAGAGACGCGGCGGAGCAGGAACCGGAGGCACAGGAGGAGGTGAGTCAGGGAACATGAGAAAAGAGATATCATCCACCGAGAAGGAAGAGGAGGAGGGACGCGGGTAGAAAGGACGGGACTCATCAAAAGTGACATCCCGAGATATGCGCATCCGACGACCAATAGGATCCCAACACTTATATCCTTTGTGCTCAGGGCTGTAGCCAAGGAAGACACACTCAACCGATTGAGCACTCAGCTTGGTGCGTTCGCGTGGAGCAAGAAGAACATAGCAAACGCAACCAAAAAGGCGAAGGGTCGAGTAATCAGGAGTGTGACCAGTGAGACGCTCAAGAGGAATACCACCTTGCAAGGCTGTGGAGGGCTGAAGGTTGATGAGATAGGTGGAAATAGACACAGCCTCAGCCCAGAAGTGAGGAGGAAGAGAGGCAGAAATCATCATCGCACGTGCCGTCTCAAGCAGGTGGCGATGCTTGCGCAGCCACGCCATTTTGGGCATGGGCGCCAGGGCAGGAAAACTGGGCAAGAGTACCCTGCTCAGCAAGAAAACCACGCAACAGCTGGGAGATATACTCACCGGCAGAATCAGCCCGAAAGACACGTATAGGTGTGGAAAACTGAGTATGGACCATGGCAGCAAAACACTTATATATCGAGAGAACCTCGCTGCGAGAAGTCATAAAATAAATCCAAGTGTGGCGAGAGAAGTCATCGATAAAAAGAACATAGTAGCGGTGGCCCCCTTGGAAGCAAAAGGAGCTGGACCCCATACATCAGAATGGACCAAATCAAACGGACGCTGAGATACAGATGCACTAGTAGGATACGGTAACTGATTCTGTTTACCAAGCCTACAACCCTGACAACCCTGAAGCGAGACATCTCCTGAGACAGGCCCCAGAAGACCTCGACGAAGTAAAGATGATAAGCGAGAACCACACAAATGACCAAGACGATGGTGCCACTGCTGAAAGGAGGCGGTGGTGGAAGCAGCAAGCACGCATGGAGCGGTCGAGGAAGTGGTGGAAGAAGGAACATGAAGCCAGTCAAGCTCCCAAAGTCCCTGGGAGTCACGGCACCGAGGGCCAGCCCCAACCAGGGCCCGAGTGTGAGTGTCCTGAACAGAACAAGAATCAACATCAAGAATGACCCGACAACCAGAATCAGTGAGTTGAGCAGCGGAAAACAAATTCATGGTAAGACGGGGAACATGAGAAACATCAGGAACGGAAAAGGAGGGAGTAGAAAGAGTGCCACGACTAGCAACAGGGAGAGAAGTACCATCGGCAGTAAGAACACTAACAGGGAGAGGAAGAGGTCGAAGAGAAGAAAGAGAGGAAGAATCAGGAGACATGTGAAAAGAGGCTCCAGAATCCAGAACCCACGAAGATGTACCTGACGTGGAGAAGAAACAGCCGCGGAGCGCATCACCCGAAGCAGAGCCGGAGGAGGCAAGGAGACGCTGAAGTCTCACTATATCCTGCTCAGTGAAGCCGGTGGTGACAGGCGCCAGGGTGGAGCACGAGAGGCACACCCCGCTGCTTCCGGTAGCAGTCAGACTCAAGGTGACCAGACCTCTGACAGTGAGTGCAGAACCGCGGAGGGCGAGAGCGACCCCCACCGCGAGAAGAGCGGGCTCCTCCAGAAGCAGCAGACACTGGTGTAGGAAGAAGTGGCGGTGCAGGAGCAGTGGGAACTCGAGCAGCAAGAACAGAGGGTGTCCCAAGCAGTCCAGCACCACGCGACGAGTCTCCTCAGCACGAAGCTCAGCACCTCTGAGATAGGTACACGGCCTCGAGCAAACAACTGAGCACGACGAGGCTCAAACTCTGGACGAAGTCGAGACAAGAACTCATGGATCCTCTGGAAGTCCATATCTGAACGCACTGTCCGGCAACACTGACAAGTACCACAGACAGTACTGCGAAGGGAGTCAAGCTGGCGCCAGATTGCCGCACTCTGGGTGTAGAACTCATCAACAGTAGAGTCACCCTGCTGAAGATCATGCTCCTGACGCAAGACATACAAGTACAGAGAATCCCCAGAAGGCTGATAGCGGGCGAAGGTGAGACCACATCTCGGCAACAGTGGCGAGGCCCATAAACTCGAAGCAAACTGTGGCTGAACACTCGAGAGAGAACGCAGCAGCTGGCATCCTCATCACACCACTGAGTAAAGGTAGCCAAACTGTCACGGTAAGGGCTAAGAGCCTCTGAATAAGCAAGTACCTGTTCCTCATATGCCTCATCAGCTGTAGCCTCGGCAGACTTGGCTGCATCCCGATCAGCCTGAGTAGCATCAACAGCAAGGGCCGGCGGCACTGACGGCGGGATAGGAGGCACAGGAGCAGTGGGATGCGGCGGACAAGAGACCTCGCCGGTAAGAACACCCCACAGCCGAAGTCCACGCATGTGGATGCGCATAAAGGCAGCAAACTCCCCATAGTTGGTACCATCAAATATCACTGGGCACCGAGGAATACTGACATAGCCAGATGCAGAGGACGAAATTTTTTTTGTGTGGATCTAGATCTAGATCGGGCCAGACGAAGAACAGCCCGCGCGTGGCCAGGCCAGATCGACCACGAGGCAGGCACGCACGCACCTGGCCGCGACGAGGCGGGTGCCGGCCAGGGGGCAGCGCGCCGACGGCCGGGGCGACGCGGGCCGGTGCCGGCCGGGAGCAGCGCAGGCCGGGGCCGGCCGGAAGCAGCGCGGCGGCGACCGGAGCAGAGCGGGCCGGGGCCGGCCGGGAGCAGCGCAGGCCGGGGCCGGCCGGAAGCAGCGCGGCGGCGACTGGAGATGCGCGAGCCGGGGCCAGTCGAGGACAGCGCGGTGGCGGCCGGAGATGTGCGAGCCGGGGCCGACCGGAGACAGCACGGCGGTGGCCGGACGCAGGTGAGCGTGATGGCTGCCAGAAAATCGATCTGGAGCTCGATTTGGACGAAAAAGGCCTAAATCACTTGGAAAAGAACTCGATCCCGACAAGAGCAGGAGAGGAAGAAGAAAGAGGAGCAGCGGCGGCCGGAAAAATCATCGGCGGGCGGCGCGGATCGAGCACGGAGTTGCAACGTGCAAAGAGCTAGACCATGAGCTCTGATACCATGTTAAGATTCATGCACTAGCCACTTGAACCAAAAGTCCGAACTGATGGAAAGGGCTAGGCAATCTACTTATACACTTCACAACAGAACCAGCTCTCGATCTGAGCGGCGTCCTCTGCGTACGTTTTTTTCACTTTGTGGAGGCGGATTCCCTTGAAGGCAAAGCGGCGGGCAGGGCCAGGGTGATCAGAGAGGATCCTGGAGACGATGGAGAATTGTTTGAAATCATTGTAGCAGATGTCGGCAGCGTCGAGGTTGAGAGGTGCAGAGCGCCAGAGGGGTCGCCACCGGCGGGCAAGGGCCTGCGTGCGGGCGCCGTCCTTGGTGGGGAGGAGCGAGATGATGGTGCCGAGGATGGCATCTGGAAGGTTGCTGATGAGATCGCCATGGCCGATGATATCGCCGTCGCTGCTACCATCCTGTGCCCGTTTCTTCGACCTGCGCGCGGCGGCTCCATCGGATGCGCGCCTCTTGAGTGCGGGTACCGCCGCCGCTGCCTTCTTCTTCTTGGCAGTCGCAGATCCCGCAGACCGCACTTCCTTCTTCCCTGCGACTACCTCCGCCTTAGCCAACTTTCTCTCCATCATATCCTGCGGCCGAAGAGACGGAGATTTGAGCCGCGGCGGTTTGGGGGGTTTTTAGCGTCCCTTCCAACGCCGGCACGGTGGTGGTGCTGCTGGGATGGATGTGCGGAGCGGGGCCGCTTACCACGGCTGGACGGCCGCCGTGTGACGGCTCGGGGGGTTTTAGGGTTGATCTGCTGCTCAGTTCCGTGGGCCGGGTGGTGTTTCTCATCAAACACTGGCATTTGAATTTGATCGACTGAAATCCTTCCAGTTTTGGACCGAATTTTGGATTCCGTTCAAACTAGACTGGATTTCAGAAAGCACTAATTATTATTCCTCAATAAAATGTGGAGCAAAATATGCTAGCACGCACTGACAACACTCTAATTTCCAAAAATTGCCTAAAACGCCATCTTTATCGATAACCCTGCATCGGTCCGGCCGTTCATACTGTAGGTTTGTCAGGGCAAGCTCATTGTTCTGCACTTGTTTCCTATCTAGGCTGCTCGAAAGTCCAAAATGGCTTGGTTATTCTCGTGTAAGTAGGTGCAGTGCCGGTAAGAACAGCTCAGGTAAACTTCAGCCCGGTGATTGCCAAGTGTTACAGCTCCGAAGACAATGCCCATCATATGCTTCTTTCTAATCTCACTGGCAACCTCATCCTCCAAGTTTCTGTCACTTGGGCCTACTAAAAAAGTGAGAAGGTATAAACAACAGTGCCAATTTTCCAATAGTACATGCCGGTTTTTTTCAGGATGTTTTGCCTGTAGCAAATTTTCCCTTTAAAATTTCATGCACTTTGGTCACAAGTACGAAAAGATAGTCAATTCATTTGCACTAACTAGTCAGGAACTCAGGATATAGAGACAAGCAATGCTTGGAGTGAAATGCATCACAAGTCCTCGAAGTTACAGTCGATGTCTAAAATGGTCCTGAAACTCAGAAAACGCCTCAAAACAGTCCCAAAACTTGCATTCAATGACCAGATACGGTCCTAGATACGTATAAATGTGACGTGGCAATGTCCCTCAATGGCCGCGCGCGATTCCACTTCTCTTTTAAATATGTGTGTGCGTGTTCATGCACATGTAGATACTGGAATTTGGTATACGCATGTGCATGTGTGGATGCCAAAATGAACAGCAAGATCGTGCAACTACCAGGGAGGCTGCGTAGACATATTTACCAGGGAGGCTGCATAAAGATATCCCTCTTGCAATCTATGTAATCTATGTGTGCGCACATATGGAATTATTGAATGTGGAGAGGCCTGACGCTGGCGCTGCAGCAGCTGGCCGCCGACGCGATGACACGCATGGAGCGGAATTATCCGCAACCGGAACGCCGTCTAGAGCGTGGCGACCACAGTGACGGTGGCCGAGCTAGTTTCCCACGACCCTTGGTGGGCGGCGCGCACGACGGACTAAGATGCTACCCCGACTTCGGCTGGGTAAGGGGAGCTCTCCATGCGTGGTGACCGACACGGCCAGAAGCGGCGACACGACCACGAGCGGCGCGCAGCACAGACAGGAACGGCGGCGCAACCATGAGCGGCGTGCGGCACGGCCATGAGCAACGTTAAGGCGACGGTGCCATTTCGTCGAACAGGATGCACGGCACCGGCATGCTCTTCTCCGGCAGCTGGCGCGTTTTGTGTGTCGCGCCCGGGCACGAGTCATCGCTTCTAGGCGTCTGGTTGAGGTCGGGAACCGGCGCCACGCCGGTGGCGTACCGCGACGTCGGGTGAACCTGCAAGGGAGCGGGAGTTCCAGGACGCAGCTGGAAACTTACCGAGCTCACCGACGAGGCTGGAGGAGCGACGCCGGCGATCCCCTCTCGCTTGACGAGCATGTAGGCCTTCGCTAAGCTCGGATGGAGGCCTACTTGCGCGACGCCGGCTTTCACCTGCATCTGTCACGCCTGATGGCCGGCGGCCGCTGCATTCCTCTCCTTTCAGGTTCATGCGCCGGTCGCGACGCTTCGCGGCCTCGACGCATTTCTCCTACTTGGACAGCACCTTCTCTGCTGGTTTTCGGCTTTGCGTCCCGGCCGCCGGTGGCGGCCCGCTTTGTTCTGCCGGAGCGGCAACCTCCATTGTGGCTATGGTCGTGGCTACGGGGGAGTGTGAGGCGGCGGCGGGTGCGAGGGTTTCCTCGGCATCCATGGTGGTGGTTGCGGCGGCGAGGACGTCCATCGCTTTTGGACTGCTCGCGTCGTTCTACTTTGATTTTTCGCGCGGAAAATGGCTACTAGCGGGAATAATATCGGCCTCCCTGCCACGGACGCACGGGTTCTACGTCATTTTCGGCAGACACTCGGCGCGACCGCGGAGCGTCCGCGAAGACGCAAACCTGGCGCATATTTGGGCCAGGTTTGCGTCGCCGCGGACGGTCCTGTCACATTGTGTCACCCCGCTGGAGCAGGACCCAGACGCATTTTCGATCACGGCAGACGCAAACGGTCGCTCAACGTCTGTTTGCGTCGCCCGTTGGAGATGCCCTTATGTCGAGATCTTACTGCTTTGACATAAAATTTTAATATAAGGATTCAGGCATGCATCTTTGACAGCCACCGTGGCCATCCAAGACTGCCTCACTAGGTCCACTTACGTTACCTCGTCACCTCTATAAGGATCCAGGACCGTATGTGGACATGAAGAATTAGTTTCGGGACTGTTTTGATGCATTTACTGAGTTCCAGGACTATTTTGGACATCGCCCGTAACTTTCAGGACTGCAGGTGCATTTCACTCCAATGCTTGCTATCAGTTTATTGGCTTTCTTTTGAACAAGTCACAACCAGAACTAGGGAGATTCAATAAAGTGTCAGACACACTGTACACCTAATCTACATGCAACTGATTACAGAGGTAGTAAACATCAGGCAGGTATTTTTTTAACCAGCAGATTAAAGAATAATCAGTGTTCTCAGTCCTAAGCATGGCGATTACAATAATTTTGTGTACAACGAGAACAACTAAAAAAGCACAGGCGCAATGAGTGCACTACCTTTTCGAAGCACAGACTGATGTGCTAGCTAATTCTCTATTAAAGCTCATTTTCAAATCTTATGCCAATATAGATGCACATCAAGTAACTGACAAATGAAAATGGTGTGCCTAATGCTAAATCATAGCTGAACTGGATTGAATATAAATAATTAATCATATGATCTGAAGATGGGTACAGAAATCTGAAATAATTGATTATTAGTTAACAGGCATGTCACACATCCTTTTTGGCAAAATTAATTAGAAGTGTAGTTACTGACAAAGAAAGCTGTACATATGACATCATGCAATATTAAGATAATTAATAGACAGGCTGCCAAAGGAAATCAGTACAAACTCATCTAACAGTAGATTAACGGATTAACCAAGTATATCTCTGCATTTGCAACATCATATCAGCATCACGCCCTCTAGAAGTTTCACCATGACTATGGACAAAACAAAATGGCAATGAGTGCATGCCACTAAAAAGATGCTATGTATGCCAATGATTCTAGTATCAGGAGATGAGGACTTTGCATATTATTCACCATATACCTTATAGTGAATAAGATCAAGAAACAAAATATGCAGCCCTGCAACCACTTGATCTCGTTCAGGCACATCAAACCCAAAGGAAGGAAAACGTAATTACAGTACCAGCTTGAACCTTTGATTGTCCAGATAAAAGACATGTAAAAGAAGAGATTGGTGCTGAGTTTACTAGCTCACAGTTGTAACTTTTGACATTAAAGTATTTGCATGACATACCATGTTAGGAATTACAAAGCAACTTTAAACTAGAAATATAGCACCCATGACAAATTTAAGGATTGGAATGTCGGCAACATAATATTCAAGCATCGTCACCATAAGAACAAGCAAAAGACAATACGATTTTCAGGTATCAGCCTAGTCTCGATTGTTCCAGCCAATGGAATCTGTCATATGACCTGCATCTTCTGAAAGGCCGATCTGCACAAAGGCTGTTGAAGGGATCGGAAGTTGACAAGTCATGGATATCTAAATCTAACTTGGCATACAAATACGAAGAAGCACGTATGAATTCAATTTGAGCATCTGGAGAAGCTTTATTTTCCACCTCCAGCAGCCTGTGTTGATCAGCCACCCATTTCTCGTCGATCTTGTCATTCAGTTCAAATTTGATTTCATCTAGCACTTTTGCACTCAAAACAAAGAACTTGGCAAAGCTAACATCTCGCTCGCGGCCTTTGTAATTCTTCAACACTATTTTTTTGAGATGGGTCTCAAGGCATTTTATTGGGTCTAGTGGATCATAATGACACACATTTTTCATCTTTGCCTTCGAGGATTTGTTCCACTGGAAAAGGAAAGAAGGCTTAGAAGAAACATATGCTGAAGCAATTGCCAACTAGAGTAGAGTACATAAGTCTGAAGGCCTTTAAGTGCTCCTTTTTCTATTACCGAATATTCATTTTGACATTTAAAGCAAAGCAAATATGAACACTCACCAGAACATGAAGTTTTTCCAAGCAAGGGAAGAACCTGAGGATGTTAAGAACTGCATCCAAATTAGTCTGAGAAAATTGGAGAGCCAAAACCTTCACAGTGCATATGGAATTGTTCAAGCTGGTCGGGATCAACCCCTGTAAAAAAACAATGAACATAAAAAAAAATGCATGTAGGAATGCCAAACAAAGACTATAGAAGGATGCAGGTGGTACCTGAAAGACTAGGTTCCCAATCTGAATATTGGAGTTGCGGGGTGACAAAGGGCCCAATATCTCCAGTTTAGGTGCCCTATTCACCCTGATAGTCTCACAATCCAAACCTAGCCAAAGCAGCCTTTCAAGGTGAGGGGTGTCCTCAATAAGCAATCCCCCTTCACCCACATAACAATCTTCGAAGCCAATGCTCCTAAGAGTTGGCGAGCTAATGTGGAGGTAGGCCATGTCAATGTCCTGCAGAAATAGGGTCTCCAACACATGGCAGGCGTAGAACACCCCATGAAAGATATCCTCGGAGATGGAAACACGCTGTAGGGTGAAATGCTTGAGGAGGGGAAAATTCAGAGAAGAAGCTAGTATTTCTTTTGGGAAATCACAGTAGCCGATTGTGGCCACGACGAGGGTTGATGCGAATCGGAGCACGGCCGGCGGCAGTGGGTAAAGCTTCCCAGTCCGATCTGCTAGAGTCGAGACCGGGAAGAACATATTGAGCTCCTGAAGGCTGTCCAGGCTTTGTGAGCGCAACCAGCTCTCGATCTGTGCGGCATCCTTTGCGTACCCTCTTTTTGTTGGGTAGATGCAGATCAAGCGGAAGTCGAAGCGGCGGACAGGGCCAGGGTGGGCGGAGAGGATCCTGGAGATGATGGAGATGATGGAGCTCGTCATGGGTCGAGGTCTGCGGCAACGGGTCTCGTACCTGGAATCGGCGGTGTAGAGGTCATCGGCGTCGACGTTGAGAGGCGCAGAGCGCCAGAGCGGGCGCCATTGGCGAGCGATGGCCTGCGTGCGAGCGCCATCCTTGGTGGGGAGAAGGGAAATAATGGTGCCGAGGATGGCATTGGGAAGGTCGCTGATGAGATCGGCGTCATCGATGTCATCCCGTGCCCGTTTAAGTGGCCTGCTCCCGGCGGTTCCACCGGATGCGCGCTTTTTGACTGCGGGCATCGCCGCCGCCGCCGCCTGCTTCTTCTTGGCAGCCGCGGGTACCGCCGCCGCCTGCTTCTTCTTGGCAGCCGCGGGTACCGCCGCCGCCGGCTTCTTCTTAGCAGCCCCCGATCTCTTCGCCGATGGCTTCTTCTTCGCAGACGCGGCTACCGCCGCCTCCAGCTTCTTCTTAGCAGCCGAGCGTACTGCCGCCGCCGGCTTCTTCTTGGCAGCCGCGGGTGTCGGCGCCGCCGCTTTCTTCTTGGCAGCCGCGGATACCGGCGCCGCCGCTTTCTTCTTGGCAGCCGCGGGCGCCGGCGCCAACGGCGGCTTCTTCTTCATGTTGGGCGTCCGGCGAGGCGGAGATTTTGGTAGTGGGGGCGGGGAGCTATGGGGATTTGGGGTTTTTGGCGTCGCGTCTGCTAGGGATGGAGTGGACAGTGGAGTAGCCGACTGGAGCAGGGAGCTCTACGGTCGGAGTGACGGGCTGACGGCAGCACACAAGCAAGCGGGCTTGGTCAGCTTGCTGGGTCACGCTGGGCTGTGATGTGGGCTAGGTGGCTGGGTTCGGGTGCTTCTGGTCCAAATTTTACCCAAACATGACCGGTCTTGGCCAAACATTTGAATTATGTTCAAACTACTTCACTACAATTGAGATAGCATTCAGAAATGTTGTTAAAATGAAAGCTTAAGTGACAAACATCGGTCCAGTCATTTTTACAGTACGCCAGCATAACTGTTGTGCGTCTGTTTCCAGTTTGAACAAAAAGGAAGTGTTAGCTATGTGGTAGATCGTGTGAAAAACAGGATCGAGGTAGTGCCACGAGGATCTCTCAAAAGTCCCAAAGAGTTTGATCTCTCTCGTGCGAGTGACGGTAAGAAAGAAAATCTACTGGCTTTGTTGAAGCATAATAATATGCTCGATTCATTCCTGTTTAATTTAATTTCCATGATCATGCGTCCTCGCTGGCGGCACTTCGAGCATCTTCAGCCGGGTCCTCCAAAGCGTCCCCCAAACGGCGCCGGATCAAGCGTTTGGGAACGTTTTTTTAGGGAAGTCGCTCCCCAGTTGTGTCCCCAAACATTAAAATAACTTATTATTTGTTTTTGTATTTTTTATTTTAATAGAGAGAACGAATTTGTAGGTATAATCGAGATTTTCAAAGTAGTGCAATATTTTGTAACAAGTTACACATAAAAACTTCGAAAAATATGAATTAATTTTTTTAACTACTTCTTCTTTGATGACCCCGTCTCGTCGCCCTCACGGAAGCGCTTCTTGCTCGTCACCTCTTCCGAAGAGGTAGTGGCGTTCGACGCGTCTGAGAAGCTTGTGTCTCCCTCCGATGAGTAGTCTTTGGTGTATTCGTTGTCGTCGGTTCTCGCGGGCTGCGCCTCTTCCTCCTCCAGCCGTCTCCACCTGCCATCTCCGTCCTCTATCTCCTCCTCCTCCTCATGATCGTCGTCGGCCTCCCGCTCCTCCTCGTGGCCATCCGTCGGTGGGGAATTAGAGCTGCTAGGCGTCGCAGCTCTTACCCACCAATGGCGTCATCCCGGCGGCTTCCCCTCGCTATCGGCGTCCGGTGACAAAGAGAGGTTGCTCATGGTCAGAGAGGGAGAAGACAGATGAAGGGCGCCGGCCGGTTGGAGATCGGAATGCGCAGACGTAGGGGTCTTATTGAGAGGGGATGAATGTCGGCACAGATATCGAAGAGGACTGCGGTTGCTCTTCCGTGGAGTTCGCGCTACATTCCGGCGGTTCACGCGTCGATCGATGCGGTTGCCACTGCGACGGTTTTCCTTCCCGGTAACCGCATCGTCGCCTACTAGGTAGGCAACGGTTGGGCATCATTCGTGTGTCAATGACTCGTCGGTCTCACCGCCTCGCTTCTCGCTGTGTCTGGCGCGCCCGGAGCATCCCCTAGTGGACCGGGGACGGGCTCGGGGCGCCGGACACCATATTAGACCGCGTGGACGAAATAACCTTTGAAACGCCCGACTAGGAACGAAAAAAATATCTGACGCACCCCAGAAAACCTTTAAGAGACGCGGCTGGAGATGCTCCAAGGGCATCCGAGCCGCATGGCCCAAATCGTGTCCGGGCGAGAAATTGCTAAACATGTTCGGAGGAGGCATAGTGGAGCAGGGAAAATGAGGCGGGACCGTAGCTCGGATACCACGACGCTCGCCGCGTACGCTCTCAATGCCGGGGAGGCCAGCTCCCGCGGCGGTGAGCTTGCGCTGGAACAGCCACCCGTCTTCGTCGACATTGAAGATCTCGCGGCCATGGTACGTGGGCATCGGTCAAGTGGGGCATGGGCTCTAGCGACAGGAGAGATAGGAGAGAGTCGGGTAGCTGGGCAAAAGGTGACGATGACATGCAGACATGGTGGGTAAATTTGACCACAATGGGGGAAATCTCTTGTCTGACGCCTGCGATTGAAACCCAATACATTGGGTTGTGTTGAGGACACTGGCCATAATTTGAAGCCAGGCCATACTAATTTAATTAGTCTCTAGAGTTTTCTTTTTTTTAAGCTTGTTTTTCAGTGTCTTGTTCTCAATGTACATCTTGAAGTCAGAATAAGATCCTTTCCGTCCTATTTCCGCTTCGGTGGTGCGTCTAGTGCTGGCGGAGGGCGCGTGGAGTCGTGTGTCCGACGGATCTTCTAGGATCTGGTCGGTTTTCGTGTTCGTGGGTGTGGTTACTTGTCAGCCTCTTCCGATCTACGGTTATCATCATTGGCGAGGGTTGCTGCTCTGCGCTGGTCCTTTGGGGCCTTAGCACGACGACTTCCTATCTGTGTACTACAACAAACTCTAGTACGACAAGCTTTACTTGGCTCCGGTGATGGAGGGGCGAGAACAACGGCGCGTCTTCGACTTGTGCTGGTGTTTGTAGTCGTCTCTAGGTGGTTCAAGTATCTAGTTGTAATTTCTTATTACGGTTGATGATTATTAATTGATCGGTGTATTTTTCATAAAAAAAAGTTATTTTCATTGGACGCATTTTTTTCTAGCATCGCCAGATCCCTTTGAGGCTTTATTTGGGGCATGCGGTTAGGACCCTCTAAGGGCATCTCCAACGGGGCGACCCATCCCGCGCCCGCGCGTCCGGATGGGTCGAGCCGGACAAAATCCCGGCCCAACGCGGGGACGCACCGCGCGGACGGCCGCGGAGTCCGGAACGACGCAAACCCGGCCCAAATCTGGGCTAGGTTTGCGTGGCCGCGGATGGCACGCGCCGTCCGCTCGCGTCCGGGCGTCCGTCGCCTCGTCTCCTTTGGGCCCACCTGTTGGTGACCCGGGAGGGTATTAACTGGGGACTGGAGGGGATCTGGCCCTCCACTCCGGTCCCCCACTCCTCCAAGAAACCGCCGCCATGGCCCCGGCGGTTTCGCTCCCCGGAGCCAACGACGACGAGGCCAGCAGCAGCCGGCATCCGCCGCCGGCGCTGCGGCCGTCCTTCGGAAACCGAGGCGGCCTCCACATCGGAGAGGCCGCCCGCGGCGGCACGGCATTGCCGCAACCGCCGCCGCCGCTGCTCGAGCCCAAGCCCGAGTCCTCGGAGGAGGACCCGGACCTCCGCGCCGCGCGCTCATCTCGGCGGCGGAGGAGGACACGAAATGGCCGCACCTCCATGCGGCCATTCGAACCTCCGAGATGGAGGAAGCGGCGCGGCGGCGGAGGAGGAAGCCGAGCTCGGGAGCTCTACGCCCAGGCCCGCCAGGCGCGACGGGAGGAGGAGGAAGCGGCGCGGCGGGGAGGCCAGGCGCCGCGCCGACGAGGAGCGCCGCGAGGAGCAGCGGCGCGGGGAGGCCAGCGCGCGGAGGAGCGGGCGCCGGGAGGCCAGGCGCCGCGCGGCAGGAGAGGTAGCAGCGCCTCAGGGAGGAGGCGCGTAGCGCGCCGCAACCTCGGGTCGCTCCGGACCCCCACTCGGCCGGGAGGAGGCCCCGTGGTCTCCGTGGCCGGAGTCCCCGGCGCGGTCGAGCCACAACAGTGCCTCGCCGCCCGGGGACGTCGTCCACGACGACGACGACGCCGACGACGCCCACAGGGGCTAGGCGGCGCACCGGCGGCCACCGCGCCGCCGACCAAACCCTAATAGAGGGTTTTTCGTTTAAATTTTAAAGCCCATATAGGGGCTTCTTTTGTTAATTATTTGCCCAAAATAGGGCTATGTACAAATTTGCCCAAAATAGGGCATATGTTTAATCAATTTCCTTTAAATTTGCCATTTTTCTTTCGTTTTCGTGTTTCTCCGATTATACGGTGCGTCCGCGCGTTGGGCACAGCGCGCGACCCAAACGGACACGCGGAAGCGGGCCGCTGTCCGCGTGTCCGCTAGGCCACCCAAACGACCCAAAACGGACGGCCCATCGCGTCCGTTTGGGTCAGCCGGTTGGAGATGCCCTAATGCCTTGGTCATGGAACAATTGGTCGATCGACCATGGGCTCTGCCACTGTCAGTTATTAGAGGTCAGGTAGCATCAGTAAACTTTCTGTGATATGGCCCTAGTGTACATTCGAGATTTCAGTGTACCCCAGACTCATGACAGCGTAAGTATACATCACACGCAACAATGTTAGGAATCAAAGACTTGACCAAGCATATCATGTGGCAAAAAGTGTCGTCAACACTTAAGGCGCCACAAAAGTCAAAAAGAGGCTTACATGTCCCAAGTTATTTTTACACAGAAGAAAGCCGCCAGAAAGATTGTGCAAAGTGTTCCGTTTAGTACACATTACACAAGCATCTCTGCTATATGATTAGTTGATGATCACTGCGGAATACTATATGTATATTTCTGAACAATCAGCAACTCTATCATCCTTCCTATATTTACAGTAATCCAAGAACATAGGACATATATGCATATTGTTCACACAACTATTATAGAACTGAAAGAACGGAAAGAAAATACAGTTCAATTTCTACATGCGCACGTGAGTACAACTCAATTTGCTGCAGCAGTAGCAGCTCTCGCAGCTTCCTCGGTCGCCAGCCGCTCGTGCACTCTCATGATATACTCCGCCGCGGCCGCATCGATTCCGCCCAGCCGCGCACGGGCGCCGGCGGCGCCGAGCTTGTTCGCCGCCTCTGTCGTCGTCTTCTTCTGTGCCGCGTCAATCCTCTCCACCCTCTGGACGCAGATTTCTCCGACGACGCGCGACATGTCTGATAAAGTGTTGAGCTTTTGCTTTGGCTTGAACGAGTTATGATCGTCGAGGGGCCAGCTTCGTTATTTATAGAGCAAACGCGCATGGAGGTGGCGTGGTTTGCAAGGAAGACGAGAAGAACGGGTCGCCGTCTTCCAGTTTGATTTGGTCAAGGCTCATTTTTCATGTGGCTCGAGAATATATACTCACCCGTCATTTTTTTTCGGCGGCATACTTTTATCAAAATTTCAGTTTATGTTATAAAGTAGGAGTATAAGATATTTGTGCATCTCTATCTCTATCTCTACTATATAAAAAGGAGGAACTGGTTCTGTTTCCTCCGGTCGTAGTTTCGTCAACCATATTTTAAATAAGACCATTTTACCCTTCCACCTAGCTACTTACAAAAAAAACTGCCGCACCAACAAACTCCATGATTTCAGTCACTTTCAAAAAAATACTAACATCCAATTAATCCAATGATTTCCGTCAAATCAGTATTTCCTTGCCATCCGGATCTTTTGGCCTTACCAAAAGTACTCTTTTACGGAAGCAATCAGAGGCGTTTTACATAGGAAATCAATCACGCGGGTCAAAAAAAGGAAATCAATCACGTGTTATTAGGAAAGCAATCACGAGTTGTTATTTACTGCGCGCTCATCCGAGCGGTAGGTTACTACCGAATCTTCGCCTCCAAATTAATTTGCGCGATTGGTTTCCTTTCTTTGATTTCCGCACTTCCCACACCTTCCATCCTCTTAACTTCGGTGCCAATCTTATTTCGATGCAATTTGGCCTGCGCCTAGATCTTTGCCACCGCCCCTCCACACCCTCGTCAGGTGCCACATCCTCCAGGTCCCATGTGACGAATTACCATGCCGCCTCTCACCTCCTCTCTGGCATGCATACATGCTCGTGTGAAATCGATTGTTGTAGGTGACCATGGACGCATACATGCTCGTGTGAAATCGATTGTTGTAGGTGACCATGGACGGGGACAACGTCTTGGGGAGATTGAAGAGCCGCGACGTGGAGAGGGAGGAGACGGTGGATGCGTCAAGGCGGAGGAATCCCGCCTTTGATGCTGGCACATTTAGTGCCGCCCTTCCGGCTTGGTGGACACAGATTTGTCCATCGCCATGGTAATGGAATGAATATTTGCTCTAGACTTCACCGGCAGCCGCTACCCGCTCTCACCGCTCTCATCGCGTCGACGACTTGGTGGGTGCCGGTGGCGAGATGTGAAATCCATACTTTGGTCCTGGAAGGGATGCTTGATTAACTCTGTTTACACATGTTTGCAAAAAAAATTGCGTTTTTGTTGTAGATGGATCTATTATATAGATCCCAAACAATGCACCATATACGTCTTTTTCTGCTAACGTTTCTGCTATCCGGATTGTGTTGGTTCTCCTACTTTAAATTTCTGTCAGTCTTATTGCCCTCGATTTTTTATCATGCTTGGAGCTTCCTGGTTTACTCTGCTGCTACAAGAAATCAGAAGGCATCTTAGCTCCTGAAGTCATCCGTGCTCCTTCGGCTTGTGTAGATGCCCTGAGCATCCTGGAGGAAGCATCAAGCCATCTATTCCTCAAATTACTAGATTTTTTCAAAAAAGGAGGTACGTTTCAAGTCCCGGATGAAGGAGCAAAGATCGTCCCTGGAGGCGAGAGGCTGCTGCTGCCATCAAAACTAATGGTTTTTTTTTTGTCACGTGGATTAGTCTTATTTGCATGTTCATGATCTAAACAAAGTAGGGATGGATAGTTAATGATCTAAATAGATGCGGATGGGGATTACTGTACAAGGTCCGAAATTTGTTCGAAATCCATTCTTTATTCTATCCCAAGATCTGACTTTTTTTCATGATGTTTATGTGTTTGCAAGCTTGTTTCTTGACAAAATTTGCGTGTACAGGTCTGATGCTTTGTTCATGAGTTCGCTAATATTTTTCTTCTAATTTTTTTGAGGTAATATAACTAATCTGTCATCTTGGATTAATCTACTAATACACTGCTCTCTACGGTCAGAGGTGAAAGAATTATTGATCTGCTTCTACTAAATATGAGCACTGAATATGTTCTTGTTGAAGATGATTTGATTTTTTTTTAACTAAATATGTTCTTGCTGGTGTTCTTTCCTGAACCGCGTGGTGTGGATATTCCGAGATTCGGATGTTGCTGGGGCTATCAGCGGCAGCCTGCCTTGGGCACGTGGTTATGGCCACCGTGAAGAAAGGAAAGCCTGACTTGAGAAAGGTTATGCCAACACTCCATTGTGATACATCTCAAGCAAGCACCGAAGGATGTTGTCTACATGTACTTTGGAGGTACTGCTAAGCTCTTACGATGACTGAGTCATTCTAATATTTAGTTTTAATCAATTTATCAATTGTGTAGTAGTGATACATCCATGGTTGTACAATAAATCGTCATGTTGGAGAAGATGTTCATCCAAGAAAAAATTAACCACTAGAGCTTGATGGAGGAAGATGACCGGCATGCATGGTAAGATGGACAAAATCTAAACACACGCCGTTTGCATTTTCCACTACATTTTTCTATGGTTGCGCACATGTACACTATTAGGAAAAGGGCTATAGCTGCAGGGAATAGTGTCTGCGCACCAATATTGACGCGCGCCGATGGCAAATACTGCCAGCGTGCCATAATAGGTGGGGCTATAGGCTTATTAATGCCTTCTTCATTGGATATACTTGTGCATATATTTAGGCGTTCACATACTATCGTACATCCGCGAGACTCCAACTCGAATTATGTAAGCATTTGCAGATATTGAGAAGTAGGACTGAAGAGATTAGAGATTGTGGCCCGAAATTATCTAGAACAGTTATCTGCAAAAGTTTCACCCAAAATTTGATTTATTAACGCCGTCCTTCCTCGTTTCTTCACAGGAGATAAGCACAACCTGGGATGCAGGTGCTCCATTTTTAGTTGTTGGTTTTTATTCATGTAGGTATTACCAATTTATAGTAGTAGAAAGGCCGTTCCGTGTACATCACCTTCCAGAACCTAGAGCAAAATAGAACTCTTTGTTTTCAACTTCTCAAGAATATAATATGCACATTTTTAGTTGTTGGTTTTTAATTTTTTATTCATGCAGGTGGGTTTTTGGGATATTATCAGGGTGAGGTTTCGCAATGATTCGGTATTTTAGTTTTGGTTGTCAAGTTCGTGTTCAAATCAGTTTTTTTGGTCCATTTTGTTGTCTTTTGGTTTAAAACAAACCAGTATTCAATACCCCTCTTCCTATCGCACTAACTTTGGCAACGGATTGCACTATTTTATGTAGAGTGGGTATGTTTTCTGCTCATCCAAAAAGAACTGTGTTAGATTCTATTTATAGAATTTCCTAATGGCTAACCATGTGAGCATAGTAAAAAAACAGAAGCATTAAGTTGTGCTTTGCAGCCAAGTCAAGAAACCAATCCGAAGCATTATATATAAGCCAAGTCAAAACATTTGTATGCAATCAGGTTGGTAAGATCTTCCTTACAACAACCTTCGAAATTATTGATTGTTATTTGGTAATGCTATATATGAATCATGCAATAGTACAGTGCGTCTAAATGATCAAGTTTTTTTTTCTATTTAGGCAAAAGTTTGGTTAAATAATTCCATGAAACATGACAATAGAAACTTGGTGACTGCTCAAATTTTGTGGGATCAAATCGCGGAAGAGTAAATGCAACCACTCCCAATGATAGGATGAGGAAAGCAAAGCAATGCAAGGACAAAATAGCATAATATGAATGTCAAAATTCGGGGATTCAACAGCATGTGGTGTGGTTACAACAATCAGTACAGTAGTGGCCAAGCTGATGAAGACTTGGTTGAAAACACTATGAAATTCTATAAACAAATGACAGGTCAACCTTTCACACACTACTTCACATATGGGCAGCCTTTCGGAACCATCCTGAATGGCGATGAGTTGTATTATTATTCTTAATTAGCAAAAACTAGAATTAAATCGTATTTGTCTAGAAGCTAATTGTAAAATATTTTCACGCCTCGTCGATTTTAGTCGGTGTCATGGATGTGAATCGTACATTGCATTGAGCATTGTTAGGCCATTAGGCAGTGATACATATTAAGTGGACCAAAAACAAACATGAAATCAACCCTGTTGAAGTAAATAGAATTCAAATTACATGTGTTATATTTATTTGAGAGATGTGGGTTGCACATGCATTATGTTTAAATATACTCAGAAGAAAGTTAAAGACCGGCAAAAATGAGCCAATATATTATAAAGTTGAAATATTGTTAAATATTTACAATAGGTCCGGAGGCCACACTGATGTCAGTCGATCGCCGTTTTGCATGCTTTCTATTAACCGGTAGTCTTTTCATTCATTTGATGATCACAATGTCAAAATAACATGGTCCTAACCTTGCACATATTTTCAGCTACACTCGTTCCTAACCACTGTCAACACCGAAGCAACATATTTGAGGAAGTTAGTTTGTTTGCAAACATACTTTTATAACTTTTAGACTTTATAAAAATTTAAAAATAGTTATGTGAACTAGACAAGGATTTTAATTGTAGCGTACTTATTTTATCTTCACGTCTGATATTAATTTGTAAATCACGTTTGAGTAAAATATACCCAATGATTAGCACAATCTCAATGCTTATTTGTTAAATATGGCATCAGATGCATTGTGCAACAGTCCACATATACACTCGTAAGTTTTCATGGCCAGTCAAGAAAACCACGTCCTGCAAGTGAAATGGTATTCTCGAATTAATCACTTCGACTCGACTCAACAATGGTGGATTGAAGAGCAAATAAAGCTTTGAATCTTTGAAAAAAGCTATTTTTCCAACAGAAGTATTCCATCAGTTATAACTGTGTTTACATCACCCATGTTTGATGAGATAATAATACATTAAAAAGCAGAGGTTGTTTAATTGGCAGTTATGACGGTCCATAACACAGGTGTGGGACTTACCGCGGATGAATAACAAGAAAACCTAGAACTTGGAACCATGCAGATGCACAACAATGATATCTTGTTCTTGTGTTCAATATTATCATGATGTATTACATTATGATATTCCTAATTTATTTTGAATTTTCATAGTGAGTCAGAAAATTTATATGTGCATTGAGAAATACAATTTAGAAACCCGTGGCAACGCACGGGCATTTATACTAGTACATATAAAAAAAGGGAAAATTTGTCGGCTTTTTAGTTCAGATGAAGCTATCTACCCAAGGGAAAACGAAACGTATTTTTCTTTCTTATTGCTCATTCTTCGTTTCAACACGCACGTACGTGTATACCCGACATACATGCATACTAAGCTTGTCACCAAGAAATTCACTAGTAGTTTACAAACACAAAATCTGTCGTCAAGATCACTCTAATTCTATTATCTCACTAGTTTCAACTTCCAAATCATATGGATGCTGCACTCGTCCAAAGCTGAAATTTAAATCTGACTGAAACCTGACCAGTTAATTTTGACCAAGCATTTGAATTACCTTCCAATTAGAGTCGTGTTCAGAACTTCAGATAGCACACATGTTATTGTAATGAGATATAATTGTCTTTTTCCCGGCTAGGTCACCGAAATTTAGTAAAATTGTCAAACATAGCGGACAACCCTTGATCAAGTAAGAGCACCCAGCCATGGCCCTCAAAGGGCTATAGGGCGTACCAGACAGACATCCATCCCCCAGTCGTGCACCCGAATATGGTTTTTTGTCCGACGTGGTTCAATAGCCTATTCGGTGTCTCAAGCCCGTCCCTAATCGACAGAAGCGTGGTGGGGGCATTGGATACGAGCCATGTCCGAAACCACTTACGATACCGACGGCTGGGTTCCACATGACACTGACTCATCACCTTCAAACCCTACGAAATCGATGTTGCTTCCACCCTCCGAAATCATCACCACCGCCATCGCATAAACTGACGCCAGACATCGACCAACCACGCCTCGCCTACGCATCCCATGCCACCTCTCTACCGCTCCGCCGTACGTCACTTCATGTAGAAGGTACGGCGACCTCGCAAGGCATTCGATCGTACGATTGTGATGTATTTTTCCTTTCTCGCCACTGTTCAATCTTTCATCTGCTTCCTTTTTTATAAATGGACTATGGATAGCGACGATGAGATTCTAATGCACCAGTGTGGTAACCCAGCGTACCACTGCATGATGTAGTACACAAGTCGTTGACATAACACAAGTGAAACATCATTTCATCACTCATATTACATCCCTCATAGTGGTACAACAGAAACATATGCGAGTCCAAGGCATGTCTATAAAAGGATACACAAACTGTTTACAGAAGATCAACATAGCCTCCTACTTTACAGTGAGGTAAAACTTCAAATAAAGCTTCAGAAGAACGACTCGTAGTCTAACTTATTGCTAACTCAAGCTTAAGAGCTACTAGACTTGCTATAGAAATCTAGATACTTAGGTGCTAGGATTAGGGAAATGTTCCCTTCTATTACTAGTCTAAGTTTCCACTCTAGCTGATGCGTAAGTTGACTCCATTGACTTCTTTGATTGGATTCTTCATCTTGTTGCAGTTGACTCCTTTGTCTTCGAGTTCCACGGTAGTTTCTCCTTCGGTGCCTTGATCTAAGAAGGGGGTTCAAATGGGATAGAATGAGTACGAGCGTACTCAGCAAGTTCATATTAGGAAATATGTGTATCATGCACTAGCTACAGCCATAGACCAGAAAGTCATAGGCGAATGCAAGTTTTCGTAAACATTTCTTCAAAAGGTTTATTTTATTCCGAAAAGTATGCCCGCCAGTCTTCACAGGTTGAACAGAACTTCACGGAGTTCCTTTCCTGCCGAGTTCGTACTTCCCTTCCCAGAATAGGGAGTGACAGCCACAATTCAATACACTCTGCAGATGTGCTTTACTTTTCCCATAAGAGAGCTTATCCTTGATACCAACCGGGTGTACTTTCCCGTCCACACTTTCTTGGTGCGGGGCCATGTGTAAGATCCAAGCCAATCACTGCCTTCTCCGCGACCCTGCAAACCCACCCTTTTGTCCACCCGTACATCCCGGGTAGACATCTCCCGATCATACGGCTTTACCCCCGATGTACGTCGGACAATCCTTCATAGACGGTAGAGCCTCTCATCCACACGGATGGGGATTTTAAAGGATTTCTCAACCTACTAGTGGTTATCCCAACACCCAGCCAGGCTCTATCAAGTCCGTTGATGTGCAGGAGGGAAAAGATACAACTGACTTCCCCAGAGCCATTATAGATCTTATGGTCAACGCGATATGTACGGCGCTAGAATCACTGGACGACATTGGTACTTAGTCCTAGATGAGTAGTACCCTTGCAATGGAACCTCCACCAATCAACACATACCATGGTTCCATTGCCCACCACATAGTCATATTCATAATTGTAAAATAATATTTGCTTTTCAATGCATGAGTGATAAGTATAGTACTTTGCATATAGTTTGATAAAAATAATCAAATGACATGAGCAAGCGATGAACTTGCCGTCCTTGACTGCAAGATTATGCAGGCAACAGCTTCGATACGTGATAACTCCAAATGCTGAAATACCATCATCGTTCGGTAAGGACAATGTTTAAAGAACTGACAAAGATGCTATAATGCATAGTATGAGATGCAATCGTCTCGAGCGTAACCTAAACCCGATGATTTAGTATTGGTTGAGTTGTAAAGATTTCTTTAGGGTGTATTGCACTTTTAGGATGGTTCTCAATCAAGGTTCTTATTAGGATTTGGTGATATGAATAGGATAAACAAGTGATATAATGTATCAGAATAGACATACACATAAAGGAATGGTGGTTGCATAGCAAGTCAAGAGTAGTTGTCAATTTTAAGTTCTACAGGACATGGTTGATGATTACTTATTTTATACTTCAAAAGAATAACTTTTGAACAATAGGTTAAATAAGAACAAGAACTGCTATAAATAGAACCTATGGCTTCTAGGGTTTACTATTTAAGGCATTTAGTTCTCTAATAGGGACTAGTTGGTTCTTAAGTTGAATGGATCTATATACAACAATTATTGGTAAATTTGTTACTAGGGTTGATCATAGGTTATCTTATCCAAGGATGGTTATCGAGGTGGTGCTATGAGTTAAGCATTAGGGTTTACTATAACTTCTCATTTGCTTCACTAAGTAATCACTTAATAGTTTCTAAGCTAGGTGATTTATTATGCCCAAGTAGGGTTTAGTTGATAGGCGCACAAGATGTGAATTAATCCACAAAGTTGGTATGATGGTGGATCATAATGGTTTTCTAAATCATGATTGTTAAGGTTGATCTCAATGGTTTTACTAAGCTATGGGTTAAGTTGGGGTCATGCAATTAACAACTGAATTAGGGTTCATTATGATATGCAATTGAGCCTTTTAAATAGTATTGGAGGAACTTAATATAGTTGAGTTCATAAATATCTAATGCTTGCAAGATTTGGTTTAGGCATTAGCACCATGAGGTGATATTAGTTGGTTATATAAGGTTTAATCAAAAATAAAGACATGAAATAATGACTTCATGTGAATTGGCCTAGATTTGTTTTAGTAGATCATAAGCATGTACTTATTTGTTTCATATTAAGGTTCTAAAGGTAAACATGAAACTTATGTGATCATAGGTGATAAACAACTAGGGTTTTAGAGTTAAGATAATTTGGGATGATCACATAAAATAATGGAATCAAGATCTTACTTATATTAGAACTAGGGTTTCTAAATTATGATACAACTCTTAGAATAATAAATTGACAATAAAGGTGTGGTTACTAATTACTTTGAAACAAAATTAATAATGGTATTATCATTTTATTAATGTTAAGTGATTTAATAATTAAGATAAATAGTACTTAGGGTTTAATTAGAAACTAGGGTTTAATAATTGTTATTAGACTTTAAATAAGAACTTGTGAACTAAAAATGTTTAAGTAAACAACTTTTAAGCTACCAAAATAAGATTATCTTTTAGTATTTTCTTGCTTTATTAATATTTACATAAAATGGTAAATGGTAATTTGAAAATTAGGGTTTCATTAAATACCACTAATATTTAAGTTAATTAGAATATGATAAAGAAAATTTATCTTAATATTTTACTTAGCTACTGAATAACTATTATTTAATTTCTAAACTTAACTAATTATTGAATTTTATTTGAATTAGTGATAAAGGAAAATGCATAATTAATAAGGGTAAAAATAAGTGGATTTTTATTTTGACACACATTTTTACTTTATATTTTTATTGAGTAGGGTTTATTTTTGTGAGCATTTTGATATATTATTTATATTTTTCTAAGCAAGGATGAATTTTATTTATTTCTTCAAAGTTTCAGATATTTACTGGGTTTTAAAATAAATCTAAAATGCTAAGCGTACCGATTCATATTTACTCCCTCCGTTCCTTTTTAATTGAATCAAATTTAGTACAAAGTTGTACTAAATCTGAGTCAATTAAAAAAGAACGGAGGGAGTAGACACATACACTGACTAGTGGGGCGTGTGTACACGTCGACTGCCACGCAAGCAAGGACCGGTCAAAGTTGACCAAAGCCTTTGACCTCACCGGTGTTTAAACGCTGGCGGTCAGCTGAGGACAGCGCCGCCGATTTAGGGTTCCCCGGATGCACGGTTAAGTGCGTCAGAACGAGCACAACAAGGCGAAGCGAGTGGTCGTGGTGGTTTCCGCAGGGACTTGATACGCGCAAAGCACACGCCCGTTGGGAACCCCAAGTGGAAGGTATGATGCATATAGAAGCAAGTTTCCCTCAGTATGAAACCAAGGTTTATCGAACCAGGGAGTCAAGGATCACGTGAAGGTCGTTGGTGACGGAGTGTAGTGCGGTGCAACACCAGTGATTCCGGCGCCAACATGGAACCTGCACAACACAATCAAAGTACTTTGCCCCAACGTAACAATGAGGTTGTCAATCTCACCGGCTTGCTGTAAACAAAGGACCGTATAGTGTGGAAGATGATGTTTGTTTGCGAACAACAAAAGAAGAACAAGTATTGCAAGATTGTATTTCAGATGTAAAGAATGGACCGGGGTCCACAGTTCACTAGTGGTGTCTCTCCCATAAGATAAATAGCATGTTGGGTGAACAAATTACAGTTGGGCAATTGACAAATAAAGAAGGCATAACAATGCACATACATATATCATGATGAGTACTATGAGATTTAATCAGGGCATTACGACAAAGTACATAGACCGCTATCCAGCATGCATCTATGCCTAAATAGTCCACTTTCAGGTTATCATCCGAACCCCTTCCGATTAAGTTGCAAGCAAAGACAATTGCATTAAGTATGGTGCGTAATGTAATCAACACAAATATCCTTAGACAAAGCATCGATGTTTTATCCCTAGTGGAAACAACACATCCACAACCTTAGAACTTTCTGTCACTGTCCCAGATTCAATGGAGGCATGAACCCACTATTGAGCATAAATACTCCCTCTTGGAGTTACAAGTATCAACTTGGCCAGAGCCTCTACTAGCAACAGAGAGCATGCAAGAACATAAACAACATATATGATAGATTGATAATCAACTTGACATAGTATTCAATATTCATCGGATCCCAACAAACACAACATGTAGCATTACAAATAGATGATCTTGATCATGATAGGAAGCTCACAAGATCTAACATGATAGCACAATGAGGAGAAGACGACCATCTAGCTACTGCTATGGACCCATAGTCCAGGGGTGAACTACTCACACATCGATCCGGAGGCGATCATGGCGATGAAGAGTCCTCCGGGAGATGATTCCCCTCTCCGGCAGGGTGCCGGAGGCGATCTCCTGAATCCCCCGAGATGGGATTGGCGGCGGCTGCGTCTCTGGAAGGTTTTCCGTATCGTGGCTCTCGGTACGAGGGTTTCGCGACGAAGGCTTTAAGTAGGCGGAAGGGGAGTCGGAGGAGTCACGTGGGCCCCACACGCTAGGGCCGCGCGGGCCCCTTGAGCCGCGCCGCCCTAGTGTGGCGGCGCCCGTGGCCCCACTCCGTTTCCCTTCGGTCTTCCGGAAGCTGTGGAAAAAATCCCCGGGCGTTGATTTCGTCCCAATTCCGAGAATATTTCCTTTGTAGGATTTCAAACCAAAACAGCAAAAAACAGAACTGCTCTTCGGCATCTCGTCAATAGGTTAGTGCCGGAAAATGCATAATAATGACATAAAGTGTGTATAAAACATAAAAGTAGCATGGAACATAAGAAATTATAGATACGTTTGAGACGTATCAAGCATCCCCAAGCTTAGTTCCTACTCGCCCTCGAGTAGGTAAACGATAACAATGATAATTTCTGAAGTGACATGCTATCATAATCTTGATCAATACTATTGTAAAGCATATGAAGTGAATGAAGTGATTCGAAGCAATGGTAAAGATGATGATTAAACAACTGAATCATATAGCAAAGACTTTTCATGAATAGTACTTTCAAGACAAGCATCGATAAGACTTGCATAGGAGTTAACTCATAAGGCAATAAATTCTTAGTAGAGAGTTTTGAAGCAACACAAAGGAAGATTTAAGTTTCAGCAGTTTCTTTCAACTTCAACATGTATATCTCATGGATAATTGTCAACACAAAGTAATATGATGAACGCAAATAAGCAAATATGTAGGAATCAATGCACACAGTTAACACAAGTGTTTGCTTCTAAGATAGAAACAAGTAGGTAAACTGACTCAACATAAAGTAAAAGAATGGCCCTTCGCAGAGGGAAGCAGGGATTAAATCATGTGCTAGAGCTTTTCAAGTTTTGAAATCATATAGAGAGCATAAAAAGTAAAGTTTTGAGAGGTGTTTGTTGTTGTCAACGAATGGTAGTGGGTACTCTAACTACCTTATCAACCAGACTTTCAAGAGCGGCTCCCATGAAGGACGTTATTTCTACCACCATGGTAGATCATCCCTCTTCTCTTTGTAAGCATATGTAATGAATGGTAGTGGGTACGTATCAGCATCCCCAAGCTTAGTTTCTCGAAGCAGGTAAACGATAACAAAGATAATTTCTGAAGTGACATACCATCATAATCTTGATCATACTATTTGTGCATATGTAATGAATGCAGATCAAAACAATGGTAATGACATGAGTAAACAATGAATCATAAAGCAATGACTTTTCATGAATAGTACTTCAAGACAAGCATCAATAAGTCTTGCATAGAGTTAACTCATAAAGCAATAAATCAAAGTAAAGGTGTTGAAGCAACACAAGGGAAGATTAAGTTTCAGCGGTTGCTTTCAACTTATAACATGTATATCTCATGGATATTGTCAACATAGAGTAATATAACAAGTGCAATATGCAAATATGTAGGAATCAATGCACAGTTCACACAAGTGTTTGCTTCTTGAGGTGGAGAGAGATAGGTGAACTGACTCAACATAAAAGTAAAAGAAAGGTCCTTCAAAGAGGAAAGCATCGATTGCTATATTTGTGCTAGAGCTTTTATTTTGAAAACATGAAACAATTTTGTCAACGGTAGTAATAAAGCATATGAGTTATGTAAATTATATCTTACAAGTTGCAAGCCTCATGCATAGTATACTAATAGTGCCCGCACCTTGTCCTACTTAGCTTGGACTACCGGATCATCACAATGCACATGTTTTAACCAAGTGTCACAATGGGGTACCTCCATGCCGCCTGTACAAGGGTCTAAGGAGAAAGTTTGCATTGGATTTCTCGCTTTTGATCATTCTTCAACTTAGACACCCATACCGGGACAACATGAACAACAGATAATGGACTCCTCTTTAATGCATAAGCATGTAGCAACAATTATTATTCTCACATGAGATTGAGGATATGTGTCCAAAACTGAAACTTCCACCATGATTCATGGCTTTAGTTAGCGGCCCAATGTTCTTCTCTAACAATATGCATGCTTAACCATAAGGTGGTAGATCTCCTTACTTCAGACAAGACGAACATGCATAGCAACTCACATGATATTCAACAAAGAGTAGTTGATGGCGTCCCCAGGAACATGGTTATCGCACAACAAGCAACTTAATAAGAGATAAAGTGCATAAGTACATATTCAATACCACAATAGTTTTTAAGGCTATTTTGTCCCATGAGCTATATATTGTAAAGGCGAATGATGGAATTTTAAAGGTAGCACTCAAGCAATTTACTTTGGAATGGCGGAAAAATACCATGTAGTAGGTAGGTATGGTGGACACAAATGGCATAGTGGTTGGCTCAAGGATTTTGGATGCATGAGAAGTACTCCCTCTCGATACAAGGTTTAGGCTAGCAAGGTTATTTGAAACAAACACAAGGATGAACCGGTGCAGCAAAACTCACATAAAAGACATATTGAAAACATTATAAGACTCTACACACCGTCTTCCTTGTTGTTCAAAACTCAATACTAGATATTATCTAGACTCTAGAGAAACCAAATATGCAAACCAAATTAGCAAGCTCTAAGTATTTCTTCATTAATGGGTGCAAAGTATATGATGCAAGAGCTTAAACATGAGCACAACAATTGCCAAGTATCACATTACCCAAGACATTATAGCAATTACTACATGTAGCATTTTCCAATTCCAGCCATATAACAATTTAACGAAGAAGAAACTTCGCCTTGAACATTATGAGTAAAGCCTAAGGACATATTTGTCCATATGCAACAGCGGAGCGTGTCTCTCTCCCACAAAGTGAATGCTAGTATCCAACTTTATTCAAACAAAACAAAAACTAAAGCAAACCGACGCTCCAAGCAAAGTGCATAAGATGTGACGGAATAAAAATGTAGTTTCAGGGGAGGAACCTGATGATGTTGTCGATGAAGAAGGGATGCCTTGGGCATCCCCAAGCTTAGACGCTTGAGTCTTCTTAGAATATGCAGGGGTGAACCACGGGGCATCCCCAAGCTTAGAGCTTTCACTCCTCTTGATCATAGTATATCATACTCCTCTCTTGATCCTTGAAAACTTCCTTCACACCAAACTTCAAGCAAACTCATTAGAGGGTTAGTGCACAATAAAAGTTTACATGTTCAGAGGTGACACAATCATTCTTTGCACTTCTGTACATTGCATAAAGCTACTGGATATTAATGGATCAAAGAAATTCATCCAACATAGCAAAAGAGGCAATGCGAAATAAAGGGCAGAATCTGTCAAAACAGAACAGTTCGTAAAGACGAATTTTAAAATGGCACCAGACTCGCTCAAATGGAAAAACTCAAAACTAATGAAAGTTGCGTACATATCTGCGGATCACTCACGTAAATTGGCATAATTTTCTGAGTTACCTACAGAGAATTAGGCCCAGATTCGTGACAGCAAAGAAATCTGTTTCTGCGCAGTAATCCAAATCTAGTATGAACCTTACTATAGAGACTTTACTTGGCACAAAAACATGATAAGGAGAGGTTGCTACAGTAGTAAACAACTTCCAAGACTCAAATATAAAACAAAGTGCTGTAGTAAAAACATGGGTTGTCTCCATAAGCGCTTTTCTTTAACGCTTTCAGCTAGGCGCAGAGTAATCAGAGATCAAGAGATCAACATCATAACCAGGGGTGTTGGGAGTTTTATCAATTTTAGGCCTATAATAATTCTTTGGTTTAGGCACCTTAGAGACATACATGAATTTTTGCTCCTTACCCACATAAGCTTTCTCTTTAAATTTAAGAGAAGAAAAAGTTGAACCCAATTTTCCCATAGCTTCTTCAAGTTTACCAATTCTATGGGTTTGATTATCATGGATAGCACAAGTTTCTAAAGTAGCAATTCTTTCATTAATTCCTCCTAGGGTCTTATCAAGTTTATCAATATTATCAAGTAATATTTCCAATTTAGTTTCATCACTTGGAAAATTTTTCTATTGCTTCCAATTTTCTCATAACGTCCTCAAGAGAGATTTCACTTTTAGTTTCATTAACAGGTGGTATTCCAACTAGACTCTCAATGATGCAACTAGCTTCTAAAGCAGGAGTACCTAGGAAATTACCCCCGAAAGAGTATCAAGAACATACCTATTCCAACTAGATATACCAACATAAAAATTCCTAAGTAGGATAATAGTGGAGTGTTTCTTAGTGCACCTATGATGAGCATCACTAATTCTGTACCAAGCATCTTTAAGACTTTCTCCACCTTGTTGCTTAAACGAACGGACTTCAACTTCAGGATTACTCATTTTAGCAATAGTAAATAAAGCAAACTAGGTAAAGTAAATGCAAGTAACTAATTTTTTTGTGTTTTTAATATGGAGAGCAAGACAGTAAATAAAGTAAAGCTAGCAACTAATTTTTTTTGTGTTTTGTTTTAGTGCAGCAAACAAAGTAGTAAATAAAATAAAGCAAGACAAAAACAAAGTAAAGAGATTGAGAAGTGGAGACTCCCCTTGCGCGTGTCTTGATCTCCCCGGCAACGGCGCCAGAAAGTGCTTGATGCGCGTAGATGTACACGTCCGTTGGGAACCCCAAGAGGAAGGTATGATGCGCACAGCGGCAAGTTTTCCCTCAGAAAGAAACCAAGGTTTATCGAACCAGGAGGAGCCAAGAAGCACGTTGAAGGTTGATGGCGGCGGGATGTAGTGCGGCGCAACACCGGGATTCCGGCGCAACGTGGAACCTGCACAACACAACAAAGTACTTTGTCCCAACGAAACAGTGAGGTTGTCAATCTCACCGCTTGCTGTAACAAAGGATTAACCGTATTGTGTGGAAGATGATTGTTTGCAAGAAAACAGTAAAACAAGTATTGCAGTAGATTGTATTTCAGTATAAAAGAATGGACTGGGGTCCACAGTTCACTAGAGGTGTCTCTCCCATAAGATAAAAGCATGTTGGGTGAACAAATTACAGTCGGGCAATTGACAAATAGAGAGGGCACCGCAATGCACATACATGGCATGATAAATATAGTGAGATTTAATTGGGCATTACGACAAAGTACATAGACCGCCATCCAACTGCATCTATGCCTAAAAAGTCCACCTTCGGTTATCATCCGAACCCCCTCCGTATTAAGTTGCAAAGCAACAGACAATTGCATTAAGTATGGTGCGTAATGTAATCAATAACTACATCCTTAGACATAGAATCAATGTTTTATCCCTAGTGGCAACAGCACAACACAACCTTAGAACTTTCTGTCACTGTCCCAGGTATCAATGTAGGCATGAACCCACTATCGAGCATAAATACTCCCTCTTGAGTTAAGAGTAAAAACTTGGCCAGAGCCTCTACTAATAACGGAGAGCATGCAAGATCATAAACAACACATAAGTAATAACTTGATAATCACCATAACATAGTATTCTCTATCCATCGGATCCCGACAAACACAACATATAGAATTACAGATAGATGATCTTGATCATGTTAGGCAGCTCACAAGATCCAACAATGAAGCACATAAGGAGAAGACAACCATCTAGCTACTGCTATGGACCCATAGTCCAGGGGTGAACTACTCACTCATCACTCCGGAGGCGACCATGGCGGTGTAGAGTCCTCCGGGAGATGAATCCCCTCTCCAGGGTGCCGGAGGCGATCTCCTGAATCCCCCGAGATGGGATTGGCGGCGGCGTCTCCGGAAGGTTTTCCGTATCGTGGCTCTCGATCGGGGGTTTCGCGACGGAGGCTATTTGTAGGCGGAAGGGTAGGTCGGGAGGCGGCACGAGGCCCACACCATAGGTCGGCGCTGCCAGGGCCTGGGCCGCGCCGCCCTATGGTGGCGGCCTCGTGGCCCCACTTCGTCTCCTCCTCGGTCTTCTGGAAGCTTCGTGGCAAAATAGGACCCTGGCGTTGATTTCGTCCACCCGAGAATATTTCCTTACTAGGATTTCTGAAACCAAAAAGAAAACAGCAACTGGCTCTTCGGCATCTTGTTAATAGGTTAGTTCCAGAAAATGCACGAATATGACATAACGTGTGCATAAAACATGTAGATATCATCAATAATGTGGCATGGAACATAAGAAATTATCGATACGTTGGAGACGTATCAACCGCAACACGCGTACTCGAGTCTAACCATGGAAATTTAGATATACTCTTGAGTCTTATACTGTAGCATTTTTTGTGTGCTCAGTTTTCCCCTTGAGTACTAATACTGGCTAGTGCAATATACTCAGTTTTACCTCAAGTGCCGGTCAACAGAGAGTCAACAAATGGGATTAACTAGTTAAATGAGTCAACAAATGGGATTATCAGTTTGTTTTCACGTGTTAAACTTGTCTAAATATTGGTCAAACCTAGGATTTGACCAAGATTCAAATGGGCAGAAAATTAAAAAAACAGAAAAATGAAAAACCAAAGCACATAGTCTTCTTATGTCATATAGTAAGCATTAAAGGTGATAAACAAGGTCTAGACATATTCAAACCATACAAATCATGTATCTACCCCCTAACCCCTAAACTCTGCCTTATGAAGTCAAGCATGAAGAGAAGTGGTTTTGGGTTTCAAACATGGAAATTTCAAAAACCTCCCAAAAACTTCATTTTAGAGTGACTAAGTGTTATCACCCGATTTTGGCCAAATCAGGAGATGGGCCGTAAGTGAAGATGGGCTTTGAAGATTACACGTGGAGCATCTTTGAAGCGGCCTTGCGAAGAGTTTGGGCTAGATTGCCCGTGTATCTGTAATATAGTAGATCGCATCTTAGTTTGGAATTAACAGATAGAGTTTAGCCCGTGCACGGTTAGGTGCACGCCTCAATTAGAAAGTCCCCTGGACTATAAATATGTATCTAGGGTTATCGAGAAAGGAGGACAATCACGTTCACAACAAACACAAATCAGGCGCATCGCCACCCCTTCCTTCGAGGGTTTCTTCCGGGTAAGCATCATGCTGCCTAGATCGCATCGCGATCTAGGCAGTATACGTTTATTCGTCTACCTTGTGCTGCTCGTGCTGAAGCCTTGTTGATGGCGAGCAGCACTACTTATCTTTAGGTGTTTAGGGGCTTGCATTGATGCTTTCTCGTGCATATCTGCTTGGCAATGCCGTCCCTCGACACCTAGCTGCCCTTACACCTATCTGGGTGTAAGGGCAGCATCTTGCTTGATCGTTACTTAGTAGATCCAATCCGTTATAGTTGCTCCTTGTCTTTCAAGGATTAGTTTAATATCTGCATAGTTAGGCCTTATGCTGGGGTCGGACGATCCGGTAGTGCGTTAGGTGTTGTTTACCGTTCCTACAAGGGATGTTCCGGGAATTAACGTAATGTTGGTTTTTAGGCCTCTTGTAGGGGTAGTTTTCATCATCTTTCGTATCTGCTAGGCCCGACTACGCGTAGGACGTTCCGGTTATGCGGTGAAAACCCTAAACTGTCGTAGATTGGTTTAGCTTTGTTCTGATCAAGCAGGATCCCCATGCCATTGCAAATCCAACATGAACCATGGGGCGATCGGCTCCTTGAGCCGATCCACAGGGCAACCTGAGAGCCGATAGGGCTCGTATTTAATGTTTACGTGTCTACCATGCAGGAACAATCGAAGCAATTTAACACCTTCCTGATCGGGTCTAGGTCGGTGGCACGCCTGAGCAACCGCCACGTGGCTGGAAGATTTGCGGGACGACGCGAAGTATCAAGGTCCACTAAGCGGCCTTGGGAGCTTCCCGGCTCTTCGTGTTGCTTAACCATTGCCCGCCGGTGGGTTTTGGCAGGTAACACATTCTGGCACGCCCGGTGGGACATCTTCTGCAACATCCACGTCAACACCGACATCCGAGATGGCAGAGGAACAGATCAAGTACGAGGATCTGCCTCCGGAGCACAAGAAGAAATACGATGAGCTGAAGGCCATCTGTGAAGCCGAACTCATCGGCTCCTTTGAGAAGACCCGTTCGCACGGCATCAGGTTCAAAGGGTTCACGCCCCAAGGCGCACTCGAGGGGTTAGATCTGTCTCTCCCTTCAGAGGAACGTACCAGAGCCCTGCGACAGGAAATCAACTACGTGGTGGCTCATTCGCTGCATCGGCATGCTGAGAGCCTGGTAAATTCTTTGGAGCGCGTTGCGCTTCATGTGGCAAGAGATCATGAAGCATCAGTACTCCCCTTCAGGACCTGCTCTAGGGACTCACCAGGGAGAGATGCAACTCCACACCAGGCCACCATTGCCGTACGCGATGGCAGCTCCACAGCAACAAGGTTCACCGGCATACGTTGTCTACAAGGTTGGAGGTGATCCGGGCGACTACCAGTTCTTATATGAGCCGCCCAAGGAGATCCCACACGGATACGTGTGCACGTTCGTGCCGGACTGCAACAGCTGGACGCAGCGATCCAGGCTCCAACAGGAGGGATTGCCGGAGCAGGAGCCATTGTTCCGGCAGGAGGGACGACTGCAGCAGCGGGGAGTTTGGGAGCAGACGCTGAGAAACAGCGTGGCTAGCTAAATATGCCACTGCACCAATTCATGAAAGCTCAGCTACTACTGCCTCCACCGCGGATCAGATCACTGCAGTCTTGAGAGACCAGTTCGGCATCCTGCCGAAGAAGAAAACAATCGGCTATTCCAAGCCGTATCCCAATGAGTTTGACCTGATCCCGCTGCCACCTAAGTATCGGCTCCCTGACTTCACAAAATTCAGTGGATCAGAAGGATCTAGCTCCATCGAGCACGTAAGCCGATACTTGGCCCAGCTGGGCATGGTTTCAGCATCGGACCCGCTACGTGTGAGGTTCTTTTCGCAATCTCTCACCGGTCCAGCTTTTGGATGGTACACCTCGTTGCAGCCAAATTCCGTGCGATCATGGAAGCAGCTAGAGGAACAGTTCCACACGCAATATCATTCAGAAGCTACTGAAGCTGGTATTGCCGAGCTAGCACAGGTTCGGCAAAGGCGAGGAGAGACAGTGTCTGAATACATTCAGCGTTTCAGAACTGTCAAGAACCGATGTTATTCGGTTCATTTATCTGAGAAAGAAGCAGTCGAGCTGGCCGTGGCAGGCCTCGCAGCGCCACTCAAGGATCTGACGTTCCAAGTGGAGTACAATTCGTTGGCACACATGGTCCAGAGACTGACTTTGTATGAACAGCGCCATCCAGAACTGTACCAAGACAAGTACAAGCGCGCGATAAGCCTGGTCGATGCTGATGATGATGAAGATCCTGCGGAGGGTCAGGAAGTCGCGGTGGCTGAGTGGACTCGGACGTCAGTGCCCGTGTCCTGCAAATGGGTGAATCCACCAGGGCCTCTAAGAGGGTTTGACTTTGACGTGAGCAAAGCAGATTTTCGATCTGCTGCTGAAAGAGAAACAGTTGAAGCTACCCGAAGGCCACAAGATCCCTACGGCACAAGAGATGAACGGTAGGCCATACTGCAAATGGCATCATACGTTTACTCACACCACCAACGACTGCAAAGTACTGCGCGCACAAATTCAGATGGCGATAGAATCAGGCCGATTAACTTTCGGACAGTTTGCCATGAAGGTAGACATGCGTCCGTTTCCTGACGTCAACATGGTGGATCTAAGCCACTCCATAAGGGAGCCAGAGTTCTCCTTTGGTGTCAACATGGCAGGCTTTGTGAGCCGCCATGGCAAAGACGAAGCAGAGAGCAGCCACTCCCGTGGCAAGGACAAAAAGGAGGCCGTTCCACGCGACCGGCCCCAAGATGATGATAGACGATACCTGACCGAGGAGGAGGTGAGAAGCATACGGTATCAACGCCCACTCTCCGTGCATCTCCTCAATAAGTATGAGCAGCAGTATGACCGACGTCGGCGCTACGACAAAGACGATGAAAGATATCGTCGGTCTGATGCAGAACAGGAGGTATCGTCAGCATGACAGAAACAACGACGGGTACGAACGTCACGCTAGAGGGAGGTCAAGGGAGCAAGACAACATGGATAAGCACTGGGACTGTCCTTTCTTCAAACATTGCTGGGATTCAGGAATGAGCCGATTGCCAACAATCGAGAACTGCCCAATGCAAACAACAAAGGAAGAGAGCGGATGAAGTTTCAGTGTTCGAGCGCCTAGGACCTCTCCCACCTCAGAACAAACGAGCTGAGTCGTCTCAAGAAGAAGACTTTGAGGAGTCAGATGGAGAAGAAGATAGGTATCACCGACCAAGGTGGTGCCCTGATGGACTCAGCCATTCTCAGAAGCGTAGGGTGCAGCGGCTGCGAAACCTGGAGGAAGCCGAGGCACAGTACCTGTACACCTTGAGGAAGGCACGGCCCGATCTGGCCGTGAAAATTCAGCAAACACTGGAGACAAAGGCGCGCCCGCCAAAGAAAGTATGGCGCCCTAAACACGAAAGCCGATGCAAGGCATCGGCTGACGCCGATGCAGAGGCACGGGCTGACACAAACATAGTGTCCATAATCCCGACAGAGTAGCAGGTCCAAGACACTGGACGTACGTGGCAAGGCCGATCCCTGCGATCGTCCCCAAAAAATGGAAAGCAAAAAATCTTATCTCAAGCACGCCACGTAGCTACAGTGGTACTCCAAGAAATTGCAAACCATCGTCAAGCATTGCAATGAGAAAGGAGGCCGATTCCAGCAATCGGCCAAAATTATCCTCGAACCACGTTTTGTTTGTGTTTAGCATTGATCCAACAGAGGATGCCTGAAGAGCCGATACCATCAATTCCTTGACAGAATCGGCTCGGGGGGCACATAGAAGGATAAAACACAAGGATACGGAGTTTGAAGCAATTCAAGATATGTTCTCTGATAAAGTATAGGGGCCGATACATAAACAAATCGGCCGTAAAAATTCAAAATTTTTAAGCACAGCCGATGCGCAGACATCGAATCAAGGATAAAAAGCGGCCATGGCCATCGAGAAGAAGCCCAATGGAGCAGTTATCAAATTACATGGAGGGACTCCTTAATGGAATGGGTTGATGACTTGGATCCTCTCTACAAGGACTTCCAACTTCCTTGGCAAGCCATTAGGTGCAGCAGTGCTAGCAGGAGCATCAGTTGTGGCGTCCAATACTGCCTGGGCTCATTTAAACATACAAGTTAGGTTAAAGATGAGCCCAGCGGAGGGAGCATATCTCTTCTAGGACCATGAGGACGGCCGATGGTGAAGCAATCAGCTGTGGCATTTCTGCCGGAGGGCTTGGCCAAGGTGGCAACTTGGTAGATGTTACCTTCAGAGGATGTCACGTCCAGAATTGGGAAGGGCGTCAGGACTTCATCAAACATCCCCACTAGCAGTCGCATTAGCTTCCCAAGATGATGAGCCGATCTGACCAGCAAGGCGCAAGAATTGAACTGAAAAGGCTCGGGGGGCAGCTCACCCTGTAGGTTCTTTGTTCTAAGAAGCCGATTTTGTTGAAATCGGCTGATTGCTGCATTACAACTTGGAAGCTGATGGTGACTCATTTGGATGACTACACGGTTTTCATCTTGACTGAGGCTCGGGGGGCAGCTCGCCCTCAAGGTTCTTTGTTCTGGGGAGCTAGAGCCACCAATTTGAAGAGGGAGCCATCATAATTGATAGGCTTTGGGCCAGTTTGTTGCTGCAAAGAAACAGAGCATCGCAAGGAAAGTTGTAGGCGATCAAGATTTTCAGCAATGGTCCTAGAGTTCTCCTGAAGGCATTGATTCTGGAGTCTTGCCGATTAAAGCTAACATTAAGCTCAGGGGATTTGGATTTCCAAGATCTAAGGTTTGCACGATTACGATTTGGTCCTGTTCGACTGGAATTTGGGGATCTGAATTGATCTATCTCGAAATTTATCATAAGAGACCGATGCGTTGCCATCGGCTCATTGAGCGTTGATCAGGCTAACAGTCGGCAAAGTCAGAATGAGGGGAAATCGGCTAAATTAGCATAAAAGGAATCGGCAAAATCAAGTTAAAGGGGACTCTTCATTGATAGCCAGATTTCTTACACAAAGAGCTAGTTGCTCTCAAAAGGAACTGCTAGAAGGTACATTGCCCCATCTACTACTACTGATCCTATTCTAGGGATCCTATCTAAGGGCTGTCACTGCCTTCGTCGTCGCCATTGTCGGCGCTGCTACCGGCGAGCTCTTCGTCGCTGCTGATGAAGCCGCCAGTAGCGTCTTCATCCTCCTCGTCGTCGTCATCATCATCTGACCAAGCCCAGCCTCGAAGGCGCTTGGCCGGTGGGTACCCGGTGTCGGAGGAGTCTTCTTCTTCAGACTCCTCCGCTTCTTCTTCCTCTTCGTCGGAGGAAGGATCCATCTCCCATGAGAGGAGGTCGTCTCGCACGCCGCTTCCAGCTCCCCGTCGACGAGGAACCGGAGGTCTTCCTCCCCGATGGTGCGGGGTTCGTCGGCTTCTGACTCGATGGAGAAGTCCCATTCTCTCGCGTCCCAATGCTCATGCGCGAGAGCATCGTAGATGGCCATCTGATTGACCTCTGGCTCTTCACTCGAGGAAGAGGATTGGGAGGAGGAAGAGGAAGACATGGTTACAGAGGGGAAGGGGTTTTTTGGCTGACGGCTGGTTTGGAGCAAGGGGGATGAAGAGGTGAACTGTTCGATGTGGTTAAATAAAGATATAGTGGAAATTTAATGCTCGGGCAGTTTCCAAGGATGTGGTGCCAAAGTTGTCAAATCGTGCAGAGAAGTTGTGAAGGCAAGGCGTCATGATGAAGAATACTGCGACGGTTCTGCTCTGCCACGACATGACCCCTCGAAGGAAAAACAGATTGGTTTTGAAATTATCATTACCAAAACCAGGGGGGCATGTGTTATCACCCGATTTTGGCCAAATCAGGAGATGGGCCGTAAGTGAAGATGGGCTTTGAAGATTACACGTGGAGCATCTTTGAAGCGGCCTTGCGCGAAGAGTTTGGGCTAGATTGCCCGTGTATCTGTAATATAGTAGATCGCATCTTAGTTTGGAATTAACAGATAGAGTTTAGCCCGTGCACGGTTAGGTGCACGCCTCAATTAGAAAGTCCCCTGGACTATAAATATGTATCTAGGGTTATCGAGAAAGGAGGACAATCACGTTCACAACAAACACAAATCAGGCGCATCGCCACCCCTTCCTTCGAGGGTTTCTTCCGGGTAAGCATCATGCTGCCTAGATCGCATCTCGCGATCTAGGCAGTATACGTTTATTCGTCTACCTTGTGCTGCTCGTACTGAAGCCTTGTTGATGGCGAGCAGCACTACTTATCTTTAGGTGTTTAGGGGCTTGCATTGATGCTTTCTCGTGCATATCTGCGTGGCAATGCCGTCCCTCGACACCTAGCTGCCCTTACACCTATCCGGGTGTAAGGGCAGCATCTTGCTTGTTCGTTACTTAGTAGATCCAATCCGTTATAGTTGCTCCTTGTCTTTCAAGGATTAGTTTAATATCTGCATAGTTAGGCCTTATGCTGGGGTCGGACGATCCGGTAGTGCGTTAGGTGTTGTTTACCGTTCCTACAAGGGATGTTCCGGGAATTAACGTAATGTTGGTTTTTAGGCCTCTCGTAGGGGTAGTTTTCATCATCTTTCGTGTCTGCTAGGCCCGACTACGCGTAGGACGTTCCGGTTATGCGGTGAAAACCCTAAACTGTCGTAGATTGGTTTAGCTTTGTTATCAAGCAGGATCCCCATGCCATTGCAAATCCAACATGAACCATGGGGCGATCGGCTCTTTGAGCCGATCCACAGGGCAACCTGAGAGCCGATAGGGCTCGTATTTAATGTTTACGTGTCTACCATGCAGGAACAATCGAAGCAATTAACACACTGATCGGGTCTAGGTCAGGTGGCACGCCCAGGCAACCGCCAGTCGTGGCTGGAGATTTGCGGGACGACGCGAAGTGCCAAGGTCCACTAAGCGGCCTTGGGAGCTTCCCGGCTCTTCGTGTTGCTTAACCATTGCCCGCCGGTGGGTTTTGGCAGGTAACACTAAGAAGGATCCAGGCTTACCTTTTCATTTTCATTTTTTAAACTGGTTGTTTAAATCTTGATCAAACCTAGGATTTGACCAAGATTCAAATGGGCATAAAAAATAGGAAAAAATGAAAAAATGAAAAAACAAAGCACATATATAGCCTTCTTATGTCATATATATAGTAAGCATTCAATTAAGTTGATAATTTTAAACAAGGTCTATACATATTCAAACCAGAAAAAAGCATGTATCTACCCATGCATATATATATATAACCCTATACTTTTGTCTTATGAAGACGTCAAGGATGAAGAGAAGTGGATTTGGGTTTCAAACATGAAATTTCAAAAACCTCCCAAAACATGTATATATCTACCCCTAAACCCTAATCTTTGTCTTATGAAGCCAAGCATATGAAGAGAAGTGATTTTGGGTTTCAAACATGGAAACTTCAAAAACCTCCCAAAAGCTTCATTTTAGAGAGACTAAGAATGATCCATATGCTTACCTTTTCATTGCCATGTTTTAAACTTGTTTTAACCTTGGTCAAACCTAGGATTTGACCAAGATTCAAATGGGAGTAAAAATTCAGAAAAATTCAAAAAAAATGAAAAACCAAAGCACATATATAGCCTTCTTATGTCATATAGTAAGCATTCAAGTTGATAAACATGGTCTAGACATATTCAAACCAGAAATATCATGTATCATATCTACCCCTAACCCTAAACTCTGTCTTATGAAGTCAAACATATGAAGAGAACTGGGGTTTTGGGTTTCAAACATAAAATTTTCAAGTACCTTCATTTTAGAGTGAGTAAGGAAGGATTCATGCTTACCGTTTCATTTTCATGTTTTAAACTTGTTTAAACCTAGGATTTGACCAAGATTTAAATAGGCATAAAAAATCGAAAGAAATCAAAAAATGAAAAACCAAAGCACATATATATAGCCTTCTTATATCATATAGTAAAAAATTCAAGTTGATAAACAAGGTCTAGACATATTCAAACAAGAAAATCATGTATCTACACCTAACCATAAACTCTGTCTTAAGTGGTTTTGGGTTTCAAACATGGAAATTTCACAAACCTCCCAAAAGCTTCATTTTACAGTGACTAAGGAGGTGACAAGGGATTAACTTGTCAATGCCTACAGATTGTAGACTAGGGTTTTGCTAGAAGTAGAGGGCAAGTAGATCTCGAAGGTTTAGGCGAAAAGTACTCGACGATTATGAAAACTAGGGTTGTGTCAGAGATTCGATTCTCTCTTTGTCCCTCGACTCCCCCTTATATAGGAGGCGGAGCCGAGGGTTTCGTGATACAGAAGTTACAGAGTTCAGGAGGGTTTCATATCCAACCCGTAAGATTACAAATCTCTATCTTTCCTAATACAAACTATCTTTCCTAATTCATTAAATGGGCTTCCGAGTCTTCTTATTCTTCGAGTTCTGGGCCTTCAATAAACCCCGGGTACCATCTTTGGCAGGCCCATTGAGGATGCCTATGTCAGTAGCCCCCGAGATTTTTCTTGAATCGAAGAATCAGGGAAAATCTCCAACTTTACTCATCACATAATCTTTCGATATGCAAACACTATTTTGTACAGGGATAACGGTAGTTGGGGCTAGTTCATCTGACGGATCAGGTACTAGTTAACTGCTCTAGTGGCAATCCGCAAAAACCTACTTCAAGATCACGTCCCCGGACATGATCTCGGGATACTGGTGTAAACTTCGACAGTGCCGCTTAAGGTCTTACCATTCTGTCGAGTCCCAGTCAAATTTATCGGGTACCTAACGCGTCCGTTAGGATTTTTCTTCGTATCTGTTGATACGGATAAAAGTAGCAGAGCGCAGTCTTTGGCGATGCCACGCCCAGCAGAACGGATCTGGGGTCTTACCTTCGCAAATTTGCGGCATTCAGAAATTGATCGCAACTTTGGCGTTCTGAGAATATATTGTCGAGTGCTTTTCGCCTTTGGAATAGCACATTTTATTGAGTCATATTTGATGACTTATTTTGTCTTCCCGATGGGAGTATATGTAGAGTTAATTATAACTCGAAATATACTCTCTTGCTTTTCTATCTTTCTTTCTTTTTTCATCGGGCACGCGAACAGCGTTCCCGATGGGAGTAGCCCCGAGGCTACAGCCAAGAACTTGTGCTTGGTTGTAGGCTCAACATTTTATTCCACCTTGTCGCTATATTTATAATCCTTCTCGATATTTTTATATCTATCGGGTGCGCGACCAGCGCTCCCGATGGGAGTAGCCCCCGAGGCTATGAACAAATGCTTGCATTTGAGCATAGGCTCTCGCCATTTCTATATTGTCATACTCGAAATTTTCTATTTTTCCAAAGTAGCCCCCGAGCATTTGGGCAAAAACTTGTATTTGATCAAAGGCTCCAAAAGTATTCAAATGATTTGTCCTGTCGCCATTCTCTTTTTATTTTTCTTGTCGACATACCTTCCCTTGTCAAATTCTCTTCATCTCTATCAATAGTTGGGATTTTTTCTGCCTTGTGGGTCCATTGTTCCCACCACGTTGACACGTCGTGCAAGTGGGGGACACACGTCCTCCGCTTTTCCTGGCGCACGTTCTGTAACCTCGTCAATGTTAAAATACTAGTTTGCCCTTGTTGCCACGTGGTGATCATCTCCTGCATTCTTTCTTCATCCAACGGTTCCGTCGCTTCACCGCACCTCTATATAAGATCTCCTTCTTCTTCCTCGAGCACTTCCGCTCGCGCCGTTCTCTGCTCTCCTCTGCAAAATCTCCCCTTGCGCTCCACTGCTCCCAAAGCTCTTCTCTTCGCAGCTGCTCGCCATTGCCATTGTTGATGCCACCGCGTCGCTTAACCAGGCACAGCACTCCTGATTCTTCCATGGCCGCCGCAGATCTAGGAACTGCGGAGTGGGAGAGGTCCAAGATCACAAACCAAGACCTGAACCTCCTGAAGAAACTGGGAATCACCACGAAACCCAAAGCGGTTTGCTTCCCCAGCGAAGAAAGCTACCCAGCCCCTCCAATGGGGTACCGGGTAAGTTTTGTCGACCATCTCATCCGTGGTTTATCCACCCCCATCCATCCTTTTCTCCGTGGATTACTCTTTGTCTACGGTCTCCAGCTTCACCACCTCACGCCAAACTCAATCCTCCACATTTCTATTTTCATCACGCTTTGTGAAGCCTTCCTTGGCGTCTCACCCAATTGGGCGCTTTGGAAGCGCATTTTCTTCTGTCGCCGCAATGGCTCTCCCAATGTCGCCTATAATATAGGCGGCGTTGTTATCTCTATTCGCTCCACTGCCAATTACTTCGACGTCAAACTCCCTGACTCCGTTCAAGGGTGGCGCAAGAGGTGGTTGTACATTCGTGAAGAAAACCATGGATGCGCAGAGGACAACATCCCTCCGTTCGATGGTGACGAGAAAATTCTTCGTCGCCGTTCTTGGGATGCAGAGGCTACCGAGGAAGAAAGAACTTCGACTGAAGCCCTGATGACTCGCATCCATGAGTTGCAAAATACTCGCGGCAAAGAATTGTCAGGTATCCAGATTATAGTGTATTTCCTTAAGAGTAGAGTTCAGCCTCTTCAAGCTCGCAAATTCCCTCTCTGGAAATATACTGGCAACGAAGACGTGGATCGGCTGTCGGTGGATTTGGAAGTCAAGGACCTGGAGAGGCTTGTCCGAAAAATCACCTCCCTCAGCAAAAAAGATTCCATCCCTTCTTCTTGTCGCGTAAAACCATACAGCGCCACCCATGCACTTCCTAAGGTAAACATTGTCGCGCAATTTCTTACTGCCTTGCTTTTTTGCATTGTTTGCTCCGTTCTGATATCCTTCCCTCTTTTTATACAGAACCACCCAAATCTTGTTTCACTTCCTCCTCTTCCTGAAGGTGGGGAAGTCGAAGAAAGGACCGTTATCTCTAATGATAACCAAGAGGCCTCCTCTTTTGTGAATGAACCCGCAGATTCTCGAAAATCTGCGGGATCTGCTGAAAAAGATGCTGCTTCTGAAGACACTACATCGGCCCAATCTCCTCCTCCTGCTGATTCTCCAAAGAACAAAAGGAAGAGGGGTGATGTCGAAGATTCCGGGACTTCTAAACCCGAAGAAGCTGCTCCTTTACCGCAAAAGGCAGCTTATGACCCATATCTTGCGAGTATCATCAGTTCGTAAGTTCCCTCTTTTATTTTCCTATTCGAAGAATTTTTGCTTGCCTTGCTTTTTACACTGCCACCCTTTTGCAATAGTGATGATGACGAAGAAACGCCAGCTTTGGATGTGGCTGCTCGAACGAGTACGTCACGTACCCTAGTTATTTCAGAGCCACGAGTTGAGGGAGAGGAATCCTCGCCTCCTCAACAAAACATCGGCGCTTCTACTCCTCCTTCGAGCCCCCGAGCCCCTTCACCGAAAAGGGCAAGGACGGAGATTATCTCGGAGCCTACTCTCCAATTGAGTAGCTCTTCGAACCTCTCATGGAAGATGTAAGTTCTTTACTTTTTTGTCAGTGTCTATGTTTTCTCTGTTTGCTTCTGTGCATCACCATATTTTTCTCATACCCCCATTTTCTCTTTGTCTTCTCTTTTTGGTTAACAGCCTGTGATCAAGGATCTTCTTCGCATCGGTGCCCAATTTGTTGGGTACCGTGAATATGCGAATAAAGCTGAAGGTAATGCTCTGCTCCTTTTTGCCTCTGTTCTTTTGTTCCTTCTTTGTTGTCGAGATTTGTAACTATATTTATCTTCCATTGTAGAAAAACTGGCGGAAGCCAATGATCGTGCCAATACACTTGCTCAGCAATTAGAGCAAAGTGAAAAGGCTCGCAAAAAGGCTGAGTCAGATGCTATTGATGCGCGAGCAGAGGCTGATAAAGCCAAGGCTGACGCTGCTGGTGTCGAAGATCTTAGAAAGAGGCTTCACACCGCTGAAACTTCCCTGAGCGATCACATAGCCGCCCAATCTGCTCGCGAGGAGGCGATCCGTAAGCGTTTAACGACGCAGAGTCGCCGCTTCGTAGGTAAGTACCACTCATTATTCTTTTGTATTTTCTTCTCTGCACTCGTTTGTTGCTCAATTTTTTCTTTCTTGACAGCTAGAACAGCTCAAGAATTTCAACTTGATGAACCCGCCAATGATTCTCTTCTTGACGCCCTTTCACTCCTCGAAGTTCATGGATCAGAGGCACGCGGAGGCATTGATCAGGCTAAAGCGGGGTTGTCGCGGCTTTTTCCTTATTTCTTCCCAAAGAAAGAGGAACCCGCAACTTTCCTTGACCTCGCCAAGTGCTTCAATCCATCAGAAGATCTTGGGTTAAGGGTGCGCCATGAGAATATGAAGGTTGCCGTGGAAAATACTGTCGCCTTGGTTGCTGATAGCCAACAATCTATCGACTGGTCGAAAGTTGGCGACACTGATCAGATAGAACAGTCAAGGTGGAGGTCTTTGATCAAGGCAGCTAAGCCCAACACGAGGAAAATCCTGGCTTATATCGGGATCAAGCCATCTTCGACTCCTAGCTCATCAAAGCCGGAGGTCTAGTTGAATGCCTCTGCTTTTTCTTTTTTAGCATTCCTCTTTCTTTTGGCTTTGTCGCCGTAGTGTTATTGGCGAGAACTGCTTCAGTATCCCTCTAGAAGGTCCTTCTTTTGTAATAGACATGTATATATTATGGAGATGAATGGAAATCTATCTTTGCTCAGTGATTGATGTCGAAATATTTCTTTTTCCAGTTAATTTTTGACAATTATACGCCAGCTCCTGGTTCTTCCAATATTTCGCCTTCTCCTCACACAAGGAGAACTCCTGCTGATGCTTCGTCTGCCGAAGATTCCTTGCCGCAAGAATTGAATGAACTTCGACACCAACTTCAGTTCGTGAAGAAGCAATCACTTGTGCTGATGGAGAAGGCTCGTAAATCATCTGAAGCCGAGAAAATTGCACTCCAACAAGCGCAGACTGCCATTGCTGAAAAGGACTCTGCTATTGCTGAAGTTGCTGCAGCTGCGTCTCGAGAGGATTCTATGCTCCAACTGCTGATAGATGCTAGCTTGGATATGGCGGGTACGTTTCATTATCTTTGTCGTGCTTCTTTTTCTTTGCTGCTTGCCTCCTTATTACCTACTGACCTGTTGTGAAAAACAATAGGTGCTTTTTTGGATACTGCTGCTGAAGATGAACGTGTCGAGGCTCGTTCCAATGTCCTTCTTCGGCTTGCACGTGAACATGGGTCGACTTTTTGGGGCACGCCTGAACGGACTCGCCAAATCGTGAGATTTCAAGATCGCGCGCTTCAGGTTCGCGGGTATCTTGACTTCTGTACCAAGACCCTCTCTATGGTTTATAACTCTATGTTTCCTCGGAACATTCAACCAAAAACTCTTCCCGAGTTAATGGAGAAGTTTAAGGATGCCCACAGGATCCACCACTTTGTCAGAGCTCAACTGGTGGCTGGCGCCAGATTTGCCCTTATAATGCTTCAGATCTGCCACTCAAAGCTTGATCTGACCCAAGTTGTTGAGAAAGTTCACGAGAAGGTACGGCGCCGAAGAGTTGGTGTCGATCGTATTAACACGAAGGTTTCACCTATAGCCGAAGAAATGATTGAAGATCTTCTTCGGATGGATGCCGACTTTTTTGCAGATGGTCATTATGCTGATTTTCTTGGCGCTGCTCCTGAAGAAAACAGAGTGACCCTTGATGATATATTGAATCAAGACTAATTATTTTCCTTTGGTAGATAATTCTCCTTGTAAATCATGATTATGATTCTATTGTGAAGCAAACAGCATATTTCTATATTTGTCTAGCCCCCGAGTATTTTCGGTGGCTATTCGCTGTATTTGTATAATGCGAGGTTTTTAAACCAAGGCAAGATAATATACACTGTACTATTTTTGTGGGTGCAAGCCCCCGAGTCTTTTGTTGATCATTATTTTGTCTATATCTCTTTTTGTTTTGGCGAGGTATTTTTACCAAGGCCAGATGCTTCTTTTGCGTTTGTCGACACTGTGTTTATATATATATTGTATCATGTAGGGGAAAACCCCTGATCTTGTCGAGAAGAAGATATATAATTCCACTATCTTTATTATATTGCAGCACCACGAGCCCGCCTCATTAAAAACCTTTCCCGGCCCCACTCGGTGCCCCGAAAAAGGAAAAGAGTGCGTCTGAAAACTCGTGGGCGTTTCAGTACATTGTAGCTTTACAAAGGAGGACTATATTTTCGACACCTAGGCGTAGAAACGCCTGAGCTGTGCCACGTTCCAGGGATTTGGCTCGTCAATCCCTGTCTTCTTGTCTTTGATTCTGTATGCTCCTCCTTCTATTACTTCTGTGACGATGTATGGTCCTAGCCACGGTGACTCGAGTTTTTCATGGCTTTTTTGATTGAGTCGTAAAACCAGGTCACCAACTTGGAAAGATCTTGGCCGCAATCGTCGACTGTGATAGTTTTTCAGGTCCTGCTGATATTTGGCGACTCGCGACAGGACTTCGTCTCGAGCTTCATCGAGTGCGTCGACATCGTCCTCCAAAGCTTTTCTCGAAGTTTCTTCGTCATATTCTGCGACTCGTGGAGAATCGTGCTCTATTTCTATCGGCAAGACTGCTTCAGCTCCGTGGACCAAAAAGAACGGCGTTTCCTGCGTCGCTGTATTTGGTGTTGTTCGAATACTCCACAAAACACTTGGTAGCTCCTCTGGCCAAGTATGCCTAGCTTTTTCCAAAGGTCCTAGCAGGCGCTTCTTGATGCCATTGCAGATGATGCCATTGGCTTTTTCGACTTGACCATTGGTCTGTGGATGTGCGACAGACGCAAAACTTAGCTTTATGCCCACTTCTGCACAATATGCTTTGAACTCCTTGGAGGTAAAGTTACTGCCGTTATCTGTGACGATGCTGTGAGGTACTCCAAAGCGAAAGACAATGTCCTTCACGAACTTTATTGCGGATGTTGCATCTGGTGAGTTTATTGGCTTCGCTTCTATCCACTTGGTGAATTTGTCGACAGCCACTAGCAAGTACTCATATCCTCCTGGCGAAGCTTTGTGCAACTTACCCACCATGTCGAGACCCCATTGAGCAAAGGGCCAAGACAGTGGGATTGGCATAAGTTCCGCTGCTGGTGAGTGAGGTCTTGCCGCAAATCTTTGACACGCGTCGCAAGTGCGCACTATTTCCTTTGCATCCTCGATTGCTGTGAGCCAATAAAATCCTGCTCTGAAAACCTTAGCCGCGATAGCTCTGCTACTCGCGTGGTGCCCGCATATCCCTTCGTGCACATCTTTCAGGATGATTCTTCCTTCTTCGGGTGTGACGCATCTCTGTAGCACGCCCGAAATACTTCGTTTGTACAACTCCCCTTTGACCACAGTGAAAGCTTTTGATCTCCTGATTATTCGCCTTGCTTCAACTGGATCGTCGGGTATTGTTTTTCTTAAGATGTATGATATGTAAACCTGCATCCATGGAATTTGCACCATCATGACTAGCTCTTGCTCTTCTTCTTCTTCTCTGTGTCTTTGGCGATACTCGAGGGTTTCTCCTTCTTTTCCTTCTTTGTTTTTGCTGGCTTTGTTGATCTCTCGCTGATCTCCTCCCAGAATACGCCTGGGGGGATCGCGAGGCATTGGGACCCGATGTTTGCAAGAACGTCGGCTTCATCGTTGCTCATCCTGCTGATGTGGTTTACCTCGCAACCATCAAATAGTTTTTCCAGCTCATTGTACACCTCTTTGTATGCCATCATACTTTCGTTGACTGCATCACATTGGTTCATAACTTGCTGTGCCACCAATTGTGAGTCGCCGAAAATTTTCAGTCGGGTTGCACCGCAAGCTTTCGCCATCTTCATCCCGTGTATGAGAGCTTCATATTCTGCTTCATTGTTAGACGCGTTTGGGAACGTCATCCGCAAAACGTATTTCAACTTATCGCCTTCAGGTGATACCAAGATCACGCCTGCTCCAGCACCTTCCAACCTTTTGGACCCGTCGAAGTTCATAGTCCAAGTTCTCGATAAATCTGGGGGTCCCGTGTTTTGTAGCTCCATCCACTCTGCAATGAAATCTGGTAAGACCTGCGATTTTATTGCTTTTCTTTTTTCATACGTGATGTCCCGAGGGGAAAGTTCTATTCCCCAAAGGGAGACACGACCCGTAGCTTCTGGGTTGTTCAATATGTTTGACAAAGGAGCTTCATTGACCACTATTATCGGGTGCGCCGAAAAATAATGTCGCAGTTTTCTTGCTGTCGTGAATACTCCGTATGCCAGTTTCTGATATTGCGGGTATCGCTGTTTTGAAGGCGACAGTACTTCGCTGATGAAATATACTGGCCTCTGAACTCCATGGAGCTTGCCTTCTTCTTCTCTTTCGACTACTAGGGCCGTGCTGACCACCTGAGGTGTGGCTGCAATGTACAAGAGGAGAGGTTCTTTCTCTTTAGGCGCCACCAAGATTGGTGGTGTCGAAATTGCTCGCTTGAGGTTCTCGAAGGCTCTGTCTGCTTCCTCGTTCCATTGGAATTTTTCCCCTTGCTTGATCAATGCGTAGAACGGCAACGCCTTTTCTCCTAGCCTGGCGACGAATCTGCTTAAAGCTGCGACTCGCCCCGTTAACTGTTGTATTTCTTTCAACTTTGTTGGCTTTCTCATAGTGACGATGGCCTGTATTTTTTCGGGATTAGCTTCAATCCCCCTTGCTGATACTAAGAACCCGAGAAGTTCTCCTGCAGGAACTCCAAAAGAGCACTTTGTCGGGTTCAGCTTGAGGCAGAACTTGTCGAGGTTGTCGAAGGTTTCCTTCAAGTCTTCGATCAAAGTCGACCCTTTCTTTGATGTTATTACGACATCGTCAATGTAGACTTGTACGTTTTTTCCAATCTGTGTTGCTAGGCATTTCTGCATCATCCGCTGATATGTTGCTCCCGCGTTTTTCAGACCAAAGGGCATTGTTTTGTAGCAAAACACGCCGTAAGGTGTGATGAACGCTGTCTTGGCTTCATCTTCTTCTTTTAACCTTATCTGGTTATAACCAGAGTATGCGTCCAGGAAGGAAAGACGTTCGCATCCTGCCGTGGAGTCGATGATTTGATCGATCCTTGGGAGGGGAAAGTGATCCTTGGGACAATGTTTATTGAGACACGTGAAGTCGACGCACATGCGAAGGACTATTGTGTGTTTTTTCGGCACCATCACTGGGTTAGCTACCCACGTGGCTTCTGTAGATATTTCTCTGATGAAACCAGCATCTTTGAGTCGATCTATTTCAGATAACATGGCTTTGCGGCTAGGCTCCGAAAAACGCCGCAAAGGTTGCTTTATTGGTCTTGCGAGAGGATCTAGATTGAGGTGGTGCTCGGCGAGTTCCCTGGGTACTCCTGGCATGTCAGCTGGACACCATGCGAAGATTTTCCAGTGCTCACGGAGGAACTCGACGAGCGCGCTTTCCTATGCGACATCCATGTTTGCGGCAATGGACGTCGTTTTCTTTGGATCTGTCGGGTGGATCTGTACCTCTTTTGAATCCTTAGTTGTATTGAAAGTTGGCTCCTTAGATCTCCCTACCTCTGGCAACACATCATAATCAGTGAACCTTGGCGCCATGTACTCTGCTTGCATCCCGAAAGTTTCTGACAGTCGGTGAAAATCCTTGTCGCATTTATCAGATAACGCAAAACTTCCTTTGATTGTGATAGGTCCCTTGGGCCCAGGCAACCTCCACAACAGATATGTATAATGCGGCACTGCCATGAACCTAGCATATGCTGGTCGTCCCAACAAAGCGTGATATTGCGACGGGAAATCCACAACTTCGAACTCCAAATTCTCTATCCTGTAGTTTTCTCGGGTTCCAAACTGAACGTCGAGGTTGATTTTGCCCAATGGGTAACTTGGCTTCTCTGGTGTGATCCCATGGAAACGTGTGTCAGTTGGTTTCAAGTTTGCTAGGGATATGTTCATCTTCCTCAATGTATCTGCATACATAAGGTTTAAGCTGCTGCCGCCATCTATGAAAACTCGACACGTCGAAACCAGCAATTACTGCGGGTAGGATAAGTGCTGATTGTCCTGGTCGAGGAACTTGCTGCGGATGATCCGCGATTGTGAAGCCAATGTCTTGCCCTGACCAATTTAAGTACTCGACTGTTGGTGGAGGCATCTTCTCTGCCATGAACACTTGTCGTGAAATTACCTTCTGCGCCCTGTTGGACGGCCTAGCTTTTTGAATCATCGAGACCGCACCGTTGGAATTGGGATCAACATATGGAGGTGGTTGTGGTGCTGCCGCTATTCTGAGCTGATGCCGATTTTCCTCAGTAATTGCGGGAGGAGGTGGGAGGTGGATCTCACTCCTTGGTCCTTGAGGGTTTCTGTTCATGGCTTGGTTGTTTGCAATTCCTGCGGCTCTCAACATTGCCTGAAAATTTCGGCAATCTTTCCGGAGATGTCCTGACGCCTTCTACCGTTGCTGTCGAGATAAAAGTGCATCTGACACGGTCCATTCATCATTTCCTCGGGGGACACATAAGGTCTTGGAAACCTTGGTCCATGATACGTCTCCAACGTATCGATAATTTCTTATGTTCCATGCTACTTTATTGATGATATCTACATGTTTTATACACATTACATGTCGTATTTGTGCATTTTCTGGAACTAACCTATTAACAAGTTGCCGAAGTGCCAGTTCCTGTTTTCTGCTGTTTTTGGTTTCAGAAATCCTAGTAACGAAATATTCTCGGAATCGGACGAAATCAACGCCAAAGATCTTAGAATCCCCGGAAGCATCCAGAACACACGAGAACCACCAGGGGGGGGCACAGGCCCACCAAACCCTAGGCCGGCGCGGCCAGGGGGGGGCCCGCGCCACCCTATGGTGTGGCACCCCTTCAGCCCTCCTGCGCCGCCTCTTCGCCTATATAAAGCCTCCGTCGCGAAAACCCCGATGCGAAGAACCACGAAAACCTTCCGAGCCGCCACCATCGCGAAGCCAAGATCTGGGGGACAGGAGTCTCTGTTCCGCACCCTGCCGGAGCGGGGAAGTGCCCCCGGAAGGCTTCTCCATCGACACCACCGCCATCTCCATCGACACCGCTGCCATCTCCACCGCCATCTTCATCACCGCTGCTGCTCCCATGAGGAGGGAGTAGTTCTCCATCGAGGCTCGGGGCTGTACCGGTAGCTATGTGGTTAATCTCTCTCCTATGTGCTTCAATACAATAGTCTCATGAGCTGCCTTACATGATTGAGATTCATATGATGATGCTTGTAATCTAGATGTCGTTATGCTAGTCAAGTGGGTTTTACTTATGTGATCTCCGGAGACTCCTTGTCCCACGTGTGTAAAGGTGACAGTGTGTGCACCGTGTGGGTCTCTTAGGCTATATTTCACGAAGTACTTATTCACTGTTGAATGGCATAGTGAGGTGCTTATTTATATCTCTTTAAGATTGCAATGTGTTTGTATCACAATTTATCTATGTGCTACTCTAGTGATGTGTTATTAAAGTAGTTTTATTCCTCCTGCACGTGTGTAAAGGTGACAGTGTGTGCACCGTGTTAGTACTTGGTTTATGCTATGATCATGATCTCTTGTAGATTGCGAAGTTAACTATTGCTATGATAATATTGATGTGATCTATTCCTCCTACATATGCATGAAGGTGACAGTGTGCATGCTATGCTAGTACTTGGTTTAGTCGTATTGATCTATCTTACACTAAAGGTTACTTAAACATGAGCATTATTGTGGAGCTTGTTAACTCCGGCATTGAGGGTTCGTGTAATCCTACGCAATGTGTTCATCATCCAACAAAAGTGTAGAGTATGCATTTATCTATTCTGTTATGTGATCAATGTTGAGAGTGTCCACTAGTGAAAGTGTAATCCCTAGGCCTTGTTCCTAAATACTGCTGAGTTACTACTGCTTGTTTACTGTTTTACTGTGTTACTACTGCTACAATACTACCACCATCAACTACACGCCAGCAAGCTATTTTCTGGCACCGTTGCTACTGCTCATACATATTCATACCACCTGTATTTCACTATCTCTTCGCCGAACTAGTGCACCTATTAGGTGTGTTGGGGACACAAGAGACTTCTTGCTTTGTGGGGTTGCATGAGAGGGATATCTTTGACCTCTTCCTCCCTGAGTTCGATAAACCTTGGGTATCCACTTAAGGGAAACTTGCTGCTGTTCTACAAACCTCTCCTCTTGGAGGCCCAACACTGTCTACAGGAAAGGAGGGGGAACGTAGGCATCAAGCACTTTTCTGGCGCCGTTGCCGGGGAGGAAAGGTAAAAGGTACTCACACTCCGGATCTCGGCTACTAAGCTATTTTCGCCGTTGTAAGTACTCAAAGCTATTTCCTTTAGACTCTGCAATTGCGACATTTGGTTTCTTGTTTACACTAGTTAGGCATAATGGAAAACAACAAAAATATGAGAGATCTTTATGAACTTTATCTTGAATTAGGACATGATGTGTTTGAAGAGAGAATTAAAAAACCCATGGAACTTTATATGCAAACTAATGGGAATGTTATTAATATGAATGCTTTGAACACTATTGTTGCTAATGCTATGGAAAATTCTAAGCTTGGGGAAGCTGGTTTTGATGAGCATGATATTTTTAGTCCCCCAAGCATTGAGGAGGAAATTTACTTTGATGATACTTTGCCTCCTATATTTGATGATGAGAATAATAATGATAGCTACTTTGTTGAATTTGCTCCCACTACAACTAATAAAATTGATTATGCCTATGTGGAGAGTAATAATTTTGTGCATGAGACTCATGATAAGAATGCTTTATGTGATACTTATATTGTTGAGTTTGCTCATGTTGCTACTGAAAGTTATTATGAGAGAGGAAAATATGGTTGTAGAAATTTTCATGTTACTAAAACACCTCTCTATGTGCTGAAATTTTTGAAACTACACTTGTTTTATCTTCCTATGCTTGTTACTTTGCTCTTCATGAACTTGTTTATTTACAAGATTCTTATGCATAGGAAGCATGTTAGACTTAAATGTGTTTTGAATTTGCTTCTTGATGCTCTCTTTTGCTTCAACTACTATTTCTTGCGAGTGCATCATTAAAACTGCTGAGCCCATCTTAATGGCTATAAAGAAAGAACTTCTTGGGAGATAACCCATGTGTTATTTTGCTACAGTACTTTGTTTTATATTTGTGTCTTGGAAGTTGTTTACTACTGTAGCAACCTCTCCTTATCTTAGTTTTGTGTTTTGTTGTGCCAAGTGAAGCCTCTAATCGAAGGTTGATGCTAGATTTGGATTGCTGCGCAGAAACAGCATTGCTGTCTGTCACGAATCTGGGTCTAATTCTCTGTAGGTAACTCAGAAAATTATGCCAATTTACGTGCGTGATCCTCAGATATGTACGCAACTTTCATTAGTTTTGAGTTTTTCCATTTGAGCAAGTCTGGTGCCATCTAAAAATTCGTCATTACGGACTGTTCTGTTTTTGACAGATTCTGCCTTTTATTTCGCATTGCCGCTTTTGCTTTGTTGAATGGGTTTCTTTGTTCCATTAACTTTCAGAAGTTATGTGCAATGTCCAGAAGTGTTAAGAATGATTGTGTCACCTCTGAACATGTGAATTTTTAATTATGCACTAACCCTCTAATGAGTTTGCTTAAAGTTTGGTGTGGAAGAAGTTTTCAAGGGTCAAGAGAGGAGGATGATATACTATGATCAAGAAGAGTGAAGAGTCTAAGCTTGGGGATGCCCCCATGGTTCATCCCTGCATATTTCAAGAAGACTCAAGCATCTAAGCTTGGGGATGCCCAAGGCATCCCCTTCTTCATCGACAAATTTATCAGGTTCCTTCTCTTGAAACTATATTTTTATTCGGTCACATCTTATGTACTTTACTTGGAGCGTCTGTTTGCTTTTGTTTTTGTTTATGTTTGAATAAGTTCATCCTTGTGGGAGAGAGACACGCTCCGCTGGTTCGTATGAACACATGTGTTCTTAGCTCATAATATTCATGGCGAAGTTTCCTCTTCGTTAAATTGTTATATGGTTGGAATTGGAAAATGCTACATGTAGTAATTGCTATAATGTCTTGGGTAATGTGATACTTGGCAATTGTTGTGCTCATATTTAAGCTCTTGCATCATATACTTTGCACCTATTAGTGAAGAAATACATAGAGCATGCTAAAATTTGGTTTGCATATTTGGTCTCTCTAAGGTCTAGATAATTTCTAGTATTGAGTTTGAACAACAAGGAAGACGGTGTAGAGTCTTATAATGTTTTCAATATGTCTTTTATGTGAGTTTTGCTGCACCGGTTCATCCTTGTGTTTGTTTCAAATAACCTTGCTAGCCTAAACCTTGTATCGAGAGGGAATACTTCTCATGCATCCAAATACTTGAGCCAACCACTATGCCAATTGTGTCCACCATACCTACCTACTACATGGTATTTCTCCGCCATTCCAAAGTAAATTGCTTGAGTGCTACCTTTAAAATTCCATCATTCGCCTTTGCAATATATAGCTCATGGGACAAAATAGCCTTAAAAACTATTGTGGTATTGAATATGTACTTATGCACTTTATCTCTTATTAAGTTGCTTGTTGTGCGATAACCATGTTCCTGGGGACGCCATCAACTACTCTTTGTTGAATATCATGTGAGTTGCTATGCATGTTCGTCTTGTCTGAAGTAAGGGAGATCTACCACCATATGGTTAAGCATGCATATTGTTAGAGAAGAACATTGGGCCGCTAACTAAAGCCATGAATCATGGTGGAAGTTTCAGTTTTGGACACATATCCTCAATCTCCAGTGAGAATAATAATTGTTGTTACATGCTTATGCATTAAAGAGGAGTCCATTATCTGTTGTTCATGTTGTCCCGGTATGGGTGTCTAAGTTGAAGAATGATCAAAAGCGAGAAATCCAATGCGAACTTTCTCCTTAGACCCTTGTACAGGCGGCATGGAGGTACCCCATTGTGACACTTGGTTAAAACATGTGCATTGTGATGATCCGGTAGTCCAAGCTAAGTAGGACAAGGTGCGGGCACTATTAGTATACTATGCATGAGGCTTGCAACTTGTAAGATATAATTTACATAACTCATATGCTTTATTACTACCGTTGACAAAATTGTTTCATGTTTTCAAAATAAAAGCTCTAGCACAAATATAGCAATCGATGCTTTCCTCTTTGAAGGACCATTCTTTTACTTTTATGTTGAGTCAGTTCACCTATCTCTCTCCACCTCAAGAAGCAAACACTTGTGTGAACTGTGCATTGATTCCTACATACTTGCATATTGCATTTGTTATATTGCTTTGCATTGACAAATATCCATGAGATATACATGTTATAAGTTGAAAGCAACCGCTGAAACTTAATCTTCTTTTGTGTTGCTTCAATGCCTCTACTTTGAATTATTGCTTTATGAGTTAACTCTTATGCAAGACTTATTGATGCTTGTCTTGAAGTACTATTCATGAAAAGTCTTTGCTTTATGATTCAGTTGTTTACTCATGTCATTACCATTGTTTTGATCGCTGCATTCATTACATATGTTTACAATATGATCAAGTTTATGATGGCATGTCACTTCAGAAATTATCTTTGTTATCGTTTTACCTGCTCGGGACGAGCAGAACTAAGCTTGGGGATGCTGATACGTCTCCAACGTATCGATAATTTCTTATGTTCCATGCTACTTTATTGATGATATCTACATGTTTTATACACATTACATGTCGTATTTGTGCATTTTCTCGGAACTAACCTATTAACAAGTGCCAGTTCCTGTTTTCTGCTGTTTTTGGTTTCAGAAATCCTAGTAACGAAATATTCTCGGAATCGGACGAAATCAACGCCAAAGATCTTAGAATCCCCGGAAGCATCCGAACACACGAGAACCACCAGGAGGGGGCACAGGCCCACCAAACCCTAGGCCGGCGCGGCAGGGGGCCCGCGCCACCCTATGGTGTGGGCACCCCTTCAGCCCTCCTGCGCCGCCTCTTCGCCTATATAAAGCCTCCGTCGCGAAAACCCTGATGCGAAGAACCACGATACGGAAAACCTTCCAGAGCCGCCACCATCGCGAAGCCAAGATCTGGGGGACAGGAGTCTCTGTTCCGGCACCCTGCCGGAGCGGGGAAGTGCCCCCGAAGGCTTCTCCATCGACACCACCGCCATCTCCATCGACACCGCTGCCATCTCCACCGCCATCTTCATCACCGCTGCTGCTCCCATGAGGAGGGAGTAGTTCTCCATCGAGGCTCGGGGCTGTACCGGTAGCTATGTGGTTAATCTCTCTCCTATGTGCTTCAATACAATAGTCTCATGAGCTGCCTTACATGATTGAGATTCATATGATGATGCTTGTAATCTAGATGTCGTTATGCTAGTCAAGTGGGTTTTACTTATGTGATCTCCGGAGACTCCTTGTCCCACGTGTGTAAAGGTGACAGTGTGTGCACCGTGTGGGTCTCTTAGGCTATATTTCACGAATACTTATTCACTGTTGAATGGCATAGTGAGGTGCTTATTTATATCTCTTTATGATTGCAATGTGTTTGTATCACAATTTATCTATGTGCTACTCTAGTGATGTGTTATTAAAGTAGTTTTATTCCTCCTGCACGTGTGTAAAGGTGACAGTGTGTGCACCGTGTTAGTACTTGGTTTATGCTATGATCATGATCTCTTGTAGATTGCGAAGTTAACTATTGCTATGATAATATTGATGTGATCTATTCCTCCTACATATGCATGAAGGTGACAGTGTGCATGCTATGCTAGTACTTGGTTTAGTCGTATTGATCTATCTTACACTAAAGGTTACTTAAACATGAGCATTATTGTGGAGCTTGTTAACTCCGGCATTGAGGGTTCGTGTAATCCTACGCAATGTGTTCATCATCCAACAAAAGTGTAGAGTATGCATTTATCTATTCTGTTATGTGATCAATGTTGAGAGTGTCCACTAGTGAAAGTGTAATCCCTAGGCCTTGTTCCTAAATACTGCTGAGTTACTACTGCTTGTTTACTGTTTTACTACTACTGCTAATACTACCACCATCAACTACACGCCAGCAAGCTATTTTCTGGCACACGTTGCTACTGCTCATACATATTCATACCACCTGTATTTCACTATCTCTTCGCCGAACTAGTGCACCTATTAGGTGTGTTGGGGACACAAGAGACTTCTTGCTTTGTGGTTGCAGGGTTGCATGAGAGGGATATCTTTGACCTCTTCCTCCCTGAGTTCGATAAACCTTGGGTATCCACTTAAGGGAAACTTGTCGTTTCTACAAACCTCTGCACTTGGAGGCCCAACACTGTCTACAGGAAAGGAGGGGGAACGTAGGCATCAGTCCACTATTTTGTCTTTGACCACGAGAGTCACCTCTATTTTCACCTTGTTGCTCATTGCTCCTTTGATAGTCATCTCGACTATTTCCTCCAGGATTTCCTCGAAAACCAGCCGATATATGGCCGGGAGCATCGTTGTTGTAGAACTGGCGAGAAAATCGCCTTCTATTTTGATAATTTCGACCACGATCTTCCTCTGGCGACCTGTGTCGCTTGTTGTATATTGCGTCTTCTCCATCTGCCCACTTGTTAGCTATTTCCATCAATGCTGAAATTGTCTTGGGATTAGTTCTCCCCAAGTCCTCGACGAAATCTGCTCGTCGGATTCCTGCCACGAACGCATCTATAGCTCTCTCGTCAGATATATCCTCTGCCGAGTTTTTAATAATGTTCCACCTCTGTATATATTTTCTCATCGACTCGTCGTGTTTCTGTCGACACGCCCTCAGCTCTTCCAATGACGCAGGTTTCTTGCAGGTGGATCGGAAGTTTTTCACGAAGATGTCCTCAAAGTTATCCCAGCTGTCGATGGAATTTAGGGGGAGTTTCTTTATCCAAGATCTCGCGGCACCGCTCAGGTGAACTTGGATACTTTGCATAGCTGTTGCTCTGGTTCCTCCTACCAGCTTTACCATCTCGAGATAATCCACGAGCCAATCCTCGGGATCTTGCAGGCCGTCGAACTTCTTGAAATTCTCGGGTAACTTGAACCCTTTTGGGACTCGAGTTTTTCGAACTCTTCTCGTAAAACACGGGAGCCCACACATATCTTCGTCGGCAAGCTCTGGTGAGTGCTGACGCTCCCTTCTTTCTTGTCGCGCTCTGTCCACCCTTACTTGGACTGCTGTGTCTCTTGCCCCACTTGTTCTTGGTGGGTCTTGAACTGCTGCGGTGTGTCGTGGACTATTTTGCCTAGGATTTTCTTCGGGAGGCGTTGTTGCAAACGCTGTTCCCATTACTCCTACTCCAGCCATCGCCATATTGAACAATGGTTCTCTCGGGTCCCCAGGAGGTGGTCTAGACGCTAGGATGTAAGCTTGTGTTGCCATGTAACCTGCTTCTGGCGTTTTTGGGATGATATTTCCTCTTTCATCAATCGACATAAAGGACATGTCGAGATTTTGAATTATGTTTCCTCTTTCTGCTTCGGGTATGTTTTGCAGCCGAGACATTGCTCTCCTCCGAGCTTCTCTGTGACTATCTCCCGAAGTTCCTGATTGTCGACTTAAATCTGCTCGGCGTCTGCTTGATGCAGAAGCTGCTTCTTTTCTCCTTTCAGGGATGCTGTCTGTTTTTCCAACTCTCTGCTTACTCGAGCAAGTCTATATTGATATGCTTGAAGTTCTTGTACAGTAGCAGTGGTGGTCATTGGTTCTGAACCATCCATGGCTTTCGCAGCCCTATCCCACGCTTCTTGCGGGAGTTGGACTTTTGCGCGAGTTGAGGATCCATATATTTAGTGCCTAGGCCTCTTCTGAGATCAGCGGGATCGACGTATGGATTTCCCAAATCGTCGAAAGCCTCTGATGTTTTCTGATCGGCCTGCCTCTCCTATCGCATAATCTGATGATATTTTGTGCATTGATTTTTTTCAGGATTGGTGACACCATCATATAGAGTGGTGAAGACCTTTCCGATGGCAGCAGATCTGTCGATGAAGTTGAAGCTGTCGACGCTGTCGGAGTCGCTGCTTATAAAGGAGTCCGCAGACGACTCGAAGGATGTGTTGCTGAAGATCTTGGCGAGCTTTCCGCTTGCCTTGCTGTCGACGAAGCGTGGCGACGAAAACTCCTCGTCACTCGACGAAAAGTTAGAATCGACCGCTGAAAATTCCGACGAGATCGGAACTTCGAGACGGTAGGATCCTTCCTTGTTGGAAATCGGAACTTCGAGACCCATTTTCATACTGAGGAGGATCCATGCTTACCTTTTGGCTTAAACGTTTGAAACCAAAAACCACTTCTCTTCATGCATGCTTGACTTCATAACACAGAGTTTAGCTAGGGTTAGGGGGTAGATACATGATTTCCTGGTTTGAATATGTCTAGACCTTGTTTATCAACTTAATTGATTGCTTACTATATGACATAAGAAGACTACGTGCCTTGGTTTTCATTTTTTTGTTTTTTTTTGAATTTTATGCTCATATATTTGAATCTTGGTCAAATCTTAGGTTTGACCAAGATTTAAACAAGTTTAAAACATGAAAATGAAAAGGGAAGCATGTATCCTTCTTAGTCACTCTAAAATGAAGCTTTTGGGATGTTCTTGAAATTTCCATGTTTGAAACCCAAAACCACTTCTCTTCATGCTAGACTTCATAAGATCAACATGGGGTAGATACATGATTTGTCTGGTTTGGATATACCTAGACCTCGTTTAACTTGAATGCATACGATATGACATAAGAAGACTACGTGCTTTTGTTTTTCATTATTCTGATTTTTTTGAATTTTGTGCCCACCCATTTGTATCTTGGTCAAATCCTAGGCTTGATAATGATTTAAACAAGATTAAAATATGAAAATGCAAAGGTAAGCATGGATCCTTCTTAGTCACTCAAAAATGAAGCTTTTGGGAGCAAAACCACTTCTCTTCATATGCTTGACTTCATAAGACGGAGTTTAGGGGTTAGGGGTATAGATACATGATTTGTCTAGTTTGAATATGTCTAGACCTTGTTTATCAACTTAATTGGCTTACTATATGACATAAGAAAACTATTTGCTTTGGTTTTTCTTTTTCCTGATTTTTTTCAATTTTGATGCCCATTTGAATCTTGTCAAATCCTAGGTTTGACCGAGATAATTTAAACAAGCTTAAAACATGAATATGAAAAGGGAAGCATGTATCCTTCTTTGTCACTCTAAAATGAAGTTTTTGGGAGGTTTTTCAAATTTCCATGTTTGAAACCCAAAACCACTTCTCTTCATATGCTTGACTTCATAAGACAGAGTTCAGGGGTTAGGGGGTATAGATACATGATTTGTCTAGTTTGAATATGTCTAGACCTTGTTTATCAACTTTAATGCTTACTATATGACATAAGAAAACTATTTGCTTTGGTTTTCTTTTTTCTGACTTTTTTTCAATTTTGATGCCCATTTGAATCTTGTCAAATCCTAGGTTTGACCAAGATAATTTAAACAAGCTTAAAACATGAATATGAAAAGGGAAGCATGTATCCTTCTTAGTCACTCTAAAATGTAGTTTTTGGGAGGTTTTTGAAATTTCCATGTTTGAAACCCAAAACCACTTCTCTTCACATGCTTGACTTCATAAGACAGAGTTTAGGGGTTAGGGGTATAGATACATGATTTGTCTGGTTTAATATGTCTAGACCTTGTTTATCAACTTTAATGCTTACTATATGACATAAGAAGACTATGTGATTTGGTTTTTCATTTTTCTGTTTTTTATTTTTCTGCCCATTTGAATCTTGGTCAAATCCTAGGTTTGACCAAGATTTAGACAAGTTTAACACGTAAATGAGTTAACTTGGATTTCCTACCCTTGAATCCATAGGAAACTTTGTTCTAATGCACTATTATAATCAACCGAGTTTTTACACCAACAGGTCTGTCACTTACGTGTGGTGCCCACGCTTGAGGTCCCACACTTCAGTGAGCACAAGTCACGTGCAATAGGTACGCAAACTCCCAGCCATCTTCTTTGTCAAGAGAAGACGCATCAGGATGCGTATTGGAAGTCTGTGGGTCCTTCTGGATCCTTCCGTTGTCCCTCTCAAAAAAAACAAATCTCTCTCATTCTCGGCCTCGCTCGACTCGCTCGCTCGCTCGCACCTCCTGCTCACTGACAAACCCTGCACAAAAGTCAACATCATCACCCGAAAAAGGGGAGACACCATAATGCTCTCCCTTCTTCTCTCCTTCCGAGTGATCCCTCTTCCTCCGAGTTTCACTCGACGGGCAAACACCCATGTGCTGCATAGTAATAATAAAAAGGTAGTACTCGTAGAAAAATCGATATACGAATCTGTAATTAAATAGGTTAAACTAGGGTTTTGCCCAGTTCTACAGATCAAGGGTTCAAAAAAATCCAACTACGGGGTTCGAACAACACGATTCTAATCCAAGAATTTTTTCGACCTAGGTCACCCAAATGGCCTCAAACTATAGGGTTAGCATCTAGTGCAGTATGTGTGAAAATGTATGCACTATGTGTGCTATAACTTGTATGTCTTTCATATTTGAACCAAATTTGAATAAGTTTGAAATATTTGAAATGGGGCTTTTGGCTTAAACGTTTGAAACCAAAAACCACTTCTCTTCATGCATGCTTGACTTCATAAGACAGAGTTTAGCTAGGGTTAGGGGGTAGATGCATGATTTTCCTGGTTTGAATATGTCTAGACCTTGTTTATCAACTTAATTGAATGCTTACTATATGACATAAGAATACTATGTGCCTTGTTTTTTATTTTTTTATTTTTTTAAAATTTTATGCCCATTTGAATCTTGGTCAAATCCTAGGTTTGAACATGGTTTAAACAAGTTTAAATCATGAATATGAAAAATTAAGCATCTATATATCCTTCTTAGTCACTCCAAAATGTAGCTCTTGGGAGGTTTTTTCGAAATTTCCATGTTTGAAACCAAAACCACTTCTCTTCATGCATGCTTGACTTCATAAGACAGAGTTTAGGGTTAGGGGTAGATATATACATGATTTTCTGGTTTGAATATGTCTAGGCCTTGTTTATCAACTTGAATGCTTACTATATATATATGACATAAGAATGTTATGTCCTTTGTTTTTTCATTCTTTTGATTTTTTATGAATTTCCATGCCCATTTGAATCTTTTGGTCAAATCCTAGAGGTTTGACCAAGATTGAAACAAGTTTAAAACATGAAAATGAAAAGGGAAGCTTGTATATCCTTCTTAATTAGTCACTCTAAAATGAAGTTTTTGGGAGGTTTTTGAAATTTCCATGTTTGAAACCCAAAACCACTTCTCTTCATGCTAGACTTCATAAGACAATTTAATTAGGGGTTAGGGGTAGATACATGATTTGTCTGGTTTGAATATGTCCAAACCTTGCTTGTTTATCAACTTGAATGCTTACTATATGACATAAGAATGCTTACCATATGTTTGAATTTTAAAAGCATATAGTCTTCTTATGTCATATAGTAAGCATTCAAAAGTTTTTCTTTGAGAGAGTAGCATGCATTCAAAAGTTGATAAATAAGATTTGTACATATTCAAACCAGACAAATCATGTATCTACACCCCCTAACCCTAAACTCTGTCTTATGAAGTCAAGCATGAAGAGAAGTGCTTTTGGGTTTCAAACATGGAAATTTCACAAACCTCCCAAAAGCTTCATTTTACAGTGACTAAGAAGGATCCAGGCTTACCTTTTCATTTTCATTTTTAAACTGCTTGTTTAAATCTTGATCAAACCTAGGATTTGACCAAGATTCAAATGGGCATAAAAAATCAGGAAAAAATGAAAAAATGAAAAAACAAAGCACATATATAGCCTTCTTATGTCATATATATAGTAAGCATTCAATTAAGTTGATAATTTTAAACAAGGTCTATACATATTCAAACCAGAAAAAAGCATGTATCTACCCATGCATATATATATATAACCCTATACTTTTGTCTTATGAAGACGTCAAGGATGAAGAGAAGTGGATTTGGGTTTCAAACATGGAAATTTCAAAAACCTCCCAAAACATGTATATATCTACCCCTAAACCCTAATCTTTGTCTTATGAAGCCAAGCATATGAAGAGAAGTGATTTTGGGTTTCAAACATGGAAACTTCAAAAACCTCCCAAAAGCTTCATTTTAGAGAGACTAAGAATGATCCATATGCTTACCTTTTCATTGCCATGTTTTAAACTTGTTTTAACCTTGGTCAAACCTAGGATTTGACCAAGATTCAAATGGGAGTAAAAATTCAGAAAAATTCAAAAAAAATGAAAAACCAAAGCACATATATAGCCTTCTTATGTCATATAGTAAGCATTCAAGTTGATAAACAAGGTCTAGACATATTCAAACCAGAAATATCATGTATCATATCTACCCCTAACCCTAAACTCTGTCTTATGAAGTCAAACATATGAAGAGAACTGGGGTTTTGGGTTTCAAACATAAAATTTTCAAGTACCTTCATTTTAGAGTGAGTAAGGAAGGATTCATGCTTACCGTTTCATTTTCATGTTTTAAACTTGTTTAAACCTAGGATTTGACCAAGATTTAAATAGGCATAAAAAAATCGAAAGAAATCAAAAAATGAAAAACCAAAGCACATATATATAGCCTTCTTATATCATATAGTAAAAAATTCAAGTTGATAAACAAGGTCTAGACATATTCAAACAAGAAAAATCATGTATCTACACCTAACCATAAACTCTGTCTTAAGTGGTTTTGGGTTTCAAACATGGAAATTTCACAAACCTCCCAAAAGCTTCATTTTACAGTGACTAAGGAGGATCCATGCTTACCTTTTGGCTTAAACGTTTGAAACCAAAAACCACTTCTCTTCATGCATGCTTGACTTCATAAGACAGAGTTTAGCTAGGGTACGTTAGGGGGTGTAGATACATGATTTCCTGGTTTGAATATGTCTAGACCTTGTTTATCAACTTAATTGATTGCTTACTATATGACATAAGAAGACTACGTGCCTTGGTTTTCATTTTTTTGTTTTTTTTGAATTTTATGCTCATATATTTGAATCTTGGTCAAATCCTAGGTTTGACCAAGATTTAAACAAGTTTAAAACATGAAAATGAAAAGGGAAGCATGTATCCTTCTTAGTCACTCTAAAATGAAGCTTTTGGGATGTTCTTGAAATTTCCATGTTTGAAACCCAAAACGACTTCTCTTCATGCTAGACTTCATAAGATCAACATGGGGTAGATACATGATTTGTCTGGTTTGGATATACCTAGACCTCGTTTAACTTGAATGCATACGATATGACATAAGAAGACTACGTGCTTTTGTTTTTCATTATTCTGATTTTTTTGAATTTTGTGCCCACCCATTTGTATCTTGGTCAAATCCTAGGCTTGATAATGATTTAAACAAGATTAAAATATGAAAATGCAAAGGTAAGCATGGATCCTTCTTAGTCACTCTAAAATGAAGCTTTTGGGAGCAAAACCACTTCTCTTCATATGCTTGACTTCATAAGACGGAGTTTAGGGGTTAGGGGGTATAGATACATGATTTGTCTAGTTTGAATATGTCTAGACCTTGTTTATCAACTTAATTGGCTTACTATATGACATAAGAAAACTATTTGCTTTGGTTTTTCTTTTTCCTGATTTTTTTCAATTTTGATGCCCATTTGAATCTTTGTCAAATCCTAGGTTTGACCGAGATAATTTAAACAAGCTTAAAACATGAATATGAAAAGGGAAGCATGTATCCTTCTTTGTCACTCTAAAATGAAGTTTTTGGGAGGTTTTTCAAATTTCCATGTTTGAAACCCAAAACCACTTCTCTTCATATGCTTGACTTCATAAGACAGAGTTTAGGGGTTAGGGGGTATAGATACATGATTTGTCTAGTTTGAATATGTCTAGACCTTGTTTATCAACTTAATTGGCTTACTATATGACATAAGAAAACTATTTGCTTTGGTTTTTCTTTTTCCTGATTTTTTTCAATTTTGATGCCCATTTGAATCTTGTCAAATCCTAGGTTTGACCGAGATAATTTAAACAAGCTTAAAACATGAATATGAAAAGGGAAGCATGCATCCTTCTTAGTCACTCTAAAATGTAGTTTTTGGGAGGTTTTTGAAATTTCCATGTTTGAAACCCAAAACCACATCTCTTCATGCTTGACTTAATTTATAAGACATAGTTTAGGGGTTAGGGGTAGATACATGATTTGTATGGTTTGATATTTCTAGTCCTTGTTTATCAACTTTAATGCTTACTATATGACATAAGATGACTATGTGATTTGGTTTTTCATTTTTCTGTTTTTTATTTTATTTTTCTGCCCATTTGAATCTTGGTCAAATCCTAGGTTTGACCAAGATTTAGACAAGTTTAACACGTGAAAACGAATAAGTAAGCCTGGATCCTTCTTAGTCACTCAAAAATGTACCAATCGATAGATGTGTTAACTTTGCTTCATGGAAATAATAATGTCATGTAAATGAGTTAACTTGGATTTCCTACCCTTGAATCCATAGGAAACTTTGTTCTAATGCACTATTATAATCAACCGAGTTTTTACACCAACAGGTCTGTCACTTACGTGTGGTGCCCACGCTTGAGGTCCCACACTTCAGTGAGCACAAGTCACGTGCAATAGGTACGCAAACTCCCAGCCATCTTCTTTGTCAAGAGAAGACGCATCAGGATGCGTATTGGAAGTCTGTGGGTCCTTCTGGATCCTTCCGTTGTCCCTCTCACAAAAAAACAAATCTCTCTCATTCTCGGCCTCGCTCGACTCGCTCGCTCGCACCTCCTGCTCACTGACAAACCCTGCACAAAAGTCAACATCATCACCCGAAAAAGGGGAGACACCATAATGCTCTCCCTTCTTCTCTCCTTCCGAGTGATCCCTCTTCCTCCGAGTTTCACTCGACGGGCAAACACCCATGTGCTGCATAGTAATAATAAAAAGGTAGTACTCGTAGAAAAATCGATATACGAATCTGTAATTAAATAGGTTAAACTAGGGTTTTGCCCAGTTCTACAGATCAAGGGTTCAAAAAAATCCAACTACGGGGTTCGAACAACACGATTCTAATCCAAGAATTTTTTCGACCTAGGTCACCCAAATGGCCTCAAACTATAGGGTTAGCATCTAGTGCAGTATGTGTGAAAATGTATGCACTATGTGTGCTATAACTTGTATGTCTTTCATATTTGAACCAAATTTGAATAAGTTTGAAATATTTGAAAAGGGGCTTTTGGCTTAAACGTTTGAAACCAAAAACCACTTCTCTTCATGCATGCTTGACTTCATAAGACAGAGTTTAGCTAGGGTTAGGGGGTAGATGCATGATTTTCCTGGTTTGAATATGTCTAGACCTTGTTTATCAACTTAATTGAATGCTTACTATATGACATAAGAATACTATGTGACTTGTTTTTTATTTTTTGATTTTTTTAAAATTTTATGCCCATTTGAATCTTGGTCAAATCCTAGGTTTGAACATGGTTTAAACAAGTTTAAATCATGAATATGAAAAATTAAGCATCTATATATCCTTCTTACTCACTCCAAAATGTAGCTCTTGGGAGGGTTTTTCGAAATTTCCATGTTTGAAACCAAAACCACTTCTCTTCATGCATGCTTGACTTCATAAGACAGAGTTTAGGGTTAGGGGTAGATATATACATGATTTTCTGGTTTGAATATGTCTAGACCTTGTTTATCAACTTGAATGCTTACTATATATATATGACATAATAATGTTATGTCCTTTGGTTTTTCATTCTTTTGATTTTTTATGAATTTCCATGCCCATTTGAATCTTTTGGTCAAATCCTAGAGGTTTGACCAAGATTTAAACAAGTTTAAAACATGAAAATGAAAAGGGAAGCTTGTATATCCTTCTTAGTCACTCTAAAATGAAGTTTTTGGGAGGTTTTTGAAATTTCCATGTTTGAAACCCAAAACCACTTCTCTTCATGCTAGACTTCATAAGACAATTTAATTAGGGGTTAGGGGTAGATACATGATTTGTCTGGTTTGAATATGTCCAAACCTTGCTTGTTTATCAACTTGAATGCTTACTATATGACATAAGAATGCTTACCATATGTTTGAATTTTAAAAGCATATAGTCTTCTTATGTCATATAGTAAGCATTCAAAAGTTTTTCTTTGAGAGAGTAGCATGCATTCAAAAGTTGATAAATAAGATTTGGACATATTCAAACCAGACAAATCATGTATCTACACCCCCTAACCCTAAACTCTGTCTTATGAAGTCAAGCATGAAGAGAAGTGCTTTTGGGTTTCAAACATGGAAATTTCACAAACCTCCCAAAAGCTTCATTTTACAGTGACTAAGAAGGATCCAGGCTTACCTTTTCATTTTCATTTTTAAACTTGTTTAAATCTTGGTCAAACCTAGGATTTGACCAAGATTTAAATGGGCATAAAAAATCAGAAAAAAACAGAAAAAATGAAAAACCAAAGAACATAGCCTTCTTATGTCATATAGTAAGCATTCAAGTTGATAAACAAGGTCTAGACATATTCAAACCAGAAAAAGCATGTATCTACCCCTAACCCTAAACTCTGTCTTACGAAGTCAAGCATGAAGAGAAGTGGTTTTGGGTTTCAAACATGGAAATTTCAAAAACCTCGCGAAAGCTTCATTTTAGAGTGACTAAGAAGGATCCATGCTTACCTATTCATTTTCATGTTTTAAACTTGTTTAAACCTTGATAAAACCCAGGATTTTACCTATTTAATCATAGATTCATAGGTCGATTTTTTACTTTTTTATTATTACTATGCAGCACATGTGTGTTTGCCCGTCCAGTGAAACTCGGAGGAAGAGGGATCACACGGAAGGAGAAGAAGGGATAGCAGTCACGGGGCCCCTCTTATTATTTATGGTGTATATCTTTTTTCTGGTGATGTTGACTGTTGTGCAGCGTTTGTCAGTGCGCAGGAGGTGCGAGGCTGCGAGCGAGCGAGTCGAGCGAGGCCGAGAATGAGAGAGATGTTTTTTTCTTTTTCTTTTCCGTGAGAGGGACAACAGAAGGATCCAGAGACGACTTCCACTACGCATCCTGGTGCGCGTCTTCTCTTGACAAAGAAGATGGCTGGGAGTTTGCGTACCTACTATAGTACTACTACACAAGAACCATATACATGTCAAACTTTTCAATCATGACCCACATGCATTTTATGTATATATTCACAACTTTTAATGCATGCATGAAAACTCAGCAAAATATGTGCATTTTGGGTTGTCGCACATAAATGTGCTTTTACTTGTCTGCCACCAATCCAATTTTCATGTGAGGGGGAAACATGACACACGATGGACATTTCCAATGTTTCACGAATTAATTATCTCAATTTGCATCCATATATATATGCGCCTGGTTACTGAAAGATCGAACCAAAGGTGAACTTGAAACGTTTTCATTTTCATGTTTTAAACTTGTTTAAATCTTGGTCAACCCTTGGATTTGACCAAGATTCATAAAAAATTCAAAAACATAGTCTTCTTATGTCATACAGTCAACATTCAAGTTGATAAAACAAGATCTAAACATATTAAAAGAAGAATCATGTATCTACCCCCTAACCCTAAACTCTGTCTTTTGAAGTCAAACATGAAGATACGTGGTTTTGGGTTTACAAAATGGAAATTTCAAAAACCTCCGAAAAGCTTAATTTTGGAGTGACTAAGAAGGATACATGCTTACTTTTTCATTTTCATGTTTTAAACTTGTTTAAAGCTTGGTCAAACCTAGCTAGCTAGGATTTGACCAAGATTCAAGTGCGCATAAAAAATTCGAAAAAACCCCCAAAAATGAAAAACCATAACACATAGTCTTCTTGCGTCACATATATTGTAAGCATTCAAGTGTTGATAAACAATATCTAGACATATCAAACAAGAAAAATCATGTATCTATACCCCTAACCCTAAATTTGTCTTATGAAGTCAAGCATGAAGAGAAGTGGTTTGGGTTTTCAAACATGGAAATTTCGAAAACCGCCCAAAAGCTTCATTTCGGACTGACTAAGAAGGATCCATGCTTACCTTTTCATTTTCATGTTTTAAACTTGTTTAAATTCTTGTTCAAACCTAGGATTTGACCAAGATTCAAATGGGCATAAAAACAATCGAAAAAATCAAAAATGAAAAACCAAAGCACATAGTCTTCTTATGTCACATAGTAAGCCATTCAACTTGATAACAAGGTCTAGACCTATTCAAACCAGAAAAATCATGTATCTACCCCTAACCCTAAACTCATCTGTCTTATGAAGTCAAGCATGAAGAGAAGTGGTTTTGGGTTTCAAACATAGACATTTCAAAAGCCTCCCAAAAGCTTCATTTTGGAGTGACTAAGAAGGATCCATGCTTAATTTTTCATTTTAATGTTTTAAACTTGTTTAAATCTTGGTTAAACCTATGATTTGACCAAAATTTGATTCGGCATAAAAATTCAAAACAAATCAAATAAATGAAAAACCAATGCACATAGTACATCTTCTTATGTCATATACTAAGCATTCAAGTTGATAAGCCAGGTCTAGACATATTCAAACTAGAAAAATCATGTATCTACCCCTAACCCTAAACTCGATTTGTCTTATGAAGTCAATCATGAAGAGGTGTTTTGGGTTTCAGACATGGAAATTTCAAAAACCTTCCAAAAGCTTCATTTTGAAGTTACTAATTAAGAAGGATCACTACAAGAAAAGTTTGGCAACTTTTCTTGTAGTGGATCCAGGCTTAATTTTTCATTTTCATGTTTTAAATTTTGGTCAAACCTAGGATTTGACCAAGATACAAATGGGCATAAAAATTCAGGGTAGCATCATACCCCCCTCCTTCCCGCGTAGAAAAAGTGTTAGGCGAGTAGTAGAATGGCATGACCAACAAGTTTCAAGTAAAATTTTGAATATGACCAAAATATACCAATTGATAGATGTGTTAACTTGGCTTCATGGGTGTGTGACCTAAGATTGAGCCATGGTACATTTTGCCAACAAAGTAGCAATTGAGTTGGCTTTCTACCTTAGTAGGCGTGCATTGGAAGGATGCATTATGCCGGCAAAGTTTTCAAACGTTCAAACTTTTCCGGTTTCTCATACAGTATTTGGCTCCTTGAGAAGCATTGATGTGATCATATAAGGTTATGCAAAACTTCGCCTTTCCCGTACTTGCCCGAGCACTCGACACCCCTCGTCCCATGGCGACTCCTCCAGCCATAGCCCCGTGCACCCAGGCTCCACGACTCAGCCTCGGAGGGGTGTGCGCTAAAAGCTCGCAAATGTCTGTGTGCCATTGGTGTGCGATGAAGCAGGCGGCTCTGTGTCTTGCTGTGGCTAGACTCCTGGCGCCCTTTGATCTAGGAGAGGGAGAGGAGGGAGGGGGTCCCATGAAGCGGCGGTGGCCCAGGTATCGGCGGCAGCCCAGGCAGCAGCGGCAAAGTGGGCTGGTCGGAGCATAGGCATGCGCCGGGGGCGAACCTCGCCGGGTGAGGATGCTTCCATTGTGAAGAAGCACTTGCCATCCAGGGCTTCGGGTTCGCCAACAAACTCAGCGCCTCGGTCCATGGCGTTGCCGTCGTGGGGACGTCGGGGGCGGCGGCGACGTGCTGCAGCCCCAGCCTTTAGTGGGGACCAAAGTGCGACCGACCACATCACGGCGTCGGCAGCATTGGGGATGCCGATGGGCATCCACTGCCACACACAGATTTGGGAGGTTCTGGCCGGGCCGAGTTCCAAACTTCCATCATCGGAGCCGAGGGCTTGGTACTTCAAATTCCGAATCAGGCAATCCTTCGACCCCAATCAGCTTCTGCCTGTGGTCCAAATCCGAGATATCTTGGCGGCAGCTATGCTGGTTAAGCTTAGCCGGACAGCGGCAATCGACGATCTGCAAAACCTAGATGCCTTCCGAGGATTTGCAGCAGCCGTCAATGCACTCGTGGAGGCATCGCATGCTGGTAGCAGCGGCGAATGCGGGTATGTTGTTTTACTCCCTTTGTATGCTTTTGTCATAAAAATCAATTTGCTAATTCTCATTCGATTGAAAATTAGACCCATTCACCATCAACTCTCAAACAGTGGACACTAGTAATATGTAGAACTAGAAATTACACAAGATTTCTGTACTCCTAGTACTATTACTTCGACGCTACATGTTGTTTACACGAGGAAATTGCACAAACTACCGCTTATTGCTGCCTTCGTTGCGTAAAACACTTTTTAAAACTGTAATTTTTTTCCGCACAAACCACCAACTATCGTGTTCTGTTGCAGGGAATTTCAAATTTAGGATTGAGCTGTTTAAGAGCAAATCAGATGATCGGGGACCACCAACTACTATAGTTTTAATTGCAAATAGAATCGATTTTGCAAAATTATGAAACGCACATAACGTTTGAATTACTACAATTTTTTTGAAGGTTTGATATTTTCATCATTTTTGTGTGAATCTTACACCAAGTAACACAACTTTCAGACGGAATACAAAATATTTTCAAACTTCCTAGATTTGATAGCTCAAATATTTTTAATTACTAGTTTTTCAGTATTTTAAAAAGTCGAAACACTATATTTTGGCTGAATGTTAGAAAATATATTTCATGATTATCCCATATTAGTTAAGAAGTACATAAACTAGTAGTAGTAATAAAGAACAGAGGGAGTTTATGGAGATACATCCATTAAGGGCATGTTAGTGTGTGTTGGTGTATTACTTATGCCTTCTTTGGTTAATACACTTCTCAAGTGATCCCCGCAAACCCTCTATTCTTGCCTAGAATACAAAAACTCCCCATCAAAGTATTAGTGCATTTTTTGGATGAGTATTCGAGAGGATTGGGTGAACACCAAGGATTTGCATAGGGAATTGGTACAATTGAATCCTTGGCTGTTTGATTTGTAGGATTGTTTCCGATAGGAATTTTTCCTAAGGATTTCTTTGCACAGATTCCATAGAAAATTAAACATCTACTCATGCCTCTTTTTAAGAATGCTTTACTTTTCCTATGGTGGAATCAAACAAAGTTTGGATTCTATGAATTCCTATAGGATTGGAGTGGACATGACATTGCAATCCTACATTTCCCTATTCCTACATCTTTCGGTAGGCATTTGCCTAGAATAAATAACCATGTGTATTACGGAGTAGCAATAAAATATAGGTTTATTTCTCTAAAGCATCTTGCACTGTACTAGTACATGGCTTAAGAGACAATATTTTTACCATTTTTTTGCGAGAAGACAATATTATTACCATAGTTACTAAGTACATTTTATTGGATGATGAAGTGATAGCCCTCATCAATGCATTGTGAATTATTAGGGCATGGGTCGCACGTGATTTACGAGTACACCGCACGATCGAGAGCCGCCGTCCCTCTTTGCTTTCTACCGATGCGGCGGAGCTCCTCCCCACACCCACGAATAACTGAAAGCCACAACTGCTGGGGAAAAGTCTTGCGCCGAGAAAATCTACAACCGTGGTTGAGTACATGTGTTTCTTAAGATACGAGTGCTCCAATGCATTTTTTCTTTCCTTTTACTAATTTACCTTGAAAATCCCGCACGTCCACTTATTTGTGGACGGAGGGAGTATCACGCCAAGAGGAAGTAGGACAATAGTGGGCGCTTATAGCCCGCCTACGTGGTACTTTTGCCAGCTGTTGAAGTCGCGCCGTGGTTGCTGGTGTACCATGGCCGACGATTTTGGTCCCTCCGTGGTGCATGTCAAAACTTTTTTTTCTCGTTTTTGAGGCCACCTAGCCCGACGAAAGCGGCCAAAACGTCGCGTATGGTGGCCCGGGACGTGGTGCATCGCGAATTCTCGGGTTCGCCGGCCGAGTCAACGCAAATCCGCACCGCCGAGGGATGTAGGGCCCAGATGGCAGCCTCTCTGGCATTGTTTTTTTTCTCGATCGCGCCATCTCGTTCAACGTTCTCCGATCGAGCCGTTTACGATGCAGGATCATGGGTCCCGCATGTCATCCTCTATGAACCAAAATTCTTTCTATTCTTGGATTTTTTTGACCCCCTGATTTCTGGCTACTTCCTTTTTCTTTTGATCCCTTGCCTCCTTGGAAACGTTGAGACCGCTGCTGCTAAATGGGACCCGCATGTCATCCTCTATGTGCAATCAACTTTCTTTTCTTTGAGTTTTTTTGGCACCTCAAATTTGGTCACTTGCCTTTTTCTTTCGATCCCCTGCCGCCTCTCAAACGGTGATACCGCTGATGCTAAATGGGACCCGCATGTCATCCTCTATGCACTATAAAACTTTCTTTTCTTGAGTTTTTTTTGGCACCTCATATTTGGTCACTTGCCTTTTTCTTTCGATCCCCTGCCGCCTCTCAAACGGTGATACCGCTGATGCTAACTGGGACCCGCATGTCATCCTCTATGCACTATAAAACTTTCTTTTCTTGAATTATTTTTGGCACCTCATATTTGGTCACTTGCCTTTTTCTTTCGATCCCCTGCCGCCTCTCAAACGGTGATACCGCTGCTGCTAACTGGGACCCGCATGTCATCCTCTATGCACTATAAAACTTTCTTTTCTTGAATTATTTTTGGCACCTCATATTTGGTCACTTGCCTTTTTCTTTCGATCCCCTGCCGCCTCTCAAACGGTGATACCGCTGCTGCTAAATGGGACCCGCATGTCATCCTCTATGTACTATAAAACTTTCTTTTCTTGAATTATTTTTGGCTCCTGATATTTTTTCACTTGCCTTTTTCTTTCGATCTCATGCCACGTTTGAAACGTTGAGGAACCTGCTGGCTCATGGGACCCGCATGTCATCCTCTATGTACTATAAAAGTTCATTTTCTTGGTTTTTTTTCACCCTCTGATTTTTGGCAATTTCTTTTTTTTCTCAAGCCGCATTTGAAACGTTGAGACCGCTGTAAATGGGACCCGCATGTCATCCTCTATGTACAATAAAGTTTCTTTTCTTGGATTATCTTTGGCTCCTGATATTTTGTCACTTGCATTTTTCTTTCGATCTCATGCCGCCTTTGAAATGTTGAGTAAGCTGCTGGCTCATGGGTCCCATGTCATCCTCTACGAACAATAAAAGTTTGCTTTCTTGGAGTTATTTTTGGCACCTCATATTTGGTCACTTGCCTTTTTCTTTCGATCCCCTGCCGCCTCTCAAACGGTGATACCGCTGCTGCTCAATGGGACCCGCATGTCATCCTCTATGTACTATAAAACTTTCTTTTCTTGAATTATTTTTGGCTCCTCATATTTGGTCACTTGCCTTTTTCTTTCGATCTCATGCCACGTTTGAAACGTTGAGGAACCTGCTGGCTCATGGGACCCGCATGTCATCATCTATGTGCTATAAAAGTTTCCTTTGTTGGATTTTTTTCACCCGCTGATTTTTGGCTTGCCTTTTTCTTTTGATCCCCTGCCCCCTTTGAAACGTCGAGTAAGCTGCTGGCTCAAGGGACCCGCATGTCATCCTCTATGTCCATCAACTTTCTTTTCTTGGATTTTTTTGACCCCCTAATTACTAGCTACTTTCTTTTTCTTTTGATCTCAAGCCGCATTTCAAACATTGAGACCGCTGCTGCAAAATGGGACCCACATGTCATCCTCTATGTAAAATAAATCTTGGATTATTTTTGGCTCCTGATATTTGGTCACTTGCCTTTTTCTTTCGATCTCATGCCGCCTTTGAAACGTTGAGTAAGCTGCTGGCTCATGGGTCCCGCATGTCATCCTCTACGAACAATAAAAGTTTCCTTTCTTGGAGTTATTTTTCACCCCTAATTTCTGGCTATTTGCCTTTTTATTTTGATCCCCTGCCCCCTTTGAAACGATGAGGACGCTGTTGGCAGGTCGGTCCCACATGTCATCCTCTATGAACAATAAAAGTTTCCTTTGGTGGATTTATTTTTGACCCCTAATTAATTTCTGGCTATTTCCTTTTTTTCTTTTGATCCCCTGCCGCCTTGGAAACGTTGAGGATGCTGCTGCCTCATCGGTCCCGCATGTCATCCTCTCAGAACGATAAATGTTTTCTTTTCTTGGATTTTTTTACCAACTGATTTTTTGTTTTTTTATTTTCGACCCACTGCCTTTGAAACGTTAACGACGCTGCTGGCTCATGGGTCCCCGATGTCAGCCTCCCCGTACAAGAAACATGTGATATCTTGATTATTTTGCAGACAATAAACAGTGTATTTCGCTCTGAGCTATTGCAAACGGATAAATTAAATCTTTATTTTTACAACTTATATCTTGAATCTCCTTGTTTTTTGTTTTTGCGAAGCATAGGACATTCCTGTTTTTTTTTTTGAGAAAAATCCGAACTTCCATGTTCTGGAGTGGGCTGAAATTGTACGAATCAAAAGGCCCAGAAGGATAGTTCGAAGGCCCAGATGTCCAGATGCAGCCCAATTGAAATCTTTCTTTTCTTGGATTTTTTTCACCCCCTGATTTCTGGCTACTTCATTTTTCTTTTGGTCCTGTGCCACCTTGGAAACGTTGAGACCGCTGCTGTAAATGGGACCTGCGTGTCATCCTCTATGTACAATAAAGTTTCCTTTCTTGGATTATTTTTGGCTCCTGATATTTGGTCACTTGCCTTTTTCTTTCGATCCCATGCCACGTTTGAACGTTGAGGAACCTGCTGGCTCATGGGACCCGCATGTCATCCTCTATGTACTACAAAAGTTTATTTTCAAGGGTTTTTTCACTCTCTGATTTTTGGCTATTTCCTTTTTCTTTTGATCCCCTGCCGGCTTGGAAACGTTGAGTAAGCTGCTAACTCGTGGGTCCCGCATGTCATCCTCTATGTACAATCAACTTTCTTTTCTTCGAGTTTTTTTACCCCTAATTTCTGGCTACTTTCTTTTTCTTTTGATCTCAAGCCGCATTTGAAACGTTGGGACCTCTGCTGCAAAATGGGACAGCATGTCATCCTCTATGTACAATAAAAGTTTCTTTTCTTCGATTATTTTTCACCCTCTGATTTTTGGTCACTTGCCTTTTTCTTTCGATCTCATGCCGCATGTCATCCTCTATGTACTATAAAAGTTTCTTTTCTTGGATTTTTTTCACCCTCTGATCTTTAGCTATTTCCATTTTCTTTTGATCCCCTGCCGCCTTGGAAACGTTGAGTAAGCTGCTGACTGATGGGACCCGCATGTCATCCTCTATGTACAATCAAGTCTCTTTTCTTGGATTTTTTTACCCTCTTATTTTTGGTCACTTGCCTTTTTCTTTCGATCTCATGCAGCCTCTGAAACGTTGAGGAAGCTGCTGGCTCATGGGACCCACATGTCATCCTCTATACTATAAAAGTTTCTTTTCTTGGATTTTTTCACCCTCTTATTTTTGGCTATTTCCTTTTTCTTTTGATCCCCTGCCGCCTTGGAAACGTTGATTAAGCTGCTGACACAAGGGGCCCGCATGTCATCCTCTATGTACAATCAACTTGCAAGATCTTGGAGCGAAAGAGCTTGTATAAGTGGGACCCATATGTCATCCTCTATGTACAATAAAAGTTTCTTTTCTTGGATTATTTTTTGCTCCTGATATTTGGTCAGTTTCCTTTTTCTTTTGATCTCATGCCGCCTCTGAAACGTTGAGTAAGGTGCTGGCTCATGGGACCCGCATGTCATCCTCTATGTACAATAAAGTTTCTTTTCTTAGATTTTTTTACCCCCTGATTTTTGCTAACTTGCCTTTTTCTTTTCGATCATATGCCGCCTTTGAAATTGAGGTCGCCGCTGGCTCATGGGTCCCACATGTCAGCCTCTATGAACAACAAACCTTTCCTTTGTTGGATTTATTTTTTACCCCTAATTTCTGGCTATTTGCCTTTTTTTTTACACACTGGGACTGTACAATAAAGTTTCATTTCTTAGATTTTTTTACCCACTGATTTTTGCTAACTTGCCTTTTTCTTTTCGATCATATGCCGCCTTTGAAATTGAGGTCGCCGCTGGCTCATGGGTCCCACATGTCAGCCTCTATGAACAATAAACCTTTCCTTTGTTGGATTTATTTTTTACCCCTAATTTCTGGCTATTTGCCTTTTTCTTTTGATCCCCTGCGGCCTTTGAAACGATGAGGACGCTGCTGGCAGGTCGGTCCCACATGTCATCCTCTATTAAGAATAAAAGTTTCCTTTTTGGATTTATTTTTTACCCCTAATTTCTGGCTATTTGCCTTTTTCTTCTGATCCCTGCCGACTTCGAAATGATGAGGATGCAGCTGGCAGATCGGTCCCACATGTCAGCCTCTATGAACTATAAATGTTTCCTTTGTAGGATTTATTTTTTACCCCTATTTTCGGGCTACTTGCCTTTTTCTTTGAAACGTTGAGGACGCTACTGTCTCATGGGTCCCACATGGCATCCTCTCTGAACGATAAACCTTCATTTCTTGTTAACGACAGGTTTATCAGTATTATTTTCGCAGACTAATACAAGCTCTTTCGCTCCAAGATCTTGCAAGTTAATAGAATAAATCATGGAATTATTAGGATATGTTTTAAATTTCAAATCCACTTTATGAATTTTTGAAAATACCGTGATCTATGTGGGTATGGAGCGATCAAGGATTTTCATATTGGCCATGAGCAGTTTCAAAAATTGCAACCCAATAATTCAAAATAAATACAAACAACTTTTATGTAGAATCTCCGTGTTTTTGTTTTTTGCCAATCATAGGATCTGTGGTTCTTTAGAAAAGGGCCAACATTGCATGAGCAGAAAGGCCCATTTGTAGTTATTGGGCTTCGACAGCCGGAGCAAGTAGGCCTATAGCAAATACCTTGTAGATGGCCGTTGGAACCCAAAAGTATTTGTTGCCTAGACTTAGATGCCAAACTCAGCCTTATTGACATGAACCTTGCTATGCACACGACAATTTCAGTCCGATCCGTGTACGAAACACAAGATCCAACCCTTCGTGTGAGGAAGCAGGTGGCAGCACACCTCCAGATGCTCAATCGTACATACGCATATCATATAGGAGTTGTCGTATGTACATCAGTTCCGTATTGACATGTTTTTTTCTTTGGTTCACATGTGGGGTCCGCACAGTCACCTAGGTCGCACATCTACTTCCTTGCTCGTAGTTGATGCATGTTCGGTTTGGGGATGGGGTGGAACCGAACACACCCCCGTGCCAGTGGATGTACTTTACCCTTTAGCGGCGAAAAAAATAGGAATGGTCCTCTCATGAGTATGATCAACAAGAGGTGGCTATATTATAAAGGACGTACACACATTGTAATTATAGTGCTGAAATAAAGTCAATCCTAAAACAGCCATGCATGGGTTATAATATGAAGGCAACACGAAATACAAAAGCAGGGCAGTGTTCAAATAAACTGATTCAAACTAGTACATACTAAAAACAGTGTACTACTTCTCAACACTTCAAGCATAATAAAAAAGTGTCACTGTTTTTTTAAAGGTAACACCGAACGGGCAATGTTTAAAGCAGGCTTAAACCACATAGCCGCTTGTCGGACACTATCCCAACCATCCTTGGGAAGGCTGATAACTCCCACAGTCTCACCTTCATCTGGCTGGAGGTTGCAGCGCAAAATTTTAGGGTATTGATTATAACGAATATTCCGGTATGCTGTGTAGACGCAGTTTTTCCTCATGAATGGAACCAATGTGCCATCAGGAGCTTTGGATTCACGCTTCTTCAGGTTGGCAATGATTGGGTAATTGAGTCCGAGGAACAGAGAGTGGTCGCTGAGGCTGTTAACCTGCCTCCAAAGAAAGTCCCCTGCACGTGCAGTAGATAAGGGATCCAGCTCAAAGACGTAGGTGGCAACAGGAGGATACTGCCGTAGCTGAAGCCCATTAGCAGCATAGGGAATGTCAGGAGGTACTTCAGCATTGGCAATCCCAATCTTGTTTACTGTAAGGATGATCATCAATCGCTTGCCATCAGCAGATGGAGCGAGGAACCACGCGTACTGCTGATCATCCACCACCGGTGGCGGGATTACAAACGGGAGCATCAGGTTTTCTGCAATATTAGAAATGGAGACGAATAGGGTGTTACTGGCAACCATATTCAAACAGCAGCATTGTTCATCGTTCATGCTCACAGTATAAATACGACTATGTAAGCTAAGGACATTGGTCATTCATGTGTTCAAATCAAGTGTCCAATATATCAGTTATACTGCATCCATCCCACGAAACTAGTCTAAACTTCGCCAAAACTAGACACTAGTTAGTGTATACACAGTTATATACTACCTCTGTCCCACCGAAAGTGTCTGAGATTTGTCCAAATTCAGATGTATCTAGACAGTGAAAGCATATAGATACATTCAAATTTTGACAAATATATATCATCTTAAGTTTAAGTCCTGTGCTGTAGTTAATTCCCTTTGTCTTAAGTGATCTATTAGAGAGCTTCCCTGTGACCACCCGAAGGGTAAGAAATGTTTAACTGTATAAGTGGATTGCCTAGACCTTTCCATCAGTTCGGACTTTTGGTTGCGTTGGCTAGTCCATGAAGCTTGACATGGTGTCAGAGCCAGGGTCTCGAGTTCGAGTCCTGGCTTTCGCAATTTATCCTAAAATTGTTGTTGCCCCCTCGGAGTCCACGTATATGCCTCTTGAGCTATACCTCTGAGTCTTTCCACATGTTGACTTGTCTCCCATCACACGTGAGGGGGGGTGTTGAATTGTATAAGTGGATTGCCGCCCTTGCGATCAGTTCGGACTTTTGGTTGTGTTGGTAGTGCATGAAGCTTGACAAGAAAGAAATGCTCTTTGTAGCTAACCCCAAGTCTGGTAACATTTGCAAAATAGGTATCAGATGCAGCTATCCATTCAGTAGAAGAATTTGCATTTTAGAGTTGAAGGTTCATAATCTCTTCTCTACTATTGATAGTAAAGGGTACACATGGTATTTGTTTACCTCATTTTCGCGTTCTAAAAAAGGTACGCTATATGGTTGTGCTAAGTTAAACTGATTTAAGTCTGTTCAAGTTTATCGAAAATTATACTACCAACATCTAAAACATCAATATAGGTTCATATATTACAAAAGATATTTAGATTTTCTTTTCTCGAACACATGCCTAGTCGTGCATCATTATATATTAGAGCATACAGGGTTGTAGCAAGGCTACGAAAAACTGAGAAAGCAAAAAGAAAGAACTATACAGGGGACTAGAGGCAGCTAACTTTGTTAGGCCTGCAGGTGCTAAATCTTATATATATATGAGGTTGTAGATATTAATCGTAAACTTACTCAAACTTAAATATCATTGAATTAGGAAAAAGATAACCTGAGTTATTTTGAATGAGGGGACGTCACAATCACTAATGAAAGATAATTGTGGGAAACTGAAATCTATTCAAGAAAATGGGAGAAAAAATGTATCAAAAACAAAATTAATTATACCATTCTGCAGATTGTTCACCGATATAAACAAAGAACTGTTTGATCTGCATGTAGGTACATCCAATCAAGGCTTTTTCCCCGATCTCTAGAAAATATAAGCTACGCATGTAATTACAAACGATTTTCTTCTATTTTTCTGTTTCTACGTTAACATTTGAGATACTTGTTAATTACATCCATATTCTGCAGTTGCATAGAGTTACTAATTCAGGAATGCATTCACATACGGAGTATACTATGTTTGCTGATGACTGACTAGTACTAATTCATTGCAAGCAACGGTTCATTCATATTCAGATAAAGGATGTGATCGTTAAGTCATATACTTATGAAAGTCCTTATGCATCTCTCTGATGCAGATGGCGGGGGTCTCTCGTCCTCCTTTTGGAGGCAAAATCAATTAGTTATATATGAAACAATGGGTGTAAAAGGTTATCAAAAAGGGTGCCTTCATAGTGCCACGTTATCTTTTGAGATACTGGTTAATTACACCCATATTCTGCAGTGGCGTAGAGTTACTAATTCAGGAATGCAATCACATACTGAGCATACTATGTTTGTTGGTGACTAATTAGTACTACTAATTCATTGCAAGCAACGGTTCATTCATATTCAGCAAAAGGGGGTGTGATCATTAAGTCATATAAGAAAGGTAAAATATAAACAAGGTAGTTCATGAATAACTTCATTGGTTAAGGCAGTGTATCATGCAATGCAACATAAGGACTGAAAAAATACCATTTGCGGTGTCCCAGAAGTACGTGGAGCCGTCAGTTTCGTCCACCGCAAAAACGTGGCCACGGAGTTCAATGGCATCACAGTAATTTGGATAATCAGGTGCAGGTGTAAGGGCCTCCAGCATTCTCCAGTCGCCACCCCCTTCAAGGTAGAAAATCGTTTTGTCGAACAAGGCGATGAGCTTGTAATCTGCGTACCTCCCACCTTTTGTGGGCACTTGGCAGATTACAATCTTCAACAAATCAATTGCTGGACCCCAGTTAAAAGAGTATGCAGGTCGATATGAAACAATACTATGATGAATCTTCGAATCAGGTAGGGATGGAAGGGGGATATGTCGCTCGGTGTAGACGTTCACGAGGCACCACTCATGATGATCGGCGGCGGCGATCCAGTCGCCGTTCGCGCCAAGCCATTTTCTGTCGTGCATGAACGGCAGGGCGACAGAACGGCGAGGATGGTCGAGGGGCACCAGGTCGTACACGGTATCATGCAGACGAGATGCTGTCGCCAGGTCCCAGTGTTCACCGAACCAATAAGCAGGCGGAGGCATCAGCAGGCAGGGTTCATCCCAATGGTGCATCTTACCTTCATCCTTGCTGATCATGTCGTAGAGCTCCCTGGAACATGCAGCAAGTCGGACGGTGTAGGTAACGTCCAGATGCGCAGCGATGAGGTCGATGTTGTCGCCGGTGAGAGCCTCCCAGTGGCCTTCCCCGCCGCCCCGGCAAAGCCTAGAATAATTCATCACGTGAAGATGGATTTAGGTGGATGGCGGATGCAACTGCGCTTGGGGTTTTCGGAGGAGAGGGCGAGCGCTATGGAAGGAACGATGCGGCGCGCGGCCGGCCGGGGTAAGGAGAGAAAGGTATACGGAGTAGTACTAGTGATGCGGCGTGGTGGGGATCGAGATCCTGCGCGTGCGCGTGATTCTGGGAGGGTGAAGAAGAAGATTTTTTTTTTAACGGGGTGAAGAAGAAGATGATAGACATGCAAGGGGCAAAAACTAGGTAGTACTCTAGGCTGCTGCTGCGACTGGGCGCCGATTTGACTGTTGGTAGACTAGCACGCCACCCATCTATAAATTTGCGACGACGTTTGGTGCAGTGATGTCTCGTCACATCAGGTTGACCAGAGAGGGCTTTTTTTTACAGTTTCCATTTCGATATATTTTTCGCCAATAATCGTAGTTCTCTACATGCCAGAGACACGTACCTTAACACGTGGGCAGCATGCAACCGCGCGAGCACCAAAATGGAATGAGAAATGTTTTAGAGCAGAACTTCATTTTCAATGCCTTTCCTAGCTTGGTTTGGAAACCGGACAGAGCTTCAGTGACTTGATGCTTCCAAGATACATTGTGACTGTGTCCCACCATCTACCATCCATTTGAGATCCAACGTTCCAAACTATCTCTTATTTCGAAGCTAAAAAAGAAAAACTATTCAGAAAATTTTGAAAAAAAATCCAGTAATATGTAGATTCCTTGTTTTAAAATCTATGAATATTTCATCCCATTCGGATGACTAGCTTGTGATTAAATAGATTCTTACGTACTCGAGCACTAGTTTAAACTAAATATATATTTGCTCACAAACCTATGATTCAAATCGAATGAAACTTCACCAAAATATAAATCGAAATATGCATGATTTACTGGAAGTTTTTCAAAATTTTCATGGTCCATGGGGTCCTCCAAAGTGCAAGCTTTTTTTTTCTTGGTTGGTACTTCAAAACCGAGTTTGGATGGTGGCAAGACTTGCACAAAGAGGATGTCAAAATTTTGGCCTTTGTGAACTTTGCAATCAACATCAAGTGTCGGACTCTCGAGAAAAAAATATGAGTTGGCGCCCACCTTTCTTTCAACCGTTGGTTCTCAATCCGAGGGTGGTCCAACTAGCTAACAAAATTGGCTTGGTATTCATGGTCTTGAACCAACGATTTGGCATGGCTTTCAATCGGTATGAGAGGTGATGTATGGAGGAGATTCATACGAGAGGGCAATAAAGAAATGTTTTGTCATCCTCGCAAAGCTAGTCTATTTGGAAAGAAATGAATAATTGGTTTTTCGCAACATTGCATGATACTAATTCATGATACTATGCATTGAAGGTGTTGTATCATAGACTAGTATCAGTCTACGATACTTCCCATTGTGACTAGTCTAAGTGCTTTTGCACCATGAACACTAGCTATGCACAGACCTCAAAAAACACTTCTCCATCATTCTACTATTCACACTTTCTTTTTCTAATAGAACTATGTACCATTGTTTTTAATATAATCTTGTGTCGAGAGTATATATTTCTAAAATAGTCATTTATGTTTCGCATAAGCTCAAAGAGGGGTACTTACTTATGAGAGATATCTTTCAACTAATACGTTGTAGGAGTACTTTAATTATGTGAGCTATAGTGTGAAATGCTTACTAGAACGAGTACAAAAGGTGTTTGATAACATTACAGGCCACACGCCCAGTGTAGCCTGCATTGTAGGAGCATTACATCAATTTAACAACTACGGAGGAGTAGCCTAGGTAGAGATAACATGCAAAGGAAATAGTTCAACAGATAGTACAACACAACTACGGAAAGGGAGTAGCCTAGGTAGAGATAAACATGCAAATGAAATAGTTCAACAGATACAAATCTTGCATTACAACACGAGTATTACATAAAGTACATCAGCCCTTCTTTCTGGACCTGTGACGCGAAGGCAGGTTCCATTGCCGGGCGTTGGCGAAGCTTGGGATGAGCCACAACGGAACCTGCCGCCATGTCCATCTAATGTTGGTTTGGAAACCAACAGTACAGTCTTCAGAATTCAAACTGAAGCGGCAAATTTCTGGAGAAGGAGGATATGCAAGGCCTACTGCATGGTGCGATGTGTAAACAGAGTTGCTTCTCGCCATATTTGGACGGTCATGTTCTGCCCCGTCTTCTACTGGAATGATAATCGGATAGTTCACTCCAAGGAAGAGAGAATATGATCCAAGGGAAATAATCCTCCTCCATGGCCTCGGTGGCATCAACTGACTGGTGTCCATGCTGTACACCTCGCAGCCAAGTAAACCCTTACCATACCCGCGAATAGTGCGACCATGACGACCCTCAGAGGTAGCAGCAGCAGGTAAAATCCGAACCAGTCCAGTATAATCCCGCCCGTCAGTAACGCCCCAGGTATGGACCAGAAAAAGTCTAGAACCATCAGGAGATCGTGCTAACCACCAGGAGCCAAGATTGTACCGACCTTGTTCATCAAGTTCTGGCGGAATAGGTGCCGTGCTGATCAACAAAGGACCTTGCAAAGGAAAGCACAGCTTGAAGTCAGTTCAGCAAAACTTGATTAGTTCATTACATACATGAATAATGATGTAGCTAAAATACTGCCTCCGATCCAAATTAATTGACTCAACTGGATGTGTCTAGCTAGATATGCACAAATTAATTGACTCAAGTTTGTCTAGCTAGATGCACTGGCTAGACAAAGCTGAGTCAATTTGATTTGGATCGGAGGGAGTACTTTATTTTGACTCAAAGGCATATCGCTGCTGATTTTGATTGAATATAGAGGGGGAAAGGTACAGGCATGACACGAAAACTGCACAACAAAAAGAAAAAGGCTAAAGCTAAATCTGAAACTAGCAGGTAATAGCGAAAACACATCATATGAGATGAGAAAAATTACCCCAAGAAAGTTGATTCCATGCATAAACTTCGCCTGTCTGAGTTACAGCAAATACAATACCCTTGTGGATGATTGCATCGGAGTAGCCGTACGCTAAGAACTGGTTGTCAAGAACTGTCCATCTGCTAGAAGCACAGTGAAGGACTGCAATTGCCGCGTTGAAGATGGCAAGAACAGAGAAACTAGTATAATTTGAAGCAGCTGTTGGAACTCGGCAAATAGCTATCTTCAGCAGTTGAAGATGTTGATCATTAGACTCGAACACAAGTTTATCCGGGGTGGATTTAAACTCACTTATTGGTGGTAGAGGAATCCGGCGACCAGTGTACACATTGACAAGCTCCCAATTCCAGGGGAAGCCAAGAAGGGCGATCCAATCTCCATTCGCGCCTGCCCACATGCCCGTACCACCATCTGGAATCACGGCATCGGAAGAGATCCTGTCCAGCGGCGTCAGTTGGCACAAGGTACCCTTGCGATCTTTTGCATCATGCTGCTTGTCCTTCTGCGCACCCTGCTGCTTGAACTTGTGGACGCGGGAGAAGGGATTGTGCGCGGGCGGTACCTCAGTTTGGTGAGTATGAAGAACACAGGGCATGCCAAACGGCTGAGATGCAGGCAGAGCTACACTTTGTGTTGCTGAATCATGATAAAACTTGCATGAACCGACGAGGCTCGCGGCGGTGATGACATCGCATCGGGATGCGATTTCTTCAAGGGGGCCATCAGGAAACACCCAAGAACTGCCACTCTCATTGATCGATCTCGCCATTGGAAGGATGCGGTCAAGTGGGTGTGGGGGTGTGGGAGTGGGACGCTGGCGTTTGGGTATGAGGTATTGGAGGACAGTGCGAGCGGCAGCTGGTAGAGCGATATGGATAAAAGTCCACAACTCCTACTAGTACCATCAAACAGGTGGCTCGAGATGATCCGAAAAAGGCATGGCGGCGGTGGTGCAGGGGCTGCTGGTGTAGGCGGGGTCGCCAGAGAAGATGGAGATGAAGAAGACGGAGAAGCAGGCAAAAAAAAACAATTTGAATTGAAATCAATAATACGAGTACTACGGGCGTGCCTTCTCTCTCTGGTCTCTGCTGCACTACTGCACCTGTCGTGAAGGCGTGTGACCCGAGAAGAAGCTAATGTACTGTATACTGTCCTTGCACGCCGTGGAGCTGTATTTTGTCTCATCAAATCAGCTCTGGACAGTTTCAGCAGAGAAAAGATCCTTTGCCATCATCATGATATATTACCACGGGCCCACGGCAGTGCACATTCATCTTGTACTACCATATACTGTACTGCTCTATATGTTGCACAAACCACCACTTGGACATTTTTTTTGCAGTTTCCACCATGTGGTGGTCTAATATGTTGCAAATTTCACCACTTGGTTATCTAATCAGCTAGTTAGTCATGTTGATAGCAAAATCGACAAGTGGGTTCAACATGTTTTTTGTGTAGCACTACAACCAAAGAACATGCAATTTAAATTTGTGTGATTTCTCTCATATAGGATTAATTCAACATGCAATCATATTAAATTCCTACATTATTTCTATTTTAACATTTTGTACACATCATGCATGCGACCCAAACAATGCGTACATGGTGGGGGGGTTGTTTCGTTGCAAAAGCAGTTGGTCACACCACAAACAAACATGCAACAATTAATCTAAATTCACGCGGTTTCCCCGCGATGCAACCAAACAATATTCGATGAAACTAAGCATGGCATAAACATATACAATACACACCATACATTTTGGCTGCTTTGATTATTCGCAAGATTTTCAAAGTGCGGGAATATGAAAATTGTATGATTAGAGAGTGATGATCATCTCCAAATATATAGGATTGAGAAACAACGGTATTTGGATCCAATAACATTTGATTGCGTGTGAAAACCAAAAGAAATACTAGTAGTAACATACGGTTACACAATGAAGGATTTTTTGTTTTTGTATAAAAATGTATTGTCAATGAATTCTGAAAATTGCAATCCTATGAATTAAACAATCAGAAATCGTGTCAGACTAATTCCTACGTTTCGAGATTCTAGTACGGAGTATGATTTCTTTGAAGGGGCGCAGAGGGACGTGGGTAGCAATGTCTAGTCCCTGTCTTGTCTGTATACACTGTACTTACGTCAGACTAGTGTTGCTCATGAAGTCTTAATCTGACGTACTCTGAAGCTAGATGCATCACCGTTTCCAGTCTCTGTCCTCGTTTTTTCGGCAAAATAGACAGAAATAACCCAAAGTCGAAAAGATTGGGAAAAACAAACTTTCGACATACTAGCAAGATTGGGTTATTTTTGTCCAAATTCTCGTTTTTTTCTCTTGGCTTCCCTACCCTTGAATCCATGTCACTTACGTGTGTTGCCCATGCATGCGTCATGTCCCACACTTCAGTGAGCACAAGTGACGTGCTGTACGTACGCAAACTCCCAGCGATCTTCTTTGTCAAGAGAAGACGCATCAAGATTCAAGACCCGATCGCATTTCTTGCTTTCAGCCTGGGGTCCTCCATGTAAAAGTTAGGGATTTAGATGTAATTTCATGTTTATTTTGTGTGCTGTTGTAAACTGTTGATTTTTTATGTCCATTTGAATCTTGGTCAAATCCTAGGTTTGACCTAGATTTAAACAAGTTTAAAACATGAAAATGAAAAAGTAAGCCTGGATCCTCCTTAGTCAATCCAAAATGAAGCTTTTGGGAGGTTTTTGAAATTTCCATGTTTGAAACCCAAAACCACTTCTTTTCATGCTAGACTTCATAAGACATAGTTTAGGGATAGGGGTAGATACATGATTTGTCTGGTTTCAGTATGTCTAGAGCTTGTTTATCCACTTGAATGCTTACTATATGACATAAGAAGACTATGTGCTATGGTTTTTCATTTATCTATTTTTTTGAATTTTATGCCCATTTGAATCTTGGTCAAATCCCAGGTTTGACCAGGTTTTAAACAAGTTTAAAACTTGAAAATGAAAAGGTGTAAGCATGGATCCTTCGTAGTCACTCTAAAATGAAGCTTTTGGGAGGTTCTCGAAATTTCCATGCATGCTTGAAACTCAAAACCACTTTTCTTCATGCTTGACTTCATAAGACAGAGTTTAATTAGGGTTAGGGGTAGATACACGATTTTTCTGGTTTGAATATGTCTAGACCTTGTTTATCAACTTGAATGTTTACTATATGACATAATTAAGAAGGCTATGTACGTGCTTTGGTTTTTCATTCTTTAGATTTTTGTCTGAATTTTTATGCCCATTTGAATCTTGGTCAAATCCTAGGTTTGACCAAGATTTAAATAAGTTTAAAACATGAAAATGAAAAGATAAGCATCGATCCTTCTTACTCGCTCTAAAATGAAGCTTTTGGTAGGTTTTTGAAATTTCCATGTTTGAAACCCAAAACCACTTCTCTTCATGCTTGACTTCATAAGACGAAGTTTAGGGTCGATAGGGGGTAGATACATGATTTGTCTGGTTTGAATATGTCTAGACCTTGTTTATGAACTTGAATGCTTACTATATGACATAAGAAGACTATGTGCTTTGGTTTTTTTTTTTTTTATTTTATGCCCATTTTAATATTGGTCAAATCCTAGGTTTGACCAAGATTTAAACAAGTTTAAAACATGAAAATGAAAAGGTAAGCCTGGATCCTTCTTAGTCACTCTAAAATGAAGCTTTTGGGAGGTTTTTGAAATTTCCATGTTTGAAACCAAAAACCACTTCTCTTCATGCTTGACTTCATAAGACAGAGTTTAGGGTTAGGGGTAGATACATGATTTGTCTTATTTGAATATGTATAGACCTTGTTTGTCAACTTTTGAATGCTTACTATATATATGTGACATAAGAAGACTATGTGCTTTTGTTTTTCATTTTTCTGATTTTTTTAATTTTATGCCCATTTAAATCTTGGTCAAATCCTGGTTTGACAATGATTTAAACAAGTTTAAAATATGAAAATGAAAAGGTAAGCATTGATCCTTCTTAGTCACTCTAAAATGAAGCTTTTGGTAGGTTTTTGAAATTTCCATATTTGAAACCCAAAACCACTTCTCTTCATGCTTGACTACATAAGACAAAGTTTAGGGTTAGGGAGTAGATACATGATTTTTCTTGTTTGAATATGTCTAGACCTTGTTTATCAACTTTAATGCTACTATATGACATAAGAAAACTATGTGCTTTGGTTTTTCATTTTTCTGATATTTTTTGGAATTTTGATGCACATTTGAATCTTGGTCAAATCCTAGCTAGGTTTGACCAAGATTTAAACAAGTATATATAGAACATGAAAATGAAAAGGGAAGCATGTATCCTTCTTAATTAGTCACCCTAAAATGAAGTTTTTGGAAGGTTTTTGAAATTTCCATGTTTGAAACCTAAAACCACTTATCTTCATGCTTGACTTCGTCATAAGACAGAGTTTAGGGGTTAGGGGGTAGATACATGATTTGTCTAGCTAGTTTGAATATGTCTAGACCTTGTTTATCAACTTTAATGCTTACTATATGACATATAAGAAGACTATGTGCGCTTTGGTTTTTCATTTTTCGGTTTTTTTATTTTATGCCCATTTGAATCTTGGTCAAATCCTAGATTTGACCAAGATTTAAACAAGTTTAAAACATGGAAATGAAAAGGTAAGCATCGATCCTTCTTAGTCGCTCTAAAATGAAGCTGAATTTTGGGAGGTTTTTGAAATTTCCATGTTTGAAACCCAAAACCACTTCTCTTCATGCTTGACTTCATAAGACGAAGTTTAGGGTCGATAGGGGGTAGATACATGATTTGTCTTGTTTGAATATGTCTAGACCTTGTTTATCAACTTGAATGCTTACTATATGACATAAGAGGACTATGTGCATTGGTATTTCATTTTTTGATTTTTATGCCCATTTGAGAATCTTGGTAAAATCCTAGGTTTGTTGAGCAAGATTTAAACAAGTTTAACATGTGAAAATGATAAGGTAATTAAGTCTGGATCTTTCTCTTAGTAACTCTAAAATGAAGCTTTTGGGAGGTTCTTGAATTTACCATGTTTGAAACCCAAAACCACCGTACTTCTGTTCATGCTTGACTTCATAAGACAGAGTTTAGGGTTAGGGGTAGATACATGATTTTTCTGGTTTGAATATGTCTAGACCATGTTTATCAATTTGAATGCTTACTATATGACATAAGAAGGCTATGTGCTTTGGTTTTTCATTCTTTCGATTTTTTTCTGAATTGTTATGCCCATTTGAATCTTGGTCAAATCCTAGGTTCGACCAAGATTTAAACAAGTTTAAAACATGACAATGAAAAGGTAATTAATCATGGATCCTTCTTAATTAACCAGCCAGTCTAATTAAAATGAAGCTTTTTGGGAGGTTTTTGAAATTTCCATGTTTGAAACCCAAAACCACACTTCTCTGCTTCATGCTTGACTTCATATATAATTAAGACAAAGTTTAGGGTTAGGGGGTACATGATTTGTCTGGTTTGAATATGTCTAGACCTTGTTTATGAACTTGAATGCTTACTATATGACATAAGAAGACTATGTGCTTTGGTTTTTTATTTTATTTATTTTTTAATTTATGCCCATTTGAATATTGGTCAAATCCTAGGTTTGACCAAGATTTAAACAAGTTTAAAACATGAAAATGAAAAGGGAAGCCTGTATCCTTCTTAGTCACCCTAAAATGAAGTTTTGGGAGGTTTTTGAAATTTCCATGTTTGAAACCCAAAACCACTTCTCTTCGATCATGCTTGACTTCATAAGACGAAGTTTAGGGTCGATAGGGGGTAGATACATGATTTGTCTGGTTAATTTGGATATATCTAGACCTTGTTTATCAACTTGAATGCTTACGATATGACATAAGAACACTATGTGCTTTTATTTTTATTTTTTGTGCCCATTTGAATCTTGGTCAAATCCTAGGTTTGACCAAGATTTAAACAAGTATAGAACATGAAAATGAAAAGGGAAGCCTGTATCCTTCTTAGTCACCCTAAAATGAAGTTTTGGGAGGTTTTTGAAATTTCCATGTTTGAAACCCAAAACCACTTCTCTTCATGCTTGACTTCTTAAGACATAGTTTAGGGGTTAGCGGGTAGATACATGATTTGTATGGTTTGAATATGTCTAGACCTTGTTTATCAACTTTAATGCTTACTATATGACATAAGAAGACTATGTGCTTTGGTTTTTCATTTTTCTGTTTTTTTTTTGAATTTTCTGCCAATTTTGTTTGACCAAGATTTAGACAAGTTTTACACGTGAAAACGAATAAGTAAGCCTGGATCCTTCTTAGTCACTCCAAAATGTACCAATTGATAGGTGCGTTAACTTTGCTTCATGGAAAAAATAATGTCATGTAAATGAGTTAACTTGGATTTCCTACCCTTGAATCCATAGGAAACTTTGTTCTAATGCACTATAATAATCAACCGAGTTTTTACACCAACAGGTCTGTCACTTACGTGTGGTGCCCATGCGTGAGGTCCCACACTTCAGTGAGCACAAGTCACGTGCAATAGGTACGCAAACTCCCAGCCATTTTCTTTGTCAAGAGAAGACGCATCAGGATGCGTATTGGAAGTCTGTGGGTCCTTCTGGATCCTTCGGTCGTCCCTCTCACAAAAAAAAAACAAATCTCTCTCATTCTCGGCCTCGCTCGACTCGCTCGCTCGCTCGCTCGCTCGCACCTCCTGCTCACTGACAAACCCTGCACAAAAGTCAACATCATCACCCGAAAAAGGGGAGACACCATAATTCTCTCCCTTCTTCTCTCCTTCCGAGTGATCCCTCTTCCTCCGAGTTTCACTCGACGGGCAAACACACATGTGCTGCATAGTAATAATAATAAAAAGGTAGAAAAATCGACCTACGAATCTATAATTAAATAGGTTAAACTATATTACTATGTGACATAAGAAGACCATGTGCTTTTGTTTTTCATTTTTCTATTTTTTTTAAGAATTTTATGCACATTTGATTCTGGTCAAATCCTAGGTTCAACCAATATTTAAACAAGTTTCAAGCATGAAAATGAAAACGTAAGCCAAGATCCTTCTTAATTAGTCACTCTAAAATATATGAAGCTTTTGGGACGTACTTGAAATTTCCATGTTTGAAACCCAAAACCAATTCTCTTCATGATTGACTTCATAAGACAGAGTTTAGGGTTAGGGGTAGATATACACATGATTTTTCTGGTTTGAATATGTCTAGACCTTGTTTATCAACTTGAGTGTTTACTATATGACATAATTAAGAAGGCTATGTGCTTTGGTTTTTCATTCTTTAGATTTTTTGTCTGAATTTTTATGCCCATTTGAATCTTGGTCAAATCCTAGGTTTGACCAAGATTTAAATAAGTTTAAAACATGGAAATGAAAAGGTAAGCATCGATCCTTCTTAGTCGCTCTAAAATGAAGCTGAATTTTGGGAGGTTTTTGAAATTTCCATGTTTGAAACCCAAAACCACTTCTCTTCATGCTTGACTTTCATAAGACGAAGTTTAGGGTCGATAGGGGGTAGATACATGATTTGTCTTGTTTGAATATGTCTAGACCTTGTTTATCAACTTGAATGCTTACTATATGACATAAGAGGACTATGTGCATTGGTATTTCATTTTTTGATTTTTATGCCCATTTGAGAATCTTGGTAAAATCCTAGGTTTGTTGAGCAAGATTTAAACAAGTTTAACATGTGAAAATGATAAGGTAATTAAGTCTGGATCTTTCTCTTAGTAACTCTAAAATGAAGCTTTTGGGAGGTTCTTGAATTTACCATGTTTGAAACCCAAAACCACCGTACTTCTGTTCATGCTTGACTTCATAAGACAGAGTTTAGGGTTAGGGGTAGATACATGATTTTTCTGGTTTGAATATGTCTAGACCATGTTTATCAATTTGAATGCTTACTATATGACATAAGAAGGCTATGTGCTTTGGTTTTTCATTCTTTCGATTTTTTTCTGAATTGTTATGCCCATTTGAATCTTGGTCAAATCCTAGGTTCGACCAAGATTTAAACAAGTTTAAAACATGACAATGAAAAGGTAATTAATCATGGATCCTTCTTAATTAACCAGCCAGTCTAATTAAAATGAAGCTTTTTGGGAGGTTTTTGAAATTTCCATGTTTGAAACCCAAAACCACACTTCTCTGCTTCATGCTTGACTTCATATATAATTAAGACAAAGTTTAGGGTTAGGGAGTACATGATTTGTCTGGTTTGAATATGTCTAGACCTTGTTTATGAACTTGAATGCTTACTATATGACATAAGAAGACTATGTGCTTTGGTTTTTTATTTTATTTATTTTTTAATTTATGCCCATTTGAATATTGGTCAAATCCTAGGTTTGACCAAGATTTAAACAAGTTTAAAACATGAAAATGAAAAGGTAAGCCTGGATCCTTCTTAACTAGTCACTCTAAAATGAAGCTTTAATTTTGGGAGGTTTTTGAAATTTCCATGTTTGAAACCCAAAACCACTTCTCTTCATGCTTGACTTTCATAAGACGAAGTTTAGGGTCGATAGGGGGTAGATACATGATTTGTCTGGTTTGAATATGTCTAGACCATGTTTATCAAATCCTAGGTTTGACCAAGATTTAAACAAGTTTAAAACATGAAAATGAAAAGGGAAGCATGGATCCTTCTTAGTCACTCTAAAATGAAGCTTTTGATAGGTTTTTGAAATTTCCATATTTGAAACCCAAAACCACTTCTCTTCATGCTTAATTGACTACATAAGACAAAGTTTAGGGTTAGGGGTAGATATATACATGATTTTTCTTGTTTGAATATGTCTAGACCCTTGTTTATCAACTTTAATGCTTACTATATGACATAAGAAAACTATGTGCTTTGGTTTTTCATTTTTCTGATTTTTTAATTTTGATGCACATTTGAATCTTGGTCAAATCCTAGGTTTGACCAAGATTTAAACAAGTATATATAGAACATGATGAAATGAAAAGGGAAGCATGTGTCCTTCTTAGTCACCCTAAAATGAAGTTTTTGTGAGGTTTTTGAAATTTCCATGTTTGAAACCCAAAACCACTTAATCTTCATGCTTGACTTCGTCATAAGACAGAGTTTAGGGGTTAGGGGGTAGATACATGATTTGTCTAGCTAGTTTGAATATGTCTAGACCTTGTTTATCAACTTTAATGCTTACTATATGACATATAAGAAGACTATGTGCGCTTTGGTTTTTCATTTTTCTGTTTTTTTATTTTATGCCCATTTGAATCTTGGTCAAATCCTAGATTGACTTCATAAGACAGAGTTTAGGGTTAGGGGTAGATATACACATGATTTTTCTGGTTTGAATATGTCTAGACCTTGTTTATCAACTTGAGTGTTTACTATATGACATAATTAAGAAGGCTATGTGCTTTGGTTTTTCATTCTTTAGATTTTTTGTCTGAATTTTTATGCCCATTTGAATCTTGGTCAAATCCTAGGGTTTGACCAAGATTTAAATAAGTTTAAAACATGGAAATGAAAAGGTAAGCATCGATCCTTCTTAGTCGCTCTAAAATGAAGCTGAATTTTGGGAGGTTTTTGAAATTTCCATGTTTGAAACCCAAAACCACTTCTCTTCATGCTTGACTTCATAAGACGAAGTTTAGGGTCGATAGGGGGTAGATACATGATTTGTCTGGTTAATTTGGATATATCTAGACCTTGTTTATCAACTTGAATGCTTACGATATGACATAAGAACACTATGTGCTTTTATTTTTATTTTTTTGTGCCCATTTGAATCTTGGTCAAATCCTAGGTTTGACCAAGATTTAAACAAGTATAGAACATGAAAATGAAAAGGGAAGCCTGTATCCTTCTTAGTCACCCTAAAATGAAGTTTTGGGAGGTTTTTGAAATTTCCATGTTTGAAACCCAAAACCACTTCTCTTCATGCTTGACTTCTTAAGACATAGTTTAGGGGTTAGCGGGTAGATACATGATTTGTATGGTTTGAATATGTCTAGACCTTGTTTATCAACTTTAATGCTTACTATATGACATAAGAAGACTATGTGCTTTGGTTTTTCATTTTTCTGTTTTTTTTTGAATTTTCTGCCAATTTTGTTTGACCAAGATTTAGACAAGTTTTACACGTGAAAACGAATAAGTAAGCCTGGATCCTTCTTAGTCACTCCAAAATGTACCAATTGATAGGTGCGTTAACTTTGCTTCATGGAAAAAATAATGTCATGTAAATGAGTTAACTTGGATTTCCTACCCTTGAATCCATAGGAAACTTTGTTCTAATGCACTATAATAATCAACCGAGTTTTTACACCAACAGGTCTGTCACTTACGTGTGGTGCCCATGCGTGAGGTCCCACACTTCAGTGAGCACAAGTCACGTGCAATAGGTACGCAAACTCCCATCCATTTTCTTTGTCAAGAGAAGACGCATCAGGATGCGTATTGGAAGTCTGTGGGTCCTTCTGGATCCTTCGGTCGTCCCTCTCACAAAAAAAACAAATCTCTCTCATTCTCGGCCTCGCTCGACTCGCTCGCTCGCTCGCTCGCTCGCACCTCCTGCTCACTGACAAACCCTGCACAAAAGTCAACATCATCACCCGAAAAAGGGGAGACACCATAATTCTCTCCCTTCTTCTCTCCTTCCGAGTGATCCCTCTTCCTCCGAGTTTCACTCGACGGGCAAACACACATGTGCTGCATAGTAATAATAATAAAAAGGTAGAAAAATCGACCTACGAATCTATAATTAAATAGGTTAAACTATATATATGTATGTGACATAAGAAAACTGTGTGCTTTTGTTTTTCATTTTTCTATTTTTTTTAAGAATTTTATGCACATTTGATTCTGGTCAAATCCTAGGTTCAACCAATATTTAAACAAGTTTCATGTTGAATATATAAGCAAATATCCATATGAAATAATCCGTACAAGTAATTGATAAATCATGACTATGTAAACAAATAAACTAAACGTGCAGTCTAGTAAGATAGATGAACAGATCACATCTAAAGTAGACAAACCGATCGCATCTACCACATATACTAGAAGAAGAAACTCTAACAGAAACTGAAAGAGAAACGACAAGATCACATACTTCACAGCAGCGTCGTTGTCGCCCATGTTGAGGTTGTCGAAGAAGTCGCTGAGGTCCGGGAAGAAGTTGTCGGTGTGGAGGAACTCGTCGTCCGAAGACGACGTCGTGCTGCCAGTAGTCGCGCCGGAGCGCTCCCCAAAAACCTGATTGCCCCTCACCCGTACAGGTTCACGAGAGGCAGGGTTCCGGAGGCCTACTGTCCCGGCAGTCGGTGCACGCCGACGGACGGGATGAGGAAGACGAAGGCGGCGGCGCAATGAACTGGAAACAGGTAGTCGCATATGTGGCACGTACAGGCTAGGGTTCTCGTCCGCGCTTATATAGTGCGGTTCGGGAAGGTCGTGGGGCGCAGCCCACGTCCGAGTCGGCACAGCCACGATCCAGAAAAACCGGAAGGCAAAACGGCTGAGTAACGCGTCCGTTAATGACTCAAAATTGATTACACAATTAATTTCCCAAACAGCAAAAAGATAAGCTCGGCTCGGCGAGATTCCCGCAACCCGCGGCGCGTCGTGACGTGTCGTGACGAGGCGAGGCGTGGCGAGGCGGGCGGCGGAGGAGGAGGAGTGCGCGAGGGCTCTCTCTCTTCTCACTCACTTACTAGGACTAGAACAGCCCACCTTATATACCACTCCAACTCTCTCCCAACTAGCAATGTGGGACTAAACTTTAGCCCCCACTAGTGCTGCCACTGATTATTGGAATGGGCCATGTGAGTTTCAGAATTTGATAATGGGCCATGGGCCAAAGGCCAAATGCCCAAAATTCCAGCATTTCAAGCATGAAAATGAAAACGTAAGCCAAGATCCTTCTTAATTAGTCACTCTAAAATATATGAAGCTTTTGGGACGTACTTGAAATTTCCATGTTTGAAACCCAAAACCAATTCTCTTCATGATTGACTTCATAAGACAGAGTTTAGGGTTAGGGGTAGATATACACATGATTTTTCTGGTTTGAATATGTCTAGACCTTGTTTATCAACTTGAGTGTTTACTATATGACATAATTAAGAAGGCTATGTGCTTTGGTTTTTCATTCTTTAGATTTTTTGTCTGAATTTTTATGCCCATTTGAATCTTGGTCAAATCCTAGGTTTGACCAAGATTTAAATAAGTTTAAAACATGGAAATGAAAAGGTAAGCATCGATCCTTCTTAGTCGCTCTAAAATGAAGCTGAATTTTGGGAGGTTTTTGAAATTTCCATGTTTGAAACCCAAAACCACTTCTCTTCATGCTTGACTTTCATAAGACGAAGTTTAGGGTCGATAGGGGGTAGATACATGATTTGTCTTGTTTGAATATGTCTAGACCTTGTTTATCAACTTGAATGCTTACTATATGACATAAGAGGACTATGTGCATTGGTATTTCATTTTTTGATTTTTATGCCCATTTGAGAATCTTGGTAAAATCCTAGGTTTGTTGAGCAAGATTTAAACAAGTTTAACATGTGAAAATGATAAGGTAATTAAGTCTGGATCTTTCTCTTAGTAACTCTAAAATGAAGCTTTTGGGAGGTTCTTGAATTTACCATGTTTGAAACCCAAAACCACCGTACTTCTGTTCATGCTTGACTTCATAAGACAGAGTTTAGGGTTAGGGGTAGATACATGATTTTTCTGGTTTGAATATGTCTAGACCATGTTTATCAATTTGAATGCTTACTATATGACATAAGAAGGCTATGTGCTTTGGTTTTTCATTCTTTCGATTTTTTTCTGAATTGTTATGCCCATTTGAATCTTGGTCAAATCCTAGGTTCGACCAAGATTTAAACAAGTTTAAAACATGACAATGAAAAGGTAATTAATCATGGATCCTTCTTAATTAACCAGCCAGTCTAATTAAAATGAAGCTTTTTGGGAGGTTTTTGAAATTTCCATGTTTGAAACCCAAAACCACACTTCTCTGCTTCATGCTTGACTTCATATATAATTAAGACAAAGTTTAGGGTTAGGGAGTACATGATTTGTCTGGTTTGAATATGTCTAGACCTTGTTTATGAACTTGAATGCTTACTATATGACATAAGAAGACTATGTGCTTTGGTTTTTTATTTTATTTATTTTTTTTTATGCCCATTTGAATATTGGTCAAATCCTAGGTTTGACCAAGATTTAAACAAGTTTAAAACATGAAAATGAAAAGGTAAGCCTGGATCCTTCTTAACTAGTCACTCTAAAATGAAGCTTTAATTTTGGGAGGTTTTTGAAATTTCCATGTTTGAAACCCAAAACCACTTCTCTTCATGCTTGACTTTCATAAGACGAAGTTTAGGGTCGATAGGGGTAGATACATGATTTGTCTTGTTTGAATATGTCTAGACCTTGTTTATCAACTTGAATGCTTACTATATGACATAAGAGGACTATGTGCATTGGTATTTCATTTTTTGATTTTTATGCCCATTTGAGAATCTTGGTAAAATCCTAGGTTTGTTGAGCAAGATTTAAACAAGTTTAACATGTGAAAATGATAAGGTAATTAAGTCTGGATCTTTCTCTTAGTAACTCTAAAATGAAGCTTTTGGGAGGTTCTTGAATTTACCATGTTTGAAACCCAAAACCACCGTACTTCTGTTCATGCTTGACTTCATAAGACAGAGTTTAGGGTTAGGGGTAGATACATGATTTTTCTGGTTTGAATATGTCTAGACCATGTTTATCAATTTGAATGCTTACTATATGACATAAGAAGGCTATGTGCTTTGGTTTTTCATTCTTTCGATTTTTTTCTGAATTGTTATGCCCATTTGAATCTTGGTCAAATCCTAGGTTCGACCAAGATTTAAACAAGTTTAAAACATGACAATGAAAAGGTAATTAATCATGGATCCTTCTTAATTAACCAGCCAGTCTAATTAAAATGAAGCTTTTTGGGAGGTTTTTGAAATTTCCATGTTTGAAACCCAAAACCACACTTCTCTGCTTCATGCTTGACTTCATATATAATTAAGACAAAGTTTAGGGTTAGGGGTACATGATTTGTCTGGTTTGAATATGTCTAGACCTTGTTTATGAACTTGAATGCTTACTATATGACATAAGAAGACTATGTGCTTTGGTTTTTTATTTTATTTATTTTTTAATTTATGCCCATTTGAATATTGGTCAAATCCTAGGTTTGACCAAGATTTAAACAAGTTTAAAACATGAAAATGAAAAGGTAAGCCTGGATCCTTCTTAACTAGTCACTCTAAAATGAAGCTTTAATTTTGGGAGGTTTTTGAAATTTCTATGTTTGAAACCCAAAACCACTTCTCTTCATGCTTGACTTCATAAGACGAAGTTTAGGGTCGATAGGGGGTAGATACATGATTTGTCTGGTTTGAATATGTCTAGACCATGTTTATCAAATCCTAGGTTTGACCAAGATTTAAACAAGTTTAAAACATGAAAATGAAAAGGGAAGCATGGATCCTTCTTAGTCACTCTAAAATGAAGCTTTTGATAGGTTTTTGAAATTTCCATATTTGAAACCCAAAACCACTTCTCTTCATGCTTGACTACATAAGACAAAGTTTAGGGTTAGGGGGTAGATACATGATTTTTCTTGTTTGAATATGTCTAGACCCTTGTTTATCAACTTTAATGCTTACTATATGACATAAGAAAACTATGTGCTTTGGTTTTTCATTTTTCTGATTTTTTTGGAATTTTGATGCACATTTGAATCTTGGTCAAATCCTAGGTTTGACCAAGATTTAAACAAGTATATATAGAACATGAAAATGAAAAGGGAAGCATGTATCCTTCTTAGTCACCCTAAAATGAAGTTTTTGTGAGGTTTTTGAAATTTCCATGTTTGAAACCCAAAACCACTTAATCTTCATGCTTGACTTCGTCATAAGACAGAGTTTAGGGGTTAGGGGGTAGATACATGATTTTTCTAGCTAGTTTGAATATGTCCAGACCTTGTTTATCAACTTTAATGCTTACTATATGACATATAAGAAGACTATGTGCGCTTTGGTTTTTCATTTTTCTGTTTTTTTATTTTATGCCCATTTGAATCTTGGTCAAATCCTAGATTGACTTCATAAGACAGAGTTTAGGGTTAGGGGTAGATATACACATGATTTTTCTGGTTTGAATATGTCTAGACCTTGTTTATCAACTTGAGTGTTTACTATATGACATAATTAAGAAGGCTATGTGCTTTGGTTTTTCATTCTTTAGATTTTTTGTCTGAATTTTTATGCCCATTTGAATCTTGGTCAAATCCTAGGTTTGACCAAGATTTAAATAAGTTTAAAACATGGAAATGAAAAGGTAAGCATCGATCCTTCTTAGTCGCTCTAAAATGAAGCTGAATTTTGGGAGGTTTTTGAAATTTCCATGTTTGAAACCCAAAACCACTTCTCTTCATGCTTGACTTCATAAGACGAAGTTTAGGGTCGATAGGGGTAGATACATGATTTGTCTGGTTAATTTGGATATATCTAGACCTTGTTTATCAACTTGAATGCTTACGATATGACATAAGAACACTATGTGCTTTTATTTTTATTTTTTTGTGCCCATTTGAATCTTGGTCAAATCCTAGGTTTGACCAAGATTTAAACAAGTATAGAACATGAAAATGAAAAGGGAAGCCTGTATCCTTCTTAGTCACCCTAAAATGAAGTTTTGGGAGGTTTTTGAAATTTCCATGTTTGAAACCCAAAACCACTTCTCTTCATGCTTGACTTCTTAAGACATAGTTTAGGGGTTAGCGGGTAGATACATGATTTGTATGGTTTGAATATGTCTAGACCTTGTTTATCAACTTTAATGCTTACTATATGACATAAGAAGACTATGTGCTTTGGTTTTTCATTTTTCTGTTTTTTTTTTTGAATTTTCTGCCAATTTTGTTTGACCAAGATTTAGACAAGTTTTACACGTGAAAACGAATAAGTAAGCCTGGATCCTTCTTAGTCACTCCAAAATGTACCAATTGATAGGTGCGTTAACTTTGCTTCATGGAAAAAATAATGTCATGTAAATGAGTTAACTTGGATTTCCTACCCTTGAATCCATAGGAAACTTTGTTCTAATGCACTATAATAATCAACCGAGTTTTTACACCAACAGGTCTGTCACTTACGTGTGGTGCCCATGCGTGAGGTCCCACACTTCAGTGAGCACAAGTCACGTGCAATAGGTACGCAAACTCCCAGCCATTTTCTTTGTCAAGAGAAGACGCATCAGGATGCGTATTGGAAGTCTGTGGGTCCTTCTGGATCCTTCGGTCGTCCCTCTCACAAAAAAACAAATCTCTCTCATTCTCGGCCTCGCTCGACTCGCTCGCTCGCTCGCTCGCTCGCTCGCACCTCCTGCTCACTGACAAACCCTGCACAAAAGTCAACATCATCACCCGAAAAAGGGGAGACACCATAATTCTCTCCCTTCTTCTCTCCTTCCGAGTGATCCCTCTTCCTCCGAGTTTCACTCGACGGGCAAACACACATGTGCTGCATAGTAATAATAATAAAAAGGTAGAAAAATCGACCTACGAATCTATAATTAAATAGGTTAAACTATATATATGTATGTGACATAAGAAGACCATGTGCTTTTGTTTTTCATTTTTCTATTTTTTTAAGAATTTTATGCACATTTGATTCTGGTCAAATCCTAGGTTCAACCAATATTTAAACAAGTTTCAAGCATGAAAATGAAAACGTAAGCCAAGATCCTTCTTAATTAGTCACTCTAAAATATATGAAGCTTTTGGGACGTACTTGAAATTTCCATGTTTGAAACCCAAAACCAATTCTCTTCATGATTGACTTCATAAGACAGAGTTTAGGGTTAGGGGTAGATATACACATGATTTTTCTGGTTTGAATATGTCTAGACCTTGTTTATCAACTTGAGTGTTTACTATATGACATAATTAAGAAGGCTATGTGCTTTGGTTTTTCATTCTTTAGATTTTTTGTCTGAATTTTTATGCCCATTTGAATCTTGGTCAAATCCTAGGTTTGACCAAGATTTAAATAAGTTTAAAACATGGAAATGAAAAGGTAAGCATCGATCCTTCTTAGTCGCTCTAAAATGAAGCTGAATTTTGGGAGGTTTTTGAAATTTCCATGTTTGAAACCCAAAACCACTTCTCTTCATGCTTGACTTTCATAAGACGAAGTTTAGGGTCGATAGGGGGTAGATACATGATTTGTCTTGTTTGAATATGTCTAGACCTTGTTTATCAACTTGAATGCTTACTATATGACATAAGAGGACTATGTGCATTGGTATTTCATTTTTTGATTTTTATGCCCATTTGAGAATCTTGGTAAAATCCTAGGTTTGTTGAGCAAGATTTAAACAAGTTTAACATGTGAAAATGATAAGGTAATTAAGTCTGGATCTTTCTCTTAGTAACTCTAAAATGAAGCTTTTGGGAGGTTCTTGAATTTACCATGTTTGAAACCCAAAACCACCGTACTTCTGTTCATGCTTGACTTCATAAGACAAAGTTTAGGGTTAGGGGTAGATACATGATTTTTCTGGTTTGAATATGTCTAGACCATGTTTATCAATTTGAATGCTTACTATATGACATAAGAAGGCTATGTGCTTTGGTTTTTCATTCTTTCGATTTTTTTCTGAATTGTTATGCCCATTTGAATCTTGGTCAAATCCTAGGTTCGACCAAGATTTAAACAAGTTTAAAACATGACAATGAAAAGGTAATTAATCATGGATCCTTCTTAATTAACCAGCCAGTCTAATTAAAATGAAGCTTTTTGGGAGGTTTTTGAAATTTCCATGTTTGAAAACCAAAACCACACTTCTCTGCTTCATGCTTGACTTCATATATAATTAAGACAAAGTTTAGGGTTAGGGAGGTACATGATTTGTCTGGTTTGAATATGTCTAGACCTTGTTTATGAACTTGAATGCTTACTATATGACATAAGAAGACTATGTGCTTTGGTTTTTTATTTTATTTATTTTTTAATTTATGCCCATTTGAATATTGGTCAAATCCTAGGTTTGACCAAGATTTAAACAAGTTTAAAACATGAAAATGAAAAGGTAAGCCTGGATCCTTCTTAACTAGTCACTCTAAAATGAAGCTTTAATTTTGGGAGGTTTTTGAAATTTCCATGTTTGAAACCCAAAACCACTTCTCTTCATGCTTGACTTTCATAAGACGAAGTTTAGGGTCGATAGGGGTAGATACATGATTTGTCTTGTTTGAATATGTCTAGACCTTGTTTATCAACTTGAATGCTTACTATATGACATAAGAGGACTATGTGCATTGGTATTTCATTTTTTGATTTTTATGCCCATTTGAGAATCTTGGTAAAATCCTAGGTTTGTTGAGCAAGATTTAAACAAGTTTAACATGTGAAAATGATAAGGTAATTAAGTCTGGATCTTTCTCTTAGTAACTCTAAAATGAAGCTTTTGGGAGGTTCTTGAATTTACCATGTTTGAAACCCAAAACCACCGTACTTCTGTTCATGCTTGACTTCATAAGACAGAGTTTAGGGTTAGGGGTAGATACATGATTTTTCTGGTTTGAATATGTCTAGACCATGTTTATCAATTTGAATGCTTACTATATGACATAAGAAGGCTATGTGCTTTGGTTTTTCATTCTTTCGATTTTTTTCTGAATTGTTATGCCCATTTGAATCTTGGTCAAATCCTAGGTTCGACCAAGATTTAAACAAGTTTAAAACATGACAATGAAAAGGTAATTAATCATGGATCCTTCTTAATTAACCAGCCAGTCTAATTAAAATGAAGCTTTTTGGGAGGTTTTTGAAATTTCCATGTTTGAAACCCAAAACCACACTTCTCTGCTTCATGCTTGACTTCATATATAATTAAGACAAAGTTTAGGGTTAGGGGGTACATGATTTGTCTGGTTTGAATATGTCTAGACCTTGTTTATGAACTTGAATGCTTACTATATGACATAAGAAGACTATGTGCTTTGGTTTTTTATTTTATTTATTTTTTATTTTATGCCCATTTGAATATTGGTCAAATCCTAGGTTTGACCAAGATTTAAACAAGTTTAAAACATGAAAATGAAAAGGTAAGCCTGGATCCTTCTTAACTAGTCACTCTAAAATGAAGCTTTAATTTTGGTAGGTTTTTGAAATTTCTATGTTTGAAACCCAAAACCACTTCTCTTCATGCTTGACTTTCATAAGACGAAGTTTAGGGTCGATAGGGGGTAGATACATGATTTGTCTGGTTTGAATATGTCTAGACCATGTTTATCAAATCCTAGGTTTGACCAAGATTTAAACAAGTTTAAAACATGAAAATGAAAAGGGAAGCATGGATCCTTCTTAGTCACTCTAAAATGAAGCTTTTGATAGGTTTTTGAAATTTCCATATTTGAAACCCAAAACAACTTCTCTTCATGCTTGACTACATAAGACAAAGTTTAGGGTTAGGGGGTAGATACATGATTTTTCTTGTTTGAATATGTCTAGACCCTTGTTTATCAACTTTAATGCTTACTATATGACATAAGAAAACTATTTGCTTTGGTTTTTCATTTTTCTGATTTTTTGGAATTTTGATGCACATTTGAATCTTGGTCAAATCCTAGGTTTGACCAAGATTTAAACAAGTATATATAGAACATGCATGAAAATGAAAAGGGAAGCATGTGTCCTTCTTAGTCACCCTAAAATGAAGTTTTTGTGAGGTTTTTGAAATTTCCATGTTTGAAACCCAAAACCACTTAATCTTCATGCTTGACTTCGTCATAAGACAGAGTTTAGGGGTTAGGGGGTAGATACATGATTTTTCTAGCTAGTTTGAATATGTCCAGACCTTGTTTATCAACTTTAATGCTTACTATATGACATATAAGAAGACTATGTGCGCTTTGGTTTTTCATTTTTCTGTTTTTTTATTTTATGCCCATTTGAATCTTGGTCAAATCCTAGATTGACTTCATAAGACAGAGTTTAGGGTTAGGGGTAGATATACACATGATTTTTCTGGTTTGAATATGTCTAGACCTTGTTTATCAACTTGAGTGTTTACTATATGACATAATTAAGAAGGCTATGTGCTTTGGTTTTTCATTCTTTAGATTTTTTGTCTGAATTTTTATGCCCATTTGAATCTTGGTCAAATCCTAGGTTTTGACCAAGATTTAAATAAGTTTAAAACATGGAAATGAAAAGGTAAGCATCGATCCTTCTTAGTCGCTCTAAAATGAAGCTGAATTTTGGGAGGTTTTTGAAATTTCCATGTTTGAAACCCAAAACCACTTCTCTTCATGCTTGACTTCATAAGACGAAGTTTAGGGTCGATAGGGGGTAGATACATGATTTGTCTGGTTAATTTGGATATATCTAGACCTTGTTTATCAACTTGAATGCTTACGATATGACATAAGAACACTATGTGCTTTTATTTTTATTTTTTGTGCCCATTTGAATCTTGGTCAAATCCTAGGTTTGACCAAGATTTAAACAAGTATAGAACATGAAAATGAAAAGGGAAGCCTGTATCCTTCTTAGTCACCCTAAAATGAAGTTTTGGGAGGTTTTTGAAATTTCCATGTTTGAAACCCAAAACCACTTCTCTTCATGCTTGACTTCTTAAGACATAGTTTAGGGGTTAGCGGGTAGATACATGATTTGTATGGTTTGAATATGTCTAGACCTTGTTTATCAACTTTAATGCTTACTATATGACATAAGAAGACTATGTGCTTTGGTTTTTCATTTTTCTGTTTTTTTTTTTGAATTTTCTGCCAATTTTGTTTGACCAAGATTTAGACAAGTTTTACACGTGAAAACGAATAAGTAAGCCTGGATCCTTCTTAGTCACTCCAAAATGTACCAATTGATAGGTGCGTTAACTTTGCTTCATGGAAAAAATAATGTCATGTAAATGAGTTAACTTGGATTTCCTACCCTTGAATCCATAGGAAACTTTGTTCTAATGCACTATAATAATCAACCGAGTTTTTACACCAACAGGTCTGTCACTTACGTGTGGTGCCCATGCGTGAGGTCCCACACTTCAGTGAGCACAAGTCACGTGCAATAGGTACGCAAACTCCCAGCCATTTTCTTTGTCAAGAGAAGACGCATCAGGATGCGTATTGGAAGTCTGTGGGTCCTTCTGGATCCTTCGGTCGTCCCTCTCACAAAAAAAACAAATCTCTCTCATTCTCGGCCTCGCTCGACTCGCTCGCTCGCTCGCTCGCACCTCCTGCTCACTGACAAACCCTGCACAAAAGTCAACATCATCACCCGAAAAAGGGGAGACACCATAATTCTCTCCCTTCTTCTCTCCTTCCGAGTGATCCCTCTTCCTCCGAGTTTCACTCGACGGGCAAACACACATGTGCTGCATAGTAATAATAATAAAAAGGTAGAAAAATCGACCTACGAATCTATAATTAAATAGGTTAAACTATATGTATGTGACATAAGAAGACTATGTGCTTTTGTTTTTCATTTTTCTATTTTTTTAAGAATTTTATGCACATTTGATTCTGGTCAAATCCTAGGTTCAACCAATATTTAAACAAGTTTCAAGCATGAAAATGAAAACGTAAGCCAAGATCCTTCTTAATTAGTCACTCTAAAATATATGAAGCTTTTGGGACGTACTTGAAATTTCCATGTTTGAAACCCAAAACCAATTCTCTTCATGATTGACTTCATAAGACAGAGTTTAGGGTTAGGGGTAGATATACACATGATTTTTCTGGTTTGAATATGTCTAGACCTTGTTTATCAACTTGAGTGTTTACTATATGACATAATTAAGAAGGCTATGTGCTTTGGTTTTTCATTCTTTAGATTTTTTGTCTGAATTTTTATGCCCATTTGAATCTTGGTCAAATCCTAGGTTTGACCAAGATTTAAATAAGTTTAAAACATGGAAATGAAAAGGTAAGCATCGATCCTTCTTAGTCGCTCTAAAATGAAGCTGAATTTTGGGAGGTTTTTGAAATTTCCATGTTTGAAACCCAAAACCACTTCTCTTCATGCTTGACTTCATAAGACGAAGTTTAGGGTCGATAGGGGGTAGATACATGATTTGTCTTGTTTGAATATGTCTAGACCTTGTTTATCAACTTGAATGCTTACTATATGACATAAGAGGACTATGTGCATTGGTATTTCATTTTTTGATTTTTATGCCCATTTGAGAATCTTGGTAAAATCCTAGGTTTGTTGAGCAAGATTTAAACAAGTTTAACATGTGAAAATGATAAGGTAATTAAGTCTGGATCTTTCTCTTAGTAACTCTAAAATGAAGCTTTTGGGAGGTTCTTGAATTTACCATGTTTGAAACCCAAAACCACCGTACTTCTGTTCATGCTTGACTTCATAAGACAAAGTTTAGGGTTAGGGGTAGATACATGATTTTTCTGGTTTGAATATGTCTAGACCATGTTTATCAATTTGAATGCTTACTATATGACATAAGAAGGCTATGTGCTTTGGTTTTTCATTCTTTCGATTTTTTTGAATTGTTATGCCCATTTGAATCTTGGTCAAATCCTAGGTTCGACCAAGATTTAAACAAGTTTAAAACATGACAATGAAAAGGTAATTAATCATGGATCCTTCTTAATTAACCAGCCAGTCTAATTAAAATGAAGCTTTTTGGGAGGTTTTTGAAATTTCCATGTTTGAAACCCAAAACCACACTTCTCTGCTTCATGCTTGACTTCATATATAATTAAGACAAAGTTTAGGGTTAGGGGGTACATGATTTGTCTGGTTTGAATATGTCTAGACCTTGTTTATGAACTTGAATGCTTACTATATGACATAAGAAGACTATGTGCTTTGGTTTTTTATTTTATTTATTTTTTATTTTATGCCCATTTGAATATTGGTCAAATCCTAGGTTTGACCAAGATTTAAACAAGTTTAAAACATGAAAATGAAAAGGTAAGCCTGGATCCTTCTTAACTAGTCACTCTAAAATGAAGCTTTAATTTTGGTAGGTTTTTGAAATTTCCATGTTTGAAACCCAAAACCACTTCTCTTCATGCTTGACTTCATAAGACGAAGTTTAGGGTCGATAGGGGGTAGATACATGATTTGTCTTGTTTGAATATGTCTAGACCTTGTTTATCAACTTGAATGCTTACTATATGACATAAGAGGACTATGTGCATTGGTATTTCATTTTTTGATTTTTATGCCCATTTGAGAATCTTGGTAAAATCCTAGGTTTGTTGAGCAAGATTTAAACAAGTTTAACATGTGAAAATGATAAGGTAATTAAGTCTGGATCTTTCTCTTAGTAACTCTAAAATGAAGCTTTTGGGAGGTTCTTGAATTTACCATGTTTGAAACCCAAAACCACCGTACTTCTGTTCATGCTTGACTTCATAAGACAGAGTTTAGGGTTAGGGGTAGATACATGATTTTTCTGGTTTGAATATGTCTAGACCATGTTTATCAATTTGAATGCTTACTATATGACATAAGAAGGCTATGTGCTTTGGTTTTTCATTCTTTCGATTTTTTTCTGAATTGTTATGCCCATTTGAATCTTGGTCAAATCCTAGGTTCGACCAAGATTTAAACAAGTTTAAAACATGACAATGAAAAGGTAATTAATCATGGATCCTTCTTAATTAACCAGCCAGTCTAATTAAAATGAAGCTTTTTGGGAGGTTTTTGAAATTTCCATGTTTGAAACCCAAAACCACACTTCTCTGCTTCATGCTTGACTTCATATATAATTAAGACAAAGTTTAGGGTTAGGGGGTACATGATTTGTCTGGTTTGAATATGTCTAGACCTTGTTTATGAACTTGAATGCTTACTATATGACATAAGAAGACTATGTGCTTTGGTTTTTTATTTTATTTATTTTTTAATTTATGCCCATTTGAATATTGGTCAAATCCTAGGTTTGACCAAGATTTAAACAAGTTTAAAACATGAAAATGAAAAGGTAAGCCTGGATCCTTCTTAACTAGTCACTCTAAAATGAAGCTTTAATTTTGGTAGGTTTTTGAAATTTCCATGTTTGAAACCCAAAACCACTTCTCTTCATGCTTGACTTTCATAAGACGAAGTTTAGGGTCGATAGGGGGTAGATACATGATTTGTCTGGTTTGAATATGTCTAGACCATGTTTATCAAATCCTAGGTTTGACCAAGATTTAAACAAGTTTAAAACATGAAAATGAAAAGGGAAGCATGGATCCTTCTTAGTCACTCTAAAATGAAGCTTTTGATAGGTTTTTGAAATTTCCATATTTGAAACCCAAAACCACTTCTCTTCATGCTTAATTGACTACATAAGACAAAGTTTAGGGTTAGGGGTAGATATATACATGATTTTTCTTGTTTGAATATGTCTAGACCCTTGTTTATCAACTTTAATGCGCGCTTACTATATGACATAAGAAAACTATGTGCTTTGGTTTTTCATTTTTCTGATTTTTTTGGAATTTTGATGCACATTTGAATCTTGGTCAAATCCTAGGTTTGACCAAGATTTAAACAAGTATATATAGAACATGCATGAAAATGAAAAGGGAAGCATGTGTCCTTCTTAGTCACCCTAAAATGAAGTTTTTGTGAGGTTTTTGAAATTTCCATGTTTGAAACCCAAAACCACTTAATCTTCATGCTTGACTTCGTCATAAGACAGAGTTTAGGGGTTAGGGGGTAGATACATGATTTGTCTAGCTAGTTTGAATATGTCCAGACCTTGTTTATCAACTTTAATGCTTACTATATGACATATAAGAAGACTATGTGCGCTTTGGTTTTTCATTTTTCTGTTTTTTTATTTTATGCCCATTTGAATCTTGGTCAAATCCTAGATTGACTTCATAAGACAGAGTTTAGGGTTAGGGGTAGATATACACATGATTTTTCTGGTTTGAATATGTCTAGACCTTGTTTATCAACTTGAGTGTTTACTATATGACATAATTAAGAAGGCTATGTGCTTTGGTTTTTCATTCTTTAGATTTTTTGTCTGAATTTTTATGCCCATTTGAATCTTGGTCAAATCCTAGGTAATTTTGACCAAGATTTAAATAAGTTTAAAACATGGAAATGAAAAGGTAAGCATCGATCCTTCTTAGTCGCTCTAAAATGAAGCTGAATTTTGGGAGGTTTTTGAAATTTCCATGTTTGAAACCCAAAACCACTTCTCTTCATGCTTGACTTCATAAGACGAAGTTTAGGGTCGATAGGGGGTAGATACATGATTTGTCTGGTTAATTTGGATATATCTAGACCTTGTTTATCAACTTGAATGCTTACGATATGACATAAGAACACTATGTGCTTTTATTTTTATTTTTTTGTGCCCATTTGAATCTTGGTCAAATCCTAGGTTTGACCAAGATTTAAACAAGTATAGAACATGAAAATGAAAAGGGAAGCCTGTATCCTTCTTAGTCACCCTAAAATGAAGTTTTGGGAGGTTTTTGAAATTTCCATGTTTGAAACCCAAAACCACTTCTCTTCATGCTTGACTTCTTAAGACATAGTTTAGGGGTTAGCGGGTAGATACATGATTTGTATGGTTTGAATATGTCTAGACCTTGTTTATCAACTTTAATGCTTACTATATGACATAAGAAGACTATGTGCTTTGGTTTTTCATTTTTCTGTTTTTTTTTGAATTTTCTGCCAATTTTGTTTGACCAAGATTTAGACAAGTTTTACACGTGAAAACGAATAAGTAAGCCTGGATCCTTCTTAGTCACTCCAAAATGTACCAATTGATAGGTGCGTTAACTTTGCTTCATGGAAAAAATAATGTCATGTAAATGAGTTAACTTGGATTTCCTACCCTTGAATCCATAGGAAACTTTGTTCTAATGCACTATAATAATCAACCGAGTTTTTACACCAACAGGTCTGTCACTTACGTGTGGTGCCCATGCGTGAGGTCCCACACTTCAGTGAGCACAAGTCACGTGCAATAGGTACGCAAACTCCCAGCCATTTTCTTTGTCAAGAGAAGACGCATCAGGATGCGTATTGGAAGTCTGTGGGTCCTTCTGGATCCTTCGGTCGTCCCTCTCACAAAAAAAACAAATCTCTCTCATTCTCGGCCTCGCTCGACTCGCTCGCTCGCTCGCTCGCTCGCTCCTCCTGCTCACTGACAAACCCTGCACACTGACAACATCCCACACCAAAAAGGGGAGACACCATAATTCTCTCCCTTCTTCTCTCCTTCCGAGTGATCCCTCTTCCTCCGAGTTTCACTCGACGGGCAAACACACATGTGCTGCATAGTAATAATAATAAAAAGGTAGAAAAATCGACCTACGAATCTATAATTAAATAGGTTAAACTATATATATGTATGTGACATAAGAAGACCATGTGCTTTTGTTTTTCATTTTTCTATTTTTTTTAAGAATTTTATGCACATTTGATTCTGGTCAAATCCTAGGTTCAACCAAGATTTAAACAAGTTTCAAGCATGAAAATGAAAACGTAAGCCAAGATCCTTCTTAATTAGTCACTCTAAAATATATGAAGCTTTTGGGACGTACTTGAAATTTCCATGTTTGAAACCCAAAACCAATTCTCTTCATGATTGACTTCATAAGACAGAGTTTAGGGTTAGGGGTAGATATACACATGATTTTTCTGGTTTGAATATGTCTAGACCTTGTTTATCAACTTGAGTGTTTACTATATGACATAATTAAGAAGGCTATGTGCTTTGGTTTTTCATTCTTTAGATTTTTTGTCTGAATTTTTATGCCCATTTGAATCTTGGTCAAATCCTAGGTTTGACCAAGATTTAAATAAGTTTAAAACATGGAAATGAAAAGGTAAGCATCGATCCTTCTTAGTCGCTCTAAAATGAAGCTGAATTTTGGGAGGTTTTTGAAATTTCCATGTTTGAAACCCAAAACCACTTCTCTTCATGCTTGACTTTCATAAGACGAAGTTTAGGGTCGATAGGGGGTAGATACATGATTTGTCTTGTTTGAATATGTCTAGACCTTGTTTATCAACTTGAATGCTTACTATATGACATAAGAGGACTATGTGCATTGGTATTTCATTTTTTGATTTTTATGCCCATTTGAGAATCTTGGTAAAATCCTAGGTTTGTTGAGCAAGATTTAAACAAGTTTAACATGTGAAAATGATAAGGTAATTAAGTCTGGATCTTTCTCTTAGTAACTCTAAAATGAAGCTTTTGGGAGGTTCTTGAATTTACCATGTTTGAAACCCAAAACCACCGTACTTCTGTTCATGCTTGACTTCATAAGACAGAGTTTAGGGTTAGGGGTAGATACATGATTTTTCTGGTTTGAATATGTCTAGACCATGTTTATCAATTTGAATGCTTACTATATGACATAAGAAGGCTATGTGCTTTGGTTTTTCATTCTTTCGATTTTTTTCTGAATTGTTATGCCCATTTGAATCTTGGTCAAATCCTAGGTTCGACCAAGATTTAAACAAGTTTAAAACATGACAATGAAAAGGTAATTAATCATGGATCCTTCTTAATTAACCAGCCAGTCTAATTAAAATGAAGCTTTTTGGGAGGTTTTTGAAATTTCCATGTTTGAAACCCAAAACCACTTCTCTTTCATGCTTGACTTCATAAGACAAAGTTTAGGGTTAGGGGTACATGATTTGTCTGGTTTGAATATGTCTAGACCTTGTTTATGAACTTGAATGCTTACTATATGACATAAGAAGACTATGTGCTTTGGTTTTTTATTTTATTTATTTTTTAATTTATGCCCATTTGAATATTGGTCAAATCCTAGGTTTGACCAAGATTTAAACAAGTTTAAAACATGAAAATGAAAAGGTAAGCCTGGATCCTTCTTAACTAGTCACTCTAAAATGAAGCTTTAATTTTGGGAGGTTTTTGAAATTTCCATGTTTGAAACCAAAAACCACTTCTCTTCATGCTTGGCTTCATATAAGACGAAGTTTAGGGTCGATAGGGGTAGATACATGATTTGTCTGGTTTGAATATGTCTAGACCATGTTTATCAAATCCTAGGTTTGACCAAGATTTAAACAAGTTTAAAACATGAAAATGAAAAGGGAAGCATGTATCCTTCTTAGTCACTCTAAAATGAAGTTTTTGGGAGGTTTTTGAAATTTCCATGTTTGAAACCCAAAACCACTTCTCTTCATGCTTGACTTCATAAGACATAGTTTAGGGGTTAGGGGGTAGATACATGATTTTGTATGGTTTGAATATGTCTAGACCATGTTTATCAACTTTAATGCTTACTATATGACATAAGAAGACTATGTGCTTTGGTTTTTCATTTTTCTGATTTTTTTAGAATTTTGATGCACATTTGAATCTTGGTCAAATCCTAGGTTTGACCAAGATTTAAACAAGTATATATAGAACATGAAAATGAAAAGGGAAGCCTGTATCCTTCTTAGTCACCCTAAAATGAAGTTTTTGGGAGGTTTTTGAAATTTCCATGTTTGAAACCCAAAACCACTTATCTTCATGCTTGAGCAAGATTTGACCAAGATTTAAACAAGTTTAAAACATGAAAATGAAAAGGGAAACATGTATCCTTCTTAGTCACTCTAAAATGAAGTTTTTGGCAGGTTTTTGAAATTTCCATGTTTGAAACCTAAATCCACTTCTCTTCATGCTTGACTTCATAAGACAGAGTTTAGGGTTAGAGGGGTAGATACATGATTTGTCTTATTTGAATATGTCTAGCTAGACCATGTTTATCAACTTTTGAATGCTTACTATATATATGTGACATAAGAAGACTATGTGCTTTTGTTTTTCATTTTTCCGATTTTTTTAATTTTATGCCCATTTAAATCTTGGTCAAATCCTAGGTTTGACAATGATTTAAACAAGTTTCAAATATGAAAATGAAAAGGTAAGCATGGATCCTTCTTAGTCACTCTAAAATGAAGCTTTTGATAGGTTTTTGAAATTTCCATATTTGAAACCCAAAACCACTTCTCTTCATGCTTGACTACATAAGACAAAGTTTAGGGTTAGGGGGTAGATACATGATTTTTCTTGTTTGAATATGTCTAGACCCTTGTTTATCAACTTTAATGCTTACTATATGACATAAGAAAACTATGTGCTTTGGTTTTTCATTTTTCTGATTTTTTGGAATTTTGATGCACATTTGAATCTTGGTCAAATCCTAGGTTTGACCAAGATTTAAACAAGTATAGAACATGAAAATGAAAAGGGAAGCCTGTATCCTTCTTAGTCACCCTAAAATGAAGTTTTTGGGAGGTTTTTGAAATTTCCATGTTTGAAACCCAAAACCACTTAATCTTCATGCTTGACTTCGTCATAAGACAGAGTTTAGGGGTTAGGGGGTAGATACATGATTTGTCTAGTTTGAATATGTCTAGACCTTGTTTACCAACTTTAATGCTTACTATATGACATATAAGAAGACTATGTGCGCTTTGGTTTTTCATTTTTTTTATTTTATGCCCATTTGAATCTTGGTCAAATCCTAGATTTGACCAAGATTTAAACAAGTTTAAAACATGAAAATGGAAAGGTAAGCCTGGATCCTTCTTAGTCGCTCTAAAATGAAGCTTTTGGGATGATTTTGAAATTTCCATGTTTGAAACCCAAAACCAATTCTCTTCATGCATGCTTGACTTCATAAGACAGAGTTTAGGGTTAGGGGGTTAGATACATTATTTGTCTAGTTTGAATATGTCTAGACTTTGTATATCAACTTGAATATATTATTGTACCATGTCTCCACACAGCCCAAAATGCACATATTTTCAAAAGTTTTCATGCATGAGTACTTGTAACTAGTAAAAATAGAAAGTAAAAATAGGAACCCCATGTATGAAGGATACTAAAAAGAACTCTTTCACATTTTTTTGGTATAGATTATGAGTTTGCTTGGCTTCATACACAAGTGAGTACATGTCATGCAAAAATTAACACGAAATTTAGTTATCATGACCCATTTTTGGCAGGCATTGTGCATATCGCCTTGAGAAACATCTTTGCGAGCTAGTGTATTAAACGTTTATTCACATATAATGGATTTTTTACTTTATTAGTGCACACAATGACAGAATCGGCCAAATGTGTATGATTTTTGTGAAGGTGCTAGAAAAACAAGATGCACTACGATGAAGCATGAAAGGAGGCAAGGGGAGGGATAGTGAAGAGGTGGGAGAGACCGAGAGATGAACCGCAAGGTAATTAAAAAATTGGGGCCAAAACGATTCCAACTTCCTAGGCATTGACCAACTTTGCCCCTCTTAACCCAACGTGGCAGTGAACCCGTATAAGCAACAACTTCCTCTTACTCCGCTTCTCCGAAATGGTAAGAGAACCTCTCCAGCTTAAGTGACCAATCGACATAGCTATGGCCTTCCGACTTGGCTCTGGTCGCCGCGCGCGTAGTCCTACCACCGACGAGGAAGCGGAGCATCAGCGCCGCCTTCGCTTCGTCCATCGCGCACCAAGGCATAACCCGCCCGCTCTGCACTGGCCGGTTGTTCAGCCCGCGGCGGCGGCGCTGGCCGTGGAGCCCCTCGCCAGCCGCTTCCCGTGCGGGCCGATGGATGCAGAGGCAGGGATCTCCCACGCAACCCCGCATGCGACGCCCGCTCGGCCCTGGCCGGCTTTTCCGCCCGCGCATGCCGCATGGTTTTCTTTGCCAGCAGGTGAGATCCCCTTCCCGGCCGGCGCGAACGATGCGGAGGCAGGGAGCTCCCGTGGCCAGCCGCCTAATCCGACCGCACTTCAGGCGGTGCCGGCCGTGGAGCCAGGCCGTTCTTTCGAAGCGCATCACGGCGACGCCCTTTGCAGGAGCAACACCGCCAAGGAGCTCGTATATAACGTGATGTTCCCGGCACTCTATAGATGCCGGGATGCTCTGCAAGCTTTCGTGCAGGCTAAGAATGCGGCGGCTGCAAATCCCAGGGACGCAGCATTGCAGCGGCGCGCCGATGAGGCTAAGGTGGCGCACGCTTTCCACCAGGCGTGCCTCGACAGGCTTAACATCCAGCACGGCTTCGTGCAACCGCCAAACGCCGCTCCAGCTAAGATCCAAAAATACTCCGGTGAGCATATCACTCCGGAGTAGAACAATCCAATTTCTAGTACTGTAGGAGTACTTTATTAGTGCACAAACCTGGCGAAATTAAAGGTGTGTTCTTTGTGTGTGATGTAAATCTAAAAATTTGAAGGTTCTAGCAAAAACATTTCTTCACAAATATTCGATGTGTTTGCTTGGCCTTATCTATATATCCGGTGAGCATATATGGATGCCAAATCCTTTACAAACTTTATATTTTTTAAGAGATCGATGTGCATGCATCTATCTCGCCATGGTAAATTAATGAAACAAGTTGCATATTTGCCAGAATTCCAAACTTCGTGAGCAGTATAGAGATCGAGACCTTAATTAATTATTATGAGTAGGATGCATGCATGCATGGCCATTTTCTAGGGTTTTAAAGGATACTAGAGCTTTTCTAGGTTAATTTGCAACTATATGTATATTTGTTTTCTAGTTCTGGGCTGATCATTAAACTCAACATTGAGTTGTAGATTATGTGAAATTAGTACATGCCATAAAATATAGTAATTTTTTATGTACCCTACGAGGCAGTACGTGTGGTGTACCCTTAATTATTAATTGGTAGACATGTACCGTTGGCATGTTTGAAGAAAATTTGAATTTGGAAGAAGTTTTTTAAGTAAAATTAACGCAAGCACAAAATCATGTGTGATGGTGAAATTTCTAGAACAAATTAATACAAACCTAGTAATATGAGTTTGTTTGGCTTTCTGCCCACAAGTGAGTATTGTGCGCATGTACTTTGATGCAAAATCCCGCCATACAAAACTTTTTAGTTATCATATGACCTCAAGTTTGGAAGAGATCGTATTTTAAGCAACTTCACAAACAAGAGATTCTAACAATTATATGCATGCATGAAAGAATGATTTCCCTTTTTTATTACTGTACAAAAATGGCTAGATGTGTGTTAATTGTGAAGGAGGGCTACCAAATTTTAACAGTTGCACATTATTGTCATAATTCCACCTTTTGGAAGCAGTAGGGTAGACATGCTTTCCGCTTGGTAGGATGTGTTAGTGCCATCAATTTTGTAGATATAGGTTCAAGGATTTGTTCATCTTAATCTGCAACTATATATGGATTTTTAAGCTTTTGCCTAGTAATTAAACTCATAATTGAAATAATGTAGGTTATTTAACTACATACATGCCATAAATTCTGACAGGAAATACTTGGACGTGCCTTGCGAGGGTGGTAACAAACAAGAACACAATGACCAAACTTCAAATGCCAATCCACCCACCAAGCTATACGATTGGCATGTACAATCGATCGACTCCTTCTAATCAAATTTGAATACAATAGAAGAAGTTTAAAAAAATTTCAAAATGAGATCAACTTGTGCATTGAGTCATCCTTTGTTATTTATTTGCTTGTAAAAATAGAAACATAGGCATATGAATGTATTCGAAACACTTCACTTTTCAACGGGGAAGGGACCCGAAGGTCCCAGAAAAACAAAAAAAGATTACAATAGTAGTACTCCTTTGAGAAGGCAGTAGAAGAAGGATCCTCGAAGAGCCAAATGCTTTTATTATCCACAGCTGTTCGGCTCTTTTCCTTCTCGTGTAAGCTATCGCGCAATGATTATACTAATGGTCGGATGGTAGTACAACCATTTTCGCAAACTTCTGCGCCCTTCGTCATGTCAGCATCGTATCCCAGTGTGCAAGCAGTCTGCTCGAATGAAATACTCCTAAGTACGTACGGTATTCCCTCCAAAGACACACCACACGGTATTCCCTCCAAAGACGCACCGTCGCCCCGATCTGCTCGAATGAAATACTCCAAAATACTTCTGCGCCCTTCGTCATGTCAGCATCGTATCCCAGTGTGCAAGCAGTCTCCTATGAAATGGAGACGACATTTTGTTGAAAAGTGTCGGTGCATGCTATATACCACACTAGTATGAGAGTTTTTACAGCATTATTCCGATTTCCACAGAATGCATTAAATTTGGACGCGATGCCACACTGACAAGAGTGGTTTAAACAAGGCCATTATTTTTATTATGTTATATTACTACAATACTCCAAGGTAGCACTAGTAGCCTTCGGTTGTACTCTGCCGGTCGCGCTGCCTCATTCGACCAGACTTTATTCTTCTTCTCATATATATATACAAAATACTGTCTGCCGAGGTTCGATGACCGCACCGTCGCCCCTCTCCGCGCCGCCGTCTTGGGCCGCGCCACCATTCTCCCCGCCGAGTTCTCCCCCGTCCCCGACGCACCACCGTCAAGCACCACCGGACCGATCTTCGCAGGTATGTACATCTCCAACCTCCGGCGAGTACAGAGGTTCATCGGTCATTGTGTTCGATATAACCTTAATTTGGGGATTGCAATGTGAGTAACTTACTGGGTTTTCTAGGAAATGAAAACGGCGTCGCTCGATGCCTACACTGCGTCGGCGGATACATGGAAAGCGGAGACGGATGCTCTGCATGCATCGGCGGAGACATGTAAAGCGGATGCGGATGCGGATGCGGAAAAGGCGAAGGCGGTGGCTAGGACGGGCCCGGGCGCTGTGGCGCTGGCAAATGCTCGTATCGAAGCTGCATTTTGTTGGAAAGTCTTGGCGCGTGCTTCGAGAGTTTTGGCGGCGCAGCCGGGAGAACCGTCGGAGGCTTCGAAGCTGGCTGCTTTGAACGCGTCGAGAGCTTGGATGGTGACTTCATCTAAGGCGGCGCTTGTTGCATATGATCGTGACTCGTCAACCCCTTTGTAAGTTCTACCTTCCCCAACTGCAATGAGGTTAGATCTGGTGGATTGGGTTTTTTGCCCAAACCAGACGTGATGATGCATTGAGATGTTTTTGTATTTTTGATGATGCATTCTGCTTCTTTTGTAATTTGGGTGATTCATTATGCTTTTTAGGTAGTAATTTTTCTGATGCACTCACCTCTTCAGGAATTTTTCATGGTTTTTTTTTTTTTGTTTTTCTGTCAACCTAGCTAATGCTCTCTGCTGTTTAGCCAAAAGTTGGATGATGCATTGTACTGTTTACATATATTTTACTCTGATGATGCATTTTGCTCTTTTAGCCTTTTAGGTAATTTTTCTGATTCCTTGAACAGTGTGGGAAATTTCGATGAAGAATTTTGCTGTCAACTTAGATGATGTATTGTGCTGTTTACATTTTATTACCTATATCAAAGCTAACCCCATCTGATGTTACCACAGCGTTTTGGGTCCTGTAGAGGTCTCTTTTTCCTCCAATCGTGTTGACACGTTAGCAATTATTACTGTATATGCGAGATTGCCTTCCGTTGGTGCGTCCTATTTTTGTGGTGTTTTTTTTTGCAAATTAAGGGCTTCATTGATTATGCAACAGGATTACAATTGCATTGTCCTGTTTACAATATTTTGATTTTGCTGATGCATTGTGCTGTTCACATTATTTTGATTTTGCTGATGCATTGTCCTGTTTACATTATTTTGATTTTGCTGATGCATTGTGCTGTTTACACTATTTTGATTTTGCTGATGCACCGTGCAGTTTAGGAAACTTTGATGATGAATTAGATGATGCATTTTGCTGCTTAGTCAAATTAGATGTTGCATTTTGTTTTAAAAAATAGATGATGCAGTGTGCTGTTTACATAATTTTGACGATGCATCGTGCGATTTGCATAATCCTACCAGCTTCAGTCGAAGGACACCCACAACAATCAACGATCTGCCTGGAGATGTAGTCTCTCAGATTCTTGTCAGGCTTCCTCCCCATCCAACCTGCTTACTAGCTGCATCAGGCACCAAGAAAGCATGGAGGCAATGTATGGGAAGCAATTATTTCAGAAAGCTAACTGTGTCACACAACGGAGGAAACCCGTTGCTAGGGTTTTTCACCAACAACTCCGAGGACAATCGATTCATCACAGAGCATGATCTTCACCCGGCCATCTTGAAGATGCTGGCAATCCCGTCTCAAGTGAACGGTCCCAAAATCTATGTCCTGGGATGCCGCGATGGTATGGTGCTACTCCATTCTAATGTATCCAGTGGGTATATATCAGTCTGGGATCCAATTAGGCAAGTTCTCACAGCGATACCAGAACCACCATTGTGGCGCAATCACACAATTGAAAGCAGCGGCTCAATTCTCTGTTCGAGAAACAACTCTGAACCGTTTACACATTGTGGCAAGTTCTCGGTTGTTTGGATAACAACTAAACGTTACGATGCACAGGCTCATATCTACTCACCAGATTCAAAAGAATGGGAGTTTCTAGCTCGATCAACTCCGATGCTGTCAGAGATTGACCGTAGACCGGCAACTCTCATAGGGGGTATTTTGTACTGGCCAACGAAGTCTAGATATATCATTGAGCTTGACCATGCAAAGAAGGCTCTGAAATATATTCAGTGCCCTCATGAGACGCATGATATATTCATGCTTAACATTCACATCTTCAAGGGACATAATGGAGATGTTGCCCTTGCTGTTATAAGAGACTTCACCCTACAAACATGGGCCAGTACAAGATCATCAACAGGCGATCACGAGTCATGGACATGTCATATAAATTTTGAATTGGATACTTTTTTTGGCCTTGACACATCATTTCCATACAATTGGAAACATGCAGTAAGGTTACTCTGCGTATTTGAGGACAAAAATGAGCTGGTTGTACGGGCAAAGGAGGGAGTATTCCAATTAGATATGAGCAACTGGCAGTGGAGAAAGTACAATTCTGCTAGACGTTGGTGCACTTTACATCCCTACTCAGTTAGACCGGGTTAGTCATTCATATGTAACCTTTGCATTCATTTACATATGACTTTTGCTGATCAATTTGTTCATTTCCTGACAGTAACCGACCTGATCCAGAGTGCAACATCAAGGACACGAAAAAGAACGCGCTGTCAGGAACCCATCTAATTCAAAGTTCAACATCCATAAGAGAAAAGGAAGTCGCATATGAAGGAGCAAGGCTTGTTTGGGCAAGAAGTGATAGCCCAGCTTTTGTTTGGTCTGATGTCTTTTAGTTTTCGTTCTGGTGGAAATGTCGCTGCACCATTTGTTTGTACTGCAGCTCCATAGTGCTAGCTGCTAGTACGTTGGCGCTGTCCTACGTCTGCTTGTTTTGGGGGCATAAATATGCCACGAAACCTTTGTTTTATGTGATCAAACGGTCATCTCTGCATGTATATGTTCGGGTTCTGATGAAACCTTTTTTGTGATCTGTACATATATTTGAGTCAGTCTGTGTTTTGTTTTATGATGGGCAGGAGTATTTGTTTTACTACACCATTGTTTATCCGAATTGTATTACTCACTCTATTCAAAAAGTTAGCGGCTCACCTTTTTCCTTCAAGATACGGATGTATCTACACACTAAAAACATATATAGATGAAACCATCTTCAGACAAAGTTTAGTCACTTATGTATGGACGGGGGTAGTATTATTTATGTTGTGCTCCCAAACAAGCAGACATCGGACAGCGCCTGTTTAAAGTTCATATGTGTAATCTTATTCCCTTTGGAAGTTAAGCATTAAACTCTACTAGTACAACCGTGGTGGTCTTGTGATGTAGTACTCTTTTGATGCATTTGTGATGTAGTAGTACAGTACTTTTTTTTGAACTGGTATAGTACTATCTAAGAAGAGTACTCCCTCCGATTCACATTCATTTTACACCAAGAAATATGGATCGGAGCGAGGGAGTAAATTAAACATGGCATCTCGTGCATGAAGCTTGACAGATCGATCAGGTTGGCTAGAATGGCAATACAATGCTCCTCATTAGGCAAATGCATGCCATGTACGATAGTATACATCCAGTAAAGAAGTCTATACTGACATAAAAAAGACTACATTGGGGATGAGAGTCAATTGGGGAATCTACAATACATAAAATCTTGCTCGTAGCTGATTTTGGCTAAGAGGGTTTTACTCACATTACACGTGCCACTTTCCTTGTCTGCAAAACAAGTTCCAATAAAGGAAGAGGAAAGAAGAGGACATTGTGGGCGAGATTGAACACCTTTTTATGTGTTAAGCTGAGGCCTTGTTTAGCTGAGGATTTCGACTTAGGCCTAACAGCTCAGCACACCCAGAAATAAATTTCCTTGCGCGCACCACTGTCAGCAAAAATAACAAAATTAGCACGCAAGATTAAGAACGAAGTGAATTTAAGTAACTTGGTTAGCTTTTCAAGCAATATATTCAGAGAAAGAGCACACATGTCCGGCTAGAAATAATCGTAAGAGAAGAACAATAAATCTAAGGCATCCCACTTCATATGCAGAAGGGACGCGACAGCGCATGGATTCATACCTTGAGTCGACTCTGGCTCGTAGAAGGGCGGTCGCGCCTCGAGGATGCCGGCGACGTCTCCACCTCGATCTCACATGTGACTGCTTCTCGGTGGGCGGTGCGCCACGCCATGTAGAAGATCTATCAAAAGAGGAGAGCCCGATGACGCTACCGACGCCTCAACCTTGATAGCACCGGCTTGTTGCTCCGCACCGAGATGCGCCACGTGCAAGATTTAGCGGATGCGCCAATTTTAGAGATATGTCATGATCGTTGTAACAAATTTCAACATGATGATGATTTGATCCTGCACTCGGCCTTGAACATAAGTACTAGTACAGTCTCACAATTTTTTTATCATTATACTTTGCGAGATTTAGCGGATGCGCCAAATTCAGAGATAGATCATGATCATGGTAACACAATTTTCAATGTAATGATGATTTGATGTTGCACTAGACCTTGAACATAAGTACTAGTACGGTCTCACAATTTTGTATCATTATACTTTGCAAGTTTTAGCGGATGCGCCCATTTTCAGAGGATCATGGTAACAAATTTTCAACGTGATGATGATTTGATGTTGCACTCGACCTTGAACAGAAGTACTACTACTGTCTTACAATTTCTTTATCATTATACTTTGCAAGATTTAGCAGATGCGCCAAATTCAGAGATAGATCATGATCATGGTAACAAATTTTCAACGTGATGATGATTTGATGTTGCACTCGAACTTGAACAGAAGTACTAGTACAGTCTCACAATTTTTTTATCATTATACTTTGCGAGATTTAGCGGATGCGCCAAATTCAGAGATAGATCGTGATCATGGTAACACACTTTTCAATGTAATGATGATTTGATGTTGCACTCGACCTTGAACATAAGTACTAGTACGGTCTCACAATTTTGTATCATTATACTTTGCAAGTTTTAGCGGATGCGCCCATTTTCAGAGGTAGATCATGATCATGGTAACAAATTTTCAACGTGATGATGATTTGATGTTGCACTCGAACTTGAACAGAAGTACTAGTATGGTCTCACAATTTTTATTATCATTATACTTTGAAAGATATAGCGGATGCGCCAATTTCAGAGATAGATCATGATCATGGTAACAAATTTTCAACGTGATGATGATTTGATGTTGCACTCGGCCTAGAATAGAAGTACTAGTACGGTCTCACAATTTTTTTTATCATTATACTTTGCAAGATATAGCGGATACGCTAATTTCAGAGATAGATCATGACCATGGTAGTGACCAATATTCAAGGTGATGATGATTTGATTTTGCACTCGGCCTTGAACAGAGGTACTAGTACGGTCTCACAATTTTTTATCATTATACTTGGACCTTAGCGAAATTCAAAATCTCATAGCGGCAAAACTTCCCGCCTACAAAATACAAAAATTTCACACGCTTCCAAATTCCCATTCTACCCCTGTGGAGATGACAGCAAAGTCGGTTGGTGGGGGGGTCTGCCCGTCATTTTTTGGATCACCACCTCCCTAGCCCGGAAACCCTCCCAAAAAAATTCATTTCCCTCAGACCACCCACCGGAACTTCCCAAGTCCCTCTCTCCCACCTCCACGACCACCGCACCGGAACATCCCCGCCGGACTTCCCTGGCCTACCCGAGCCCTCGCGATCCTCGTCATCCGGCTGCCTGCCGGAGCCGCTTCATCGACGCCGTCATCAACCGGACCGGATCATCCCCGCCGAACCTCGAAACCATATGCTCATCCAGCAGTCTACCGCAGTCGCTTCAGCTGCGGTATCGTCCACCCCACCGGAGCCGCTTCGCCGGATCCGTCGTCCACCGCATCGTATCTTGCTCACCGACACCGCTGTGCATGAACCGGATCTGCTTCACCGGCGCCGTGCATGATCTAAACTCTTCTACTGTCGCTTTTCTATTGCTTGCCTGCAAGTTCTTGTTTAATCTTGGGGGAACCTGTTTGTGCTAACGACGCGCCGTTACGTTTTTGCAGATGAGATGAGTAACCATGAAGTGTAATGGCCGTCTCTCCAACCCCAAGTAGCACATGTAGCGTACTTCATCACCGGATCTATCAACCCCAGGAAGATCTGCTGTGACTCCCACAGAGTGCTTCTCCTAATGTAAGTCCCTTGTTTTAGCGCCATGTTCTGGGTTCAGATGCTTGTTTGTCTGAAGCTCTTTTAGTTCATTCCTAGCTATGACCGTAACACCTTGCTATTTTCTACTTCATTGCTAACTTTAAGCGATTGAACATTTTGGTTTGCATTCCCTGCTCTGTAGATGTAGCCATCATAACTTCTATCTTGCTCAGTCGTTGTTACAAAAATTATAGGTATTATAGTAACATCCTGCTATTATTTAGTTCATGGCCAATTTTAAGTAATTGCACATGTTGGTTCGCATTCCCTGCTCTATAGCTTTTGGCATCGTAACTTCTATATTTGGTTTACATTCCCTGCTCTGTAGATCTAGCCATCATAACTTTATCTTGCTCAGTCGTTGTTACAAAAATTATGGCCTGCTACTATGTTGTTTGTGCCAATTTTTTACTCCATGAACATGTTGGCTTGCATTCCCTGTACTACAGGTGATGCCATTGTTTTGTATCTAGTTCATTGTAAGCTAACAAAGTAAGGACTTAGTTTGGCATGCTATCACTCTGCTATCTAGCCTGTAGTACAAATAAACTTGTCATACTACTAGATAATAATTTTGCGTGCCATCTTGTTCTTCAAAAGCTGCATTATTGACTTGTTTCTCTGACTTGGCATGACGCTCACATATGGAAAGCTGAACATATTGGTTTGCATTCCCTCTTATACAAGTTCACAGGTGATCCCACTATATTCTGTATCTGGTCCATCCTAAGCTCCAGCATTAACTATCCTCTATGTGTTGCTCATTACAAGTTTATATCCCGAAACATCTTGATTTGCATCCCCTTCACTATAAGTTCAGGAGTATTATTTAGTTCACGGCCAAAATGAAGTAATTGCACTTGGCACATGTTGGTTCACATTCCCTCCTCTTTAGCTTTTGCCATCGTAACTTCTATTTTTGGTTTACATTCCCTGCTCTGTAGATGTAGCCATCATAACTTCATCTTGCTCAGTCGTTGTTACAAAATTTATAGCCTGCTACTATGTTGTTCATGCCAATTTTGTACTCCCTGAACATGTTGGTTTGCATGGGACTCGACAGTAGTAAGTCTGCTGTTTCATTCTAACATGCTCTGTTATATTGGCTGTTGGTATGCGGCATGCACTCTTTGTTTGCTTATTGTGCGCATTACAATGATCTTGTTATAACGACGAAATGATGAGTTCCAAATTCTTTGGCAAACAATATTGTAGTGTCTTTGCCTTTCCATTGTTGCTGTCTTAACTTGTAATGTCTTTGTTTCGGATATAGGTGCTGCATGGACAACTTAAAAGATTGCCGGATCCCTTCATTGTATTGCTAGGTTTAATTACCATTCAATTTCTCTGGGTTCTGTAATATTTTTTCAATGCCTTGCAGCTGATGTAATATTTAGTTAGTTTTTATAGTTCTTTCGCGCATTTTTTCTTTGGTGCTTGTGGTAAGTGAGGCTATCCGACAGAAATCAATGCTGCGTAAATATTCTCAGTATCTAAATCACGAATTCCCATCCCTTAAACGGCCCAATTAAGCGAAATCACATAAGCGCCTATTACGCCGGCATATAAACAGCAACCAAACGGGCTGGCCCACTTACTTATTGGGCCAGCCCACTTGATTTACTGTGGACCCCACAATTTATTGGGCCGGCCCACTTGCTGCAAGGTGGACCCCACCCACTACTGGGCCGGCCCACTAACTAGTTGGGCCGGCCCATTTGCTATATGGTGGACCCCACATACTAAATGGGCCGGCCCTTTAACAGGAAAGTAGGACCCACCTGTGTTTTTTGGCCCGGCCCACCATCTTGTTGGGCCGGCCCACTTGCTATATGGTGGACCCCACGTACTAAATGGGCCAGCCCTTTAACAGAAAGTGGGACCCACGTGTTTTTGGCCCGCCCACTATCTTGGTGGGCCCACTTGCTATATGGTGGACCCCACATACTAAATGGGCCAGCCCTTTAGGAAAGTGGGACCCACCTGTGTTTTTGGCCCGGCCCACTATCTTGTTGGGCCGCCCACTTGCTATATGGTGGACCCCACACACTAAATGGGGCCCTTTAACAGAAAGTGGGACCCACCGGTGCTTTTGGCCCGGCCTGGCTTGTTGGGCCAGCCCATTTGATCAAATGTGGACCCCACGTGCTAATGGGCCGGCCCGAGAAGGATGGGACCCACGTGCTAATTGGGCCGGCCCAATAACTTCTTGGGCCGGCCCAGTTGCTTTAATGTGGACCCCACTTTGTAAATGGGCCGGCCCGATACCAGGAAAGTGGGTCCCACATGTCTTGTGGGCCGGCCCTTTTGCCTGTTGACCGGTCAAACGAGTGCATTCGGCCCGGCCCACATGCTTAGTGGGCCGGCCCATTAAAGTTTTGACCAGTCAACCTTAGAGGTTAGGCCCGGCCCACGTAACTAATGGACCAGCCCAGCTATATAGTTGACCGGTCAAACTAAGTCAGCTGGCCCGGCCCGCAAACTTAATGGGCCGGCCCGCTTAAGACGTGGCAGGCCTCGTGTGGGCCTACCATCTACCACGGGGTTTCAGCCGGTTAACGCCGTTAACTGCAGTTAACGGCGTCTGCCACGTGTCAGTTTGCATGACGTCAGCAGTCAACGGGCTCCCGAAACACTTGCGCAACGGTCCGATTTTCCGTGGCGGAAGGGCGCCCAAGCGCGACGGACCGAAAAAATCGTCGTAGGACTTTGCCTGACGCCACAACAGAACCCATATCGTCGGGTTAGGCCCATGGGCGACGAAAAATACCCCTTAGCGGACGATTTTGAGACGTTGCCTATCAGAACTTATAGCCCGCCTACGTGGTACTTTTGCCAGCTGTTGGCTCTTCTATTGTTCTTGCTCTAAAGAAACCCCGATTGTGAAAGGCCAAGGCGTACTTCTTTTGGTCACGCAAAATTCAAAATACTGCCATGGACATTGAATTGACATGACAACACATAGCTTGGGATGTCCAAATTTGCACGTTAGACCAGTGACTTGTTCTTCACCTTTTCAGAGGGAACAGTGACTTTTTATTATGGGTCTATACACTTTCCAAGAAACAGGAGGAGATGCTGTAGAGTGTAGAGGAGCGAAGTCAAGCGCCCCGCCCCCACCTGCCCTATTTCGGTTCACCTCCATCGTCTACCTCCGCCCCCGCCCGCACCAATCGACCACCTTCCATAGCACGCGCCAGTGCCGCCGCCATGCAGCTTTAGAATCAATTCCACCGCCCAGTTTGAGAGCCTCCGTTCTTCATCTTCCCCGCCACCTGCCGCCATCGAACCCAAATTAAACTCCAATCAGTTGAACCCAAACCTCATAGACCCACCCCCTGCCCTGCGATGGCGGCATCGAACAAGGAAAATGATGACTCTGAACTGTTTCAGAAGGTCTTTTCCGAAGGTCCCCTTGAAGAACTCGTAACAAGATGCGACGTCATCACCGCCGCGAGCCTCGTCGGTTCGTCCAAACTATTTTTCGACTCTGCAAATGATAGTGCAACTCTATCTTTTTCTCTCCCGTTTGGCCTCCCATGTGTTCTTCATTCTCACCCGACGAAGGTAGCACGGGATTGCAAGCTGACGCCGCTGGACAGGTTCTCCTCCGACGCTGTGATGCCAGACGGTACGGGTAAGCAGTGGGTAGGTGCCAATGGAGATTGGGTTGCCATGGTTGACACTGGCTTTCCTGCTTGCAAATGGAAACTTGTCAACGTCTACACTCGCCGTGAAATTCCTCTCCCTGTGCCGTTTGAAACCACCCACATTCCAAATATATACCACCACAACCTTCGTGCTATTATATTTCACAAGATATATATTTGCCAAGTTCCCACAGCTGCTGGGGGGTACAAAAATTTCTCTCTTGTTGCTGTTTTTGACATCAGAGTTGCCCTCCTTTGCGGCGAAGATTCTGGATGGACAGTTCTTACAGAGCCCAAGTCCCACATCTTTTACAATTACAGCGATGCAATTCTCCACAATGGGCTTGTGTTTGCCACAACTCATACTGGCACTGTTCACGCATGGAATCCTCAGCAAGCTGGTAATTTTCCTCCGGACGTAGTGTATGATGAGCTTCATTATTCATGGCTGTAAAGATAATTTTAATGCACAAACTTATTAATTTTCGAACCTGACTGATCTGACTTGGAGGCTTGGGGCATATTTGCTTCGGATGAAATTTCATTGGTATTTAGACTTTTTATTCGAGATGATTACCATAGAAAAATTTGAGGATTGTATAATTAGGAGTTTTATTCTCAGATTGAATTATGTTGGATTTTGACCTCTACTTGAACTTCTTGAAATGAATCCTTTGGTTTCCCATGTGATGTACTCAAATACACCAATATGCTGTATTATTGAATGGAAATGCCATTATATCATCCCATCTGAATCCTAATGCGTTTTCCCAATTCTTACGTTTTCAGATTTGTGCAAACCAAACATACCCTTCTTAACAGTAATTTCGTTTTCAAGCAGGTCCTCCGCTGATCGTAGAGCCACCGCCCATTGTGTTTGAATGGCGGTGTGCACTTGATGATGCTCTTGGCCATGATCACGAGGTCGATTATGGCATGTGGTGGTTAGCAAGATCTATAGATGGTTCTAGACTTCTTCTGATCCATACACTGGGCATTGCTGATGAAAGGGAATATTCCTGTAAAGTTTGCCATACTGCTTCTGATCGTCGTGTTCATCATGGTCGCACTGTTGGCAACTATGCTTCTGGGTTTGGTTGCCTGGTGTTCACGAAGGACACTAGTAAGTTAAATGAAGGTATTCCATGGGAAAAGATTGATGACCTTGGAGAATATTCTCTTTTCCTTGGAGTGAACTATCCGATTATGCTGCCATTAGGCGGTGCAGATGTTGTCCCAGGATGTCTGACGAGAAGAAATTGTGTGTACACCTTGCCGAATGAAGCATGGCTTCGCAATTCGCAGCTGCCTGAAATATGCCGATTCAGTCTGAATCGTGAAGATTGCGCCGTTGGTTTCCAAACCAACGCCTTGGAGAAAACATGCAAAACAAAAAAAGATAGGTACCTGGTAAAGACACCGCTTTGGTTCATCCCAAACTTCGCCAACGCCCCGGATTGGAACAAGTGTGATGTTTAATTCTGAAACAGGGCCTGCAGCCATTGTAGCTACTGATAGTATGTAATTTCATAGCTAATGAACGAGGCAATTGTGGTCTACTAATTACAACTGTTTTGTAAAGAGGTGGTCTATAAGTATACCCCTCTCTTCATTGATGCATTTGTGGTCTACATGATGGTACTCTTAAATATATGGGTGTGGCTCCTCAACACATAATGTGGGGGTATTATTGTGTTAAAGTTGAAGGCTTGATCAACTATAGGTTCACTTCTCTAGTTACATTACTAGGTACTCCGGTTGGCTATGTTGTGATGAACACATTGTGTTCTGTTGTTCGGTGAAGACAAAAGTAGAACTATGGTATGCTTATGTTTAAGAGCAAGCGAGGGTTTAGCTTGAGATGTTAAAATTCAGATTTGAACTATTTTTTGATATGGAAATTTGAAATATATATGGTACTGTATATGATTATGTATAACAACAAGCGACGAAAGGGCTGATGCTCCTATTCCTTGTCGGCGGGAGGACTATGTGTGCGGCGACTTGAGCCAAATTAGAAGGCCATAGCTATGTTGATTGGTCCTTGAAGTTGGAGGGGCTAGGATTTCGGATGAGCGGAGTGGGGGAAGTTGTTGCTCATGGAACAAAAGTCCTTAAAATAGTAATGTTAGTATATAGGAGTACAAGGTATATACTTGTACTATTTTAGTACTATAATAAGTATATCGGGTTCATCAAAAAGAATTATCTCGGGTTCACAACCACGTGGGGTCAAGGTGAGGGAAAGTTGGTCAATACCTCTTACCGCTATATCCCCGCCCCAAGTTCTAATGCGCAAGTGCTGTTATTTTTTTAAGGGAAATAGTGGTTCCTCTCCCCCGGAAACATGCCCCGCATCTCCACCTCCTAGTATCGTAGTACTACTACTGCATCTTCTCCAAAAAAAACCCTCTTCTGTCTCTTTCTCCCGTTCACCCCTCTCTCCCTTGCATTAGATTACCGACTCCAATGAAGCAGAAGCGTAAGGTTGAGGAGATTCCTGATTGCTACCACCAGTCCATGGGGTGGGGCAACCTCCACTACCCACTGGTGGAGAACATAGCCGAGCGGGCGGATATCCTCAGCACTGGTCGCCTCGCTCGAGGCATGATCGGCATGCGGCATGCCATCCGCGGAGCGCATAAGGTTCCGTTCGGTTTACCGAGCCTGCTCCACTGCGACCCCGAGACATGGCCAGACGACCGCGACAATACTGTAAGAGTATTTATTTATTTACTCATCTCGTTTCAGCTTGTGTTTTTTCAATCAACTTTTCTTATTGCCAAACATCATGCATGAATTTAGACTCAACATCATCACCTGATTTGGGAGTACTGTAAGGTTTGCTGCCTTCACTATGCACATGTACTCTTCGGAATTGCTTTATTTATCCATTACATCTGTGCTTCAGTTCTGCACAATCCGCTCTTCATTCTGTCGAATACCTTGCATGCATAGACAATTTTGAAACAAATCCTATTTGCAGGGCATTCACGCGTTGCTGATGCCATTAGACAAGCCGACAGTTCCAGCATTTATCCATACCAAGGAGGAACTGGATGGACATGGACCCATGCACTGGGTGGGTTGTAACGGCGACTGGGTGGCATTTGTCCAGCAGGACGGGCACTTGACGATCCGCAACATATACATATCAGATACTATTATACCTCTTCCATCTCTGCAAGATGCAGGAATTTCTTTGGGCCCTACTAGTGAATGGTGGCATGGCAGCCCACCATTCCTGTTCAAATACAAAATAGATAAAAGTTTGGAACTGCTCAAAGTACGGATCGTCAAGAGGCCGTACAAAGATGATCTAGCAGGGCCATGGCATTACGAGGTAATCGTTGTATTTGACGAATTGATCGCTATCCTACAAGCGCCCCTAGAAAAGGAGTGGAATATCCTGAGAAACCCTGAATTCTTTGATAGAAACAGCTATGTCGATGCCATGGGCATTCCTGGATATGGTACAAGTTCACACCTACATCGTGTATACGCAGTTACATATCCGTATGGAGATGTTCTGGTTTGGGAACCATATACCTGTGGTGAGTCTTTGTTTTATGTCTTAACTAGTAAATGGCATGCTGCACATGTTGGACCAATTACGATTCGCAATACTGATGTATAAAAGTTGCGTTCTAAATGTTGTTCAAACTTTCAATACAACTAATAATTTGGTTATACCATCAAAATAAGTGTGAGCATACAGTTTATAAATATGAACAAAAATTTGGAACCTTTCTTAATCACTATCAAGTGGGACGTGTGATATCGGTGTGAGACTGCTCTGATTTTTCTTCATAATGGAAACATGACGGTTCTAGAAACACGTGGACACTGGTGTGGTATTTTTTTCACGCGAATACCTCTAATCCCAACCGTTAGATTTTGGACACCAACAGTTGGAATTGCTGCTACATGTCTTGTTAAAAACTGGTGCCTTATAGTAGTAGAAAATAGAAGATAGAAGAGAAGAGATAATTTTCAGTGTAGTTCCTACTTGCTGCATTGTGGTTGATCTTTGTGCATTGCAGGGACACATGCAGCCCCGCGTCTCATTGACGCCCCTGTCATTGAAGATGAAGAAGCAGAAGTGGCTGCAATTTTCGCTCAAATCGAGGGAGATGCTGTCATGGAAGATGATGAAGCAAATGTGGCTCAAGGCGATGGAGGTGCCGATGAAGATAATGATGCTGATGAAGAAGAATTAGAAGAAGAAGAATTAGAAGAAGACGAATTCGATGATGAAGAATTAGATGATGAAGAATTAGATGATGATGGTGATAATCATAATTATGAAGATGAAGATGTATTTCTTGGATTTTCTGACCAGCGCACTTGGTTCCTGGCACCAATGAGAGCAGAGTCCATTACTGGTGAATCTGATCTCGCGTGGATTCAGGTTAAAGGTTATCGGCCCATCCTCGGTCCTCCAATATTACATATGGGTAACAAGCTGAGGTCTTATCCTTTGGTACGGTGCTACGTTTTCTTGAGATCTGCCCATACCTTGGACCCTGTAGAAGAGGCAAGGTGGGAAAGATTGAACAATTTGAAGGGGCGTTCTTTATTTCTTGGACTCAATCACCCAATTTTCATGCTACCCCCGCCAATCGACGCAGAGGCTGCAGAACCAGATTTCCAATTGTTCAAACCTGACTGTGTCTTTGCTACCCACAATCGCGCCCGTGATACATGGATACGTCCAAGGCCAAATTGGTGCAGAATGCACGTCAATGGAGGTCCTGCCATAGGCTCAAGATTGCAGTACAAAAAAGAGAAGATTGAACATAGAGCCGAAGCACCCATGTGGTTCGTCCCAACACTTCCACCTGTTTTTCCTTGAGAAATAAGAGACAGATGGTGACCTTATTTTATAGAGAAAACATAGTGTTCGTGAACTTAACCTCATGAACATTCGCTGTTCGGTTTTTGCTGAAATCAAAATTTTGCAGAGATGAAGATCTTTGTTTGAATCCCGTGCTGAACATATTTTTCACAAATTAGCTACCCGTATTGTGATGAATACATGCTGGTTTGTTGTTTGGTGCAGTAGCAGACATGAAGATCTTTGTCCTGAATACCACAATGGACATCTTTTTTTTCTTCAAAAATTAGCTAAGCTCACGCTATTAGGCGCAAATGCCTATTAAGAGATTTGGTGCTCTTGGGCACCAGTGCTCCTGCTATTTTAGAAAAAATAAAAAATATATTTATTTGTTCAAAAAATTAGAAAAAAAATCATGGAGTAGCTAATGAATTGTCCCATAAACGTGCAAAATTTCAGTTTCAAATACAAAAAATTCTGGGCTACACAAAAGTAACAAACGTGTGGATCTGGGTATGCATATTTCAAATCTCCAAATTTCAACAGATTTTGTCTTTTTTGTGTAGTCTACAATATAAAGAATGTCATATTAAAATTTTACACGCTTGTAGGTTACTTTATTTATTATGTCTACATTCATTTTCAGATTTTTTTGAAACAAATATGTATGATATTTGATTTTTTTTAAACAGCAGAGCACTGGTGCCCATTAGCCAAAGACACTTTTCGCAAATGCCTACAATAAAGGAACGGATGGTGACCTTATTTTATAGAGAAACCATAGTGTTTGTGAACTTAAAGTCATGAACACACGCTGTTCGGTTTTTGGTGAAATCAAAATTTAGCAGAGATGAAGATCTTTGTTTGAATCCCGTGATGAACACATTTTTCCTAAATTAGCTACCAGTATTGTGATGAATACATGCCGGTCTGTTTTTCGGTGGAGTAGCAGACATGCAGGGGATCGAAAGAAACGGCAAAGTAGCCAGAAATCAGGGGTCAAATATAAATTCGAGAAAGGAAACGTTTATTCAACAGTCAGGCTGACATGTGGGACGTATCTTGCAGCCGCGGCCCCAACATTTATCATTCAGAGAGGATGACATGTGGGACCCACGAACCAGCATCGTTCTCGACGTTTCTCAAAGGGGGCAGGAGATCGAAAGAAAAAGGCAAGTAGCTCGAAATCAGGTGTCCAAAAAATCCAAGAAAGGAAAGGTTTATCGCACAAAGAGGCTGACATATTGTACCCAGTTTGCAGCAGCGTCATCAACGTTTCAAAGGCGGTGGAGTTCGAAAGAAAAAGGCAAATAGCCAGAAATTAGGGGTCAAAAATAAATCCAGCAAAGGAAACTTTTATCGTACAAAGAGGCTGACATGTGGGACCCAGCCAGCAGCGTCCTCAACGTTTCTAAGGTGGCAGGCAATGGAAAAAAGGCAAATAGCCAGAAATTAGGGGTCAAAAATAAATGCAACAATAGAAACTCTTATTGTTCATAGAGGCTGACATGTTGGACCCATGAGCCAGCAGGGCCCTCAACGTTTCAAAGGCGTCACGGGATCAAAAGAAAAGAACCAAGTAGTCATTAATTAGGTGTCAAAAATAAATCCAAGAAAGTAAATGTTTTACTTTTCATAGAGGCTGTCATATGGGACCCATGAGCCAGCAGCGTCCTCAACGTTTCTAAGGCGGCTGGGGATCGAAAAAAAAGCGAAGTAGCCATTAATTAGGGGTCAACAATAAATCCAAGAAAAGAAATGTTTATTGTTCTTAGAGGCTGACATGTGGGAGCTATGCGCCAGCAGCGTCCTCATCGTTTCAAAGGCGGTCGGGGATCCAAAGAAAAAGGCAAATAGCCAGAAATCAGGGGTAAAAAAAATCCAAGAAAAGAAATATTATTGTTCATAGAGGCTGGCATGTGGGACCCATGAGCCAGCAGCGTCCACAATTTCAAAGGCGGCACAGGATCGAAAGAAAAAGGCAAGTGACCAAAAATCAGGGGGTAAAAAATCCAAGAAAAAAACTTTATTGTACATAGAGGATGACATGCGGGTCCCATGAGCCAACAACTTACTCGTCGTTTCAGAGGGCCGAGGCGGCATGAGATCGAAAGAAAAAGGAAAGTGACCAAATATCAGGAGCAAAAAATAATCCATGAAAAGAAACTTTCATTGTACATAGAGGATGACATAGGGTCCCATGTTGTAGCAGCGGTCTGAACGTTTCAAAGACGGCATGAGATCGAAAGAAAAAGGCAAGTGACCAAATATCAGGAGCCAAAAATAATCCAAGAAAAGAAACTTTTATTGTACCTTTGAGAGTCGGCATGAGATTGAAAGAAAAAGGCAAGTGACCAAATATCAGGAGCCAAAAACCTAGAAAAGAAACTTTTATTGTACATAGAGTATGACATGCGGGTCCCATGACGCTGCAGCATCCTCAACGTTTCCAAGGCGGCAGGGGATCAAATGAAAAGGAAATAGCCAAAAAGCAGAGGGTGAAAAAAATCGAAGAAAAGAAACTTTTATTGTTCATAGTGGATGACATGTGGGACCCATGAGGCAGCAGCATCCTCAACGTTTCCAAGCAGCAGGGGATCGAAAGAAAAAGGAAATAGCCAAAAATCAGAGCGTGAAAAATAATCCAAGAAAAGAAACTTTTATTTTACATAGAGGATGACATGTGGGTCCCATTTTGCAGCAGCGGTCTCAACGTTTCAAATGCGGCTTGAGATCAAAAGAAAACGAAAGTAGCCCGAAATTAGGGGGAATAAAACTCCAAGAAAAGAAAGTTTTTTGTACATAGAGGATGACATACGGGTCCCAAGGCGGCAGGGGAACAAAAGAAAAAGGAAATAGCCAAAAATCAGAGGGGTGAAAAAAAATCCAAGAAAAAAGAAACTTTTAGAGTTCATAGTTCATAGAGGATGACATGCGGGTCCCATGAGGCAGCAGCGTCCACAACGTTTCCAAGGCGGCACACAGGACCAAAAGAAAAAGGATGTACCCCTGCTGGGCCTTTTGATCAAAAAATAATCCAAGATAAGGAAGATATAAATTGGGGCTGCCTGGCCATCTGGGCCTTCTAACCTGCTGGACGTCTTTTGACTCGTACAATTTCAGCCCACTCCAAAACAAGAAAGTCCTATGCTTCGCAAAAACAAAACAAAAACAAGGAGATTCATATTAGTTCGTTTATGTAAAAATAAAGATTTAATTTATCCGTTTGCAATAGCTCAGAGCGAAATACACTTTTTATTGTCTGCAAAATAATCAAGATATCACATGTTTCTTGTACGGGGAGGCTGACATCGGGACCCATGAGCCAGCAGCGTCGTCAAAGTTTTAAAGGCGGCAGGGGATCGAAAGAAAAAATAAATCAAAAATCAGTTGGTAAAAAAATCGAAGAAAAGAAACATTTATCGTTCTGAGAGGATGACATGCGGGACCCATGTGGCAGCAGCATCCTCAACGTTTCCAAGGCAGCACGGGATCCAAAAAAAGGCAAAATAGCCAGAAATTAGGGGTCAAAATAACTCCAAGAAAAGAAAGGTTTATCGTCCATAGAGGCTGACATGTGG